>CM046451.1:62177580-62778266 GCA_025506515.1 Flaveria trinervia
TGAGAATGACTACTCCTTCTAATGACCCTCACAATACTGGTTCCTCAACCAAGCCTCCGATGCTGGTTAGGACTGAGTATAACATATGGCAACGAAGAATGCTCCATCACCTGTCTGTTAACAGTTCAGGTTGTTGGACATCTGTGGTACATGGTCCACACAAGCCTATGGTGAACAATCGGAAACCAACCACCAATGGTTCCGAAGAAGAAGGAACAATACTTAGATGAGGATCGAAAACTGTTTGAGATTGATGCTAAAGCACATGGAATTCTGGCCATGGCACTGCCGAATGAAATCTATTCTGGGCTTATGCATCATGAAACTGCTCATGACCCTGGAATGCATTGAAAGAACAATTGGTGGAACAGATGAGGTCTTAGCAAACAACTGAGAAATCATTGCCCAAAAATACGAGACATTCTCTCATAGGAAGGGTGAGACACTGACTCAACAGTTTGAGCGTTTTTCCTGTTTGATCTCTGAGCTGAAAATGGTCAAACATGCATCTACACTAATAGCCAGATGAGCAACAGATTCTCAAATCACTGCCTGAGAGATGGGATACATAGACCATTGTCTACGCTCCAGTGCAAATCTGGATAGCCTATCTCTCACCCAACTCCATGGGAAATGTTTACATTTGAAAGAGAGATAGAGCAGAAAAGGAAACTGGCATCATCAGGAAAGCTCACTGATGACTTTGTACCAGGGAACACTGCCTTGATTGGTCATGAGTCAAAATATGCTGCATCAAAAAGCAATTATGATGAGCATATAGATTTCTCTTCAAACAGTTCTGATCATGCATTTGTTAGTGTTGATAGTCAGTTAGGTTGTAATAGTGACAATTTGTGCTTCATTATGGATGATTTGAAAGGTATTGCTGATGATGACTTAGAAGAGATGGATATTCCAAGCCAAATGGCCTTGATTAATATCAGATCTCAAAAGTTCTACAAGAGAACTGGCAAGAAATTTCCAGGACTCTCTGGCAAAACCAAAGTTGGTTTTGACAAGAGTAAGTTGAGGTGTCACAAATGCCACAGGCTTGGGCACTTTGCAAGAGAGTGTAGATCAACTGGATCTAATCCTCTGCACCCTTTGTGACTTTTCCAAGCAATAGTTCACAAAACAGAGGGCAACATCTCCTAGTTCTAGTCATCACTCACAACCTATATCTCCTGCATATTTTGCCCCTCAGGGTCCAATGCCATATCCATATCCCTGCTATACATGCCACAGCCAAATCAAGTCCAAGTTCCTATTGCACAACAACCTCAAGCCTACCTGAGCCTCAACCATCTCAATCATCTCAATCACAACCTCATCATAGCTTCTTCACCCCTGGTGTTGTTGACTGGAGCAGTCTACCAGATGATCTTTCTGGTAATGAGCAATTATTTGCTAGTGATGGTCAACATGGTGGTGAACATCCTTTTGGGAATCTTGCTCTCATGGCCCTGGAGTCTACTGAGGGTTCATGCTCAATGCATTCATCACAGGTAACCCAGGTATCCTCTGAGGCTAAGGCCAAGCTATGTTCTGAATATTGCATAGCTGCATTTATCTCTATTAGAGAGGCAAATGTAGCTTTAATAAATCAAAATCTTGAGCTCAGCAAACTCTTTGCAAAAGAAAAGCTGAGTATGAGTCTGTCTTAAGATAAAGATGATGAGATTTATAAGCTTAAATGCCAATTAAATGATGAAAAGGCTAAGCTAGAGGTCATTCTTGAGAACCATAGAGATCTTAAAGAAACACTTGCAGCTACCCAAGTTGAGTGTGACCGCTGGGTATCATCCTGCAAGGGATTTGAAATGCTTCTCAGCAAGCAAACAGCTTCAAATGTGAAGTTTGGAATAGGTTACAATCACATTGCACCACCTACAGATTTTACTCCAAAATCAATAGTAAAACCTGAAGGTGAAACTAATTTCCAAACCACAATATCATGTGTATTGATCACCCAAAATCAGAAGATGAAATCAGTGTTGATACCTCAACAAATCAATTGCCTGATGGGTTAACTACTGATAAGCACATTAAGCTGAGTACTTCAGATGTTGTCTCTCAAAGTACCTCAAGTACTGAAGGTAAGTCAGAACATCTGAAAAGCATTTCAAATCAACTGAAATAAAAAGGTAACAACTGCTGAGGAATCTATCATACGGTCTTTCAGGACGGAAAGAGACAGCTGAAGAACAAGTCTTCAGTTGTTACAGATCCTTTAGTACTTAACACAAGTACTGAAGGAGGAAAGTACTAAAGATCACACCTTCAGTAGTTTCCACTTCAGCAGTTGATCAATCCAAGATGAAGAATAAGCCATGTGAATATGTGGTAAATTCAATCATCTTTCTGATGCATGTTGGTACAAAAAGGGTTCCAAACTCAACAGAGATAAGCTCATTAAAATTCAGATGGATAAAATGAAAAATGAGTTTGAGACCAAGTTTGTACCACAGTCATCCCAATGTGATAAACCAAGGCTTCACCCAAATCCAAAAGAGAAGGATAGGGTTTATCATAAAACAGCTGATAGTGTTCCTCATGATAAAAAATCAGACTAAGTCTGTGAATTTCAAGGAGGAAATGGTGGGCCACAGGAACTCATCAAAAACAAGCACTGATGTTCACAAGAGCTGAAAGCTTTAGCTATAAATCAGATACAACTTGTTATGATGGTTCAGCATTTGTTGGGGGAGTTAACCAACTAGATGCACGTGTGATCAAACCACTGAAAAGGTATTCCAAGCCCAAATCCAAGGAATCCATTTCAGCACCATCTCCATCTTCATCAGCTGTTAATCATGAGAAACAAGTTATGGTTAAATTTGTTAATGAAAACAGACCCAAAACCAAAAAGGTTTGGGTCTCAAAACTAACTAGTTCCTTGTGATGAATGCAGGGTTCTTCAGCATGCCAAAGGAGCATCTGGTATGTAGACAGTGGAGGATCTATGCATATGACAGGGAGCAATTCTCTTCTTAATGACTGCTCTCAAGGAAAGAAGGGATTTGTTTCATTTGGAAATGATGCTAAGGTTACATCATCGGGAAAGGATATGTGTCTAATGGAGAACTCAGATTTTATGATGTTAACCATGTGGAGAATCTCAAGTATAATCTACTGAGTGTCAGTCAGATGTGTGATAAAGGGCATATTGCACTTTTCACAAGCCAGAACTGCAGGATTTGTCTTCCCAAGTTCTGAGGCTGATTGACAAGGTATTGATGAACATACTCTCCTGAAGGCCACAAGATTGGAAGAGTTATGCCCTGGATTTGTCAAAGAAGATTGATTTGAAGGGTCATCCTTGCTTGTTCTCCAAAGCCTCTCCTCAGGAATCTAAACTGTGGCACAGAGGCTGGGTCATGTAAATCTCAAAAACATGAATCAGCTCATCCACAATAGTTTAGTAGAGGTCTACCAATAAAGGAGTTCCACACTGTGATGAAACCTGAACTCCTTGTTTGAAAGGAAAACAACACAAAGTCTCATTCCCTCCTATTGAAGAACCTAAGTCCACTGCCTGTTGCAGTTACTGCACATGGATCTATTTGGTCCTGTGAGAGTGATGAGCATGGCAAAGAAGAAATACTGTCTGGTAATTGTGGATGATTACTCCAGATTTGTATGGACTTTCTTCTTGCATTCAAAGGATGAGGTTGCTCAGACGATTATCAACTTTGTGTTGTATGTTGAGAAGCAGTATTCCCTATTAGTCAAGTGTATAAGGAGTGATAATGAACAGAATTCAGAAACCATACACTTGATGATTTTTATCTTTCAAAGGGAATCAAGAGGCAGTTTAGCATCCCAAGGACTCTAGAACAAAATGGAGTAGTGGAGAGAAAGAACAGACCCTAATTGAAGCTGCAAGGTCCATGTTGCTGACTCTGGTTTGCCATTGACCTTTGGGCTGAAGCTATCACACAACTTGCTATGTGCAGAATAGAGTTTTAGTAAATCAGAGGTTGATGTAGACTCCATATGAAGTTCTACATCATTTGGCTCCTCTAATTTCATTCTTCAAAGCCTTTGGGTGTCCTTGTTTCATTCTCAGCACAAAGGATCAACTCCACAAATTTGATCCTAAGGTCGATGTAGGGTATTTTGTATGATATTCATCCACATGCAAGGCTTAGAGATTCTTAAACTGCAGAACAAAGATAGTTGAAGAAACCTTGCATGTGAAGTTCAATGAATCTCCTAAGGATAAAATTCCACAAAAACCTGTGGAGTTGTTTTGATCTGGATATACTGCAATATGTTCCTTATCAACCTCCAGCTGTTGCAGATCATGTGAATAAATCATCTTCTGCAGCAAATCTTCCACCTGGTGGTACTGAAGATGATGATGATATCAGTACTCACTTTTCAAGTTTAGTGATCAACTGCCTGAGTCCACTAAACTTGATGTTCCTGTAGCTTCAGCAGCTCCATCCACAACAATGCTGACGAGATTTCTGACTCCTCTACATCATTTGAATTGCCATCTCATACTTGGTTTCCATAGTCTGGATCAACACTGCTGCTGCTGAACCTGCTACAAACACTTGCACTGATCTTATAGTGTACCAAGACTGAAGAATCACCCCATGTCTCAAATCATTGGTGATATCAATGCTGGTGTCTCAACAGAAGTCAATTGTCTAACTTCTGCTTCTATGCTCTCTTCATCAGTCAGCTAGAGCCAAAGAACTATCATGTTGCTTTAAGAGACAATGGATGGGTTGAAGCCCCAGCTTGAGCTACTTCAGTTCAAAAAGCAGCAAGTGTGGGAACTGGTTCCTCTACCCCCAGGTAAGTGTGCAGTAGGCACTAAGTGGGTGTTTAGGAATAAAACTGATGAAAATGGGCTTATTGTCAAGAACAAGGCTAGACTGGTTGTACAAGGGTTTTCACAAGAAGAATGTATTGATTATGATGAAACCTTTGCCCCTGTAGCCAGACTGGAAGCAATTAGATTGTTCTTAGCCTATGCTGCATTCCACAATCTTAAAGTTTTTCAAATGGATGTCAAAAGTGCTTTTTTATATGGAAAAATAAATGAAGAGGTTTATGTGTGTCAACCACCAGGTTTTGAGGACAATAAACATCCTGATTGGGTGTATAAACTTAATAAGGCTCTTTATGGGTTAAAGCAAGCTCCTAGAGCCTGGTATGAAACACTTTCAAATTTTCTTCTTCAAAATAATTTCACTAGAGGTTCCATAGATAAAACTTTATATGTTAAGAAAGTGGATCAACATAAGCTACTTGTTCAAATTTATGTTGATGATATAATTTTTGCATCCTCTGATCCCCAGTTGTGTGATGATTTTACAAGTTTAATGATCAAAAGTTTCAAATGAGTGCAATGGGAGAATTACAGTTCTTTCTAGGCTTGCAAATCAAACAAAAGGTTGATACCTCATTCATCAGTCAAAATATACAAAAAATCTTTTGAATAAGTTTGATTTACAAAACTGTAAGCCCTGTTCTACTCTCATGTACAACACCACACAACTGGATGTAGATCAGAAAGGTGAAGCTGTTGATGAAACACTTTACAAATGTATGATTGGGTCCTTGATGTACTTAACAGCTTCTAGACTAGACATTATGTTTGCAACTTGTGTTTGTGCTAGATTTCAGGCTGCTCCTAAAGAGTCCATTTGATTGCAGTCAAGAGGATCTTTAGATATCTGCAAGGTACACAATCTCTAGGCTTTGGTATTCCACTGGACACTCTTGCAAATTAGTTGCTTTTTCTGATAGTGACTATGCAGGGTGTAAGTTAACAGAAAGTCAACTTCTGGTGGATGTCAATTCCTAGGCAACTGTTTGATTTCTTGGCAGAGTAAAAACAACTTTTGTTGCTACATCCACTACTGAAGCAGAGTACATTGCTGCTGCAAGTTGTACATCTCAGGTACTCTAGCTTCAGAAGCAATACTGGATTATGGCATTACAAATGTCACACCCCAACCATGACGCGGAAACGTCGAAGTGTGAGGGTTAAGATTGTTCACAGCCACATAACGCTATGTTAAAATATAAATGCCATTAATCAATTGTTTTCAAACATCACATACATCCACGTCTTACAAGAAAAATAAATAACAAAAATAGGAATCCAAATGTTCATTAAGTCTAGGTCCATATCCTATGCTTAAGCGTTTCTTCAGTCATCATTAAACTTGCACATTACCTGAAACATGTTGAAAAAAGTCAACTAGCAACTTGGTGAGTTCTCATGGTTTTAAAATACAATAAGTATATATCATGAGAAAGAATGTGGCAATTCTAGTCAATGGTCACAAGATAGTAAGTATATAGAACATGCATAGTTACAATCAACCTTGACTGAATAATATGAGTAAGCATGATTAGCTAAGTGTATTTGGTTCCCTAGTGCACAAGCATACGGCTCCTAGGAGCCGGCAATCCCTCGGCTTTAGCACCAAATAGGCTTGTCAGGCCCAAAGATCTAAGACTTCGCCAGGCTAGTTATAGTTAATGATTGCACACGTATGTCACATCTCATATACAACTTAACATATTCAATAACCACGACTATGTAAAGAATTGCACGTGCGTAATAATATCAAAGCGTGTATGAGTATGTTTGTATAACCAACATGTTTCACCCCGAAAGGTGTAAAATATATGTAAAATGGGGCATAAGAACTCACATGATAATAAGAAGACTTGAAGATTAAATAAAATAACCACGAATAAGATTTCCGACACAAACGTCACAGGTACCTAAGTAAGAATAAGGTAACGCGTTATAATTGGTTTGATCATTAATTATTATGTTTTAAGGTTCTCAATTATAAATTGAATAGAGGTTGACATCTATTTTTCGTGTTATTAATGTGAATCGGTTTAATGGAACGAAATAATAATTAGATTTATTGCGCGAAAGAGAAAAGGCTAATATAAAAAAGAAAACTAATCGCACGTTACACCGATTTATGAAGGTTGTATATATTGATTATAATAAGTGAAGAAATATATATATATATATATATATATATATATATATATTATATATATATATATATAATATACATACTTTGATATGTTTATATAATTATAAGTATATATGTATAAATAATTAATCATTCTAATTGTTTGACAATATATATACATGCATATATATACATACATATATTTTACATATATGTATAGGTAAAAAAAAGAATAAGTAATCATTCAAATGTTTGCCAATATATGCTATTATATATATATATATATATATATTATATAATATATTATATATATATATAGATATATATAATATATATATATAATATATATATATATATATATAATACATGCTATATTTTAAATAATTTAAAATATTTTTACACAAGTATTATCTTTTCACATAACAATATTATTTTTAATAAGAATAATACCATATGTATTTTAAATTCACCATATTTATAAACCTTTGATTTAAATGAAAAATATATATATAAATGTTTAATAAATTATGAAAAAAATAAATTTCTTAGAATTTTTCAGAATTGAAATATAAAAGAAATAAATAATAACAACAAGAAAAAGGGAAAGAAAAGAAAAAAAATAAAAAGGGGAAAGGGGTTTGCCCGGGGGTCGAACCGGGTCTCCCCTAGGATTGGGTTGCGGGTACCAGTGAACCAGGCTGTGGCCTTGGTTCACTTTGGTTTGTTTTGAATTTAAACCGAGTCGCCCCGGTTTCCACCAACCCGATGAACCCTAGGTTCATCCGATCTGAAATTGACCCTCGATTCGATATTAAACACTCGATCATCATAGGGCTTTTGTTCATTGACCAAAAACGAGTGGGTAACAGTTTTGATTACCTTTTTGGATAAGATTAAGGGGGGTTTCGAGTTCGGATGTGATTCGAAAGTTCTTGAATTGGGGCTTTATGATTGAGAGGTTTTCTTGTGCAATTGAGGGTTCAAGGAGTTTAGGAACTTCAAAGTGAATCCGAAACCCTCAATTTATAGCTTCGATTACACGGTTTCGGGCTTAACACACTCGATTGAAACCGCGTTCGAAGTTTACCCAAATTAAGAGATTTCACGCTGTTAATTTGCATTTCTATTGATTGATTGATTGCTTAAGCCGCATATTAAGTTTAGGGGTAATTATTTGATTGGAATTGCGAATTTGGACAGGATTTGATTTGGATGTTTGCATCGGTTAGCCTAGTTCGATTAGGAAGGTTTGCAACGAGTGGGAACTCAAATTGGGTAGGGATTCGAGTTCGAAACCTGGGACCGAGGGGTTTGGCGGTTTGATTGGGTCAAAAACGATAAAAATCGGTGGTTTGTAGCTTCGCCGAAGGTGGCCGGAGCTCCGGCCGAAGCCACCGGAAAAGCGGGCAAAAAAGAAAACAGAAGTTACCCTTCAGCCCCTGAGGTTTGGGCTGTTGGTTAAACTATCTAACTTTGATTTTCAAGTTTAGAATTTGGCAGAACACCCCCCTGAACTTTGATTTAAGAATTTTTATTATTATACTATTATTATTGTTATTATTATTATTAGTATTACTATGATTATATTATTATTATGTTATATTATTATTATGATTATAGATATATTATTTTTATATTTGTTATTATTACAATTATAATTGTTACCGTTACTTTTAAAGTTATTATTATTATTATTATTATTATTATTATTATTATTAGTAATTAAACCTTTACTAAGGAGGCCACACACAAACATAAATAAATAAGGACGGAAAAATTACAGGATGTTACAGCCTCCCCAACTTAAATTAATTTCGTCCCGAAATTAAAAATAACGAAAGTTACAAAAACAAAGAAGGATAAGTCTTCCTCATGTGATCTTCACGCTCCCAAGTGAATTCTGCTCCCCGTTTGTTCTCCCATCGAACCTTTACAATTGGGGTAGTAGAGGTCCTAGTCTTCTTCATAATGCCATCCATGATTTCGACTGGTTTCTCCACGAAATGCAGGGACTCGTCGATCTGGATGTCTTCCAATGGCACATGCAAGTCATCGTCGGCCAAACACTTCCTCAGGTTCGAGACGTGGAAGACCGGGTGAATTCCACTAAGGTCGGAGGGTAGTTCTAGTTTGTAGGCCACTCTCCGATTCTTTTCAGAACCTTGAAAGGTCCTACAAACCTCGGAGCTAACTTACCTTTTCTTCTAAAGCGAACCACACCCTTCCACGGTGAGACCTTGAGAATGACCATCTCCCCAACTTGAAATTCTAGTGGCTTGCGACGTTTATCGGTGTAGCTCTTCTGTCGACTCCTAGCCGTTTCCAAGTTCTTGCGGATGATAGCAACTTTATCGGTCGTCTCTTGTATGAGTTTGGGACCGGTGATAAGATTTTCGCCCATGTCGGTCCAGCAAATCGAGGAACGACACTTACGACCATAAAGTGCCTCAAATGGTGCCATTTGGATGCTTGAATGGTAACTATTATTGTAGGAGAACTCTGCGAGTGGTAGATGCGTATCCCAGTCGCCACCAAAATCGAGAACACAGAGACGTAACAGGTCTTCCAGAGTTTGGATTGTCCGCTCCGTTTGACCGTCGGTTTGGGGATGGTAAGCCGTGCTTAAATCCAATTGCGTACCCAGAAGTTCTTGCATGGAAGACCAGAAGTGAGAAGTAAATCGGGCGTCTCGGTCGGATATGATGTGAAGGGGCACTCCATGACGGCTTACGATCTCGTCGATGTAAATTCGTGCTAACCTCGATGTCTTATAAGTGTCGTGTATGGGTATAAAGTGTGCCGACTTGGTCAGTCGGTCGACGATTACCCATATGCTATCATGCCCGTGAGATGTCCGAGGTAGCTTAGTTATGAAGTCCATGGATATATGCTCCCATTTCCACATGGGAATTTCGGGTTGCTCGAGTAAGCCACTTGGACGTTGATGTTCCGCTTTAACCTTCGTGCACGTGAGGCACTTAGCAACGTAGGTTGCTATGTCTCGTTTCATTCCGGGCCACCAATATTGACTCCGCAAGTCCATGTACATCTTATCGGAGCCCGGGTGGATAGAATAGCGAGTCTGATGTGCTTCATTCATGATAAAAGCCCGAAGGTTATTACGTTTGGGAATCCAGATTCGGTTTGCGAAATACATCAACCTATTGGCTCTTGCTTCCAGTTGGGCTACAAGATTGGGCTCAAGTTCATCTTTCATACTCTCTTCGTCTTGCACTGCCTACTGGGCTTCTCGGATGCTTGACTCGATGTCACAATCGATCCTCAAATTTTGCAGTAACACGGTAGCATTGTTGACATCAAGTCGGACTTCAGTGTCAAACTCTCCCAATGTATCAAACCATTGCCGACGGTCGCGAATCTCTTGGACGGAAACCATCTTTTGGTGCGTCTTCCTACTCAACGCATCAGCTACGACATTTGCCTTGCCGGGATGGTATCGGATGTCGCAGTCATAGTCACTAATTAGCTCCACCCATCGACGTTGCCTCATATTGAGATCCTTCTGATTGAAAACATGCTGGAGGCTCTTGTGGTCTGTGTACACTATACATTGTGTGCCATATAAATAGTGTCTCCAGATTTTCAAGGCAAAGACCACCGCTCCGAGCTCGAGATCGTGCGTTGTGTAATTTACCTCATGAACCTTCAATTGCCTCGAGGCGTAGGCTATTACCTTTCCCCGTTGCATGAGGACGCAACCAAGACCTTGTCTCGACGCGTCACAATATACTGTGAAATCGTCGTTTCTATCTGGTAGCGTTAAAACAGGAGCGTTGCATAGTTATGCTTCAATGTCTCAAACGCCTCTTCTTGTTCGGATTTCCACTCGAAAGGCTGGTTCTTCTGGGTCAAGAATGTGAGTGGCTTTGCGATTTTTGAGAAATTGGCAATAAATCGTCGATAATACCCGGCTAGGCCAAGGAACGATCGAACTTCCGTTGGAGTCGTGGGAGTACCCCAATTCCTAACAGCTTCAACCTTTGCAGGGTCGACGTGAATTCCTTGGCTATTCACAACGTGTCCCAAGAATTGTACTTCTTCAAGCCAAAACTCACATTTTGAGAACTTTGCGTATAGTTGTTCCTTCTTCAACAGTTCGAGGATCTGCCGAGATGAAGTTCATGATCGGTGCGGGATTTGGAATAGATAAGAATGTCATCGATGAACACAATGACAAATTTATCTAGGTATGGCTTGCACACTCGGTTCATAAGGTCCATGAAGACCGCAGGAGCATTGGTTAAGCCGAAGGCATAACCATAAAATCGTAATGCCCGTACCGAGTGCGGAATGCCGTCCTTGGGATATCGTCTTCGTGGACTCGCAGTTGGTGATAACCCGAACGCAAGTCGATTTTTGAAAAGATTGCAGCTCCTTGAAGTTGATCGAAGAGGTCGTCGATACGAGGAAGGGGATACCGGTTCTTGACGGTTAACTTGTTGAGCTCCCGGTAATCGATACACATGCGAAATGACCCGTCTTTCTTCTTCACAAATAAGACAGGTGCTCCCCAAGGGGAAGAACTAGGGCGGATAAAACCCGTCTCGGATAATTCCTGGAGTTGGCTAGAGAGTTCTTGCATTTCAGATGGTGCGAGTCGGTAAGGTGATTTGGCCATGGGGCTCGCTCCCGGGATCAAGTCGATTTTGAATTCAACTTCCCGTACAGGAGGTAACCCACTAAGGTCGTCGGGAAAAACTTTAGGGAATTCTTGTACAACTGGAACATCCTTGAGTTCCTTACCTTTGACTTTGGTGTTGACTACGTAAGCCAAGAATGCTGGATAACTCTTACTCAGGCACTTTCGAGCTTGAGTGCATGACATAAGCTTGAGTCTTTTGGAAGACCGTTCACCGAACACCTTCAACGTGTCCCCGGACGGTAAGGGTATGCGAATGCACTTCTCAAAACAAACGATCTCAGCATGATTCTTCGATAACCAATCCATGCCAATAATAACGTCGAAACTCCCGAGCTTCATAGGAATGAGGTCGATAAGAAATTTATGATCGTCGAGACACAATAGGCAATCGCGGATGACTACGTCGATGGTGATTGGTTCCCCATCGGCAACTTCAACAGTGAGAGGTCTTCCCAAATTCGCACGAGGTTTAGCAAGAGTCGGTTCGAATTCTAAGGAAACGAAACTCTTATCGGCACCCGAATCAAATAGTACGTAAGCATAGGTATCATTAATAAGAAATATACCTGTGTAGGTTTAAAAGGCACTTAGGGCATAAACCAGGAAATTTTTTTTTTGAGAAATTTTACGGAGATAGGGTTGAAAGCTACGTACCGTGCACCACATCGTTGTTCGCCTGAGCTTGGTTTGCGTTGATGTTGAAGGCACGTCCGCGAGCTTGTGGAACATTGCCCACAAGACGAGGGCACTGGGGTCAGTAGTGACCCGGTTCTCCGCAATTGTAGCAGGCCCGGTTTGGTTCCGTCACTGCGTTCCCCATTGCTCGGCGACACGTTTCCACGAGATGCCCGTACTTGCCGCATAGTGTGCAAATGCGACACGGGAGATTCCCCGGATAATGGTACTTACAGGTGTTGCACAAGGGTAGAGGGCCTGCATAAGCCCTTGCCACGGGCACTTGTGCTGCCGGTGCAGTCCCGGGTACATACTGTCTTTGAGGTGGCTTAGGAGCGGCCACGGTGTAGTTCCGTGCCGGTACAAACTTCCTCTTTTTGTTATCCACCTTGACCTCCTTGACCTCCTCAGGGACCGTCTTCTCAGTTTTCTTGGCACCCTTTGCAGACATGGTGCCTGCTCGGATGTGGTTCTCTGTCAACTGTGCAGTGATAGTGATAGCTTCCTCCAGAGTTGCGGGTCGGCTACCCACCACGGCATCCTGGATCTGGGGCGGCACACCCTTAATGAATTTTTCCATGTGTGGCAGCAGTACACTCAGTTTGTGATGACGGGTAGAATATGCCAGATGGTTCCCGCCATCCTGTTTCAGGTTCCAGAATTCTTCCTCCAATTTCTGGATTTCACTTCTCGGGCAAAACTTGGCAATGGCTATGTTTTTGAATTCCTCCCACGTTAAAGCCAAGATCGCGTCGGGACCTCGGTTCCTCTTTTCACTGTTCCACCATGTCAAGGCCCTTTGCTGCAACATACTGGTGGCATACCTCACCTTGAGTGCTTCAGGACACTCACAGTTGACGAAGGTGTTCTCCATCCCTTCAAACCATTCTAGGAGACCGGTGGCACCTTCCGTGCCACTGAAACTGGGAGGCTTGCACGAACTAAAGTGTTTGAAAGTGCACGTCTGGTTGTTACGGCCTTGGTTTGCACTATTTTCCCCTTGGCCGTTGTTGTTGCTTGTGACGTTGACGATCATGGTGCTGCTGAGTTCAGCCACCATAGTCGGGATGACCACATCCATTTGCCGGCAATCATGGCGGCAAGCTTACGGCTGGATCTTCCTCGAGTTCCATGGTAACGAGACATGCTGGAAAATATAAATTGGATTAGGATCGGTTAAAAGGGTAATAGGATGACAGTTAAAGTAAGAATCATGGGTTGTACGGATTGATTCCATTTGATGACGCATCACCATTGGAAATGTTGACACACAAGATGAATTGACCCATTCGCCTCAGAAACTAGTGTATGTTGGCCATAGTTTATCACTCATCCCGAAAATCCCCAGGTAAGCATGACGGTCCCGTAGGATTTATACGAAATGCTTACCTTAGCCCGAGGGCCTTTTGCCAGGAAAACCAGGATACAGGTGTCTATGTACCACACTAGTTCTATGGTTCATGGAGTCAAAAATCTTGATGAGATATTTATAGGATTAGACCTTGAGTCTAAGAAATTTTCTATCAATAAGTTCTACTTAGAGACGAGGAAGGATTTAAGTAATCGCAATTGTCGGGAGAATCAATGTTTAATATAAGTCTAGGGAGATGAGTAACAAAATGTAATCATGCAGAATGGCATCTATGCTAAGGCATCACATTGCACATAATAAGGCATAGTGTTAGGCAGCATGCAAACATATGTATGTATTCATAAGAATATTTTTCTATAAGGATCATGCATAAACTATAGTCTAAGTCACCATTTCTAATAACCTAAATCCCTATAGTTATGGGCTCTGATACCAATCTGTCACACCCCAACCATGACGGCGGAAACGTCGAAGTGTGAGGGTTAAGATTGTTCACAGCCACATAACGCTATGTTAAAATATAATGCCATTAATCAATTGTTTTCAAACATCACATACATCCACGTCTTACAAGAAAAATAAATAAACAAAAATAGGAATCCAAATGTTCATTAAGTCTAGGTCCATATCCTATGCTTAAGCGTTTCTTCAGTCAATATTAAACTTGCACATTACCTGAAACATGTTGAAAATAAAGTCAACTAGCAACTTGGTGAGTTCTCATGGTTTTAAAATACAATAAGTATATATCATGAGAAAGAATGTGGCAATTCTAGTCAATGGTCACAAGATAGTAAGTATATAGAACATGCATAGTTACAATCAAACCTTGACTGAATAATATGAGTAAGCATGATTGGCTAAGTGTATTTGGTTCCCTAGTGCACAAGCATACGGCTCCTAGGAGCCGGCAATCCCTCGGCTTTAGCACCAAATAGGCTTGTCAGGCCCAAAGATCTAAGACTTCGCCAGGCTAGTTATAGTTAATGATTGCACACGTATGTCACATCTCATATACAACTTAACATATTCAAATAACCACGACTATGTAAAGAATTGCACGTGCGTAATAAGTATCAAAGCGTGTATGAGTATGTTTGTATAACCAACATGTTTCACCCCGAAAGGTGTAAAATATATGTAAAATGGGGCATAAGAACTCACATGATAATAAGAAAACTTGAAGATGAAATAAGAATAACCACGAATAAGATTTCCGACACAAACGTCACAAGGTACCTAAGTAAGAATAAGGTAACGCGTTATAATTGTTTGATCATTATTATTATGTTTTAAGGTTCTCAATTATAAATTGAATAGAGGTTGACATCTATTTATTTCGTGTTATTAATGTGAATCGGGTTAATGGAACGAAATTATAATTAGATTTATTGCGCGAAAGAGAAAGGCGAATATAAAAAAAGAAAACTAATCGCACGTTACATCGATTTATGAAGGTTGTATATATTGATTATAATAAGTGAAGAAATATATATATATATATATATATATATATTATATATAATATATATATATATATACATACATACTTTGATATGTTTATATAATTATAAGTATATATGTATAAATAATTAATCATTCTAATTGTTTGACAATATATATACATGCATATATATACATACATATATTTTACAATATATGTATATAGGTAAAAAAAAGAATAAGTAATCATTCAAATTGTTTGCCAATATATGCATATATATATATATACATGCATATATTTTAAATAATTTAAAATATTTTTACACAAGTATTATCTTTTCACATACAACATTATTTTAAACAAGAAATAATACCACAATGTATTTTAAATTCAACCATTTTATAAACCTTTGATTTAAATGAAAAAAATATATAAAAAAATGTTTAAATAATTCTGAAAAAAAATAATTTTCTTAGAATTTTTCAGAATTGAAATATTAAAAGAAATAAATAATAACAACAAAGAAAAAGGGAAAGAAAAAGAAAAAAAATAAAAAGGGGAAAGGGGGTTTGCCCGGGGGGTCGAACCCGGGTCTCCCCTAGGATATGGGTTGCGGGTACCAGTGAACCACGGCCATGGCCTTGGTTCACTTTGGTTTGTTTTGAATTTAACCGAGTCGCCCCGGTTTCCCCCAACCCGATGAACCCTAGGTTCATCCGATCTGAAATTGACCCTCGATTCGATATTAAACACTCGAATCATCATAGGGCTTTTGTTCATTGACCAAAAACGAGTGGGTAACAGGTTTTGATTACCTGTTTGGATGAGATTAAGGGGGGTTTCGAGTTCGGATGTGATTCGAAAGTTCTTGAATTGGGGCTTTATGATTGAGAGGTTTTCTTGTGCAATTGAGGGTTCAAGGAGTTTAGGAACTTCAAAGTGAATCCGAAACCCTCAATTTATAGCTTCGATTACACGGTTTCGGGCTTAACACACTCGATTGAAACCGCGTTCGAAGTTTACCCAAATTAAGAGATTTCACGCTGTTAATTTGCAATTCTAATTGATTGATTGATTGCTTAAGCCGCGTATTAAGTTTAGGGGTAATTAATTTGATTGGAATTGCAAATTTGGACAGGAGTTGATTTGGATGTTTGCATCGGTTAGCCTTAGTTCGATTAGGAAGGTTTGCAATGAGTGGGAACTCATATTGGGTAGGGATTCGAGTTCGAAACCTGGGACCGAGGGGTTTGGGATGTTTGATTGGGTCAAAAGCGATAAAAATCGGTGGTTGTAGCTTCGCCGGAGCTCGACTGGAGCTCCGGCCGAAGCCACCGGAAAAGCGGGCAAAAAAAGAAAACAGAAGTTACACCTTCAGCCCCTGAGGTTTGGGCTGTTGGTTAAAACTATCTAACTTTGATTTTCAAGTTTAGAATTTGGCAGAACACCACCCTGAACTTGATTTAAGAATTTTTATTATTAATACTATTATTATTGTTATTATTATTATTAGTATTACTATTATTATTATTATTATTATTATATTATTATTATTATTATATTATTATTATTATTATGATTATAGATATTATTATTTTTATTATTTGTTATTATTACAATTATAATTGTTACCGTTACGTTTAAAGTTATTATTATTATTATTATTATTATTAATTAAACCTTTACTAACGAGGCCACGCACAAAAATAAATAATAAGGACGGAAAAATTACAGGATGTTACAACAAAGACTAAGACTCCATTATTAATGGATAGTGCTTCAGCTCTGTGTATTGTCAAGAATCTAGTCCAGCATTCTAGGACCAAACATATAGAGATCAGACATCATTTTATTAGGGATTGTTTTGAAAAAGGTCTGATTGATCCAAAGTTTTTGCCAAGTGCTGATGAGCTTGCAGATATATTTACTAAGCCTTTGGATAGTTCAACTTTCCAAAACCTTGTGTTAAGGCTTGGTATGCTGCAGCTAGAATAAGTGACAACTACTGATGATCTTAGTAAACAAGTACTGATGACTATTAGTAAACATGTCACAAATATGTACTGATTTTGTTAAAAGAAACTGATGCACTTACAAACTACTGATGTAGTTATAACTACTGATGTCAGTAAAAATAGATAAGTACTGATGTCCTATGAAACAACTGAAAATAGCTAAAACGTCTGATGAGTAAGTGTTAAGGACAGTTTGAAACAGCTGAAAGGCTAAGAATTGACGAAAACTACCGATGAGAATTTTCTCTTCAGTCGTTTCCACAACTGCTGTTTCACCTTAAACAACTGATGGCAAAACCATGTCTTCAGTAGTTTCCCAACTACTGATGACTAACACCAAGTTCTCAGTTGTTTTCATACACCTGAAGACAAAACCAAGGTTTTTAGTAGTTTCATACTACTGATGACTAAAACCAAGTCTTCAGTTGTTTTCAAATGTCTGATAGTTAAAACCAAGTCTTCAGTTGTTTTCATACAACTGCTGACAACACCAACACTTTCAGTCGTTTTCTTTTCAGCCTTTTCTTAACCTATAAATACATGCACTTATAGCTGAACGTTTCATTAGCCGTTTTCTATCCTTTTCTCTCTCAACAATGGCGACCATGAAACTCAAACCTAGACACAACTGTGTTGCATACCTCTCGAAATCGGCCTTCTGGAACAAATTTGATAATGCCATTGATCTTATGGTGGATTCCCAATACCGAACCTCCTTTCTTTTGAATCCTACCATATACCCCGATTCCTTACACCAATTCTGGACCAACGTCTCTGTCACAACCGGTGAAAATGATAGCCAAATCACTATCCAGTCATTGGTTAGCCAGAAACAGGTGGTAATCACCCCTGACATCATTCGCAAAACCCTAAATTTGCATGATGCCACCTGTATTATAGAATACCCGAAAGGCACCATTGATATGTCTTTCATCAACAACGGGTATGAAGGAGACTTAAGTGCTACAACCATTCTCAAAAAGCACTTCCATGATGCTGAAAGACTTATCTTCCACATGGTGAATGTCTGTCTTGCTCCAAAGACAACTTCATGGGATCAGATGTCCTCAAGATGGCAACAGGTATTGTACTCTATCTTTGAACGACAAATTCTTAATTTTTCTGAGATAGTGTTTATGGAACTAAAGGATCTGGCTCAGAAACCTATGACAAACAGATGGCTACTATATCCCAGGTTTCTGATGGCCATAATTTTAAATCAATTAAAATCTAACGGCCTTGTTGGTCTTGGAGTCACTGCTCCAGCTGTTTTAGCTGAGGTATACTCCAGACATAACTCTGACCCTACTCTCAAAGGGGCTGCCCGACTGCTCAAACCCAAGCAGCGGGAACCCACAGCCTCCACCTCCAAATCCAAAGTCCCCACCAAACCCAAACCTCAAAAGCCCAAAAAGGCTACTCAGGGAGATGATCCCCTGCGGATGCCCGTATACCACCAATACAGGATACACATACTGGTTCTAACCCCCCAGTCATGTCAAAGACTCAACCAGCTGAAACCGCACATGCATCCTCTCCACAGGATCCTGTTGCAACCAAATTTGGGGATACCACATTACTGGAACCTATCTCAGTTGAGAAGGTTACCATTGAAGAGCATCTCTCACCCCGGGTGCAATCTGCTTCTGACCATCTCCAACTGCAACCGCCCCTCAAAGCGCAACCCTTATAGTTGCTAAAGTGCTGAGTCAGCTGCATTCCTCACCTCCTCCCCAGAAACCAATTAACACTGGGAATACCTCAATAATTGAGGGGGAGGACCACAATGCTGCTGATAACCCACAACACAGGGGTATAATGTTCAATCTCCAAGTGTAGAAGAGGAGTTTAGAACATCTGGTCAGGCTGCCAGTCCTACTGATTCAGCAAATGAACAGGATGAAGTTGGTACCATATATAAGACCTCACCAGAGGCAACTGCCAATGAAGGACAAAGTCCTGAGACAGGAAGTCCCCAGAACCAAGAACAAGGGGCACATGCATATACTGATCTACACTCAGGGCATGTACATCCTGATTTAATCAGGAGGTCAGATGATTCAGCAAAGACTGATGATGACCTGGGCTTTTTCTTTGATGTCTTAGCCCATAACACAATCCTGGAGTCTGAGGTGAGTAGACTCAAAGAGCTGCTAGCCAAAATGTCTCAGGATGAAAGTCTATCTCTCCCCATTGACCCACAGATGGCCCCTTCATTTGAAGGTTCACCAAACACACAACCAATACACTTAACTAAGCCACCAGCCACTGCTTTTGGCACCACCTCTCAGGGACAGAACCCCTCTGAGAAGATGGTTACAACCTTTCAAAACTCCTTAGCTCTCATCACTCCCATCATCACTGAGATAGTACGTACATAAAGCCATTGATGAGAGGATCTCCTCAAATCTCCACACACTTATTGATGATGCTGTTCACAAGTCACTTTCTGCCTTTCAAGCCCTTGATGCCAATGCATCCAAAAAGGGGGAGATTACTAAGTCTAAGGCAGTGAAAGAAAGGAAAAGGAAGAGAGTAGAAGATGAGAAAGAACCAGAAAAAGAAAAGGAGTTAGAGAAAGAATAAGAACTGATCTCAGAGAAACAGCTGATCACTTACAAAAGGAAGAAAAGTGCTGAATCAAAGTCTGATGGAGAAAAGTCCTTAGAAGATCTTGTCAAAGAAGCTGATAAAGCTCACAGCAGATCTATGGACAAAATAATAGATCAGCTCTTCAGAAAAGGTCATGACACAGCCACCTTAGATGTTGAGATCAGAAGGCTGGAGATAAATGAGATTCAAGCAAAATGGGCTAGTTACAATGTGATGGATAGGGAAAGATTGGAGATTATGATCAGATTTATTACCAAATATCTAGGAAGATCATTGATAGAGATGAAGTCTTGGTCCAGAGACAGTATATTGGAGATAACCAAGAAAATCTGTTCTGCTGGAAGTTACAACGAAGGGTTGATCGTCGAAGCACTGGATGAAGCAGGTGCTGGGAAGAGAACTGAGATGCAAAGCTCTCAAAAGCCAAACTCACCACTAAACTGCTAGATCAGCCTTCTCATACTCCCACTCAAAAACAACCTTCAAAGCAATCATCTCTAAAATCTGCCAAGTCTATCCCTACACCAAAACCACCCACAACTCAACCCACAAAACCAATTCCATTACCCCAAAAACCATCTCAAACCATACCCAGTGATACACCCAGAAGGAGGAGAAGGGTGTTGAGGGTAGAAGAAGAAGAAGAAGAGGATGATAATAAAGACAGTCTGCCAATCTCTACTGTTCTCAAACTTAAAACACCTGAGCCCAGAAGTCAACAGATGATCACACCTAACTTGAAAATGCAAATGGTGAAAGTGAAGATTGAAGAAGCAGAACAACAGAAGCAGCATGATGAGCAATTTCTCAAAATGGTTGACAAGGACTTCCCTTAGTCCTCATCCATTCAAGAAATGAAGAAACAAGCTCTGAGGCTGTACACTCTTAGACATACATTCCAACATCAAAGAGAAAGAGTGAGAATTTGGCCAGACCCCAGGGTAAGTTCCAGAATTCACAAGAAGAACATACCAAGTAGATATCATGGCCAAATGAAAAAGACTTTGAATGCTGCAATTATGTTGGCTATGGTAGTCTCACCTGGGAGATTATAGAAGAATTCAAGAGAGCACACAACTCAAAGACAACCCCTCAATCTATACTTGAGAACAAAATGATCAAGAAGGGGTTGTTATACGAGAGACTTGAAGATCTTCAAAAGAGTGAACTCCAGTTATTGCTAGAAGGCTCTCATCCAGATGAATTCGCATACAGAGAGATCACAACTGTTGAGTTAAAGAATGGGAAGACAGTAAGATAACTGTCTGAATATTATGGCCCAGAGTTCTTCTTTGAGGGAGAAGCAGAAGAACTCACCAAGGAGGAACAAGTTATTCTCCTTGAGGCCTATGCAAGAGATTCTTACAGACTCATCAATGGGAATTAGGTTTCATGGTTGGGACTAGACTCTTTGTCCAGTTTCCCCAAAACAGAGTTCCCTTCCATACTTAGCCAATCAAAAGATCAGAAACCTTTTCTCGGTCTGTGCTTACATGATTACCTCTGAAGCTGATCAAGAGGGTGTTCCTGCCAAAGAATAAGTGGGATCATCAATAAACATAGAGGTTTTGGCTGCATTGGTTCAGGGGGAGTTTGTTGGACCAAAAGAAGCAATGAGCCTGATCAGAAAAACCTCTAAGTCCCACAGACATTACAACTGATGAAGAAGATCACAACAGCTGAAGACATCAGCTGATTACAAGGTCTAAAGACAAAGTCTGAAGACAAGATCTTAAGATTTCTACTGAAGACAAAGTCTGAAAGTATAGTACTAAAGACAAAGTCTGAACGTGAAGTATTGAAGACAAAGTCTGAAGCTATCAGCTGAAGACAACGTCTGAAGTAAAAGTCTGAAGAACAAAGACTGAAGACAAAGACTGAAGACCAGAGTGATGAGTAGTTGTCACAACAGCTGAAGTTATTAACTTCAATAGTTGTGATGCTTTTCCTTTTCAGTACTTGTAATTTATCTTTCAGTAGTTTATAGTTTCAGTAGTTTTAGTTTAGTAGTTTTATGTTTTTGTACTCAGCACTCTGAGATGTGATCAGTTGTTGAGAACATTCTAAGTAGTTTGCATAGTTTCAGTTGATTTGTATAAATCTGTTACATGTCACTATCAAGTGACATTAGCAAACGTCACATTCCTTATATAAGGAATGTTGACCTAGTTGTAACGTGTGACTTTCAACCACCACGAAAGCATTTGAATGAAATATTCCTTTTGCAGAATTCTCTTCTCACTCTATAACCGTGTACTATTCCATTGAATATCAATTGAGTTCTTGTTAAATTGTCTAATTTATTGTTCGAATTCTGCTGCAATCTACTCTAATTGATCAAACTTAGATCACTGATCCTAACACTTATCATTATTATTATTACTATTGTTATTATTATCATTATTATTATTATTATTATTAATATTATTACTAATATTATTACTATTGTTATTATTATTATTATTATTATTACTATTATTACTAGTATTATAATTACTATTATAATTACTATTATTATTGCTATTGTTATTATTATTATTATTACAATTATTATTATTACTATTATTATTACTATTATTGTTACCATTATTATTACTATTAATATTACTATTATTATTTGTATTATTATTACTATTATTGTTAGATCTAGGACTTATAGGTCTAGATCAATTTGTATAGGCTTAGAACTTTAATCAATTCTTGTAATGAATATTTGTAATTGTCATTTATTATGCATTCATTAATTATATATGATAACCCATATATGTGTGTTATGGAAAATTGCAGGTACAAACATTAGTCTTGGTCAACTTATGAAATTGACCAAGTGTAAGAAACATCTACGGATGAACATTTTGTTCTTTCGTAGATATGCTTCTTACAAGTTACATTACATCCAAGAGCCTCTACGGATGAACAACCAGAACTGAAGAACAAGTTTGCTTCGGAAGTGGAAGTTTTCTACGGAAGAACAAGTTTCCTACGGAAGACCAATACTTCAACGGAGGAATAAATCCCTACGGAAGACACTGTTCCTGCGGAGTCCAAACACACGTATAATGCAAGTATTACAAGTCAACAAGTCAACAAGGCAGTTATGCGAATCCCAAGAAATCCGATGATTCCTTAACTGACACAAATCAAATGCCAAAGTATCCAGTGTTTCCTATAACAAAAACATCATTGTCTATATATATATGGATCCTAGGTTTCGATTCAAACATGGTTGTTTTTAGACGATTGATTGAACAGCAACAGCAATAGCAATACGACAATCACCGTTTCTCAACCAAACCCTAGCAGCCGTCACATCATAACAAACTTTGATATCATTCATTCATTATTTTGTAATCATTAACATATTTTAATGAAATACATATTATTCATTAATTGTGATTCTGTTAGTGTGTTCTTGATTATTTATTGATAATTAACGTTATTACAAACAATTAAACCAACTTAACGTTGATTCTGCAAATGTTGACTTGTCATCAACCGACACTAATAATTCTAGTTTGCGATCCTAGGATTGCACAGGTGGTATCAGAGCCAAGTGCTCATTGATTTAGATCAATTGATCTATCAGTGTTAGTTGTGTTTAATTGCTTTGAAACCTGTAGATTTGTCAGTTTTTGCTGTATTAGATCTACTGTTTTAAAAGAATTTTTGTGCGAAACTTGTTTGTCGTTCTACTGCATTAAAGTAGATTAACTTGTATCTATATTCAAATCAATTGAATAGCAGATCTAGTTGATCATTCTCAATAGTTTACATCATGAGCAACTTTAGTGGATCATCTTACAAACCACCGAAGTTGGAAACAAAAGCAGACTTCAAGTCATGGAAAATCAAGTTTAGGAATCATGTAAACTATACTGATTCTGACTTATGGGTCTCCATCACTGAAGGTCCTTATATTCCACCCATCCTTAGGCCAGATTATAATGACAAAATTCAACCAATCAGTACCAAAGATCTATCACCTGATAATGTCAAAAAGTTCAAAGTTGATATCAAAGCATACAGTTTGCTTAGTATGGCTTTACCTGAAGAGATATTGATCTAGTGTGAGAACTACAAACAACAAACTCCTTGGAAGATACTTCATACTCTCTGCGAAGGGAGTGATGAGATCAAAATCATAAGGAGAGACACCCTCAGGTCACAATTTGAAACATTTCATCATATTATGGGTGAATCAATTCCTCAACAACTTCATAGATTCATGCAGTTAGTAACTGAGATGAATATTTGGAGTTGAAATTTACCAATGAGGAATTAAACAAGAAAATACTCCACACTTTGCTAAAAAGTTGGAAGCAAACTGTATCCATGTTCAAGAACACAATAGATTTGAAGTCAACTGGTCTAGATACTCTAGTTGCAAAAGTGGAAGCTCTTGAAATGGATGAAAAATCAAGAAACCAGAGTGTGAGAACTCATGTCTCACCCTATCATTTCAAAGAAACAAATAATGTTGGAAGTGCATTTATTTCAAACAATGAAAGTGATAACTCTTGTTCTTGGAGTGATAATTAGGAGGAAGTTAGCTTTTATGCTTCTAAACCCTCAAAGAAATCATCTCAAGATAAAAATAAAAAGAATGCATAAAGAACTGCTGAGAGAAAAGATACAACTGCAGCAGCAGCTAAGTCTTCACATTCAAACAATCAGTTAGAACCAATCACTATGATATTGGATTCTGAAGAACAAAAAGCTGCCTTTGCAGCTTTTAGTTCTAGTTTTCAAGCATATTTGGAAGCTCTCTAACTTCAGCAAATATCTATCAACAAGACTTAGAAGAACTACATCCTGATGTAGTGGAAGAAATGGACCTACAATGGCAGATGGCAATGATTGCTTATAGAGCAAAGCAATATCTCAGAAGGAACAAGAACTTGGCAGCAGCCAGTAAAACATCAAAGATTGGTTTTGACAAATCAAAGGTAAGATGCTTCATGTGCAATCTCTATGGACATTTCTCCAGAGAATGCAATCACCAGTCATATATAGAGATAAGACAACATCAGCAGCATCAGCAACATCAGACTGAACCTCATCAACAATCAAACTCTCAAAGATCTCTGCATAGACAATCTCAACTGATCAATACATCCCCACCAGCCACCAATGAATCAGCTGACCAAGCAATTCAAAAGAGTCAGGGATGATCATACTTCAAGATGGAACGTGTGACTGGAGTATGTATGAAAAAGAAGTCTTGGAAGAGAATCAAGCATTAATGGCTCATATGGAACACAAAGTTCCTCCAATGGCCAGAGAGGTAAAAGAAAGGTTGTGTTCATCAACATGTGTTGAGGAAGTTGAACGTTATAGAGTCCATGCTCAACAGTTGGCTGACAAAGTAAAAGAAACTATGATTTTGAATGA
The DNA here is from genome assembly GCA_025506515.1 of Flaveria trinervia. NCBI lineage: Eukaryota > Viridiplantae > Streptophyta > Magnoliopsida > Asterales > Asteraceae > Flaveria > Flaveria trinervia. The sequence continues at coordinate 62,202,719 of CM046451.1, forward strand.
ATCCCATGTTAGAGAACATAAATTGTATCAAATCAAAATTAATTCTTTGCAAAAGGATTTAGAAAAATTTGTTTCTGAAAACTATAGCCTAAAAGCCCAAGTTGAGCATCTGACCACTTCCTTAACAAAATCCATGGCTGATCATGCTTCAACTGAAGTGAAACTTTAGAAGTTTCAATTATCATCTCAGCAATATGAGAAATTACTAAATTCTCATATTGAATCAAAGAAAAGGTCTGGGTTGGGTTATAATGCTGTTGCACCACCTGTAAATGATAATTACACATCTTTACCTACAACAATGACCAACACCCTGTCAAATCATTTTGTGCATAGCACCAAGTTTGAAATAGAATCAACTCAAATCAACATTAATAATAAAGCTAAGGTGAGTGAAACTGAATCCTCTGAATCAGAATTTTTGTATCAAAATGATTCAGAATTTGATTATGATAATTGTGATGACTTGGATGATTCTGATGAACCTGATGTTTATCAAATGACCATTGGTAAGAATGTTCACATTAAAACTAGTATTCCAAGAGTGCTTGAAGAATCAAAGCTTCAATATCCTCCAAAGCAGAGAAACATGCTGAAGACTATCTGGAGACGATTGCTGAACTCAATGAAGGACACCAAGAACTCAATCTTCCAAAAGAAGTTAATAGCTGTGGATCCACTGAAGAAGTACTTTTATCTCATGCAGATAAAGGTAAGAAGAAACAAGTATCAACTAAGCAAAAGAAAAACTCTTCAGTAGAAGATCTGCGGAAAGCAAAGTCTGCTGAATCCGTAGAACGTCTGCGGAAGAAGAAAGCCGAATCTATGGATGAGGTATCAAAAAGAGTAGCTGTTAACAAAAAAAGATGTTGAATCTGAAGCAACAAAAGTCATCAAAGGACAAGAAAGATTCAATTTCAAGGAAGAGCAAGAACAAATCAAGCTCTTCAAAAGAGGAAACAAAAGCTCCTAAACTGAACAAGAAAAAGAAGAAAGATGAGCATGAAGAGGAATCTGAAGAAATGTATTGAAAGTGTTGTGATATGACAAATAACAATACAGAAGACTGCTACTTCAGTGGTTACTGTTACATACGCAATATGAACAATCATATGACTTCAGAGTGTTACTTCAACAAATTCTGTGCTATTTGCAACAAAAATAATCATTCAACTCAGGAATGCTATTTTAACAAAGAAGTCATCTACTGAAAGTCAAAAACTGATTTGACAGAATCAGAGTCTCAATCTACTGAAAGTCAAGATGAGTCAAAGCAAACAAAGGTAAATCAAAAGCAAAAGGCAAAAACAAAGCAGAAATCTTCTGAAGATGCTAATCTGTTAACAAAACCACATCAAGCCAATCCAAAACACCTCATAAAAAGGTGGACTTGGCTGAGAAGAAGTCAATCATTACTGAAAATTTCTTTGGTCATTTTGAAAAGGGATCAAATGTGTCTCAATCAAAAGCAAAAGATGATGAAACCTTCAAAAGTGTAGGTTCATCTTCTAAATCAAAATATCAACCAAAGAAAGATAGGGTGAAGGAAGAATCAATTAAGAAAGAAGACTCCAAAGCTTCTGCATCAGCTTCAAGAAAATCATCCTCACTATCATCAAATCAAAATAAATCAACTAGATATGAAATTAATACTGAAACATCAGGATTAAGTCATGAAGGAGTAAAGATTTTAGACACTGTTGACAAACCCAAGATCATTCAAACTTGGGCTGTCATTTCTAACTGATTTATTTCTAAATGCAGGAACAATATTGGAGAGCTGACAATGAGTGGTATGTTGACAGTGGTTGTTCCAGGCATATGACAGGAAACTGTTCACTTCTCCATGATTTCAAACATAAAAAATGCTTCTTATATGGAATTTGGTGGGGATAAAACGGGAGGTAAAATTGTTGGTGAAGGGATGATAACAAATGGTGTACTCAAGTTTGAGAAAGTAAATTACTGTGAAAATGTACAGTATAATTTACTTAGAGTGTCTCAAATTTATGATCAAAATTATATCACATTGTTTGATAATACTAACTGTTACATTCTTAAGCCAGGATTTATTGTTCCAGAAGATTGGATCCTCCTCAAAGCATCAAGAAGAGGAAACACTTATGTTTCGGATATGATCAACACTTCTCTCACAAAACATAAAACTTGCCTTATATCTAAACTATCAGAAAATTTGTCTCAATTATGGCATATCTATTCTAACATGAAGAACATGAATAAATTGGTGAAAAATGACCTGGTCATTGGATTGCCAAACAAAGAGTTTCATTCCTCAACTCACTGTTCTTCTTGTTACAAAGGAAACCAACATAGAGTGTCACATAAATTCAAAATTATCAATACTAATACTACACCACTCAAATTGTTCACATGGATCTGTTTGGTCCTACCAATGTGATAAGCATTGGAAAAAGGCAATATTATTTGGTGATGGTTGATGATTTCACAAGATTCACATGGGTCTTTTTCTTAAAACAAAAGAGTAAAACATCAGAAAAATTAATGGACTTTGTGATCAAGATTGAGAATCAACTTGATACAAAAGTTAAAATTTTTAGGAGTGACAATGGTACTAAATTTGTCAATTTTGAATTGGATTCCTTTTGCAAGAACAAAGGGATTGCAAGGCAATTTAGTGCATCACGAACTCCACAACAAAATGGAGTTGCTGAAAGAAGAAATAGAACTCTCATTGAAGCAGCCAAAACAATGCTAGCTGATTCACAATTGCATATCACTTTTTGGGCTGAGGCTGTGAATACTGCATTCAATGTTCAAAACAGAACATTAATTGTCAAAGAACATAACAAAACTCCTTATGAGCTCTTATTTGAAAGAAACCATACATATGATATCTTAAAATCTTTTGATGTCATGTAACTGTTTTGAACATAAAAGAGTCATTACGAAAATTTTTAGAAAAAGCATATGATGGTTTCTTTGTTGGATACTCTTCAACATCTAAATCATATAGGGTTTATGTTCCACAACATAATATTATGGAAGAGACTCCTAATGTATCTTTTGATGAAACTGTATTTACAAAGTCAGTTAAAGGTTCATCATGGTTGTTTGACATAGATGCTTTATCAAAATCATTTAAGTATGATCACTTGAATAATGCAGCATCTGATGTAGTATCTTATACATTTGTAAGGCCCCGTTCCCGGACGCTTACAGCTGGTGGTTCATCGCACATAAAACATAATAAAACATACATTTATTTTGTAGCGAAATTTAAAACATTTATTAATAACTAAAAACATGTCATTTCATTCATTTACAACATCTGTTTTCATCTCAAAATACAAGACATTTCAAAATACAGATGCTATCCTGAAATTGCTCCCAGTAGCTTATGCATCCATGCCTACAACTCCTCAGCATCAACATATACCTGCCAACTATCATGCATACAAAAATCAGCGGCGCTGAGTGAGTTCTAGTTTTATAATAAAACATACTTTTCTCTGTTAGAACCGTTCTTTACTTTATTTCAAAACATACTATACCTTACAACCATTCGTGATCATGCATCATACGTACATATAGATGATATCATTAGTATCTTCCTCATTATGTTCGTTAACTTTCGTTCATTCAACGTACGTCATTATCTTTCACTTCTCTTACTAGATCCGGTCAGACTTTACCCTCTTGGTGGCACTCAGCCACGATTACTAAGGTCGAATGACGAGGATCATGTTCTATACTTCATTACGATAATTTATTTACATTCATTCATACGTTCGTTCTTTCATACATGATTTTTCATTCATTACTCATTATTACTCGAATCTTGTCTCTTGCAATATCCCTGACTCATGCTTGAAAACTCATGCTATGCTCCCAGTAGCTTATACATCCATGCCTGCAACTCCTCAGCATCAACATATACCTGCTAACTATCATGCATACAAAAGTCAGCGACGCTGAATGAGTTCTAGTTTTATAATAAAACACACTTGAATGGATCGAGATCTAGTTTGATCAATTAGATTAAGATTTGCAACGGAATAGAACAAGAATTAGATGGAATTTAAGCAAGAATAATATGAATATTCAATCAAACAGTGACGGTTATAGAGAGAGACAGTTTTCTGCAAAGAGAATATTTTCATTCATGCACAAGCTTCGGCTACAAAGAAATTAGGTCAACATTCCTTTTATAAAGGAATGTGACATGAGCTGATGTCACTTGATAGTGACAACTAACTGATTTATACAAACAACTAAAAGTAGACTAAACTACTGAAGATGTCCACAACAACTGAGGACACCTTCACAAAAAGCTAAGTACAAGCTAAAATTACAACTACTGAAGTTATAACATCTGAAGTGTAAGAACATCAGATGTTTTACATAAAATAAAACTACTGATTACAAACTACTGAAAAGGTAAACCATCACAAACTACTGAAAAGAACTACTTCAGCTGTTGTGACAACTTCTGAGAACTTGGTCTTCAGACTTTGTCTTCAGCAGTTGTCTTTAGACTTTGTCTTCAGATGTTGTCTTCAGACTTTGTCTTCAGACTTTGTCTTCAGACTTTGTCTTCAGACTTTGTCTTCAGCTGTTGTCTTCAGACTTTCTCTTCAGCAGTTGTCTTCAGACTTTGTCTTCAGCTGTTGTCTTCAGCTGTTGTCTTCAGACTTTGTCTTTAGACTTTGTCTTCAGACTTTGTCTTCAGCTGTTGTCTTCAGACTTTGTCTTCAGCTTTTGTCTTCAGACTTTTTCTTCAGACTTTGTCTTCAAACTTTTTCTTCAGACTTTGTCTTCAGCTGTTGTCTTAAGACTTTGTCTTCAAACTTTGTCTTCAGCAGTTGTCTTCAGACTTTGTCTTTAGCAGTTGTCTTCAAACTTTGTCTTCAGACATTGTCTTCAGCTGTTGTCTTCAGACTTTGTCTTCAGACTTTGTCTTCAGACTTTGTCTTCAGACTTTGTCTTCAGACTTTGTCTTCAGACTTTGTCTTCAGACTTTGTCTTCAGACTTTGTCTTCACTTGTTGTAGACCACTTTAGTTGTTATGATGTCTGTGGGACTTAAAGGTTTTTCTGATCTGGCTCATCGGTTCTTTTGGTCCAACAATACTTTTCTCTGTTAAAACTGTTCTTTACTTTATTTCAAAACATACTATACCTTACAACCGTTCGTGATCATGCATCATACGTACACACAAATAATATCATTATTATCTTCATCATTACGTTTGTTAACTTTCGTTCATTCAACGTACATCATTATCTTTCACTTCTCTTACTAGATAGCGTCAGACTTTACCCTTTTCGTGGCACTCAGCCACGATTACTGAGGTCAAATGATGAGAATCCTGTTTTGTACTTCATTATGATAATTCATTTACATTCATTCATATGTTCGTTCTTTCATACATGATTTTTCGTTCATTACTCATTATTACTCGAATCTTGTCTCTTGCAATATCCCCGACTCATGCTCGAAAGCTGATGCTGTGTCGGGGCCTACTCACAAACCCCCAACTCATGTCCGAAGACTGACATAGCACCGGGATACGTGACAAAGATCCCATATGAGTCAATCACAGGGATTGAACTCCATCCTAGTCTGTTGCAACACAAAGTCGCTCACCTCATTATCTCGTCTCATGCAATATCCCCAACTCATGTCCGAAGACTGATACTGTGCTGGGGCTTGACAAACAAACCCCCGACTCATGTCCGAAGACTGACACAGTACTGGGATACGCGACACAGATCTCATCATCCGTCACTTCCGTCGTATGCAATACTCCCGACTCATGTCCGAAGACTGATACTATGCTGGGGCCTGCTCACAAACCCCCGACTCATGTCCGAAGACTGACACAGTACAGGAGTATGCGATCTATATCCTATCTCATGCAATACCCCCGACTCATGTCCAAAGACTGATACTGTGCCGAGGCCTGATAAACAAACCCCCGACTCATATCCGAAGACTGACACATTACCGGGATATGCGACAAGTACCTCTTTCGAGTCTGTTGCGACACAGTGTCGCTCACCTCATACATATGCTTGCAAGCCTTTCTATACTTTCTCTTTTATTCATTCATTTATTCATTCATTACGTTCCTCTTTTTATTATCTTCCACTTTATGTTACATAATACTTCCATTACATTTATTAACGTTCAACGCAAAGCCAAGGGAAGACATACATACATAATAAGGAACGTACATAAACATAAACATATACCATCACCATACATGAAACAATGTACATGCATAACACACACCAAACGTAAGCCATCACATCATAACCAGGCCTATCTCGCCATTTTACCCCTTAAAACCATTTAGAAAACCTCAAGTCCAAAGTGGGCACATGGGTCCTTCCAGGCGCATGAGCATAAAATTCTAAGTATAAACTGTCTGGGCGCATGGGCACTATTTGGGTGTTTCTTCCCTGTTCAGGTGCATCACCAACACTTAGCCGTTTCAAGCACTTGGGCGCATGGGCACTGTTTAGGCGCATGGCCAATACTTAGCCGTTTCATTCACTGGGACGCATGGGCATTGTTTAGGTGCATGGCCACACTTGGGCGCATGGCTAATACTTCGCCGCATGGCTAACATGCTGGGCGCATGACCCACTCTTAGGCGCATGGCCAACACTTAGGCGGCTGGTCTCTCATGCTGGACGCATGGACAACTGTTTGGGCGCATGAACCACTGTTCATGTTCATCAAACATTCTGAAATATTTTCTATGCTACCAATTTCACCCGATTACCATTCCACTCATACCCAAACACTGATCTAACATACTAAGGCCATCTAAGCACGCTAAACATCATCTCTAACCCATAATCAACACTATAAGATGCATACATACATACTTACAACATACGAACATAAAGCTGTAAACCCACAGTTTCTTTCAAAACGTTTACTTAGTATGCATAATAGACCCAAATCAGTTAAAAATCAGTAAAAGAGGGGTTCTACAAACTCACCTTGAGCAGCTTTTGAGCAACACTCTTCCAGTTCAAGACCCACTTCGATTTAGCTCTTTGAATCCCGAAAACAAACTCTAAACCACTAGAACTTTGGTCAAGAACTCAATACTCAGCTAAAACCAAGCTCAAACAAGAGAAGTCTTACCTTTTTCAGCTTCTTCTTCCTCTTTCTATCTCTAGAACCGGGCGCTCTCTCTCTCTTCTTCTTCCTTCGAGAGCAAAGCAACTTTCTGCTTTGATATGGGTGACCATGCCCTTTAATATCTTAAAATAATAAGATTTGTACTTTGTACACTTTTTCCCCTCCATTTGTGCCCAATTTCCATTCCTTTCACTTACTCTTCTTTTCCTTTCGTTTAAATAAAATTTCGGAGTGTTACACCATTTATTCCACCTTATATGACTAAAGTAACCTTATCTGCTGATCCTCCAAGGATACCCCTATCATCAGGTGAAAACACATCAGTAGCAGCACATACTACATCTGGAAATGAACATGGTACATCCGGAGATGTGAATGTTGTCTCTTCAACAGAACCAGGCTCTCAAATGAATATAAAAAAAATTGGAAAAGATTCCTGTCCTCACTTATCATCCGGAGAAGTTCCTACGGAAGAGCAACATGCTTCTGGGGAAGTTACTACGGACGAGCAAAATGTATCCGGAAAAGTTTCACGGAAGAGAAAAATGCTTCCGGAGAAGTTCCTACGGATGAACAAAGTGTATCCGGAGAAGTTCCTATGAAAGAGCAAAATGCTTCCGGAGAAGTTCCTACGGATGAACAAAATGTATCCGAAGAAGTTCCTACAGAGAAGCAAACCAAGACTGGAGATGCTCCTGCAGCCCATATAGAAGACTCTCATGATCCTTCAACTCATGTTCAACATGTTGACTATTTCTTAAACTCTTAACCTGAGTTGGATCAGTGTGAGGCAATGGAAATGACTAATCTAGGATCATCTATACCAGTTGTCTACGTACCACACTAGTTCTATGGTTCATGGGATCAAAAATCTTGATGAGATATTTATAGGATTAGAGCTTAAGTCTAAGGAATTTCTATCAATAAGTTCCACTTTGAGATGAAGAAAGATTTAAGGAGTAGTAGTTGTCGGGGAGAATCAATGTATAAGATAAGTCTAGGGGAGATGGGTAACAATACGTATTTATGCAAAGAGGCACCTATACTAAGGCATCACATTGCACATAAGGCATAGCGTTAGGCAGCATGCAAAACAATATGTATGTATTCATAAGAATACCATCCTATAAAGATCATGCATAAACTATAGTCTAGGTCACCATTTCTAATAACCTAGTTCCCTATAGTTATGGGCTCTGATACCAATCTGTCACACCCCAACCATGACGGCGGAAACGTCGAAGTGTGAGGGTTAAGATTGTTCACGGCCACATAACACTATGTTAAAATATAAATGCCATTAATCAAATGTTTTCAAACATCACATACATCCACGCCTTACAAGAAAATAAATAAACAAAAATAGGAATCCAAATGTTCATTTAAGTCTAGGTCCATATCCTAAGCTTAAGCGTCTCTTCAGTCATCATTAAACTTGCACATTACCTGAAACATGTTGAAAGTAAAGTCAACTAGCAAGTTGGTGAGTTTTCATGGTTTTAAAATACAATAAGTATATATCATGAGAAAGAATGTGGCAATTCTAGTCAATGGTCACAAGATAGTAAGTATATAGAACATGCATAGTTACAATCAAACCTTGACTGAATCATATGAATAAGCATGATTAGCTAAGTGTATTTGGTTCCCTAGTGCACAAGCATACGGCTCCTAGGAGCCGGCAATCCCTCGGCTTTAGCACCAAATAGGCTTGTCAGGCCCAAAGATCTAAGACTTCGCCAGGCTAGTTATAGTTAATGATTGCACACGTATGCCACATCTCATATACAACTTCACATATTTAAATAACCATGACTATGTAAAGAATTGCACGTGCGTAATAAGTATCAAAGCGTGTATGAGTATGTTTGTATAACCAACATGTTTCACCCTGAAAGGTGTAAAATATATGTAAAATGGGGCATAAGAACTCACATGATAATAAGGCTTGAAAGTGAAATATGAATATCCACGAATAAGGTTTCCAACACAATGTCACAAGGCACCTAAATAAGAATAAGGTAACGCGTTATAACCGGTTTGATGATTAATTATTTTGTTTTAAGGTTCTTAATTATGGATTGAATAGAGGTTGACATCTATTTATTTTGTGTTATTAATGTGAATCGGGTTAATGGAACGAAATGATAATTATATTTATTGCGCGAAAGAGAAAGGCTAATATAAATAAAGAAAACTAATCGCACGTTAAACCAATTTTTGAAGGTTGTATTGATTGAAATAAGTCAAGAAATATATATATATATAATATATATATATATATAATATATATATATATATATATTATATATATATATATATATATATATATGTATACTTACTTGATATGTTTATATAAATATAAGTATATATGTATAAATAATTAATCATTCTAATTGTTTGACAATATATATACATGCATATATACATACATATATTTTACAATATATGAATATAGGTAAGAATAAGAAATTATTCAAATTGTTTGCAATATATACATGTATATATATATATACATATATATATACATGCATATGTCTAAAATATTTTTGCACAAGTATTATCTTTTCACATAACAACATTATTTTAAATAATTTAAAATAAGGAAAAAATACCACAATGTATTTTAAATTTAAACATATTCATAAACTTTGATTTAATAAAAGAATACAAAAATGATTAAATAATTCTGAAAAAATAAATTTCTTAGAAATTTTTCAGAATTAAAATATTAAAAGAAATACATAATAAAAGAAAGAAAAACAGAAAAGAAAAGAAAAAGAAAACAAAATAGAGAAAAAAAATAAAAGAGGGAAAGGGGGTTGCCCGGGGTCGAACCCGGGTCTCCCTTGGGGAAATAGGGTGCAGGAACCAGTGAACCAGGGCCGTGGCCTTGGTTCACTTCGGTTTGTTTTAATTTTAAACAAGTTTCCCCGGTTTTCCCCAAATTGATGAACCCTAGGTTCATCCGATCCACAATCGCCCTCGATTCGGTGTTAATCACCCGAATCATCATAGGGCTTTTGAACCTTGGACTAAAACGAGTAGACTACAGGTTTTAATTACCTGTTTTGGTGAGGATTTGAGGGTTTTCGAGTTTGAGTTGAGCTTCGGGTGTTCTTGAATTGGGGTTTTCCGATTGAGTGATTATTCTGCGCAATTGAGGCTTTAGGGAGTTTAAGAACTTCAAAATGAATCAGTAAACCCCATTATATAGCTTCGATTCTATGGTTTCAAGCTTATCACTCTCGGTTTGAAACCGCGTATAAAGTTTACCAAAATTAAAAGATTCGAGTTGTTATTGTGCAATCTTGATTGATTAACTGGTTAATTAAGCCGCATGTTAAGTTTGGGGACAATTAATTTGTTTGGAAATTCGAATTTGACAGGCTTTGAATTCAGATTTTTACACGGTTAGCCTCGTCTTGATTTGGGATTTTGCCCGAGTGGGAACTCGAATTAGGATAGGGTTCGAGTTCGATTCGCAGGGCCGAGGGGGTTGTGCGGTTTAATTGGGTCGAATTGCAACAAAGTAGGCGGTTTGGGACCTTGTCGGAGCTCGGCCGGAGCTTCGGCCAAGGTCGCCGGGAAAGAAAGAAAGAAATACATTAATTTACATTTTCAGCCCCTGAAGTTTGGGTTGTTGTCTAAATTGATCAAAACTTTGTTTTTTTTAAGTTTAATAAATTTCAAAACACCCCCTGAACTTTAAGTTTTAAAGAAATTTATTATTATTACATTTATTAGTGTTATTATTATACTATAATTATTATTATTATTATTATTATTATTATTATTATTATTGTTATTATTTTTATTATTATAATAATAATAATTATTATTATTAACATTGTCATCATTGTTAAAACTTTTACTAAGAGGCCACACAAAAATAAATAAATAATTAAAGCCATAAATATAAAGGATGTTACAGTCTCCCCAACTTAAAAGAATTTCGTCCCGAAATTAAATCAGAAAGGGGTTACAAGAAAAGAGAAGGGTACGTTTTCTTCATATGTTCTTCACGCTCCTAAGTGAATTCCACTCCTCGTTTGTTTTCCCATCGAACCTTTACAATTGGGGTCGCAGAGGTCCTAGTCTTCTTCATAATGCGATCCATGATTTCGACGGGTTTCTCAACGAAATGTAGGGACTCGTCGATCTGGATGTCTTCCAATGGCACATACAAGTTATCGTCGGCCAAACACTTCCTCAGGTTCGAGACGTGGAAGACCGGGTGAATTCCACTAAGGTCGGAGGGTAGTTCTAGTTTGTAGGCCACTCTCCCGATTCTTTTCAGAACCTTGAAAGGTCCTACAAACCTCGGAGCTAACTTACCTTTTCTTCTAAAGCGAACCACACCCTTCCACGGTGAGACCTTGAGAAGGACCATCTCCCCAACTTGGAATTCTAGTGGCTTGCGACGTTTATCGGCGTAGCTCTTCTGTCGACTCCTAGCCGTTTCCAAGTTCTTGCGGATGATAGCAACTTTATCGGTCGTCTCTTGTATGAGTTCGGGACCGGTGATAAGATTTTCGCCCATGTCGGTCCAGCAAATCGGGGAACGACACTTACGACCATAAAGTGCCTCAAACGGTGCCATTTGGACGCTTGAATGATAACTATTATTGTAGGAGAACTCTGCAAGTGCTAGGTGTGTATCCCAGTCGCCTCCAAAATCGAGAACACAGAGGTGCAAAAGGTCTTCCAGAGTTTGGATCGTCCGCTCAGTTTGACCATCGGTTTGGGGATGGTAAGCCATGCTTAAATCCAATTGCGTACCTAGAAGTTCTTGCATGGAAGACCAGAAGTGAGAAGTAAATCAGGCGTCTCAGTCAGATATGATGTGAAGGGCACTCCATGATGGCTTACGATCTCGTCGATGTAAATTCGTGCTAACCTCGATGTCTTATAAGTGTCGCGTATGGGTATAAAGTGTGCCGACTTGGTCAGTCGGTCGACGATTACCCATATGCTATCGTGCTCGCGAGATGTCCGAGGTAGCTTAGTTATGAAGTCCATGGATATATGTTCCCATTTCCACACGGGAATTTCGGGTTGCTCGAGTAAACCACTTGGACGTTGATGTTCTGCTTTAACCTTCGTGCACATGAGGCACTTAGCAACATAGGTTGCTATGTCTCGTTTCATTCTGGGCCACCAATATTGACTCCGCAAGTCCATGTACATCTTATCGGAGCCCGGGTGAATTGAATAGCGAGTCTGATGTGCTTCATTCATGATAAAAGCCCGAAGGTTATTGCGTTTGGGAATCCAAATTCGGTTTGCGAAATACATCAACCCATTGGCTCTTGCTTCCAGTTGGGCTACAGGGTTGGGCTCAAGTTCGTCCTTCATACTTTCTTCGACTTACACTGTCTGCTGGGCTTCTCGGATGCTTGACTCGATGTCACAATCGATCCTCAAATTTTGCAGTAACACTATAGCATTGTTGACATCAAGTCGGACTTCAGTGTCAAACTCTCCCAATGTATCGAACCATTGCCGATGGTCGCGAATCTCTTGAACGGAAACCGTCTTTCGGTGCGTCTTCCGACTCAACGCATCAGCTACTACATTTGCCTTGCCGGGATGGTATCGGATGTCGCAGTCGTAGTCACTAATTAGTTCCACCCAGCGACGTGGCCTCATATTGAGATCCTTCTGATTGAAAACATGCTGGAGGCTCTTGTGGTCCGTGTACACTATACATTGTGTGCCATATAAATAGTATCTCCAAACTTTCAAGGCGAAGACCACCGCTCAGAGCTCAAGATCGTGCGTTGTGTAATTTACCTCATGAACCTTCAATTGCCTTGAGGCGTAGGCTATTAGCTTTCCCCGTTGCATGAGGACGCAACCAAGACCTTGTCTCGACGCGTCACAGTATACTATGAAATCGTCGTTTCCATCTGGTAGCGTTAAAACAGGAGCATTGCATAGTTTATGCTTCAATGTCTCAAACGCCTCTTCTTGTTTGGCTTTCCACTCGAAAGGCTTGTTCTTCTGGGTTAAGGCCGTGAGTGGCTATGCGATTTTCGAGAAATTGGCAATGAACCGTCGATAATACCCGGCTAGACCAAGAAATGATCGAACTTCCGTCGAAGTCGTGGGAGCACTCCAATTCATTACGGCTTCTAACTTTGCAGGATCGACGTGAATTCCTTGTCTATTCACCACGTGACCTAGGAATTGTACTTCCTCAATCCCAAATTCGCATTTTGAAAATTTTGCGTACAACTGTTCCTTCTTCAGCAGATCGAGGATTTGGCGGAGATGAAATCCATGATTGGTGCGGGATTTGGAATAGATAAGAATGTCATCGATGAACACAATGACAATTTATCTAGGTATGGCTTGCACACTCGGTTCATAAGGTCCATGAAGACACAGGAGCATTGGTTAAGCCGAAAGGCATAACCATAAACTCGTAATGCCCGTACCGAGTGCGGAATGCAGTCTTTGGGATATCTTCATCGTGGACTCGCAGTTGGTGATAACCCGAACGCAAGTCGATTTTTGAAAAGATTGCAGCTCCTTGAAGTTGATCGAAGAGGTCGTCGATACGAGGAAGGGGATACCGGTTCTTGACGGTTAACTTGTTGAGCTCCCGGTAATCGATACACATGCGAAATGACCCGTCTTTCTTCTTCACAAATAAGATAGGTGCTCCCCAAGGGGAAGAACTAGGGCGTATAAACCCCTTCTCAGATAATTCTTGGAGTTGGCTAGCGAGTTCTTGCATCTCCGATGGTGCGAGTCGGTAGGGTGATTTAGCCACAGGGCTAGCTTCCGGAATCAAATCGATTTTGAATTCAACTTCACGTACGGGAGTTAACCCACTAAGATCGTCGGGAAAAACTTCAGGGAACTCACATTCAACTGGAACATCCTTGAGTTCTTTCCCTTTGACCTTGGTGTTGACCACGTAGGCTAGAAAGGCTGGATAGCTCTTACTCTAGCATTTCCGAGCTTGAGTGCATGACATCAGCTTGAGTCCTTTGGATGACCGTTCACCGAACACCTTCAACGTATCACCGGAGGGTAAGGGCATGCGAATGCACTTATCAAAGCAAACAATCTCGTCATGGTTCTTGGATAACCAATCCATGCCAATAATAACGTCGAAACTTCCAAGCTTCATTAGAATGAGGTCGATAAGAAATTTATGGCTGTCGAGACACAATAGGCAATCGCGAATGACCACGTCGATGGTGATGGGTTCTCCATCAGCAACTTCGACAGTGAGTGGTCTCTCTAGATTTGAGCGAAGTTTCGAAAGTGTCGGCTCGAATTCTAAGGATACGAAACTCCTATCGGCGCCTGAATCAAATAATACGTATGCATAGGTGTCATTAATAAGGAACATACCTGTGTAGGTTTTAAAGAGGCACTCAACGGCATAAGCAAGAAATTTTTTAAGGAGTAATTCTACGGAGACAGGGTTTTAAATTTTTACGTACCGTTCACCACCTCGTTGTTCGTCTGGGCTTGGTTCGCGTTGATATTGAAGGCACGTCCACGAGCTTGTGGAACATTGCCCACAAGACGGGGGCATTGGGGATGATAGTGACCCGTTTCTCCACAGTTATAGCATGCACGGTTTGGTTCCGTCACTGCGTTTCCCATGGCTCGGCGGCATGTTGCCACAAGATGTTCGTACTTGCCACAGAGTGTGCAAATGCGACATGGGAGGTTCCCCGGATGGTGATACCTACACGTGTTACACATGGGTAAAGGGCCTGCATAAGCCCTTGCCACGGGCACTGGTGCTGCCGGTGCAGTCCCGGGTACACACTGTCTTTGAGGTGGTTTAGGAGCGGCCACAGCGTAGTTCCGTGCCAGTACAAACTTCCTCTTTTTGTTATCAACCTTAACCTCCTTGACCTCCTTGGGGACCGTCTTCTCAGTTTTCTTGGCACCCTTTGCAGACATGGTGCCTGTTTGGATGTGGTTCTCTGTCAGCTGCGCAGTGATAGTGATAGCTTCCCCCAGAGTTGCGGGTCGGCTACCCACCACGGCATCCTGGATCTGGGGCGGCACACCCTTAATGAATTTTTCCACATTCCGTGAAATAGTATCCACCATGTGTGGCAGCAGTATACTCAGTTCGTGATGACGGGTAGAATATGCCAGATGGTTCCCGCCATCCTGTTTCAGGTTCCAAAATTCCTCCTCCAATTTCTGGATTTCACTTCTCGGGCAAAACTTGGCAATGGCTATGTTTTTGAATTCCTCCCAAGTTAAAGCCAAGATCGCGTCGGGACCTCGGTTCCTTTTTTCACTGTTCCACCATGTTAAGGCCCTTTGCTGCAATATACTGGTGGCACACCTCACCTCGAGTGCTTCAGGACACTCATAGTTGACGAAGGTGTTCTCCATTCCTTCAAACCATTCTAGGAGACCGGTGGCACCTTCCTTGCCACTGAAACTGGGAGGCTTGCACGAACTAAAGTGTTTGAAAGTGCACGTCTTGTTGTTACGGCCTTGGTTTGCACTATTTTCTCCTTGGTCGTTGTTGTTGCTTGTGACGTTGGCGATCATGGTGCTGCTGAGTTCAGCCACCATAGTTGGGATGACCGCAGCCATTTGCCAGGAAATCATGGTGGCAAGCTTACGGCTGGATCTTCCTCGGGTTCTATGGTAACGAGACATGCTGGAAAAATATAAATTGGATTAGGATCGGTTAAAAGGTTAATAAGGATGGACAGTTAAAGTAAGAATCATGGTTATACGGAATGATTCCATTTGATGACGCATCACCATTTGGAAACGTTGACACGTCAAGATGAATTGACCCATTCGCCTCAGAAACTGGTGTATGTTGGCCATAGTTTATCACTCATCCTGGAAATCCCCAGGTAAGCATGACTGGTCCCGTAGGATTTATACGAAATGCTTACCTTAGCCCGAGGGCCTTTTGCCAGGAAAACCAGGATACAGGTGTCTACGTACCACACTAGTTCTATGGTTCATGGGATCAAAAATCTTGATGAGATATTTATAGGATTAGAGCTTAAGTCTAAGGAATTTCTATCAATAAGTTCCACTTTGAGATGAAGAAAGATTTAAGGAGTAGTAGTTGTCGGGGAGAATCAATGTATAAGATAAGTCTAGGGAGATGGGTAACAATACGTATTTATGCAAAGAGGCACCTATACTAAGGCATCACATTGCACATAAGGCATAGCGTTAGGCAGCATGAAAAACAATATGTATGTATTCATAAGAATACCATCCTATAAAGATCATGCATAAACTATAGTCTAGGTCACCATTTCTAATAACCTAGTTCCCTATAGTTATGGGCTCTGATACCAATCTGTCACACCCCAACCATGACGGCGAAAACGTCGAAGTGTGAGGGTTAAGATTGTTCACAGCCACATAACACTATGTTAAAATATAATGCCATTAATCAATTGTTTTCAAACATCACATACATCCACGCCTTACAAGAAAACAAATAAACAAAAATAGGAATCCAAATGTTCATTTAAGTCTAGGTCCATATCCTAAGCTTAAGCGTCTCTTCAGTCATCATTAAACTTGCACATTACCTGAATCATGTTGAAAGTAAAGTCAACTAGCAAGTTGGTGAGTTTTCATGGTTTTAAAATACAATAAGTATATATCATGTGAAAGAATGTGGAAATTCTAGTCAATGGTCACAAGATAGTAAGTATATAGAACATGCATAGTTACAATCAAACCTTGATTGAATAATATGAATAAGCATGATTAGCTAAGTGTATTTGGTTCCCTAGTGCACAAGCATACGGCTCCTAGGAGCCGGCAATCCCTCGGCTATAGCACCAAATAGGCTTGTCAGGCCCAAAGATCTAAGACATCGCCAGGCTAGTTATAGTTAATGATTGCACACGTATGCCACATCTCATATACAACTTAACATATTCAAATAACCACGACTTTGTAAAGAATTGCACGTGCGTAATAAGTATCAAAGCGTGTATGAGTATGTGTGTATAACCAACATGTTTCACCCCGAAAGGTGTAAAATATATGTAAAATGGGGCATAAGAACTCACATGATAATAAGAAGGCTTGAAAGTGAAATATGAATAACCACGAATAAGGTTTCCAACACAATGTCACAAGGCACCTAAATAAGAATAAGGTAACGCGTTATAATCGGTTCGATGATTAATTATTTTGTTTTAAGGTTCTTAATTATGGATTGAATAGAGGTTGACATCTATTTATTTCGTGTTATTAATGTGAATCGGTTAATGGAACGAAATGATAATTAGATTTATTGCGCGAAAGAGAAAGGCTAATATAAATAAAGAAAACTAATCGCACGTTAAACCGATTTATGAAGGTTGTATTGATTGTAATAAGTCAAGATATATATATATTATATATATATATATATATATATATATATATGTATGTATACTTACTTTGATATGTTTATATAAATATAAGTATATATGTATAAGTAATTAATCATTCTAATTGTTTGACAATATATATACATGCATATATATACATACATATATTTTACAATATATGTATATAGGTAAGAATAAGAAATTATTCAAATTGTTTGCCAATATATACATGTATATATATACATATATATATACATGTATATATATACATATATATATACATGCATATGTCTAAAATATTTTTGCACAAGTATTATCTTTTCACATAACAACATTATTTTAAATATTTAAAATAAGAAAAAAATACCACAATGTATTTTAAATTTAAACATATTCATAAACCTTTGATTTAATAAAAGAATACAAAAATGATTAAATAATTCTGAAAAAAATAAATTTCTTAGAAATTTTTCAGAATTAAAATATGAAAAGAAATACATAATAAAAGAAAGAAAAATAGAAAAGAAAAGAAAAAGAAAACAAAACAGAGAGAAAAAAAAATAAAAGAGGGAAAGGGGGTTGCCCGGGGTCGAACCCGGGTCTCCCTTGGGGAAATGGGGTGCGGGAACCAGTGAACCAGGGCCGTGGCCTTGGTTCACTTCGGTTTGTTTTAATTTTAAACAAGTTTCCCCGGTTTTCCCCAAATCTGATGAACCCTACGTTCATCCGATCCACAATCGGCCCTTGATTCGGTGTTAATCACCCGAATCATCATAGGGCTTTTGAACCTTGGACTAAAACGAGTAGACTACATGTTTTAATTACCTTTTTTGGTGAGGATTTGAGGGTTTTCGAGTTTGAGTTGAGCTTCGGGTGTTCTTGAATTGGGGTTTTCCGATTGAGTGATTATTCTGCGCAATTGAGGCTTTAGGGAGTTTAAGAACTTCAAAATGAATCAGTAAACCCCATTATATAGCTTCGATTCTATGGTTTCGAGCTTATCACTCTCGGTTTGAAACCGCGTATAAAGATTACCAAAATTAAAAGATTCGAGTTGTTATTGTGCAATCTTGATTGATTAACTGGTTAATTAAGCCGCGTGTTAAGTTTGGGGACAATTAATTTGTTTGGAAATTCGAATTTGACAGGCTTTGAATTCGGATTTTTACACGGTTAGCCTCGGCTTGATTTGGGAAGTTTGCCCGAGTGGGAACTCGAATTAGGATAGGGTTCGAGTTCGATTCGCAGGGCTGAGGGGGTTGTGCGGTTTAATTGGGTCGAATTGCAACAAAGTAGGCGGTTTGGGACCTTGCCGGAGCTCGGCCGGAGCTCCGGCCAAGGTCGCCGGGAAAGAAAGAAAGAAATACATTAATTACATTTTCAGCCCCTGAAGTTTGGGCTGTTGTTTAAATTGATCAAAACTTTGTTTTTTTTAAGTTTAATAAATTACAAAACACCCCCTGAACTTTAAGTTTTAAAGAAATTTATTATTATTACATTTATTAGTGTTATTATTATACTATAATTATTTTTATTGTTATTATTATTGTTATTATTATTATTATTATTATTATTATTATTATTATAATATTATTATTAACATTGTCATCATTGTTAAAACTTTTACTAAGAGGCCACACAAAAATAAATAAATAATTAAAGCCATAAATATAAAGGATGTTACAGTCTCCCCAACTTAAAAGAATTTCGTCCCGAAATTAAATCAGAAGGGGTTACAAGAAAAGAGAAGGGTACGTTTTCTTCATATGTTCTTCACGCTCCTAAGTGAATTCCACTCCTCGTTTGTTTTCCCATCGAACCTTTACAATTGGGGTCGCAGAGGTCCTAGTCTTCTTCATAATGCGATCCATGATTTCGACGGGTTTCTCAACGAAATGTAGGGACTCGTCGATCTGGATGTCTTCCAATGGCACATACAAGTTATCGTCGGCCAAACACTTCCTCAGGTTCGAGACGTGGAAGACCGGGTGAATTCCACTAAGGTCGGAGGGTAGTTCTAGTTTGTAGGCCACTCTCCCGATTCTTTTCAGAACCTTGAAAGGTCCTACAAACCTCGGAGCTAACTTACCTTTTCTTCTAAAGCGAACCACACCCTTCCACGGTGAGACCTTGAGAAGGACCATCTCCCCAACTTGGAATTCTAGTGGCTTGCGACGTTTATCGGCGTAGCTCTTCTGTCGACTCCTAGCCGTTCCAAGTTCTTGCGGATGATAGCAACTTTATCGGTCGTCTCTTGTATGAGTTCGGGACCGGTGATAAGATTTTCGCCCATGTCGGTCCAGCAAATCGGGGAACGACACTTACGACCATAAAGTGCCTCAAACGGTGCCATTTGGACGCTTGAATGATAACTATTATTGTAGGAGAACTCTGCAAGTGCTAGGTGTGTATCCCAGTCGCCTCCAAAATCGAGAACACAGAGGTGCAAAAGGTCTTCCAGAGTTTGGATCGTCCGCTCAGTTTGACCATCGGTTTGGGGATGGTAAGCCATGCTTAAATCCAATTGCGTACCTAGAAGTTCTTGCATGGAAGACCAGAAGTGAGAAGTAAATCAGGCGTCTCAGTCAGATATGATGTGAAGGGCACTCCATGATGGCTTACGATCTCGTCGATGTAAATTCGTGCTAACCTCGATGTCTTATAAGTGTCGCGTATGGGTATAAAGTGTGCCGACTTGGTCAGTCGGTCGACGATTACCCATATGCTATCGTGCTCGCGAGATGTCCGAGGTAGCTTAGTTATGAAGTCCATGGATATATGTTCCCATTTCCACACGGGAATTTCGGGTTGCTCGAGTAAACCACTTGGACGTTGATGTTCTGCTTTAACCTTCGTGCACATGAGGCACTTAGCAACATAGGTTGCTATGTCTCGTTTCATTCTGGGCCACCAATATTGACTCCGCAAGTCCATGTACATCTTATCGGAGCCCGGTGAATTGAATAGCGAGTCTGATGTGCTTCATTCATGATAAAAGCCCGAAGGTTATTGCGTTGGGAATCCAAATTCGGTTTGCGAAATACATCAACCCATTGGCTCTTGCTTCCAGTTGGGCTACAGGTTGGGCTCAAGTTCGTCCTTCATACTTTCTTCGACTTACACTGTCTGCTGGGCTTCTCGGATGCTTGACTCGATGTCACAATCGATCCTCAAATTTTGCAGTAACACTATAGCATTGTTGACATCAAGTCGGACTTCAGTGTCAAACTCTCCCAATGTATCGAACCATTGCCGATGGTCGCGAATCTCTTGAACGGAAACCGTCTTTCGGTGCGTCTTCCGACTCAACGCATCAGCTACTACATTTGCCTTGCCGGGATGGTATCGGATGTCGCAGTCGTAGTCACTAATTAGTTCCACCCAGCGACGTGGCCTCATATTGAGATCCTTCTGATTGAAAACATGCTGGAGGCTCTTGTGGTCCGTGTACACTATACATTGTGTGCCATATAAATAGTATCTCCAAACTTTCAAGGCGAAGACCACCGCTCAGAGCTCAAGATCGTGCGTTGTGTAATTTACCTCATGAACCTTCAATTGCCTTGAGGCGTAGGCTATTAGCTTTCCCCGTTGCATGAGGACGCAACCAAGACCTTGTCTCGACGCGTCACAGTATACTATGAAATCGTCGTTTCCATCTGGTAGCGTTAAAACAGGAGCATTGCATAGTTTATGCTTCAATGTCTCAAACGCCTCTTCTTGTTTGGCTTTCCACTCGAAAGGCTTGTTCTTCTGGGTTAAGGCCGTGAGTGGCTATGCGATTTTCGAGAAATTGGCAATGAACCGTCGATAATACCCGGCTAGACCAAGAAATGATCGAACTTCCGTCGAAGTCGTGGGAGCACTCCAATTCATTACGGCTTCTAACTTTGCAGGATCGACGTGAATTCCTTGTCTATTCACCACGTGACCTAGGAATTGTACTTCCTCAATCCCAAATTCGCATTTTGAAAATTTTGCGTACAACTGTTCCTTCTTCAGCAGATCGAGGATTTGGCGGAGATGAAATCCATGATTGGTGCGGGATTGGAATAGATAAGAATGTCATCGATGAACACAATGACAAATTTATCTAGGTATGGCTTGCACACTCGGTTCATAAGGTCCATGAAGACCACAGGAGCATTGGTTAAGCCGAAAGGCATAACCATAAACTCGTAATGCCCGTACCGAGTGCGGAATGCAGTCTTTGGGATATCTTCATCGTGGACTCGCAGTTGGTGATAACCCGAACGCAAGTCGATTTTTGAAAAGATTGCAGCTCCTTGAAGTTGATCGAAGAGGTCGTCGATACGAGGAAGGGGATACCGGTTCTTGACGGTTAACTTGTTGAGCTCCCGGTAATCGATACACATGCGAAATGACCCGTCTTTCTTCTTCACAAATAAGATAGGTGCTCCCCAAGGGGAAGAACTAGGGCGTATAAACCCCTTCTCAGATAATTCTTGGAGTTGGCTAGCGAGTTCTTGCATCTCCGATGGTGCGAGTCGGTAGGGTGATTTAGCCACAGGGCTAGCTTCCGGAATCAAATCGATTTTGAATTCAACTTCACGTACGGGAGTTAACCCACTAAGATCGTCGGGAAAAACTTCAGGGAACTCACATTCAACTGGAACATCCTTGAGTTCTTTCCCTTTGACCTGGTGTTGACCACGTAGGCTAGAAAGGCTGGATAGCTCTTACTCTAGCATTTCCGAGCTTGAGTGCATGACATCAGCTTGAGTCCTTTGGATGACCGTTCACCGAACACCTTCAACGTATCACGGAGGGTAAGGGCATGCGAATGCACTTATCAAAGCAAACAATCTCGTCATGGTTCTTGGATAACCAATCCATGCCAATAATAACGTCGAAACTTCCAAGCTTCATTAGAATGAGGTCGATAAGAAATTTATGGCTGTCGAGACACAATAGGCAATCGCGAATGACCACGTCGATGGTGATGGGTTCTCCATCAGCAACTTCGACAGTGAGTGGTCTCTCTAGATTTGAGCGAAGTTTCGAAAGTGTCGGCTCGAATTCTAAGGATACGAAACTCCTATCGGCGCCTGAATCAAATAATACGTATGCATAGGTGTCATTAATAAGGAACATACCTGTGTAGGTTTTAAAGAGGCACTCAACGGCATAAGCAAGAAATTTTTTAAGGAGTAATTCTACGGAGACAGGGTTTTAAATTTTTACGTACCGTTCACCACCTCGTTGTTCGTCTGGGCTTGGTTCGCGTTGATATTGAAGGCACGTCCACGAGCTTGTGGAACATTGCCCACAAGACGGGGGCATTGGGGATGATAGTGACCCGTTTCTCCACAGTTATAGCATGCACGGTTGGTTCCGTCACTGCGTTTCCCATGGCTCGGCGGCATGTTGCCACAAGATGTTCGTACTTGCCACAGAGTGTGCAAATGCGACATGGGAGGTTCCCCGGATGGTGATACCTACACGTGTTACACATGGGTAAAGGGCCTGCATAAGCCCTTGCCACGGGCACTGGTGCTGCCGGTGCAGTCCGGGTACACACTGTCTTTGAGGTGGTTTAGGAGCGGCCACAGCGTAGTTCCGTGCCAGTACAAACTTCCTCTTTTTGTTATCAACCTTAACCTCCTTGACCTCCTTGGGGACCGTCTTCTCAGTTTTCTTGGCACCCTTTGCAGACATGGTGCCTGTTTGGATGTGGTTCTCTGTCAGCTGCGCAGTGATAGTGATAGCTTCCCCCAGAGTTGCGGGTCGGCTACCCACCACGGCATCCTGGATCTGGGGCGGCACACCCTTAATGAATTTTTCCACATTCCGTGAAATAGTATCCACCATGTGTGGCAGCAGTATACTCAGTTCGTGATGACGGGTAGAATATGCCAGATGGTTCCCGCCATCCTGTTTCAGGTTCCAAAATTCCTCCTCCAATTTCTGGATTTCACTTCTCGGGCAAAACTTGGCAATGGCTATGTTTTTGAATTCCTCCCAAGTTAAAGCCAAGATCGCGTCGGGACCTCGGTTCCTTTTTTCACTGTTCCACCATGTTAAGGCCCTTTGCTGCAATATACTGGTGGCACACCTCACCTCGAGTGCTTCAGGACACTCATAGTTGACGAAGGTGTTCTCCATTCCTTCAAACCATTCTAGGAGACCGGTGGCACCTTCCTTGCCACTGAAACTGGGAGGCTTGCACGAACTAAAGTGTTTGAAAGTGCACGTCTTGTTGTTACGGCCTTGGTTTGCACTATTTTCTCCTTGGTCGTTGTTGTTGCTTGTGACGTTGGCGATCATGGTGCTGCTGAGTTCAGCCACCATAGTTGGGATGACCGCAGCCATTTGCCAGGAAATCATGGTGGCAAGCTTACGGCTGGATCTTCCTCGGGTTCTATGGTAACGAGACATGCTGGAAAAATATAAATTGGATTAGGATCGGTTAAAAGGTTAATAAGGATGGACAGTTAAAGTAAGAATCATGGGTTATACGGAATGATTCCATTTGATGACGCATCACCATTTGGAAACGTTGACACGTCAAGATGAATTGACCCATTCGCCTCAGAAACTGGTGTATGTTGGCCATAGTTTATCACTCATCCTGGAAATCCCCAGGTAAGCATGACTGGTCCGTAGGATTTTACGAAATGCTTACCTTAGCCCGAGGGCCTTTTGCCAGGAAAACCAGGATACAGGTGTCTACGTACCACACTAGTTCTATGGTTCATGGGATCAAAAATCTTGATGAGATATTTATAGGATTAGAGCTTAAGTCTAAGGAATTTCTATCAATAAGTTCCACTTTGAGATGAAGAAAGATTTAAGGAGTAGTAGTTGTCGGGGAGAATCAATGTTTAAGATAAGTCTAAGGGAGACGGGTAACAATACGTATTTATGCAAAGAGGCACCTATACTAAGGCATCACATTGCACATAAGGCATAGCGTTAGGCAGCATGAAAAACAATATGTATGTATTCATAAGAATACCATCCTATAAAGATCATGCATAAACTATAGTCTAGGTCACCATTTCTAATAACCTAGTTCCCTATAGTTATGGGCTCTGATACCAATCTGTCACACCCCAACCATGACGGCGAAAACGTCGAAGTGTGAGGGTTAAGATTGTTCACAGCCACATAACACTATGTTAAAATATAAATGCCATTAATCAATTGTTTTCAAACATCACATACATCCACGCCTTACAAGAAAACAAATAAACAAAAATAGGAATCCAAATGTTCATTTAAGTCTAGGTCCATATCCTAAGCTTAAGCGTCTCTTCAGTCATCATTAAACTTGCACATTACCTGAATCATGTTGAAAGTAAAGTCAACTAGCAAGTTGGTGAGTTTTCATGGTTTTAAAATACAATAAGTATATATCATGTGAAAGAATGTGGAAATTCTAGTCAATGGTCACAAGATAGTAAGTATATAGAACATGCATAGTTACAATCAAACCTTGATTGAATAATATGAATAAGCATGATTAGCTAAGTGTATTTGGTTCCCTAGTGCACAAGCATACGGCTCCTAGGAGCCGGCAATCCCTCGGCTATAGCACCAAATAGGCTTGTCAGGCCCAAAGATCTAAGACATCGCCAGGCTAGTTATAGTTAATGATTGCACACGTATGCCACATCTCATATACAACTTAACATATTCAAATAACCACGACTTTGTAAAGAATTGCACGTGCGTAATAAGTATCAAAGCGTGTATGAGTATGTGTGTATAACCAACATGTTTCACCCCGAAAGGTGTAAAATATATGTAAAATGGGGCATAAGAACTCACATGATAATAAGAAGGCTTGAAAGTGAAATATGAATAACCACGAATAAGGTTTCCAACACAATGTCACAAGGCACCTAAATAAGAATAAGGTAACGCGTTATAATCGGTTCGATGATTAATTATTTTGTTTTAAGGTTCTTAATTATGGATTGAATAGAGGTTGACATCTATTTATTTCGTGTTATTAATGTGAATCGGGTTAATGGAACGAAATGATAATTAGATTTATTGCGCGAAAGAGAAAGGCTAATATAAATAAAGAAAACTAATCGCACGTTAAACCGATTTATGAAGGTTGTATTGATTGTAATAAGTCAAGATATATATATATATATATATATATATATATATATATATATATATGTATGTATACTTACTTTGATATGTTTATATAAATATAAGTATATATGTATAAGTAATTAATCATTCTAATTGTTTGACAATATATATACATGCATATATATACATACATATATTTTACAATATATGTATATAGGTAAGAATAAGAAATTATTCAAATTGTTTGCCAATATATACTGTATATATATATACATATATATATACATGTATATATATATATATATATATACATGCATATGTCTAAAATATTTTTGCACAAGTATTATCTTTTCACATAACAACATTATTTTAAATAATTTAAAATAAGGAAAAAAATACCACAATGTATTTTAAATTTAAACATATTCATAAACCTTTGATTTAATAAAAGAATACAAAAATGATTAAATAAATTCTGAAAAAAATAAATTTCTTAGAAATTTTTCAGAATTAAAATATGAAAAGAAATACATAATAAAAGAAAGAAAAATAGAAAAGAAAAGAAAAAGAAAAAGAAAACAAAACAGAGAGAAAAAAAATAAAAGAGGGAAAGGGGGTTGCCCGGGGTCGAACCCGGGTCTCCCTTGGGGAAATGGGGTGCGGGAACCAGTGAACCAGGGCCGTGGCCTTGGTTCACTTCGGTTTGTTTTAATTTTAAACAAGTTTCCCCGGTTTTCCCCAAATCTGATGAACCCTAGGTTCATCCGATCCACAATCGGCCCTTGATTCGGTGTTAATCACCCGAATCATCATAGGGCTTTTGAACCTTGGACTAAAACGAGTAGACTACATGTTTTAATTACCTTTTTTGGTGAGGATTTGAGGGTTTTCGAGTTTGAGTTGAGCTTCGGGTGTTCTTGAATTGGGGTTTTCCGATTGAGTGATTATTCTGCGCAATTGAGGCTTTAGGGAGTTTAAGAACTTCAAAATGAATCAGTAAACCCCATTATATAGCTTCGATTCTATGGTTTCGAGCTTATCACTCTCGGTTTGAAACCGCGTATAAGATTACCAAAATTAAAAGATTCGAGTTGTTATTGTGCAATCTTGATTGATTAACTGGTTAATTAAGCCGCGTGTTAAGTTTGGGGACAATTAATTTGTTTGGAAATTCGAATTTGACAGGCTTTGAATTCGGATTTTTACACGGTTAGCCTCGGCTTGATTTGGGAAGTTTGCCCGAGTGGGAACTCGAATTAGGATAGGGTTCGAGTTCGATTCGCAGGGCTGAGGGGGTTGTGCGGTTTAATTGGGTCGAATTGCAACAAAGTAGGCGGTTTGGGACCTTGCCGGAGCTCGGCCGGAGCTCCGGCCAAGGTCGCCGGGAAAGAAAGAAAGAAATACATTAATTTACATTTTCAGCCCCTGAAGTTTGGGCTGTTGTTTAAATTGATCAAAACTTTGTTTTTTTTAAGTTTATAAATTACAAAACACCCCCTGAACTTTAAGTTTTAAAGAAATTATTATTATTACATTTATTAGTGTTATTATTATACTATAATTATTTTTATTGTTATTATTATTGTTATATTATTATTATTATTATTATTATTATTATTATAATTATTATTATTATTATTTGTTATTATTATTGTAATAATTATTATTGTTACTTTTAAGGTTATTATTATATTATTATTATTATTATTATTATTATTATTATTATTATTATTATTATTATTATTATTATTATTAACATTGTCATCATTGTTAAAACTTTTATTAAGAGGCCACACAAAAATAAATAAATAATTAAAGCCATAAATATACAGGATGTTACACCAGTTGAATCAACACCTTCAATGAGGATCCATAAGACTCATTTAATCAACAACATCGTTGGAAATCCAGCAAAAAGAACTACAAGGAGCCAAAGTGGTACTGCCAACCTTTGTCTCTTCAGTTGTTTCTTTCTCAAGTGGTCCCTCGAAACATCATTGCTGCTTTAAAAGACAATAGTTGGATTGAAGCTATGCAAGAAGAGCTTCAACATCACAAACCAAAAGGTATGGTCTCTAGTTGATCTGCCTGAAGGTCAACATCCTATTGGAAATAGATGGCTATACAAGAACAAACTAGATGATAGATGAATTATTGTAAGAAACAAAGCAAGGTTGATAGCACAAGGATACACTCAAGAAGAAGGAATAGATTATGATGAAGTTTTTGCACCAGTTGCAAGAATTGAGGCAATAAGAGTGTTTCTGGCTTATGCATCATATAAGAAGTTCATTGTGTATCAGATGGATGTCAAGTGTGCATTCTTATATGGGAAGATTGATGAGGAGGTTTATGTATCACAACCCCCTGGTTTTGAAGATCCTCATTATCCCCATAGGGTATACAAACTAGATAAAGCCTTGTATGGTCTTCATCAAGCACCAAGAAAATGGTATGAAACACTATCATCTTTCTTGCTTAAGCATGGCTACAAAAGAGGAACTATTGACCAGACACTCTTTCTCAAACAAGAACACCAAGATATCTTAGTAGTTCAAATATATGTTGATAACATTATATTTGGTTCAACTAATAAGAGATTGGTGTAGATTTTGAAGAGATGATGAAATCTGAATTTTAGATGAGTTCAATGGGAGAATTAATCTTCTTCTTGGCCTTCAAGTTCATCAAAAATCCAAAGGGATCTTCATCAATCAAGAAAAATACATACATCAAATTCTGAAGAAATACAATCTCGCTGAAGTATCCTCATGCAAAACACCAGCATCAACAATTGATAAGATTATTCCTGATCTTTCTGGAAAATCTATTGATCAAAAATTATATAGATCAATGATAGGTTCACTTATGTATTTAACTGCTAGTAGACCTAATATAATGTTTGCTGTGTGTGTATGTGCTAGGTACCAATCTGATCCCAAGGAGTCTCATCTCAATGCTGTAAAAAGAATTTTCAGATACCTCAAAGAAAACCAGGACTTGGACTTTGGTATCCAAGGGATGGATAATTTACACTCTACTCATACTTAGACAGTGACTATGGTGGATGTAACAGTAACAAAAAATCAAAAACCGGTGGATGTCAATTCATTGGACCAAGGCTAGTGTCATGGCAGTGCAGTAAACAAACCAATGTTTCTGTATCCATAGCTAAGGCTGAATACATAGCTGCTTCAGTTGGTTGCTCTCAAGTTCTTTGGCTGCAAAACCAATTGCTTGACTATGGTTACAACTTCCTTCTAACTTCAATTTATGTAGACAATTCTGCTGCTATGTTAATAACTGCTAATCCTATGCAACATAGTAAAACAAAAAATTGATATAAGATATCATTTTCTAAGAGATTGCTTAGAAAAGGGTTTGATTAAGTTAGTCAAAGTGGATACAACAAATCAGCTTGCTGATTTATTCACTAAAGCCTTTGACTCAGTCAGATTTAACTTTTTGGTTGAATCTCTAAGCATTATTAGCTTAGATTAATCAAATTAAACAACAAAATATTGTGTCATGATACTTAAGCATGACATATGCATGGGAAATGATAGTACACTATAGCTTTGCTTATTCCTGAATTCATAAATAACAATAAATCTTAGCAAGTTTCTTGATATGTGAGTAGATTCATCTTGAGTGGAAACTAAACTGAATGCATGCCAAACATAATGCTAAAGTGATTGTTTGTAGGAAACTTCATTTTAAGAATACAAGGTGAGTCTTTTTTTGATGTGACCAAATCACTCATCCAAACACACTATGTACCAACACTTTATAATAACTATCTTTGCAAATCATACTCCCTCTATTTTGTGTAAATAAAGACCTGGGTGTATGATCACCATACTAAAATTCAGTTACAAAGGGTGAATAGATCATGATGCTCATCATCCTCTGTTTTGTGTAAACAAAGACCTGGGTTAAAGGCACCTCTGTTTTACGTGAGTAATGACCTGGTGACCTGATTATGATCATATCTAAGCTCTTAAAAGAATCCTATGTGATCAATTGTATATTATCTTGAGCTTTTATATCATTGCATTAATGAGATGTCAAATGCATCTCAAGATAGATCTTATAACTTCAAGTACATAGTTATTAAGTATGAAAAAGTGATGATTTGACTTGCAAAGGGAGGACAAAAAATTTGTAAATTGAATGTGAAGCCCATAATGGTTATTTCTAAATCAACATGAAAACATGATAATCAGCATGCCTAGTTGATACATGAGTTCTTGTATGGATTTAAGTGGACAATATACTTGCAATCAGAACTTTGTTCAGGTATCAATTCAACAAAATAACTCATCAGGAAGAGGCTTAGTTATAGTATGATCCCATCATATGTGTATATATGACTGATCATCATCATACAGTTAAAAATCATGTTATTCCTATTAAAGAATTTATGATAAATGCTTAATTTCACCATTAATCACAAATTTAGGGGGAGTAGAATACATGAAGTTAAGTTTCTCAATTAATAGCATTGTTTATCACATCATCAATATGAAGGAATTGGAATCTGAGCATCATCTTAGCTACTGGATACATGAGAATTTTATTAAAATCTTTTTGAACTTTCTTGTGCTAAATTGCCATGTATACAAAGCCAACAAGATCCTAAAGCAATAAATGGTTCTAACCATTGGACTTGGACCATACAAACAACAATAAATTTTTGCATTGTGCTATCTTAAGCATCAGCAGAAGCTATAATGCTATCTCAAGCATCAGCAGAAGCTACAATGCCATCTTAAGCATCAGCAGAAGCTACAGTGCTATCTTAAGCATCAACAGAAGCCACAGTGCTATATTAAGCATCAACAGAAGCTACAATGTGGAAAACTTAAATGTTTATCCGTAGATTGGTAAACTACGGACGAACAAAGATCAACAAATGTAATTTAGTTTTACAGTTTGATAATCTGTGAAAATGTAAGTTACACTACATCAGCAGATGTTGTTGATCCGTAGATGTTCTACGAAAGAATACGTTGTGGGTCGTATTTAGTTAATGAGATAAAATTAATGTGTCTGAGTGTATAAATGATGCGGTCTAACTTCTCAAATTCAATATTCGCTTTTTCAGCTCACTTTTCAGACCTAGAAAAACTCACTCTCAACAAACTTTTCCCTCCTCCATAACATTTAAAATTTTACCACATCAATACATTAAACAAACATATATCTGTGTCACTAATCTGCTGTTCTTCAGGTAAAACATGTTATAATGTTCAAGAATGAACTGCTTGATTCGTGTTTTATGTCTCAACTGTTTGCATTCTCATGTGAATAATGTGATTCTAACAAAATCTTTTCTTATGAAAAGATGGATAAACGATTTGCGAGAGAACATAATGTTTGTGCCTTCTTGAAACCTGATGATCCTGTTTTAGAAGGGTGTCGAGAAATTATCAGATACCTAAGAAGATCGAGGCTGTTGTGTGCCTTATCCACAGGACCTGTGATTTATCAATCACATATCACTGATTTTTGGAACTCTGCACGCATAGACGAAGATGGTAAAACTATTATGGTTATTGTGAAGAATCGACGACTGAGAGTCGATGAATAGACAATAAGAAGGGTTCTTGAGTTGGGAGAAGTCGAACTTGGTCATCCTGATGTGTTCGAAGATGAATACATAGAGAAAGTATATCTTCTGATGGGATATGATGGTGATTTCGACAAAGGAGAAATCAAGAAAGGAAGACTTTGTAAGCCGTACTGATTTCTTTGTCACACTTACCTTAAGTGCATGTCCGACAGAAAATCTGGTCTTGACAGATTCTCAAGACACATTTCCTCTGGGATTATTGGTGTTTTTGAGGGAAGAACCTACAATATTCAAAGTACATCTTCAACTGCTTAAGTGATCATATCAAAGTGCAGAAGGCTGATCAGATGTATATGTTTCCAAGGTTCCTGTAGCTGATCATTAATGTTGATCTGCCTGGAACTACTGTGGATGGTGGTGTTTTTGTTCAAGCACATCTTGGTAGATCAGTACTGAACAAAATTACTGGAAAATATGAAGGAGATGACATGGACATGTTTGCACATGTGATTGATGCAATTGCTGATATTCCTCAAGAGCTTGTGTGGAATGTTCAACAAGAGGACTCTCCAGCCAATTCAGTACAAAACACTCATTCACCTGTTGTATCACCCATACATCATCAATCTCAATCATCCGTACCCAATTCACTAGCATGTCAAAGCACTGAACCAAACTCTCCCATTCACCCTCTATCCCAAAACAGCCAAAACACAGAGTCAATCTCCCCCATCCATCATCAATCAACAAATCAACAAAAAACATCCAACCACAATCACCAAACGGCCAAAACACTGAGCCAATCTCTCCAATCCACCCTCAATCACCAAATCAACTTTAAATGCAACTTTATCAACAACCTCCAAACCTAGAAAATTCAGCCACTAAAAGCATCTTCACTAGGGAAACAGAGTTAGCCTCTCAAGTAAGTGCAGTCAAACTATCATTATCAAACACTGAATCCCCTATACTCTCAAATGAGACTATACTAGTTTCTCCAGTCACTCATCATCAGCAACAACAACAATCACATCAAGAACCGAATGTTCAAGCTATTGAAATCAGTTCAAGCTCAGCAGGTGAAGCCCAGAAAGAAGTAAAAGATGATGAGATTGCTTCTCAACATCAGGAAGAAGAAGAAAAAGCAAACCATGTTGATGTTATAGCATACAATAAAGAGGATCTAAGTGATGCTGATATCCCTATCAACAAGAGTTATCTGGTTGCTGAGTACAACAAGCTGGTGCTGAAATCAAATAAAAGAAAACAAAGAATATAGGAGTTGAAGGGAGTGATCAGAGAAAAGGATGAAGAGCTGATGAAACAAGAAGTTAGAATAAAAAGGCTGAGAGAAGATGCTCAATGCAACAATGAAGTCATAGATGCTCTACTTGATAAGGAGTCTAAGCTTAAAGAGTCAGCAGAAGCTGAAAAGGAAGAAAAAGAAAGGGTGATGATGAAGCTTGAACAAGCAAATAACTCTATTTTTGCTCAATCAATGTGATAAAAGGAAAGAAGAAGATCAGTGATCACAAGTTTGATGTATCAGAATACAAAGCAGCGGAATACAAACTAGAATTAGACAAATTGTAGCAAGCAATCGATACTTGTAAGCATTAAGAGCGCATACGGTTATAGGGAGAGAATATATATTTCTGATTTGAAGGAATGTTTATAGAGGTAGAATATTTCTAATCAAATCATTCATTCATTCCTTTCATTCACCTAGTTATTACAATAAGTTGTCACCCCTTATATAGAGTGCAACAATCACTGCTGTTATCACGGAAAGTGACAACTGGAAGATCTAATACAAAAATAACTAATTCTTAACAAACTACTGAAATGTTCACAACTACTGAGAGCATATCAGCATGTTAAGTACAAAATATAAAACTACTGAAACTACAACGACTGAAGAACAAGCTCTTCAGTCGTTTTACAAAACTACTGAAACATAAAAATATAAAACTACTGATATCACAACTACTGAAGAAGTACTCTTCAGCAGTTGTGACAAACTACTGAGGCTTCAGTACTTGATCTTCAGACTTTGACCTTCAGGTGTTTCATCAGCTGATGACTTCAGTAGATGTCATCAGCTGATGTCTTCAGTCTTTGTCTTCAGACCTTGTACATCAGTTGTTGATCTTCAGCACTTGTAAACTCTTCAGCTGTTGTACTTCAGTACTTTGGTCTTTCAGCTTCAGCACTTGTGTTCTTCAGCTGTTGTACTTCAGCACTTTGGTTCTTCAGCTGTTGAGGTCTTCAGCACTTGATCTTCAGCTGTTGAAGTCTTCAGCACTTGTCAAACTACTGATGAGGCTTTCAGCAGTTGTTGTGATACCATGTGGGACTTAGAGGTTTTCTGATCTTGGCTCATTGGTTCTTTTGGTCCAACAAAGAGATTGAGCAGGTCAAAATGAAGATCTGTGCATTAGAGTCAAATGCTGATGTTTCAACTGTTCAAACAAAACAATCTGCTGAGGCATCAAAAGAGCTAATTCAATACTCAAGGAAGAGAAAATATCTTGGTGCTACAGAGAAGAAGATGACAACTGATGAAAGTTCTTCCAAGAAACAAAAGCTCACATCTCCTGAACACACACCTTTAGTAGATTTATCTACCGTGAAGTCTATCTCTCACCAGGGTGATGACAGTGATGAAGAGTAGAAAGAGCTAATCAAGGAAGACTCTCCAGCTGATCAGAAGTCTCAGAGGAAGATGATCTTTTGGCTTCAAAAGACATATTAGAAGAGGGGCCTGAATCAACCATGTTCATGACACTCATAAACCATGGTTTCCCTTATGACATGGTTGAGAGGCTAAACATGACTAAGATGAAGAATCTTTTGAAAGAGTTTGAGCTTGCATGCTTTATGATACCAAATTGTGACTATGAAGCCTTCAGCACCTTTCAATCCATCCAGAAAATAAAGAAGGAGTTGGAACATTGTGACACAGCTAAGCTGAGTAAATACAACATGACTTGCTGGTTGCAAGGCCATAACTACAAACCACATGAGATTAAGGGAAGGTCAGTAGGAGAACTTAGATAGATGATGGAGCATGTGATGAAAGTTCAGATAGATACTGGTGTAAAATTCAGAACTAAGGCTCCATATCCATCCTATGAGCAACAAAGCAAACTTCCTGCTGAACCTATAATAGTTGAACCTAATGATCAGCACAAAGGGAAGGATAAATTGATCAGAGAGCCAAGAGAAGTAATAATGAGCAAAGTATGGCCACTTGGCACTACAGTGAGGGAGATAACTAGATAGAAATCCACTCTGATAAAACTAATAGACCACCTCACAACTCCCAGTTCTGTGGAAGAGAACAGGATCATGACTTGGAAATATAATCCAGACCGGGATTGTGCTATTATTAAGATAACATCTAGAAGAGTTGAATACTTCCATGATGTATTTTCAGTGGTGAGTCTGGCAGAGAATGACATCAAAGATCTTCAAAGCCTAATCATCTGCAATCATCCAATTTACCCTAGAGGAAGAGACTTCTCAACTCTAGTGGGAAAGTTAAAGACTAAATTTAAAGATGATGTCCTCAAAGAAGCTAAAAGAGAAGATGCAGAGCATCAGAAGATAATCAAAGGGCTTAAAAGATACAATTCCAATGCCTTAGAATCCGTAGATGATGAATTCTTGAAGAGGGTTGGCTACAAAAGCAGAACTTCAGCAGCAATCAAATGCATTGAAGGGACTCAATTCACATACCCTATAACTAAATGGGGTTATGTTGAGAAAACAAAGGAGTTGGTCCTGCTAAGAAATGCTAAAAACAAGAAAGCTGACCGGATCAGGATCTTTGATCCTGTGGAAATCAAATTACTTCATCCCAGCTATACCTTGCACCTTAATGACAAATTCTTTCCTAAGTTCGCTGATGAAAAATCACAAAATGATTTGTTCCTGTATGTCCATGTGATACAAGCAATTGACAAATTACATGCCAAAGCCTACAAAAGACGAAGATTCAATGCTGGACTGCTGAAGGGAACAACTTTTATTGAATTCACAGCACTCAGAATTTCAGAGCAAGATGAGCTAGAAGTGGTGAATAACAACAATGTGTTAGACACACTCACTATGGAGGAAGATGTTCTGGGGATAAGCTTTGAGACTCTAAAGAAGTTTAGCAAGATGAAGATCAACTACAAGTATGATGATCAGAAGACTGTTGTGTCTTACTTCTACAACAAGATCATTGCTAGAGTCAAGGAGCTTTCTGTTTTGAAGGATTGATTACAAGGATTTAAGCCTAAGGGGGAGTATTGTTAGATCTAGGACTTATAGGTCTAGATTAATTTGTATAGGCTTAGAACTTTAATCAATTCTTGTAATGAATATTTGTAATTGTCATTTATTATGCATGCATTAATTATATATGCTAACCCATATATGTGTGTTATGGAAAATTGCAGGTACAAACATTAGTCTTGGTCAATTATGAAATTGACCAAGTGTAAGAAACATCTACAGATGAACATTTGTTCTTCTATAGATATGCTTCTTACAAGTAACATTACATCCAAAGATCCTCTACGGATGAACAACCAGAACTGAAGAACAAGTTTGCTTTGGAAGTGGAAGTTTTCTACGGAAGAACAAGTTTCCTACAGAAGAACAATACTTCTACGGAAGAATAAATTCCTACGGAAGACACTATTCCTGTGGAGTCCAAACACTTGTATAATGTAAGTGTTACAAGTCAACAAGTCAACAAGGCAGTTATACGAATCCCAAGAAATCCGATGATTCCTTAACTGACACAAATCAAATCACAAGAGATTCAGTGTTTCCTATAACGAAAACATCATTATCAATATATATGGATCCTAGGTTTCGATTCATCATGGTTGTTTTAGACGATTGATTGAACAACAATAACAATAGCAATACGACAATCACCGTCTCCCAACCAAACCCTAGCAGCCGTCACATCATAACAAACTTTGATATCATTCATTCATTATTTTGTAATCATTAACATATTTTAATGAAATATATATTATTCATTAATTATGTTTCTGTTAGTGTGTTCTTGATTATTTATTGATAATTAACATTATTACAAATAATTAAACCAATTTAACGTTGATTCAGCAAACATTGACTTGTCATCAACCGACACTGACAATCCTGTTTGCGATCCTAGGATTCACAATTTTTATTACTATTATTATTACTATTATTATTACAATTCTTATTACTATTATTATTACTATTATTATTGCTATTATTATTACTATTATTATTATTACTATATTATTACTATTTTACTATTATTACTATTATTATTACTATTAATATTAATATTATTATTACTATTATTATTACTATTAGTATTACTATTATTATTACTATATTATTACTATTGTAATTATTATTATTATTATTATTATTATCATTACTGTTGTTATTATTTGTAGAGATTAATAAAGTGGCTGATGCAACCAAACATCCAAAGTCTATCCTGCATGCTGCACAAGTGCAATGAAGAAGAATGCTTAAGAAGTTTCACACATGCAACAGAAATATTCTAAGTGTGAAATCTTCCGAAGCCAAGACCAATATCTTCCGAAGCCAAATATGAAGTCTTCCGAAGCCTCAGAGACAAAGTCTTCCGAAGCTTCAACTTATGAAGACTGATTTCTTCTGAAGACTTTTGACACATGCTTTATCTGATGTACTGTTCCATAAATCTGGTTACCTTTCCGCTGTATCTCAGTAAAGTCACCAACTTACATGACTTGGTGAAAAGGTCCATGCTTTTGGTCACTATACATTGAGGTCTTGAGTCTGTAACTTTATACTTAATGTACTTTATCCTTTCTGTAATAGATAAGGATGTGAACAATGGCATGTCATAGTCATTAGTCAAAAGGCAATCTGCCTTTTGATTCTACAATTGATTTTGTTTGTGTCTAGTCAATTGTATCCAGCTGGCTTTCAAAGTATAGCCGGCTGTAGGATGCAGTATAAGTACTTCATGTTCTTGTATCTTTCTATTATGCTTTCTAACACTTGTAATAAAACTTGAGAAAGCAATATACTACAATCTTGAAAACCATCTCATTGTGTATTTTACTCTTGTGTTCTGTCTCTCATATTACTTGTGTTCTTAGTTTCTTATTGTGGTTAATCCAGTATTATTGTTTGATTAAGTTTGGTTAATCTCCTCTTTGTGTTGTTATGTTGTAATTGACCCCCTTCACCGGTCATGCATTATTACTACTACTATTATTATTACTATTCCTATTATTATTATTATTACTATTACTATTATTATTAGTATTATTATTATTACTATTATTATTACTATTATTATTACGATTATTATTACTATTATTATTACTATTATTATTAGTATTATTATTATTACTATTAGTATCACTATTATTATTATTATATTACTATTACTATTATTATTATATTATTACTATTATTATTACTATTATTACTATTATTATTACTATATTATTACTATTATATTACTATTATTATACTATTATTATTACTATTACTATTACTATTATTATTACAATTATTATTACTATTATTATTACTATTAGTATCACTATTATTATTATACTATTATTATTATTATTATTACTATTATTATTATATTACTCTTATTATTTCTATTATTACTATTATTACTACTATAATTATTACAGTTATTATTTGTTGAATCAAGAAGAAGGCTAATGCAACCAAAACTAAGTCACTTAGATAATTTTGGTGCTGCATGCAAAGGCTTCCGAAGCTTAGCATGGAACTTCCGAAGGTCGTAGAGTTCTTCCGAAGACAAACTGAAAGATCAACTTCCGAAGACATAACTCTACTTCCGAAGTCAAGTGTACACTTCCGAAGTTCAAGTCTTAGAAGAATAAGCTGAAGACCACTTCCAAAGTATGATGAAAAGAAGAAGTCTCCAATCTTCTGAAGTATAAGTGGCTTCGGAAGTACTTACTCTCCCGAAGCGATTTAACCTTCGGAACATACTGCTATGAACCAGTGGACACAAGTATGGTCTTTGACACTCCGCTGCAGACCTTTGATACTATATGGCCTTTTCTCAAAGAGCCATGCAGTTGACCATACTTTATTCCACTGTACGCATTTTCATGATAGTACATGTTACCAACTATAGTTGGTGATAAAAGGTAAGTCAGGGACATGTCATGACTACCAAATCTCAGATATGACTTTATCCGAGATACCTTAAACTATAGTCTTGTAGTATAGGCGTTAGTATAGGAATCCAGCTGGTATCAAGGTATATCCGGCTGTAGGTAGTATTATATATAGGTTCTCTTTGTAACTCATTCCACACTACTTGTAAGAGTCTTGTATTATTGAGTTGAGAAGAAATATATAAAAATACCTTGAAAATTACTTCATGTGTTCTTCTACTACTTTTTATATTGTAATCAACTCTTACTGATTCTATCTTAACCGAATGTTGTTCTAGGTGAGTTTGAGAGAAAACAAAGTGTTAAATGACTAACATCGATCCTACAATTGGTATCAGAGCATCTCAGGCTCTTGATTGCGTGATCTAACCATCCAAATCAACCTGTTTTTCACTCCTCCCTACAACCTACTCACTCAAATGGCCATAGCAAGTCCAAGGTAGAGATGGGAACCATGACAAAGGCTCCCATCAATACTCCTAAAAGTTTCAGGTCTTGGAGAAGGAGAATGGAAGGATTCATCAGATAACAAGACAACAAGATGCGGAACTCCATTGTCAATGGCCCGTATAAGCCAAAGGTGGAATCACCTGGTGGAAACAGTTCCATGATAGAAAAGGCTGTAGAGGATTACTCTGATGTAGACAGAAAGAAGATGGACATCGACAGCAATGCCATGACCATTCTCATGACTGCAATACCGAATTCCATCATGATAGGATTCGAGCATTGCACGACTGCCAAAGAATTGGTTGATGCACTTGCTCAGATGTACTCAAGATCCAATGACTCGAAGATGGACTCGCTGAAGCAGCAGTTTGAGAACTTCACTCATATTGCTAGAGAGACTCTCAGCCAGCAATACTTCATGTACATAGATCTTATCTCTTTTCTTCAGTCTGTGAAAATCACTCCCGAACTTAGAGATCTTACTAGAAATTTCATGAGTGCTTTTCCAAACAAGTGGACATTCTACTGTGTCTCTATCAAGAGGACAGAGAACTTGAACACGCTCACCATGACTGAACTCTATGGCATCCTTGATGGATATCGCCTAGAGATGGAGAGTAAGAAGGGCCTCCAAACAAGCAGACCCATGAGTCTTCCTGCTAGCAATGCTTTAATGGTTGCTGAAGGCTTATTACACCCACAACCTCAGCAATACCTGACTTACAGCAGCCATCCTGCTCTCCTGGACCATACATCACTTTCCCCGAGACTCCAAGGTCTCAACAGGCTCAACACAACTCCTTTCAGGAAAGTTGTACCTTTGTCTCAGGAAGTGAACACTCTGGTAATTTTCAATACTGCTTTGATGATCTTGAGTGTTTCAGTCCAGATAAGGTAGAGTAGTGGACATTGTCCAACAGATGGCTCATTTAACTTATAGAGCGAAGAAGTTCTTTAAGAGAACTGGAAGGCATTTCTCTCAAAACCCAACTGCCAGCAAGTTCGGCTTTGACAAGACTAAAGCAAAGTTTTACAACTGTAACCAACTAGGTCACTTTGCAAGGGAATGTAAGGATCCCAAGACCAATCCGGGAACTCCACAGGCCTCCACACATCCGTCAACCTCAAAGCCCGCTGAGAAGTCAACTGAAACAACTACAATGGCTCAAGAAGTTGACTAGAGCCTCTTGGTACAGGATGTGACTCCTGCTTAAGCTCTCATGGCCGGAATAGACGATGCCCAGGTAGATGAACATCTCTGCACTCCAGCCTGTATAGCTAAAGTTAAACTCTATCAGGATTACAATATGGAAATCAGATATGATATTGAGTCTTTAAACATCTTAAAATCTGATTTTAAAAGAGCTGAATGTGACTATCAGAAGAAAATTGAGGAGTTAGAGAAAACTGTGTCTCTTTTAAAACATGATCACACCAACTACAAGAACAAATGAAAGATCTGATATCCAAATTGTCTGAGGCTCAACCCCAGCTTGTCACTACTGAGGCTCAGGCTAGGAAGCATGCTATTTCTGACAAAACTTCCAAGCTATTCTTGCATCATCCTCCCACTCCAAACTCTGTTATTAGAACAAAAGAGGGTTGGGAACCAATGAAATTGCTCCACCACACTCCTATGAGTCTATTAGACAGCCTAGATATGGTACTGAGGAGCAAGAGGTTCCAACTGCTGACCCTTCCTCACCAGAGTTGAAGGATGAATCAACAATAGTAGTCACCATAAGGAAGGAATAGGTAGATGTACCCATCTCCTCATGTGAAGAACAAATCCTAACCACTAAGGCCAGAAGAAGTAGAGCTAAAGCTGCTAGAAGAACTGCCAAAAAGGTGGCTAAGTCCAAGCTGAAGATTGACCCAAAGCAGAAGGATGTCTTTATCTCAGCTGGATTCCAAGTGTTAGGTACTTCTGATTTAGGAAAGGAGTGTAATACCAGCACCATTCCCAAAGAACTAACATTGCATGCATAATGTGTGGTCTGTAAAACCACATGGCAAAAGATTGTTACTACAATCCTGCAAGCACACATTATGCAAATAATGTTAGAAAAGAAGGATTCAAGGAAGGTTTCCCATTTGGACCTTTTCAAACGGTTCAAGTGATGAAAAAGGGAAAGCTAGTTCGGAAGCCAGGTTGCTTTTGGAAGAAACTCTTTCTTCCGAAGGGAAAATGGCTTCGGAAGCAAAAGCTACTAATGTTCGGAAGAACAAGAAAGCTCCCTTGAAACCTCCCCAGAAGAAGACTGCTTCAGAAGAAAAGGTGGTGAAGGCTTCTTCCGAAAAGAAAGAAGCTTCAGAAGATGGCCATGCTGCAAAATCTTCAACAAGCTTATCCTCCAAGATCAACCAAAGGATGGACTGGAAGATTAAGGAAGATACTGCAACCCAGCCTCTTCTTCAAAGACCTCTATTGAACCCCCATGCATAACATTTGGTTCAATTATGTCACTATCTTGGAAGAACCCAAGACCAGCAAGGCTTGGGCTTCCAAACAAAACTAACAAACTCATTTTATGTGCAGGGACATCCATATGACAAGAACAACAATGTCTGGATTGTAGAAAGTGGATGCTCCAGGCACATGACAGGGAAAAGATCTCTCCTTCATAGTTTCAGAACTATGATGGAGGTCCTATCCATTTGGAGGTGAGGCCGGAGGATACATTTCTGGCAGAGGGAGTATATCCAATGGTAAATTAAAGGTTGACAAAGTTCAATTTGCCAAACAGCTTGAACACAATCCGTTAAGTGTTCTTAATTCTGTGATCAAAAGCATCAAATGCTTCTCACAGAACATGAGTGCATTATCCTCAAACCTGGGATGACAATTCCTCCGGAATTGTTGCTTCTTAGATCTCCAGGAAAGGGGATATGTACAAGCTAGATATGAATAATGCTTCCCCAATGGGTGAAGTATCATGCTTCTTTCCAAAGCTGATAGTGATGAGTCAACACTATGGCATAAACATATGTGTCATGTAAATTTTAAGACAATGAATAATTGGCTAAAAATAACTTGGTACATGGTTTGCCTAAAAAGGAGTTTTTCTGCAAAGATAACTGTGTTGCATGCCTAAAAGGGAAACAACACAAGACATCTCACAAATCCAAATGTGTTAACTCTATCACTACTCCATTACACTTATTGCACATGGATCTTTTTGGTCCCACAAGTATAATGAGCATTGGAAGGAAATCATATTGCCTGTGATAGTTGATGACTTTACAAGATTCATATGGGTATTCTTTCTAAGAACTAAATATGAAACTGCTGAAACACTAAAATTTTTATTCTTAAAATAGAAAATCAAATTGATCACAAGGTTAAAATCATCAGAAGTGATCAAGGGACTGAGTTTAAGAACTTCATTCTTGACACATTTTGTAACTCAAAAAGGATTGCCAGACAATATAGTGCTCCCAGAACTCCTCAACAAAATGGTGTTGCTGAGAGGAGGAACAAGACACATATTGAGGTTGCTCTTACTATGTTAGCTGATTCAAAACTACTTCTAACATTCTAGGCAGAGGCAGTCAACACTGCATGCTATGTGCAGAACAGAGTTCTTGTAATTAAGCCTCATGGATAAACCCCTTATGAGCTATGGAACAAGAGGCCACCGTTCATTGGCTTTCTAAGGTCCTTGGCAGCAGGTGTACCATACTTAACACAAAAGACAATTTAGCAAAGTTTGCTGAAAAGTTAGATGATGCTATCTTTGTGGGTACTCTTCTTGCTCCAAAGCCTATAGAGTATACAACATTAAGAATCAACAATTTGAGGATTCATCCAACATAGTTGTTAATGAGCACACTCCTTGTGTTAGGGGGAATGGCCCTGATCATATCTTTGATTTAGAATTGTTTCCAAACTATTCTAAACCTTCTTGTGAGAATGTTTCAGTTGGAACACGAGCTCAAAATGATGTTGATGCCGCTGCTGATAATCAACTGTTTGAGCTACCCAAACCTAGTCCAAATTCTCCAAGAGCTGCAATAAATGAAGTTTCCACCATTCACATATCTGATAGCTTGACCATATCAAGGAATAGCAAAGCTTCTACAAGTAAATCACTTACTGAGCCTCAAAACTCATCAGGTGATCTACCACAACACTAGGCAGAAGGAAGTAGTGTTTTGAAGGGATAGGAAACTATTAACACCACTTCACAGCCGACCATTGATGATGTTTCTCACACATTCAATTAGTCCTCATTGAATGATTTTGACACAGTAGCTGGATAGAGTGTTCCAGTTCCTGAGTAGAATATGTCCAATCTGGATCTATCTCTGCAACTGGAAGTGATTCCTCGTCTTAGGATTCATAACACTCATCCTGCTGAGAACATCATAGGGGATGTCACTGAGGGTGTGAGAACAAGAGGACAAACTCGTCATGGGAATGTCTACTTGTACTCATGCTTTCTATCCCAGATGGAACCCAAGAAGGTAGAAGATGCCTTAAAAGATAGTAGCTGGCTTGAATCGTTGCAAGAGAAACTGCTTCAATTCAAGAGATAGAAGGTATGGAACCTAAATGGGTTTTCAGAAACAAGAGAGATGATAGAGTCTTCAGAAACAAGAGAGATGATAGAGTCTTGAACATCTGGTTAAGTACCAATAGGCACTAAATGGGTTTTCAGAAACAAGAGAGATGATAGAGTGTTAAACATCAAGAACAAAGCAAGACTTGTAGTACAAGGATACACACAAGAGGAAGGAATTGATTATACTGTTGTCTTTGCATCAGTTGCAAGACTTGAGGCAGTTAGAATCTTCCTTGCTTATGCTGCATCCAAGAACTTCACTGTCTATCAACTTGATGTCAAGTGTGCATTTCTATATGGGGATATAGATAGGAAAGTCTATACATGCCAACCTCCAGGATTTGAAGATTCATAACACCCCAACTATGTGTGCAAATTGGATAAAGCTCTATATGGGTTGCACCAAGCACCTAGGCTGTGGTATGAGACATTGTCTCAGTTTCTTCTGAAGAACGGCTACACAAGAGGTTCCATTGACAAGACTCTTTTCATGAGAAAGTCTATAAAGGACATCTTGCTTGTTCAAGTATATGTTGATGACATCATATTTGGTTCTTCGAATAACCAAATGTGTAAGGATTCTGATAGCATTATGAAGAAATTTGAAATGAGTTCCATGGGAAAAATGGACTTTTTCCTTGGAATTCAGGTGAAGCAAAGGAAGGAAGGGTTTTTCATTAATCAATCTAAGTATGTCTCTGACATCTTAGAAAGATTTGAAATGAAGGATTGCAAGCCTGCCAAGACACCCATACCCAGAAACCATAATCTTTGTCCTGACCTTCAGGGGGGAGGATACTAATCAACATCAGTATAGGGCAATTATTGGTTCTCTGATGTATCTTACTACGAGTAGACCTGATATTATGTTTGCTAGTTGCATTTGTGCAAGATATAGCCTGCTCCAAAGATGTCTCACTTAGCTGTTGTTAAGAGAATCCTCAGATACCTCAAAAGAGCACCTAAATTAAGTCTCTGGCATCCCAGAAACAAGGATTTAATCTCTAATCTCTATGGATACTCTGATAG
The DNA here is from genome assembly GCA_025506515.1 of Flaveria trinervia. Lineage (NCBI taxonomy): Eukaryota > Viridiplantae > Streptophyta > Magnoliopsida > Asterales > Asteraceae > Flaveria > Flaveria trinervia. The sequence goes on from CM046451.1 coordinate 62,247,129, forward strand.
TGACTATGGTGGCTGCAATATTGACAAGAAATCAACATCAGGAGGATGTCAATTTCTTAGTGGAAGGATCATCTCTTGATAATACAAGAAACAATCCTGTGTCTTTACATCAACTGCTGAAGCTGAATACATTGCTGCTGCTAGCTGCTGTGCTCAACTGCTATGGATTCAGAATCAGATGTTAGACTATGGATTCAACTTTATGAGTACTCCTATCCATATTGACAACAACAGTGCTATCTCCATTACTGAAAATCCGGTGAAGCACTCCAAGACAAAGCATATTGACATCAGGTACCATTTCATAAGAGATATTCATGAGAAAAAACTGATTAAACTAATCAAAGTTGCCTCAAATGAACAATATGCTGATTTGTTCACCAAAGATTTTGATGAGCAAAGATTTAAGTATCTCATAAAAGCTATTGGGATGATAAACATTGATTAGATCACCTTTTTTGAAAACCTTTTATTATGTAATGTCTTCTGTCAATACAACTTAAGCTCTATTACAAAAGAACTTTCCGAAAATTTTCTAAGTGTAAATTTCTTCTGAAGAGAAATTAACCCTCGAAAGTTATTTTTATATCTTCCGAACCATAATTTCTCAAAGGATAATTTTTCTTCTCGGAAGAGCTTTTGGACTCGGAAGAAGCGATTGATTACATAATAGATCTACTTCCGAGGTTCACAAACTCTCCATTCTGAAAGCAACTCTAACCTTCGGAAGAAAATTTTTTGCTTCGGAAGTGAGAATTGCCTTTGGAAGACAAATTACCTTCGGAAATGTTTTACATTCGGAAGAAAGATTCTACTATGTAACGTAAATCTCTTGGGCCCCACACCGCCTTCCCACCCTCTTTTAAATAATCTCGAATATTCAATTTCATCTTCTTACTTGCAATTTTTACTGCCCTAGAAATTTCTCTCCTCTCCAACTTTACCCAAGTTCAAAATCATCCACATTCACCTTTCTCCAATGGCACTTAATCCTCCGCAGAACCAAGTCACACTTCTGATTCTTCAAGAGATGCCGACTTCTCTAAAATCATCTCCTTTCTCACCCAAGCACCTTACTACACTGCTCTTACCGTTGACCCCACCGTTTATTCCGACCACATGGCCGAATTTTGGGGAAATGGTCAAGCCGAAACCCTAAATGGGATTCGTATACTGAGGTCCAACATTTGTGGACAGGAGCTGATCATTACTGAATAACTCATCAGGGAGCACCTCGAGCTTCATGATGAAGGAGCTCCTACTGAATTCCCTAAGGCAGATTTGGACAACACCTACATCCTAATGGGATATGGTGGAGAAATAAGCAGGCCGACGGTCTACAATTTCAACTTCTCTTACAACTAGAAGTTCCTCCTGCACGTTGCTCCGTTGCTTGTCTAACAAGTCCGGAGGATGGGATCAAATCCTATATGAACTATGATGCTTAGTTCATGGACGGATTGGGAATCTACAAAGGGAGACATTCTTTATGTATCCTAGATTCATTCAACACATCATCAACTATGAGATGGACCAGAGCATGCTTGTCTGTGCAGCTACTCTGACTGTCCCCCACATGCGGCCGACCATCTTTAAGACCTTGAAGAACGTGTCCACCAACTTCACTGGTAGGTACACTACTTATGGGTTTTGAGTCTCCACGGTCTCAAACCTAGGGACAGCCCCACTCAGTCTGGGGTCTCTCCATCCTTCTCTTTCGACCTCAATATGGGTCTTGAGTCTCCACAGTCTCAAACCTAGGAGCCCGACACCCAAACTAGCAGCCCTCAGGATGAGTGTCTACACTCTTATGAGCAGCCAACTAGGGACAGCCCCACCAAAGGCTCAATGCATGTAGACATTGATCAAGGTCCCGGGTCAGTAGGCTTAACCTCCTTATCTTTTACTGACCTTCTCTTCAAAACTGATGAGGAGATAATATCTCTCCATGGCAATGAAGTTGATCTACAACACCCTCTTTAAGATCAATAGAGCCCGGAGAAATCCTTATCTCCAGCCCCCATCAGCAACCTATAACTGAGGTGAGTCCCACTAATATGGAGGGGACTCATGTAGATTCAGCTGCCACTACAGAAGGTGCCTCAATGGACCTTGTGGATAGTGGTCACATATCTTAGACTGAATCTATGGCAACCGAGCCCTTTGATGACTCTGAAAGAGACAACACTGAGCACGGGGAACCAGGGTGCCAAGAAACCACATCTGGTGGTGATGCTGAACATACCATGTATGTTACCTCATCTCCCCCTGATTCTTCAAAAGAAGATGCGGGAAGCATGCAACTCCTCATTCAAGACCTTCTATCTAAAGTCTCAAACCTTGAATCTTTTGTTAGGACTTTAGAAGCAAGGTCCGCCACTCAACAACTTGAGATTGACAATCTTAAGGCCAAACTAGCTGAGAAACAAATAGAGAGGTCTGTTAGGCATGTACCTGTTTAGCTCTCATTGACTTCTTCCTCTAGCTCATCTAGCTCTCAAGATGATGCTACTAATAAGGGGGAGAAGTTTCAGAGACAAACACTTGAGGACCCACAACAGAGCCACACTTCAACTTGAACTTCCTCCACTCCTATCAAGACTGTGTCTGAGCCATCTCAAGTTATTTTTCATATTGACTCAAAGATGCTCAGCGATCTCTACAAACTCTTCACCATGTTTCTGTTGAGATCCTCCACTGATCAGCCAAGCCCAGATGCTGCAATGCTCTACTTCAGAGCTGAAGAGCTTCAGAGGCTGACTGCACCTTCTACCACTGTGGAAGAAGTTGGTCAACCTAAGGTCCACATGGCCCCTAAGATTCATTTCGAAGGGGAAATGGGGACTCATGGCCCAGCAACTGAAGCAGTTAGGACTGAATCTGCATCTCCTCCAACTTTCGAAGCTGAAGTAAAGCCACAAAAGAACAAGCTGAATCTTCCGAAGCTGAAATGGAAGCTACGGAAGGACTGTTTAAAATGTCCGAGGAACTGATAATCACAGATGCAATCCTTGAAATGGCATCTGAGGTGAATAGCAAGGACTTTCTGAATCTTCCTCAATCCCAAACACCATCTCTGCCTCTCTCACAATCAGAATCCACTCTCCAAGAACCACCACAGTCAGGCTCTTCAAAAGATAAAGGGAAAAGAAAGATGACTGCGAAAGAGCTTCAGGAAGCGGAAAAGATTGAGAAACTCAAGAAGAAAGGAAGACTTACAACTGAGAAGTTGCTAGCTGCCAGCACAAAAGCAGCTGCAGCCAATCAGGAGGCTGTCCACAATAAGAGAAGGGAAGAGATCATTGACCAGCTTATCCAAATGGGAGCTACCATGAAGAGACACTCCTACTACCACTAGAGGAGCTGGTGAATTTGGAGAAGGCAACCCGGCTGAAACTTGAAGAAGAAGCCTGGTTGGCCTTGGAGAAAGAAGAAGAAAAATAGAAGTAAGCTGAACTGTAGCTGAGGAGAGACAGGATAAATTTCCTACTCTCCAGAGGCTTAATCTTCAAGAACTTTCTACACACAATGACGAGACGATCCTCTGGCTCTACATCAAAGAGCAGGATCAAATGGAGAAAGAATGAAAGAAGGTTGCAAGAGAAAAGATAAAGGAGAAGAAGAAGGAGGAGGAAAAAGCTAGGGACACTACAACCAGGAAGCTCAGTGAAAAGGCCTGGATGAAGACTATCTTTGGGCCCATGGCTTCTCTGGAAGGCAGGTGGGTCCCAAGTCTGAGAAGACACTCCAACGGACTGTCAGTGAAATCAAGGCTGACATCCGGTTAGGAAAGAAGAAAGAGATGTACAGAAGGGTAAAGGGGATGACCTTCACTGCAACCACTCAACCACAACCTAAACCCTCACCCCTACCTTTCTCCTTTAAAACCAAACCTTCACCCCTGAACCAACATCCTTATCCATATCCACTCTATCACCATAACCACCTATTCCCATCCTCCAACCTAAAACTCTCCCAGAACCTTTGAACCACAACCTACCCAACAACCATCCAAACCATCCCCTTAGCCTTCTCAACATCTCTCTCTTGAGGAATTCAAGGTAATAAATACCAAGCTCATCAACTACACAAGTCTGAGCGAAGTCTCATGTGATGAAGATTCTGTCAACATTACCTCTGTTGATGGATCCTCTTGTTCCCTAACAAGAGATCAATTTCTTGATTTACCTAGAGGAACACTGGACCAGGCAGCTAGACTTCTAGGCCTCAACTCAGATTCATTAAATGATGAAGAGAAGAAACTTAGAAGGAAACTAGTGACTCTGCTGGACACCAAGAAAGAGGACAAGATTCTAGTCAGTCTCTTGTGCCTAGAAAGAAAATAGTCTAGTGGAGGTTTGATGAAACTTCTCACAACTTTGTTGTGAAAAGGGAAAATGGAGAACTCAATAGACTTAATGCAACCTCTCTACTACACTCCAGCAGGTTTGATATTGCTGAGTTAGCAGAGAAGCCATTCTCCAACCCTTCAACTTTGAAGCTGCTGAACTCATCAGAAATCATCTCAGCAGCCTTCACGTAGCTGAGCTAACTGCAAAGGCCAAGATTGAAGATGAGTTGAGATTGAGAAGACAGGAAGACAAGGAAAGACCTCCTACCAAAGGCACTACCTTTCTATAGATGGCGGAGGGTCTAGAATTAGAACCTTTAGTTAGATGGGAATATGATTACAGTTCCCATCAACTAACTCTTTTTCAGAGGGCAACAAGAGAGGGTACATGTTATCCAAGGTGACAGACTGGACTCCTATCTACCAAGGATCTGTACAAACTTCTCAGCACCACATCAGGGAAGAACAAGGAGACAAACAAATATTTACTCTCCTTGGTGCTGAAAGTTTTTAGAAGCAGAAACAAGTGAAGTTTTGGTAGCATCAGGCTAGGGGGAGTTTGTTGGATGAAGAAGAAGGCTAATGCAATCAAAACTAAGTCACTTAGATAATTTGGGTGCTGCATGCAAAGGCTTCCAAAGCTTAGCATGGAACTTCCGATGGTTGTAGAGTTCTTCCGAACACAAAGTGAAAGATCAACTTCCGAAAACAGAACTCTACTTCCGAAGTCAAGGGTATACTTCCGAAGTTCAAGTATTAGAAGAATAAGCTGAAGACCACTTTCGAAGTATGATGAAAAGAAGAAGTCTCCAAGCCCTGGAAGAAGCAGCCTCTTCCGAAGTATAAGTGGTTTCGGAAGTACTTACTATTCCGAAGCCATTTAACTTTCGGAAGACACTGCTATGAACTAGTGGACAAAAGTATGGTCTCTGACACTCTGCTGCAGACCTCTGATACTATATGGCATTTTCTCAAAGAGCCATGCAGTTGACTATACTTTATTCCACTGTTCATCTTTTCATGATAGTACATGTTACCAACTTTAGTTGGTGACAAGAGGTAAGTAAGGGACATGTCCTGACTACCAAATCTCATAGAAGACTTTATCCGAGATACCTTAAACTATAGTCTTGTACTATAGGCTTTAGTTATAGGATCCCAGCTAGTATCAAAGTATATCCGGCTATAGGTAGTATTATATACAGGTTCTCTTTGTAACTCATTTCACACTGCTTGTAAGAGTCTTACATTATTGAGTTGAGAAGCAATATATAAAACTACCTTGAAAATTACTTCCTGTGTTCTTCTACTACTTTCTATATTGTGATCAACTTTTACTGATTCTATCTTAACCCGAGTGTTGTTCTAGGTGAGTTTGAGAGAAAACAAAGTGTTAAGTGAGTTTAAGTTTGAAAGATACGAGAACATGAGATACTTATACTATATCCTACACCCGGCTATATTTTGTAAGCTAGCTGGACACAATTGCCTAGGCACAAACAAAATCAATTGTAGAGTCAAAAGGCATATTGCCTTTTGACTAGTGACTATGACATGCCATAGTTCACATCCTAATCTATTACAAAAAGGATAAAGTACATGAAGTAGAAAGTTACAGACTCAAGACCTCAATGTACAATTACCAAAAGCATGGACCTTTTCACAACTCATGTAAGTTGGTGACTTTACAGAGATGCAGCGGAAAGATGAACAGCTTTATGGAACAATACATCAAATAAAGCATGTGTCAAAAGTCTTTGGAACATGTATCTTTATAAGCTGAAGCATCAGAAGACTTTGTTTCTGAGGCTTCAGAAGACTTTGTTTCTGAGGCTTCAGAAGACTTCGTATTTGTCTTCGGAAGATATTAATCTTGGCTTCGACACTTAGAATATTTTTGTTGCATGTGTGAAACTTCCTAAGCATTCTTCTTCATTGCACTTGTGCTGCATGCAGGACAGACTTTGGATGTGTAGGTTGCATCAGCCTTTTTACTAATCTCTACAAACTCCCCCTAGGCTGATGCTACCAAAACACTTAGTAGACTTCAGATATCAACAGTCCTCGTTAGGATGATCACCATTCCTTTCTTCATAAGGTGATCATGATCCTTCAGACTGTCGAAATGTCTTCTCATATCAAAGAGATCATGCAGAGGCAACTGAAACATCTCTTGCAATGTGTAAATGTCTTTAGTGCCTTAATCTCTAATGACATGCCATCTTTATGGATTTGTGGTGTATGTCCAAGACAAGATGTGTCTTCCTGATGCTAGAGGAGCTGTTTGAATTGGATTTGATATAGCATCCTCTAGCTGCACATCCTCAGGATGTTCTGACTCATCCTGGGGTTTAGAAGAGGGTGTAGTCTTCTTCTTCTTTGGCTTTGGTTTAGAAGCCATCCTCTTCTTTCTCTTTGCAGGTTTTAACTGAGAAGACTGACCTGTAATACTAGATTGATCTTTATTGTTTTTCTCAGTTGGGACTTCCTCTCTCTCAGGCTCAGAAGGAGAGGGAGGTTGAGCCTGCTGTGGATCAAAAGATGAAGCTTGCTGAGTTTCAGCAGGAGGTCCAGGTTGTGTTCTCTCTGGTTGTTCAACCTTAACCTCCACTTCAGGTGGAGCTTGACTTGGAGTGGAGTGTAAGTCAATGAGCTCTCCACCTTTGTTCTTCTGCTTGATTACCTTAATATGCTCATCCATAGTGGATAGAGACATGGGGCCAAGTCTCCTTCTGGAGAATCCATATAGCTTCAAGAAGCTCATCATCCTCTGCCTGTCAGTATACTTCTTCTGCTCTTTTGGATGATGGCTCTTGATTTTGTAGCTTCTTCCCTTAGCTTTTTCTTAGTTGTCTTTCTGTCCTTGACTATCTCAAGTTCAAGTTGTTTTAAGTACTCAAACTCAACATAGTCATAGGACAAGGTAAGAAGTGCTTCTACCTGATAGAAGCCCGTGGTGCTCAGGCAGTTTATCATCTTGATCCTATCTTCTTTTTTGTCTACCTGAGGTTCTTGTTGAACCACATCCTCTTGTGCAGGATTTTCTTGAACTGCGGAGAGGATAGGCATATCCTCGTACAATCTTTTCCTTCTTCTCTCTTCTTTGACTTGTACTAGAAGCTCTGCATCTTCTGCCTCCTTCTCCCTTGACCTTTCCAAGTCAACCAGTTCATTCAACTCATCTAAGGGGAGAGAGATGACACTATGTATGTCATAGTTCCTTGTCTACACATAATTTATCCTGACTGCCCTTAACTCATCATTCGGAGTATCTGGTCTGGGGGTAGCCCCGATAGCAAACTCCATGTGTCTTGAAGACACAGTAGAGGAACTTTCTCCCCTCAGCCTCCCTTTTCTCTCTCCTCCTCCTCAATCTCCTCAGATGTCATCTTTCTTTTCCCATTGTCATTCATAGACCTTTGTTTTGGTCATATGGATAGTACCTTTAGGATAGTACGGACAATCCTTTGCAATGTGAGTGATACTTTCATGACACACACCACTTTCTTCTTTACAAGTGTCTTTCACTAGGAACAAGATTTTCGTTGATCACATCCCTTCTCCACCTTCATATTTGCAGATGCTGAGATAGTCCTTTTGGTCTGAGAACTGTGCCTGGAGTTTGATGGTCCAGGCTATACAGCAGTGGTACATAACAAATCAGTCTTCTTCTTGTTACTGAGATGAGTTGAGCAAAAACTAGAACTCTTAGCAGAAGAGTTTTGGTTGATGTCTTCAGTCCCTACTACTTCAAACCCTGCAGATATGAAAAATTGTTTCTGCTTAGAGTCAAAAGTAGCCTTGATCTCTTGAGGCTTCCTTGCCTTTCTTTTGCTCTTTCCGATCAAGTTCTTTCTCATGGACTTGGTCATCACAGTCTTTTTTTCTCCTCAGAAGGATAGTGGCCCTTCTCGGAATCCTCCTCTTCACTCTTCTCGAAGGAATTCTTCACTATCTCTTCTTCATCCTCTTCACTCAGAGGATCTATGAGAGGAAGCTCATCTTCATAAGTTCCACACCTAGGAGATCTTACAGATAAGATTATGTGTAAAGGAGCTATCTCATTAGATCCCAGTCCCTTCCTGTTTTGATAGCATACCTTGTTGTGCAGGGATGAGGATATCATGTTCTTAAAGGTCTCTTCTTCAAGAACACTCTTTTCTATCCTGGCTTTGCTGATCACAAGCTCAGTCTGGCACTCAGTCAGCTTGGTTATGAGATCTTTGATTTGAGTCCAAAAATCTATGTGTTCATGGTTTAGAACTGAAATGGTTTTCTCTAGTTCCTCTATCTTCAGTTTATAATCATTTTTAGACTTTCTAAAATCAGATTTTAAAATGTTTAAGGACTCAAGGGCAGATCTCATCTCCAAGTTATGGGACTGTATCTATTAACTTTAGCAATGCATTCAGGAGTATATAGATGTTCCAATACCTTGGCTTCATCTTGATCTGCCATCAATGCTTGGTTAGGAGAAGCATTTTCCACTTGAAAGCTCCAGTCAAAGCCTCCTTCTTCAACAACAATAGCAGCCTGCTGCTTTGACTTCTCATTCTCGAGAGCTTTGTCAGTGTAGTTTGGTTTGGACTTTATTTGGCCACCATTTGTTCTAGGTGCCTTACACTCTCTGGCAAAATGGCCCACCAAGTTACAGTTGTAACACTTGACTTTGCCTTTGTCCAGGCCAAACTTTCCACTAGTAGCATTGCTTGGAAACTTTCTTCTAGTCCTTTTGTAGAACTTCTTGGCTCTATGAGTGAGAAGAGCCATCTGCTAGACTATTTCCATGTATTCCAGATCATCTAGATGAATACAGTCCAGGTCTTTAAGTGTGAAAAGAGAGTTTCCATAGCTTTCATCAGAAGACACAAAAGCTTGAGAATAACTTGTCTCTTGGAATGGGCTTCCTTGAGTGTAGTTCTCCCTTGGTGTCTCTGGGGAGGTGATATAAGGACCCTTTGGTGAGTTGTCAGGGTAGCATATAAGATGATGTTTTGGTTCTATGCTATCCCTTTCAACCACATGTAGGGCTGAACACATTTGATTGTTGGTGTTGCCAAATGAACCTTGCATGTTCATCTCCATCTGGTAGCCACTAAGAATCCCATATTACTCTATCAGAGTAAGAGTTTTGAGATTTTCAATTCTCTTGATCACCACACAGTAGTGTGTCCATTGCCTAGGAAGTGAGGACATGAACTTCCTTATTATTATTATTATTATTATTATTATTTGTTGGATCAAGAAGAAGGCTGGTGCAACCAAAAGCAAATCACTTAGACTATTTTGGTACAACTAATAAAGAACTTCCGAAGCTAAGTGTGGAACTTCCGAAGAAAAAACCGTTCTTCCTAAGACAAAGTGCAAGATTAACTTTCAAAGATAAACTCTACTTCCGAACATAACGAATTCTTTTCCGAAGTTCAAGACTTAGAAGAAAAGATAAGAAGTCAACTTTCGAAGTATGAAGAAAAGAAGATGTTGGGGCTCAACAATGGAATAAACTGAAGCTTACCAAATGATAATCACAGCCGACTGAAGATCTCATTGTTCAAGTTTAAAGACCAAATTGATTATCAGAAGAAAATAAATACAAGACAAAGTCAACATCAAGACAACAATATTGTACCCTGAAAGGACCATACAAGCCTATTCATTTGGTGAGTTGATGGTTGTTTTGCTGAGGTTCCCACATGTCCAAGAATTAATGCGGATAAAGATCATGCTGAATAGAACCAAGTATGGCTAACCGCATTTCTTAAGGCGGAAGTCATAAAACAAATGCTGAAAAGTGTTTGTTCTTCCGCATTAACAAATGCGGATAGCTTAGAAGAATACGGACAAGTGTTTGTTCATCCGCATTTGCCAATGTGGATGACCAGACAAATGCACAGAAGTATTTGTTCATCCGCATTAGTCAATGCGGATGACCAACATACTAATGCGGAAGATCAAGTAAAGAAATGCTGATCAAGTCAACTCATCCACATTTGCCAATGCGGATGAACAAGAAGAAATGTGAATGAAGACTTAGACTAGTTCTGATGTAATAGGTCAGGGGTAGTTTAGTCATTTTATGAAAGGCAACTTGTCTGCCTATAAATAGAATAGACAACCTTGTACATGAGGTGATAAAAAAATAGATAGAGAATAGACAATTAGAATATATGTTTGTATTCCCTAGGTGCATTATTACTTTTCTTGCTAAACCCTAGCAGTTATTATAATCAATCACCTTTATTAATATATACCAAGCATTTATGAGTATTTTGTTCTACATTGAATGCTTCTTGATTCTATGATTTAGCAATTCAATCATTAACTCAATCATTATATTTGATCCTAAGTGAGAATCTCAATCTCACTACCCAGTCAAACAAGAAAAGTCAAAATTCGGTCATGATGTAATATTAGTATAAATAGACCCACTTGTGCGTTTTTGCAAGTGTGGCTTTTGTGTGTGTCTCTCATGGTGTAAATCACCACTCAAGGAGAAATCCTCTCCTTTGGGTGGGTTTGATTTCACCAACCATCTATGATTCTCATTGTACTTTGTTTATCAATATCAATAAAATAATAACATTATTATTATTCATCTCTTCTTTGATTCAGACATGTCCACCCATCTTAATTTTGATTTCTAGATCTGAACGAGATGAATCCTAAGATCCAAGCTCAATGAATCTGAAATATTGATTTAGCCAAATGGTATTAGAGTTGTTGGTTGCTGGATTTATCTAGTTTTTAGATCTGATTTCATCTTTAATGATGTCAAGAACAATGATGAAAAGAAGAAAAATCAAGAACAAAGTCCTTGTTCATCAAAAACCTATCTGTTCATATCCAAAATCAGAAGAAAAACCAACAAACATGTTTCACTATTGAATTATTTGAAGAATCATGAACATGTTCATGATTATTCCTTCAAAAAAAGAAAACCAATTTTTTCATCTCAAAATCAAGAAGAAAAATCATCAGATCTGTTCTAATATGGTACGATTTGAAGAAATATAATCATTCACTGGATTATTCCTTCAACATTCGATGCAACTGAACACGATTATCATTAAAATCAAAGAAAAGATGAAGAAATAGAAGCTACTGATGTTTTCCTGACCTGCACTTCCCTGTGAAATCGTTTTTGTTCAAGTCTGAAAAGAAATGCGGATGAACAAAAACAAATGCGGATGAAGCTTGATCAAATGCGGATGTGTTATACACAAATGCGGATGTGTTATCCACAAATGCGGATGTGTTATACACAAATGCAGATGACTTGTCACCAAATGCGGATGACTTGTCAACAAATGTGGATGACTTGTCACCAAATGCGGTTGACTAGTACACAAATGTGGGTACTTTAAGCACAAATGCAGATGCTTTGAAATCAAATACGGATGCATTGAAATCAAATGTGGATGCGTTGTCAAAAAATGCGGATGCTTTGCAAACAAATGCGGATGAGTAATAAAAGAAATGTGGATGTGTTGCAAGAAATGCTTATGAATAGCTGATGAACATGACTTCTTAAAGAAAAGAAAAACATGAATGTGGATGATTGCAACCAATAGGCACATCCATTTTGATCATGAAAGTAAAAAAAAGAGTATAGAAATCAACTTTGGTCACTTCTCCACAGATTCATCCAGGGTCTTGTATAACTATCAGATGACCTTTTTGAAGTACTTGAGTTCATATTTTTTAAGATGTTTTGCACCCGTGTCTGACTAGTGAGCGGATAGTTAGACGGACTTTAATCAAAGGAGTACTCATTATCTGAAAAATGTCATTTAGGAAGTTATTTCAAAAGAGTGGAAGTGTGTTCAACATTGATTCATGTTCCTCATTCAGTTTATTAAAGTTCAAAGCATCATCTATGCCAAATACATTCTAATCCTTGAGTTGTGATATGAACTGTATGTTGGGATTCAACAATAGAATAAACTGAAGCTTACCAAATCATAATTACATCCAATTGAATATCTCATTGTACAAGTTTAGAGACCAAGTTGATTACAACAAAAACAACAATACAAGACAATTCAACATGACAAGTCAAGATCAAGACAATTAGAAAAGTCAAAATTAGGTCATGTTGTAATAATAATATAAATAGACCCACTAGTGCATTTTTGCAAGTGTGGCTTTTTGTGTGTGTTTCTCATGGTGTAAATCACCAACCAAGGAGAAACCATCTCCTTTGGGTGGGTTTGATTTCACGAGCCATTAATGATTATCATTGTAACTTGTTTATCAATATCAATGAAATCATAACATTATTATTATCCATCTCTTGTTCTTTGATTCACAAACGTCCACCCATCTTAATTTTGATTTTTAGATCTGAACAAGATGAATCCTAAGATCCAAGCTCAATGAATCTGAAATATTGATTTAGCACTATAATCCAAAAGTGATACAACCCATATCCAATACCAAGAAGTATTCTTAAGAGATTCAAACCTTTGTCAGAAATATATTACAAGGAGCTTAATCTGAGGGGGAGAACATCAGTGAATTGTGTCTGAACATCAGTCAATCAAGAAGACATGTGACAGAGAAGATCTTCACGTTCAAGGTTTGGCAAATATCAATTTAGGGGGAGTATTGTTGGGGTTCAACAATGTAATAAACTGAAGCTTACCAAATGATAATCACAGCTGACTGAAGATCTCATTGTTCAAGTTCAATGACCAAATTGATTATTAGAAGAAAACAAATACAAGACAAAGTCAACATCAAGACAACAAGAAAAGTCAAAATTTGGTCATGAGATAATATTAGTATAAATAGACCCACTAGCGTATTTTTGCCATTGTGGCTTTTGTGTGTGTTTCTCATGGTCTAAATCATCACTCAAGGATAAATCCTCTCCTTTGAGTGGGTTTGATTTCACTAGTCATCTATGCTTCTCATTGTAATTTGTTTATCAACATCAATGAAATCATAACATTATTATTATCCATCTCTTTGTTCTTTGATTCACACACGTCCATCCATCTTAATTTTGATTTCTAGATCTGAACGAGATGAATCCTAAGATCCAAGCTCAATGAAGATGAAATTTTGATTTAGCAGAAGAAGTCCTCAAGCCTCAAATGAAGTAGCCTCTTCCGAAGTATAAGTGGCTTCGGAAGAACTTGATCTTCCGAAGCCATTTAACCTTCGTAACACACTACGATGAACTAGTGGACATAACTATGGTCTCTGACACTCCGCTACAGACCTCTGATACTACATGGTGTTTTCTCAAAGGGCCATCTAGTTGACCATACTTTATTCCACCGTTCACTTTTATCAGTTAGTACGGTTAACAACTTTAGTTGGTGACAAAAGGTAAGTCGTGGACATGTCATGACTACCATATCTTAGATAATACATTATCTAAGATACCTTAAACTATAGCTTTGTAGTATTTGCTTTAGTTAGAGGATTCCAGCAGGTATCAAAGTATATCCGGCTGTAGGTAGTAGTATATATAGTTTCTCATTGTAACTCATGTAAATGCTTGTAAGAGTCTTGTAATACTTTGAGTTGAGAAGTAATATATACAAGTGCCTTAAAATTATTTCTCTATTTTCTTTGCTACTTATTATATTATTATCAACTCTTAGAAGAGATTCTTCTCATCTGATTTGAGTGTAATATAAGTGTAAAGTGACAAAATCGATCCTACAATTGGTATCTAGGCGTCCGAAGCTCTTGATTGTTAGATCTTACCATCCTAATCAACTTGTTTTTCACTCCTCCTTACACCACACTCAAAATGGACCTCAACAAGTCTGAAGTAGACAGGGGAATGATGACCAAAGCACCCATCATCATCCCTGAAAACTTAAGGTCATGGAGCAGACGCATGGAAGGCTTCATTAGGTATCAAGACAGCAAGATGTGGCAATCTATTGTTAATGGCCCGTATAAACCTAACGTACAACACCCGATGGAAACAGTGCCATGATAGAGAAAGCCTTTGAAGATTACTCTTATGAGGATAGGAGGAAGATGGACATTGACAGCAATGCAATGACTATACTTATGACTGCAATACCCAACTCCATCATGGTGGGGTTTGAGCATTGCACGTCGGCTAATGAACTGTTTGATGCACTTACTCAGATGTACTCCAGCTCCAATGACTCCAAGAAGGACTAACTAGAGTAGCAGTTTGAGAACTTAACCTACATTGCTGGAGAGACCCTCATCCAACAATATTTCAGGTATATGGACCTTATTTCTTCCCTTCAGTCTGTGGGAATTACTCATGAACTTCGAGACCTCACAAGAATGTTCATGAGTGCACTCCCTAATGAGTGGACGTTCTATTGTGTCTCTATCAAGAGGATAGAAAATCTAAACACCTTCACCATGACCGAACTCTATTGCATCCTTGATGGATATCATCAAGAGATGGAAAGCAAGAGAGGCCATCATAGAAGCAGACCCTTGAGTCTTCCTGCTTGCAACGCTTTAATGGTTGCTGAAGGCTCAGGATCCACACAAACTCAATAGTTCCTGACTTACACCCAACAGCCATCTTGTTCCTCTGGACCATAAATTACATTTTCGGAGATTCCAAGGTCTCAACAGGCTCCGCATAGTTCTTTTCAGGACAGTTGTGCCTTTGTCTCAGGAAGTGGACACTCTACTGACTATCAGTATTGCTTTGATGATCTAGAGTGCTTTAGTCCAGATGATGTGGAGTATGTGGACATAGTCCAACAAATGTCTCTCTTAACCTATAGGGCAAAGAAGTTCTTTAAGAGAACTGGAAGGCAATTTCCCCAAAACCCAACCAACAACAAATTTCGGTTTGACAAAACTAACACCAAATGCTATAACTGTAACCAACTTGGTTATTTTGCAAGGGACTGCAAGGCTCCCAAGTCAAATTCGGGAACCCCACAGGCCTCCACACATCCATCTACATCAAAGCCCACTAGAAAGTCAATAGAGACAACTGCAATGGCTCAAGAAGTTGACTGGAGTTTTATGGTACAGGATGTAACTCCTGCTCAAGCACTTATGGCTGGAACAAATGACAATAAGGTATATGAACATCTTTGTACTCCTGCATGTATTGCTATGGTTAAATTGTATTAGGACTACAATATGGAGATTAAATCTAATATTGAATCCATAAATGTTTTAAAATCTTATTTTAAAAGGGCTGAATCTAACTATGAAAGAAAAATTGAGGAGTTAGAGAAAACTGTGTCCTTGTTAAAACACGAACATACAAACTATAAGACTCAAATAAAGGATTTAATATTAAAATTGTCTGAGGCTCAAGCCTAGCTTGTCACTATTAAGGCTTAAGCTAGGAAGTATGCTATTTCTGAGCAAAACTTCCATGCTATTATTGCATCATCCACCTACTCCAAAATTTGTTATCAAAACAAAGGAGGGTTGGGGACCAATGAAATTGCTCCACCACACTCTTATGAGTCCATAAAACAACCAAGATATGGTACTGAAGAGCAAGTGGTCCTGTATGCTGACATATCTTCACCTGAGTTAAAGAATGATGCAATAATCGAGACCACCATAGGGAAGGAACAAGTAAATCAACCCACTTCTACCGGTGATGATCAAATCCTAACCACCAAAGCCAGAAGAAGCAGAGCTAAAGCAACAAGAAGAACTACCAAGAAAGTGGCTGAGTCTAAGCCGATGATTAGCCCAAATCAAAAAGGTATACTCATCTCAGCTAGATTCCAGGTGGTAGGTAACTCTGATTCAGGAAATAGGTGTAGTACCAACACTCCTGTCCTACTAAATGATTAGAAGTTAAAGGGAAAGGTTGCTGATGAAGAGAAAAAGTACAAGAAACAACAATCCTTAGGTTCCCAGAAGACTAATATTGCATGCATAATGTGTGGCCTGCAAAACCATATAGCCAAAGATTGTTATTACAATCCTGCTAGCGCACATAAAAGAGGAGTCGGGGAAGGTTTCTCATGGACCCTATCAAATGGTCCAATTGATGAAAAAGGGAAGGCTGGTTTTTGAAGCAAGGTTGCATTCGGAAGAAAATCCTTCTTCCGAAGGGAAAATGATTTCGGAAGCTAAAGCTGTCAAGAATCAAAAGAACAAAAGAGTTCCCTTGTAACCATCCTAGAAGAAGACAACTTCGGAACATAGGGCGGTGAAGGCTTCTTCCAAAAAGAAAGAAGCTTCGGAAGAAGGCCATGCTGCAAAAGTTTCAACAAGCTCTTACTCCATGATCAACCAAAAGATAGATTTGAAGACCAAGAAGGATGCTTCGGCCCAAACCTCTTCTTCAAAGACATCCATTGAACCCCCATGCTTAAAATTTGGTTCAATTATGTCATTATCATTGGAAGAAGCCAAGACCAACAAGGCTTGGATTTCCAATCAAAACTAATCATCTCATCTTATGTGCAGGGACATCCATATGACAAGAATAACAATGTTTGGATCGTGGATAGTTGATGCTCCAGGCACATAAGAGGGAACATATCTCTCCTTCAACAATTTCAACATTATGATGGAGGTCCTGTTCAGTTTGGAGGTGAGGCTGGAGGATATATTTCTGGCAGAGGAAGTATATCCAATGGAGAATTAATAGTTGACAAAGTTAACTTTGTCAAATAGCTTGAACCGAACCTGTTAAGTGTTTCTCAGTTTTGTGATTTTAAGCATCAAATGCTCTTCACAGAACATGAGTGCATTATCCTCAAACCCGGGATGACAATTCCTCCGGAATTGGTGCTTCTGAGATCACCCAGGAAAGGGATATGTACAAGCTTGATATGAACAATGCTTCCCCAATGGGTGAAGTGTCATGCTTTCTTTTCAAAGCTGATAGTGATGAGTTAACACCATGGCATAAACGAATGTGTCATGTAAATTTTAAAACAATGAATAAATTGGATAAATATAACCTGGTACATGGTTTGCCTAAAAGGAATTTTTCTACAAAGATAACTGTGTTGCATGCTTGAAAGGGAAGCAACACAGGGCATCTCATAAATCCAAAGTTGTTAACTCTATCACCACTCCATTACACTTACTGCACATGGATCTATTTGGTCCTACAAGTATAATGAGCATTGGAAGGAAATCATACTGCTTTGTGATTGTTGATGATTTTACAAGATTTACATGGGTATTCTTTTTAAGATCAAACAATGAAACTGCTGAAACGTTAAAATGTTTTATTCTTAAAATAGAAAATCAAATTGAACACAAGGTTATAATAATTAGAAGTGATCAAGGGACTGAGTTTAAGAACCTCGTTCTTGATTCATTTTGTAACTCAAAAGGGACTGCCTGACAATATAGTGCTCCTAGAAATCCTCAACAAAATGGTGTTGCTGAGAGGAGGAACACGACACTTTTTGATGTTGCTCGAACTATGTTAGTTGATTCAAATCAGCCTTCAACATTCTTTGTAGAGGCAGTCAACACTGCATGCTATGTGCAGAAGAGGGTTCTTGTAGTAAACCCACATGGAAAAACCCCATATGAGTTATGGAACAAGAGGCCACCGTTCATTGGCTTTCTAAGGTCCTTTGGCAGTAGGTGCACCATACTTGTCACAAAAGACAATTTGGCACAATTTGCTGAAAAATCGGATGATGCTTTCTTGGTTGGATATTCCTCTAACTCTAAAGCTTTTAGAGTTTATAACATCAAAAATGAACAATTGAGGAATCATCCAACATTGTTGTCAATGAGCACACATCTTGTGTTAGGGGGAATGGACCGGATTATATTTTTGATTTAGAATTGTTTCCAAACTATTCTAAATCATCTTGTGAGAATGTTTTAGTTAAAACAGGTGCTCAAAGTGATTTTGATGCTTACCAACAGTTTGAGCTATCCAGACCTATTCCAAGTTCTCCAAGAGCTGCAACAAATTAAGCTCCCACTATTGGTAGATCTGAAAGTATAACCATCTCAAGGGATAGTGGAGCTTCAATGAGTGATTCACTTCTTGACCCTCAAATGACATCAGGTGACACTGCACAACACCAAGCTGATGAGAGTAGCATCTTGAAGGAATAGTCAACTATTAATGTTGCTCCACAACCAACAAATGATGATGTTTCTCATTTATTCAATCAATCCTCATTGAATGAGTTTGAAACAGAAACTGGACAAAGTGTTAAAGCTCTTGAGCAAAATATGTCCAATCTAGATTTATCTTTGCAACTGAAAGTGATTCCTCAACTTAGGATTCACAACACTCATCCAGCTAAGAACATCATAGGGGATGTCTCTAAAGGTGTGAGAACAAGAAGATAGACTTACCATGGGAATGTCTGCTTGTACTCATGTTTCTTATCTAAAATAGAACCCAATAATGTAGAAGATGCCTTAAAAGATAGTAGCTGGGTTGAATCAATGCAAGAGAAGCTGCTTCAATTCAAGAGACAAATGGTTTGGAACCTGTGTCCACTACCATCTGGTCAAGTACCTATAGGCAAAAAATGGGTTTTTAGAAACAAGAGAGATGATAGAGGCTTGATCATCAAGACCAAGGCAAGACTGGTGGTTCAAGGATACACTCAAGAGGAAGGAATCGATTATACTGATGTCTTTACACCTGTTGCAAGACTTGAGGCAGTTAGGATCTTCCTTGCTTATGCTGCATCCAACAATTTCATTATTTACTAGCTTGATGTCAAGTGTGCCTTTCTATATGGGGATATAGATAGGGAAGTCTATATGTGTCAGCCTCCAGGATTTGGAGACCCACATCACCCCAACTATGTGTGCAAATTGGATAAAGTTCTATATGGGCTGCACCATGCACCTAGGTTGTGGTATGAGACACTGTCTCAGTTTCTCCTGAAAAATGGTTACACTAGAGGTACCATTGAGAAGACTCTTTTCATAAGGAAGTCTGGAAAGGAAATATTGCTTGTTCAAATGACATCATATTTGCTTCCTCAAATGACCAAATGTGTAAAGACTTTGAAAGCATCATGAAGAAGAAGTGAGATGAGTTCCATGGGAAAAACTGATTTTTTTCTTAGAATTCAGGTGAAGCAATTGAAGGAAGGGTTTTTTATCAGTCAATCTAAGTATGTCAATGACATCTTAGAAAGATTTGACATGAAAGATTGTAAGCCAACCAAGACACCTATACCTAGAAACCATAATCTCTGTCTTGACTCTGAGGGGGAGGATACTGATCAACATCAGTATAGGTCAATTATTGGTTCCCTGATGTATCTCACAACAAGTAGACCGGATATCATGTTTGAAACTTGCATTTGTGCAAGATATCATGCTGCTCCAAATGTGTCTCACCTTGTTGCTGGCAAGAGAATCCTCAGATACCTCAAAGGAGCACCTAATTAGGTCTCTGGTATCCAAGAAACAACAATTTTAATCTCTATGGCTACTCTCATAGTGACTATGGTGGCTTCAACATTTACAAGAAATCAACATCATGTGGATGTCAATTTCTTGGGGGAAGAATCATCTCATGGCAATGCAAAAAGCAATCCTGTGTCTCTACATCTACTACTGAAGCTGAATACATTGTTGTTGCAAGTTATTGTGGATTCAAAACCAGATGTTAGACTATGGTTTCAACTTCATGCTATCTCCATGACTAAAAATCATGTGAAGCACTCCAAGACAAAACATATTGATATATTTCATTAGAGATATTCATGAGAAAAATCTAATTAAGCTAATCAAAGTTGACTCAAATGAACAATATGCTGACTATTTCACCAAAGCTTTTGATGAACAAAGATTTAAGTATCTCATTACAGCCATTGGGATGATAAACATTGATTAGTATACCTCTTTTGAAAGTCTTTTTAAATATGTAATGTCTTATGTCAACACAATCCAAGCCCTGTTACAAAAGGTCTCTCTCTGAAATTTTCACTAAGTATAAATTCTTCCAAAGAGGAATTAACTCTCCGAAGATGTTTTACATATCTTCAGAAGCAAATTCCTACCAGGATAATTTTTTCTCGACAGAGTTTTAGTCTCGGAAGAAGCGATTGATTACATATCAGATTTACTTCGGAAGCTTATAAAATTATCCATTCGGAAAGCAATCTTTACTCTCGGAAATAGAACTTTACCTTCGGATGTAAGAAGTGCCTTCGGAGGAAAAATTATCTTCGGAAATATTTTATACTTGGAAGAAAGACTATATAGTGTAACGGAAATCTTTTCGGCCCCACTCTGTAAAATGTAAAGATTTTGTTAATGATGTCGGATTATTTAACTAAACTAAACCTTATCGCCCTTGTCACATCACCCAATAAAACATCATACCATCTTATCCAACCCCATTAACCACCATTTCACCCTTTTAAATAATCTCGAATACTCACTTCATCTTCTTACAAATTTTACTGCGCTAAAAGCTTCCTTCATCTTCAATTTACCCTAGTACAAACTCATCTACCTTCAACTTTCTCAAATGGCACTTAACCCTCAGCACAATCAAGTCGCACTTCTTGAATCTTCAAGAGATGCTGACTTCTTTGATATCATTTCCTTTCTTACCCAATAATCTTATTACACTGCCTAGACTGTTAACCCTAACATTTATTCAAACCATATGGCTGAATTTTGGGAAAGTGGTCAGATTGAAACCCTAAATGGGGTTCGAGTAATAAGATCAAGCATCTATGGCCATTAGTTGGTCTTACCGAACAAATCATTAGGGAGCATCTCGAGCTTCATGATGAGGGTGCACCCATAGAGTTGCCCAAAATAGATTTGGACAACACCTACATCTAAATGGGATACGGTGGAGATGTTAGTAGGTCTATCATCTACAAGTTCAACTTTTCTTACAATTGGAAGTTCCTGCTGCATATCGTTCTTCATTGCTTATCCAACAATTCTAGGGATGGGATCAAATCCAATACGAACTATGGTGCCTAGTTCATGGAATGGTGAGAAGCCTTCGCTTAACTACTCGAGATTTATGCTGACCAATCTTATAGGAAACCTCCAGCGGGAAACATTCTTCATGTATCCCAGGTTTCATCAGCATTTAAACAACTGTGAGGTGGACCAGACTCAACTTGTCTATACAGTTGCTCTAATGTTCCGCACATAACGCTGACCATCTTCAAGACTTTGAAGAAAGTGTCCACCAATTTCACCAAAAGACATATGCTCTGCTTCTAGGTATGACTAAGCCAACAGCTCTTGATCCCCGTTGACCCCACAAGCGATGAACCCACACCAGCAACTACCCTCACATTGCCAAAGCTACATTCTCACCCCATCACTATCACATATCAAAGACGCCCCAAACGAACCCTTGTTCAATCTACTTCGATGAACAAGCTCCTTCTGTTCAATCCAAAAAGACTAGAGTGGAACAATGGGCTCCCACTTAGTCTGAGGTCTCACCATCCTTCAAAACTGACTTCAATATGGGTTTGAGTCTCCTTAGCCTCAAACCCATGAGCCTGACACCCAAGCTAAAAACCCTCAGGGTGAGTCGCTATACTCTGAGAAGCCATAAAGGGACAACCCGACCATAGGCTCAATGCCTTTTGGCATTGACCAAGGTCCCGAGTCACTAGGTTTAACTTCTATATCCTTTACTCACCTTCTATTCAAAACTGATGAAGAGATTAAGTCCCTTCATGGCAATGAAGTTAATCTACAACACTCTCACAAGGATCAACAGAGCCTAGCGAGACCTCTTATCTCTAGCCCCCATCAGCAAGCCTTTACTGAGGTGAGTCCCATTGATATGGAAGGGACTCATGTAGATTCAGCTGCCACTACTAAAAGTGCCTCAATGGACTTTCAGGAAAGTGGTAACATCTTTGAGACTGAATCCATGGCCGCCATGCCTTTTGATAACTCTAAAAGAGACATCATTAAGCAAGGGAAACTAGGTGCCAAGAAACCACATCTGGTGGTGAGGATGAACATACTAGGTATGTTACTGCATCTCCCTATGATTCTTCAAAAGAAGATGAGGGAAGTCTGCAACTCACCATTCAAGACCTACTTTCTAAAGTCTCAATGCTTGAATCTAAGGTTATGACTTTAGAGGATAGGTCTGCCACTCAACAACCTGAGATTGAAAATCTCAAGGCTAACTAGCTGAGAAATAGATTGAGAGGTCTGTTAGGCATGTACCAATTCAGGTCTCTTTGACCTCTTCCTCTAGCTCATTAAGCTCTCAAAATGATATTACCAAAAAGGGGGAGAGTGTTCAGGGACAAAGCCAAAGACAACAGGAACCACAAAGTCAAGCTCTCACTTCCTTAAGTTCAAGATACCCCATGCAACAAGCTTCAGTTTTTCCTGAGCCTCCTTCTGTCATGATTCAGATCGATCAAAGGATGCTCCAAGATGTTAACAGGTTCTTCAACAAGTTCCTGATAGAATCTCTCATTGAACAACCAAGTCTTGATCTGTTTGTGATTTACTTCGGAGCTCAAGAGATTCAGAGGTTGAATGCACCTTCTACTACTATTGAGGAAGTTGGTCAACCTAAGGTCCAAGTGGAACCCGAGATTGATTTCAAAGGGGAAATAAGGACTGATGGCCCATCAACTAAAATGGTTGGGATAGAAAGTGCATTTTCACAGACTTTCGAAGCACAAATCAAAGCCTCAGAAGAACAAATTCAATCTTCCAAAGCTGAGATTGCAGTTGCGGAAGGATTATACTCTTTATTTGATGATCTAATAATCACATATGCAAACTTAAAACTTTTATCTGAGGTTAATAGGGAGGATCTTCTCACCCAAATCCTAGCACATCATCATCATTGACTCCAGCTCCCATTACCACTATTTAACCTAAACCTTCCATCCAAGAACCCCCAAAGTCTAGCACTTCCGAAGCTATCAACGGAAAAAGGAAGATGACTGAGGAAGAGCTTTAGGAGGACGAAAGGTTAGAAAAGATAAAGAGAAAACGTAGACTTCCAACCGGGAAGTTGCTAGCTGCTAGTAGCAAAGCAGCTGCAGCCAACCAGGAGGCAGTCAACAACAAAAGAAGAATGCAAATAATTGATAGACTCATTGATTTAGGAGCTGTGAATGAGGATGTACTCTTGCTACCATTAGAGGAGTTAATCGAGTTAGAAAAGGAAACTTTGCTACAAATCCAGCAAAAGGAAGAAGCAGCGAGGTTGGCCTTAGAGAAAGAAAGGGATGAAGAGAAAAGAGAAGCTGATCAACAATTTAGGAGGGAAAGGATAAACTTCCTAACCTCTAGGTCTTTCTGTCTAGAAGAACTGCCTCCACATAATAATGATATGACTTATGGCTCTTCAACAAAGAGCAAGATCAAATGGAGAAGGTAAGAAAGAAAGCTGCTAAGGAGAAGTTGAGGTCAAAGAAGAAAAAGGAAGAGGAAGCAGGACTCGCTGCTGCGAGAAAGATAGGTGATAAGGCTTGGATGAAGAACTACCTCCAGGCTCATGGCTTCTCTGGTAGGCAGGTGTGTCCTATGTCCGAGAAGACCCTCCAACGAAATGTCAGTGGCATAAAGGCTGACATTGCTCGGGGAAGAGGAAGGAGATATATACAAGGGAACATGGGATGATCTTCAAACCAACCACAACCTGGTCCAACCCCTTTTCCATTCCCCATCAAGACTGAATCAACCACTGAACCATACACCACCTGAACCTACACCATTATCCGTACCAACTTCCTCACTTCAACAACCTAAGCTACCTATCCTCTAACTCAAAACATTCTCTAGAACCCTAACACAACAACCTACCTAACAACCTCCCAAACCATCCCCTCAGCTTTCCAAACATCTCTCCTTAGAGGAGTTCAAGGCAATCAAGACAAAGCTCATCAACTGTACTACCCTAAGCGCATCTCTTGTGAGGAGGACTCTGTCAAACTGACTTATGTTGATGGATTCTCATGTTCCCTCACTAGAGATCAATTTCTTGATTTGTCCGGAGGAACTTTGGACCAAGCTACAAAGCTCCTTGGCCTCAACTCAGATGCTCTGAATAAGGAAGAAAAGAAGCTAAGGAGAAGGTTGGTGACTCTTCTAGATACAAAGAAAGGAGACAAGGTAGCAAGTCAACCAGTTGTGCCAAGGAAGAAGATTATCCTGTGGAGGTTTGAAGACTCTTCTCACAACATTGTTGTTGAGAGAGAGAGAGTGGAGAGCTAATCAGGCTAAATGCTTTATCTTTGTTACAGTTAAGCAGATTTGATATTGCTAAGTTAGTAGATAAGCCACTCTTTAACCCCTCCAACTCTGAAGTAGTTGCTCATATCAGAAATCACCTAAGCAGACTTCATCTGGCCGAGCTAACTGCTAGGACCAAGTTCGAAGAAGAGTTGAAACTGAGAGAGGAGAAGAAAAGGAAAGGATCAACAACCCAAGGCAAAGCCTTTCTTCAAATGGTTGAGGGTCCTGAACTTGAATCCATAGTTAGATGGGAGTATGACTATAATTCCCATCAACAAACTCTCTTCAAGGGGGCACAAGAAAGGGTGCATATTATTCAAAGAGACAGACTGGATCTCCTGTCCACTAATGATTTGTACAAACTTCTTAGCACCACTTCAGGGAAGAACAAAGAAACAGATAAGTATCTGCTTTCCCTGGTGCTGAAAGTTTTGAGAAGTAGGAACAAGTGAGGTTTTGGAAGCATCACCCTAGGGGAATTTGTTATATCAAGAAGAAAGCTGGTGCAACCAAAACCAAATCACTTAGACTATTTTGGTACAACTAATAAAGAACTTCCAAAGCTAAGTGTGGTGCTTCTGAAGGAAAAAGAGTTCTTCCGAAGACAAAGTGCAAGATCAACTTCCGAAGATAAATTCTACTTCCGAACGCAAAGAATTCTTTTCCGAAGTTCAAACTTAGAAAAAAAGATAAGAAGTCAACTTCCAAAGTATGAAGAAAAGAAAAAGTCCTTAATCCTCGGAAGAAGTAGCCTCTTCCGAAGTATAAGTGGCTTAGGAAGAACTTGATCTTCCGAAGCCATTTAACTTTCAGAAGACACTACTATGAACCAGTGGACATAAGTATGGTCTCTCACACTCTGCTACAGACCTCTGATACTGCATGGCGTTTTCTCAAAAGTCCATCTAGTTGACCATACTTTATTCCACTGTTCACCTTTATCAGTTAGTACAGTTACCAACTTTAGTTGGTGACAAAAAGGTAAGTCATGGACATGTCATGACTACCATATCTCAGATAAGACATTATCTAAGATACCTTAAACTATAGCTTTGTAGTATTTGCTTTAGTTAGAGGATTACAAGCTGGTATCAAAGTATATCCGGCTATAGGTAGTAGTATATACAGTTTCTCATTGTAAATCATGTAATATGCTTCTAAAAGTCTTGTAATATTTTGAGTTGAGAAGTAATATAAACATGTGCCTTAAAATTATTTCTCTATGTTCTATGCTACTTATTATATTATTATAAACTCTTAGAAGAGATTCTGCTTCATCTGATCCTAGTTTAATATAAGAGACTTTCAAAGAAAACCAAGTGTTAAGTGATAAAACCGATCTAGCATTATTATTATTATTATTAGTATTATTATTATTATTATTAGAAATAATAATAATAATAATAATAATAATAATAATAATATTATTATTATTATTACTATTATTACTATTATTATTATAATAATAATTATTATTGTTATTGTTATTATTCTTTTATTATTATTGTTATTATTATTGTTATTCTTATTGTTATTATTATTATTGTTATTATTATTATGATTTTTATTATATTATTATTATGATTATTATTATTATTACTATTATTATTACTAGTATTATTATTATTACTATTACTATTACTATTACTATTATTACTGTTACCATTATTACTCTTACTATTATTACTGTTACTATTATTACTGTTACTATTATTACTGTTACTATTAATACTGCTACTATTATTACTATTACTATTATTACTGTTACTATTATTACAGTTACTATTATTACAGTTACTATTATTACTGTTACTATTATAACTGTTACTATTATTACTCTTACTATTATTACTGTTACTATTATTACTGTTACTATTATTACTATTACTATTATTACTATTTCTATTATTACTGTTACTATTATTATTATTATATTATTATTATTATTATATTAATATCCCAATTCCTATCGAAACCCTAGTTCGCGCTAAAACGTTAATCTTATTATTAAATTAAACTTGTAAAATATATATTTAGGTATCTTGTGAATGACTACGTTGAAGAGTTGCTTGTTATTCTTTTTAACCCTCATCTATATGATTATACATCAAATGAGTATTTCTGTACCCTTTTGTATATTTTTACACTTTGGGGTGAAACATGTTACCTTATAATCATTGCATTTATAAACAGTTTGATTATTGTAAACACTTGGGCAATTTACGTATTTGTTATGGTTAGTTGAACTTTAGTAATTACCATGTATTGACTAGTATATGTGCAATCATTAACAATTGCTAGCCTGGTGACGTCATAGATTTATAGGCCTGACAAGCCTGCTTGGTTAATCCAAGTACACTTAGCTAATCGTATAATCTTGTAAACGTGGAATCTTGTAAACTGTCAAGGTTTTATTGTTACATCTGTCATACATCCCTAATTACTTTGCTCACTAACTTATGACATGAATTGACATCTTTTATATACTTATGGATGTAAACTATGCAAATCTCACAAACGTTATGTTGACCTTTTATTTTTAACATGTTTCAGGAAACACACAAGTTTGATAGCCATCTTTGAAGTTCTTTCACATTTTGGAATGGACCTAGTTAAATAAATGAATTGTCTTGAGTTATTTCTTATTTCGTATTGTTTATTTCTTATTTGAGACATATTCTTGTAATGTTACATTAGAAACTTATGATTATCATATTTGGGTTTTAATAATAGCGTTATGTGGCTGTAAACAATATTAACCCTCAGATCTCAACGTTTCCGCCGTCAAGGTTGGGCTGTAACAGATTGGTATCAAAGCCCATAGCTATAGGGATTTAGGTTATCAGAAATGGTGGCCTAGACTATAGTTTATGCATGAACCTCATAGAATAATATTTATATTCTTTTAAATATATATATGGTTTGCATGCGAGATAATGATATGCCTTCTTATGTGCAACTTGATGCCTTAGCATAGGATTGCCTTGTAAATGCTTAAACATTGTTACTTGTCTCCTCTAAACGTATTCTTGACTCTTTGATTCTCCTCGACAAATGAAACTTCTTAAACTTATTCCCGACGACATGTGGAATCTACACTTGTTATCGTGGGTTTAGTTCCTTGGACTCTATGTCTAATCTATGAAAATCTTATCAAGGTTTTGATTTCATGAACCTAAGAAATTTGTGTGGCACATAGACACCTATATTCTGAATTTACTTGCAAAAGGCCTTCCGGCTAAGGTAAGAATTTCGCATAAATCCTACGGGACTAGTTATGCTTACCTGGGGACTTCTAGGATGAGTGATAAACTATGATCAACATACACAAGTTTCCAAGGAAAATAAGTCAATTTACCTTGACATGTCAATGTTTCCAAATGGTAATGCGTTACCAAATGGAACCATTCCATGTGCCTTACAACTCATGACTTACTATTGTTTAAATTACTATCCTTTGTTATTCTCATTCTTGTGTCTAACTCATTTTGTATATCCAGTATGTCTCGTCACCATGGAAAGCGTGGAAGTTCCAACCGTAAGCTAGCCATCATGATTGCACGACAAATGGCTGCCATCATCCCAACCATGGTCGCTCAACTCAATAGCACCTTGATGACCAATTCCAGTAACAATGGAAATGGTCAAGGAGAAAATAGCAATAACTAAGGAGGAAATAATCGCACATGCACATTCAAGCATTTCAACTCATGTAAACGCACTAGTTTAGTGGAAAAAAGGAGCCATTGGACTTCTCCAGTGGTCTGATAGTATGGAGAACATGTTCATTATTAGCAAGTAACCCGATGAACTCAAGGTTCGCTATTCTACAAGTGTCCTTCAACAACGGGCACTGACATGGTGGTATAGTGAGAAAACGAACCGAGGGGCTGAAGTTACCTTGGCATTACCTTGGGAGGAATTTAAGGATATAATGATCCAAAAGTTCTGCCCGAGGAGTGAGTTGTAGAAGCTGGAGGAAGAATTCTGGAACCTCAAGCAAGATGGTGTGAATCATTTGGCTTATTCCACCCGGCATAATGAATTGAACATACTCCTACAATACATGGTGGATACTATGCCCAGTAAAATTGAAAAATTTATCAAGGGGGTACCACCTCAAATACAAGATGTTTAGGTGGGTAGTAGGCCCACTACTTTGGAAGATGTGATCACTATCACCGCACAACTCACTGAGAATCATATTAGGGCTAGCACTATGTCGGTGAAAGGTGCCAAAACTGCTGCTAAAGTGACACCCGAAGATGTAAAGGAGGTGAAGGCCGAGTCCTCCTTCAAAAACAAGAAACACAAGTTCAGCCCGAGTCACAATTACGCAGTGACAGCACCAAACGCTCTTCAAAGGCAAGTTGTTGTTGCAAATAAAGCTCCCGAGGCAAGAGCTTATACTGGGTCGCACCCGATGTGCAATACTTGCAAGTACCATCACGCGGGTAACACTCCGTGTCGAGTTTGCTCGTTGTGTGGGAAGATTGGGCATCTGGTGGCTACTTGCCTTGGCGTACCGAACAATACTGCCATGCTTACTAATCGAACCTGTTATAACTATGGCGAACCTAGACATATTTGTCCATAATATCCTCGTAATGCGGGAACTGTGCTATCGACTCATTGAAGGACTTTTAACATCAATGCCAACCAAGCACAAGCCAACAATGATATGGTGAATGGTACGTCATTAAATTTCTTTTAATTGTTCATTGTCTTTAAATATTCCTACCTGTGTTCAGTATGCCAATAATATGTCATTACTAAACAGGTATGTATCTTATAAATAGTCGATGTGCCTCTGTATTGTTTGATTCGGGTGCGGAAAAAAGTTTCGTGTCCTTGGAGTTCGAGCCTATGCTTTCTAAGCTGCGTGTTAGTCTAGAAAGATCCTTTACGGTCAAAGTCGCTAATGGAAAATCGATCGTCATTGACATCGTAATACGCGATTGTATTCGAGTTCTTCATTGACCTTATTCCTATGCAGCTGGGAAGCTTTGATGTTATTATCAGCATGCATTGGTTAGCCAAGCAACACGTGGAAATTTTGTGCATCAAGAAGTGCATTTGGATTCCTTTACCGTCGGGTGATACTTTGAATGTCTTTGGGGAGAAATCATCCCAAGGACTAAAACTTATGTCTTGCATCAAGGGCCAAAATTTCTTAAGTAAGAACTACATATCTTTCATGGAATATGTATTTAATACGAAAGCCAAGGGTAAGGAACTGAAAGATATTACTGTCGGGCAAGATTTTCCCGAAGTGTTTCCCGAGGATCTTAAGGGATTACCTCCCGTGAAAGAAGTTGAGTTCAAGATTGACATGATCCCTGGTGCAAACCCTGTGGCTAAATCACCTTATTGTCTTGCACCGTTTGAAATGCAAGAACTGGCTTGTCAACTGCAAGAGTTGACCGATAAGGGATTTATTCGTCCTAGTTCCTCACCATGGGGTGCACCTATGTTGTTCGTGAAGAAGAAAGATGGTTCTTTCCGTATGTGTATCGACTACCGAGAACTCAACAAGCTCACCATCAAGAACCGATACCCTCTTCCTCGAATTGATGATCTCTTCAACCAACTTCAAGGAGCAACTCAATTTTCAAAGATCGATCTACGTTCTGGGTATCATCAACTACGTGTCCATGATGCCGATATTCCAAAAACTGCTTTTTGTACTCGATATGGACATTACGAGTTCATGGTTATGCCTTTTGGTTTAACCAATGCACCTGATGTGTTCATGGATCTCATGAATCGACTATGTAAACCATATTTGGATAAACTTGTGATTGTCTTCATTGATGATATTCTTATCTATTCTAAGATGAAAACCGATTGTGGATCAAGAAGAAGGCTAATGCAACCAAAACTAAGTCACTTAGATAATTTTGGTGCTGCACGCAAAGGCGTTCGAAGCTTAGCATGGAACTTCCGAAGGTTGTAGAGTTCTTCCTAAGACAAAGTGAAAGATCAACTTCCGATGACAGAACTTTACTTCCGATGATAGAACTTTACTTCCAAAGTAAAGTGTATACTTCTGAAGTTCAAGCCTTAGAAGAATAAACTGAAGATCACTTCCGAAGTATGATGAAATGAAGAAGTCTCCAAGCCTTGGAAGAAGCAGTCTCTTCCGAAGTATAAGTGACTTCGGAATTACTTACTCTTCCGAAACCATTTAACCTTCGGAAGACACTGCTATGAACCAGTGGACACAAGTATGGTCTCTGACACTCCGCTGCAGACATCTGATACTGTATGGCTTCTTCTTAAAGAGCCATGCAGTTGACCATACTTTATTCCACTGTTCACCTTTTCATGATAATACATGTTACCAACTTTAGTTGGTGACAAAAGGTAAGTCAGCCAAATCTCAGGTAAGACTTTATCTGAGATACCTTAAACTTTAGTCTTGTAGTATAGACTTTAGCTATAGGATCCCAGCTCGTATCATAGTATATCCGGCTGTAGGTAGTATTATATATAGGTTCTCTTTGTAACTCATTGTAACAACAACTGCTTGTAAGAGTCTTGTTTTTTTTTAGTAAAGAAGCAATATATAAAAGTACCTTGAATATTACTTCCTGTGTTCTTTATTACTTTCTATATTGTGATCAACTCTTACTGATTCTATCTTAACCCGAGTGTT
The DNA here is from genome assembly GCA_025506515.1 of Flaveria trinervia. Taxonomy (NCBI): domain Eukaryota; kingdom Viridiplantae; phylum Streptophyta; class Magnoliopsida; order Asterales; family Asteraceae; genus Flaveria; species Flaveria trinervia. The sequence continues at coordinate 62,278,283 of CM046451.1, forward strand.
GTTCTAGGTGAGTTTGAAAGAAAAACATAAGTGTTTAGTGACAAACATCGATCCTGCAATTGGTATCAGAGCTTCTCAGGCTCTTGATTGCATGATCTAACCATCCAAATCAACCTATTTTTCACTCCTCCCTACAACCCACTCACTCTAATGGCCCTTAACAAGTCCGAGGTAGAGATGGGAGCCATGACAAAGGCTCCCATCATTACTCTTGAAAATTTCAGGTCTTGGAGCAGGAGAATGGAAGGCTTCATCACATACCAAGACAACAAGATGTGGAACTCCATCGTCAATGGCCCTTATAAACCAAGGTGGCATCACCTGGTGGAAACGGTGCCATAATAGAAAAGGCTGTGGAGGATTACTCTGATGAAGACAGAAAGAAGATGGACATCGACAACAATGCCATGACCATTCTCATGACTGCAATACCGAACTCCATTTTTATGGCGGGATTCGAGCATTGCACGACTGCCAACGAATTGTTTGATTCAATTGCTCAGATGTACTCAAGCTCCAATGACTCAAAGAAGGACTCACTCAAGCAGCAGTTCGAGAACTTCACTCTTATTGCTAGAGAGACCCTCAGCTAGCAGTACTTCATGTACATGGATCTTATCTCTTCTCTTCAGTCTGTGAAGATCACTCCCGAACTCAAAGATCTTACTAGAAAGTTCATGAGTGCTCTTCCAGACGAGTGGACATTCTACTGTGTCTCTATCAAGAGGATAGAAAACTTGAACACTCTCACCATGACTGAACTTTATGGCATCCTTGATGGATATCGCCTAGAGATGGAGAGTAAGAAGGGCCACCAAGCAAGCAGACCCATGAGTCTTCCTGCTAGCAACACTTTAATGGTTGCTGAAGGCTCATTTCCCCCACAACCTCAGCATTACCTGACTTTCCAGCAACCATCCTGCTCCTCTGGATCTTACATCACTTTTCTTGAGACTCCAAGGTCTCAACAGGCTCAACACAACTCCTTTCAGGAAAGTTGTGCCTTTGTCTTAGGAAGTGGACACTCTGGTGATTTGCAATATTGCTTTGATGATCTTGAGTGTTTCAGTCCAGATGATGTAGAGTACGTGGACATTGTCCAGCAGATGGCTCTTTTACTTACAGAGCGAAGAAGTTCTTTAAGAGAACTGGAAGTCACTTCCCTCAAAACCCAACTACTGGCAAGTTCGGGTTTGACAAAACCAAGGAAAATTGTTACAACTATAACCAACTGGGTCACTTTGCAAGGGAATGCAAGGCTCCCAAGACCAATCCGGGAACCCCACAGGCCTCCACACATCCCTCAACCTCAAAGCCCGCTGAGAAGTCAACTGAAATATCTGCAGTGGCTCAAGAAGTTGACTGGAGCTTCATAGTACAGGATGTGACTCCTACTCAAGCACTCATGGCCGAAACAGATGATGCCCAGGTATATGAACATCTCTACACTCCAGCCTGTATAGCTAAACTTAAACTTTATCAGGATTACAATATGGAAATCAGATATGATATTGAGTCTTTAAATATCTTAAAATCTGATTTTAAAAAAGCTGAATCTGACTATCAAAAGAAAATTAAGGAGTTAGAGTAAATGTGTCTCTTTTAAAGCATGAACACACCAACTACAAGACTCAAATCAAAGATCTGATATCCAAATTGTCTGAGGCTCAAGCCCAGCTTGTCACTGCTGAGGCTCAGGCTAGGAAGCATGCTATCTCTGAGCAAAACTTCCAAGCTATTCTTGCATCATCCTTTTACTCCAAACTCTGTTATCAGAACAAAAGAGGGTTGGGAACCAATGAAATTGCTCCACCACACTCCTATGATTCTATTAGACAACCTAGATGTGGTACTAAGGAGCAAAAGGTTCTAACTATTGATCCTTCCTCACCAGAGTTGAAGGATGAAGCAACAATAGTGGTCACCACAGGGAAGGAATAGGTAGATGTACCCATCTCCTCCTGTGAAGAACAAATCCTAACAACTAAGGCAAGAAGAAGCAGAGCTAAAGCTGCCAGGAGAACTGCCAAGAAGGTGGCTGAGTCCAAGATGAAAATTGACCCCAAGCAGAAGGGTGTCTTTATCTCAGCTGGATTCCAAGTGTTAGGTACTTCTGATTCAGGAAAGGAGTGTAATACCAACACTTCTGTTCTGTCAAAGGATCAGAAGTTGAAGGGAAAAGTTGCTGATGAAGAAAAGAAGCCCAAGAAACAGCAACCCTCACATTCCCAAAGAACTAACATTGCATACATAATGTATGGTCCGCAAAACCACATGGCAAAAGATTTTTACTACAATCCTGCAAGCACACATTATGAAAATAATGTTAGAAAAGGAGTCAAGGAAGGTTTCACATTTGGATCTTTTCAAACAGTTCAAGTAATGAAAAAGAGAAGGCTAGTTTTGGAAGCCAGGTTGCTTTTGGAGGAAACTCTTTCTTCTGAAGGGAAAATGGCTTCGGAAGCAAAAGCTACTAAGGTTCGGAAGAACAAGAAAGTTCCCTTGAAAACTCCCCAGAAGAAGACTGCTTCGGAAGAAAAGGTGGTTAAGACTTCTTCCGAAAAGAAAGAAGCCTCAGAAGATAGCCATGCTGCTAAAGCTTCAACAAGACATCCTCCAAGATCAAGGAAAGGATGGACTGGAAGATCAAGGAAGATGCTGCAGCCCAAACCTCTTTTTCAAAGACCTCTATTGAATCCCCATGCATAACATTGCTTCAATTATGTCATTATCTTTCGAATAACCCAAGACCAGCAAGGCTTGAGCTTCCAAACAAAACTAACAATCTCATCTTATGTGCAGGGACATCCATATGACAAGAACAACAATGTCTGGATTGTAGATAGTGGATGCTCTAGACAAAAGCATGAGTGCATTATCCTCAAAACTGGGATGACAATTTCTCTGGAATTGGTGCTTCTTAGATCTCCCAAAAAAGGGGATATGTACAAGCTTGATATGAACAATGCTTCCCCAATGGAAGAAGTATCATGCTTTCTTTCCAAAGTTGATGATGATGAGTCAACATTATGGCATAAATGTATGTGTCATTTAAATTTTAAGACAATGAATAAATTGGCTAAAAATTACTTGGTACATGGTTTGCCTGAAAAGGAGTTTTTCTGCCAAGATAACTGTGTTGCTTGCCTGAAAGGGAAACAACACAGGACATCTTATAAATCAAAATGTGTTAACTCTATCACTACTCCATTACACTTATTGCACATGGATCTTTTTGGTCCCACAAGTATAATGAGCATTAGAAAGAAATCATACTACCTTGTGATAGTTGATGATTTTACAAGATTCACATGGGTATTCTTTTTAAGAACTAAAGATGAAACTGCTAAAACATTAAAATCTTTTATTCTTTAAATAGAAAATCAGACTGATCACAAGGTTAAAATAATTAGAAGTGATCAAGGGACTGAGTTTAAGAACTTCGTTCTTGACTCATTCTGTAACTCAAAAGGGATTGCCACATAATATAGTGCTCCCAGCACTCCTCAACAAAATGGTGTTGCTGAGAGGAGGAATAGGACACTTATTGAGGCTGCTCGAACCCTATGTTAGTTGATTCAAAACTACCTCTAACATTCTGGGCAGAGGCAGTCAGCACTGCATGCTATGTGCAAAACAGAGTTCTTGTAGTTAAGCCCCATGGAAAAACCCCTCATGAGCTATGGAACAAGAGGCCACCGTTCATTGGCTTTCTAAGGTCCTTTGGCAGCAGATGTACCATACTTAATACAAAAGAAATTTAGCAAAATTTGCTGAAAAGTTAGATTGCTATTTTTGTTGGATACTCTTCTAGCTCTAAAGCTTACAGAGTATACAACATAAAGAATCAACAATTGGTGGAGTCATCCAACGTAGTTGTTAATGAGCACACTCCTTGTGTTAGGGGGAATGGCCCTGATCATATCTTTAATTTAGAATTCTTTCCAAACTATTCTAAACCTTCTTGTGAGAATGTTTCAGTTGGAACAGGAGTTCAAAATGATGCTGATGTTGCTGCTAATGATCAACTATTTGAGCTACCCAACCTAGTCCAAATTCTCCAAGAGCTGTAACAAACGAAGTCTCCACCATTCACATATCTGATAGCCTAACTATATCAAGGAATTGTGAAGCTTCTTCAAGTGAATCACTTACAAAGCCTCGAAACTCATCAAGTGATCCACCATAACACTAGGTAGAAGGAAGTAGTGTTTTGAAGGAACAGGAAACTGTTAGTACTCCTTCACTGCCAACCATTGATGATGTTTCTCACTCATTCAATCAGTCCTCATGAATGATTTTGAAACAACAGCAGGACAGAGTGTTCCAGTTTCTGAGTAGAATATGTCCAACCTGGATCTATCTCTACAACTAGAAGTGAATCCTCGCCTTAGGATTCATAACACTCATCCAGCTGAGAACATCATAGGGGATGTCACTGAGGGTGTGAGAACAAAAGGACAGACTTATCATGGGAATGTCTGGTTGTACTCATGCTTTCTATCCCAGATGGAACCCAAGAAGGTAGAAGATGCCTTAAAAGATAGTAGCTGGCTTGAATCGATGCAAGAGGAGTTGATTCAATTCCAGAGACAGATGATATGGAACCTATGTCCGCTACTATCTGGTCAAGTATGAATAGGCACTAAATTGGTTTTCAGAAACAAGAGAGATGATAGAGGCTTGATCATCAAGAACAAAGCAAGACTTGTAGTTCAACGATACACGGAAGAGGAGGAATTGATTATACTGATGTCTTTCTACAGTTGTAGACTTGAGGCAGTTAGGATCTTCCTTGCTTATGCTGCATCCAAGGACTTCACTGTCTATCAACTTGATGTCAAGTGTGCATTTCTATATGGGGATATATATAGGAAAGTCTATGTATGCCAACCTCCAGGATTTGAAGACCCACAGCACCCCAACTATGTGTGCAAATTGGATAAAGCTCTATATGGGTTGCACCAAGCACCTAGGCTATGGTATGAGACATTGTCTCAGTTTCTTCTGAAGAACTGCTACACTAGAGGTGCCATTGACAAGACTCTTTTCATCAGAAAGTCTGGAAAGGACATCTTGCTCATTCAAGTATATGTTGATTACATCATATTTGGTTCTTCGAATGACCAAATGTGTAAGGATTTTGATAGCATTATGAAGAAATTTGAAATGAGTTCCATGGGAAAAATGGACTTTTTCCTTGGAATTCAGGTGAAGCAAATGAAGGAAGGGTTTTTCATTAATCAATCTAAGTATGTCTCTGACATCTTAAAAAGATTTGAAATAAGGATTGCAAGCCTGCCAAGACACCCATACCCAGAAACCATAATCATTGTCCTGACCTTGAGGGTGAGGATACTGATCAACATCAGTATAGGGCAATTATTAGTTCTCTGATGTATCTTACTCCTAGTAGACCTGTTATCATGTTTGCTACTTACATTTGTGCAAGATATCAGGCTGCTCCAAAGGTGTCTCACTTAGCTGCTGTTAAGAGAATCCTCAGATACCTCAAAGGAGCACCTAAACTAGGTCTCTGGTATCCCAGAAACAAGGATTTTAATCTCTATGGATACTCTGACAGTGACTATGGTGGCCGCAATATTGACAAGAAATCAACATTAGGGGGATGTCAATTTCTTGGTGGAAGGATCATCTCATGGCAATGCAAGAAACAATCCTGTGTATCTACATCAACTGCTGAAGCTGAATACATTGTTGTTGCTAGCTGCTGTGCTCAACTGCTATGGATTCATAATCAGATGTTAGACTATGGATTCAACTTTATGAGTACTCCTATCCATATTGACAACAACAGTGCTATCTCCATTACTGAAAATCCGGTGAAGCACTCCAAAACAAAGCATATTGACATTAGGTACCATTTCATTAGAGATATTCATGAGAAAAATCTGATTAAACTAATCAAAGTTGACTGAAATGAAGAATATGCTGATTCGTTCACCAAAGCTTTTGATGAGCAAAGATTTAAGTATCTCATAACAACTATTGGGATGTTAAACATTGATTAGATCACCTCTCTTGAAAGCCTTTTGATATGTAATGTCTTCTGTCAATACAATTTAAGCCCTACTACAAAAGATCTTTCTGAAATTTTCTAAGTGTAAATTTCTTTCGAAGAGGAATTAACCCTCGAAAGTTATTTTTTATATCTTCCGAAGCATAACTTCTCAAAGGATAGTTTTTCTTCTCGGAAGAACTTTTGGTCTCGGAAGAAGCGATTGATTACATATAAGATCTACTTCCGAGGTTTACAAACTCTCCATTCGGAAAGCAACTCTAACCTTCGGAAGCAAAGTTTTTGCTTCGGAAGTAAGAATTGCCTTCGGAAGACAAGATAACTTCGGAAATGTTTTACATTCGGAAGAAAGATTCTACTGTGTAACATAAATCTCTTGGGTCCCACACTGTAAAAAGCAAATATTTTGTTAATGATGTCAGATTATTTAACTGATTTTAACCTTACCGCCACTGTCATTTCATCCACTAAACCATCACATGACCTTATCCTAACCCCCATTACTGCCTTCCCACCATCTTTTAAATAATCTCGACTGTTCAATCTCATCTTCTTACTTGCAATTTTTACTGCCCTAGAAAATTTTCTCCTCTGTAACTTTACCCAAGCTCAAAATCATCCACATTCACCTTCTCCAAATGGCACTTTACCTTAACACAACCAAGTCGCACTCCTTGATTCTTCAGGGATGCCGACTTCTCTGAAATCATCTCCTTTTACCCAATCACCTTACTACATTGTTTTTACCGTTAACCCCACTGTTTACTCCAACCACATGGCTGAAATTTGGGGAAATTGTCAAGCCGAAAACCTAAATAGGATTCGAGTACTGAGGTCCAGCATTTGTGGACAAGAGTTGATCATTACTGAATAACTCATCAGGGAGCATCTAGAGTTTCATGATGAAGGAGCTCCTACTGAATTCCCGAAGGCAGATTTGGACAGCACCTACATCCTAATGGGATATGCCAGAGACATAAGCAGGTCAACAGTGTACAAGTTCAACTTCTCTTAGAACTGGAAGTTCCTCCTGCATGTTATTCTCCACTGCTTGTCCAACAATTCCGACGGATGGGATCCAATCCCATATGAACTAGGATGCTTAGTTCATGGACTGGTGATAGGCTTGCTTCCCATATGAATTAGGATGCTTAGTTCATGGACTGGTGACAGGCTTGCGCTTCAATTACTCAAGATTTGTGTTCACCAATCTGATTGGGAATCAACAAAGGGAGACATTCTATATGTATCCTAGATTCATTCAACACATCATCAACTGTGAGTTGGACTAGAACATGCTTGTCTGTGCAACTACTCTGACTGTCCCCTAAATGCGGCCTACCGTCGTCAAAACCTTGAAGAAGGTATCCACCAACTTCACTGGAAGGTACACCACTCTGCTTCCAGGTATGATTGAGCGCATAGCTCCTAGTGACATCCCTGTTCACCCCACAGGTGATGAACCCACACCAGCAACCACCACCACAATGCCAACACTGCCTTCTCCACCCATCAACATCACATATCAAAGACGCCCCAAATGAACCCTTATTCAATCTACTCTGATTGAACAAGCCCCTCCTATTCAATCCAAAAAGACTAGAGTGGAAACATAGGCTCCCACTCAGTTTGAGGTCTCTCCATCCTTCTCTTTTGATCTCAATATCGGTTTTGAGTCTCCTCAGTCTCAAACCCAGGAGCCCGACACCCAAACCAGCATCCTAAGAATAAGTATCTACACTCTTCTGAATAGCCAACTAGGGACAACCCCGCGAAAGGCTCAATGCCTGTATACATTGATCAAGGTCCCGGGTTAGTAGGCTTACCTCCAATCTTTTACTGACCTTCTCTTCAAAACTGATGAACAGATAACATCTCTCCATGGAAATGAAGTTGATCTACACCACCCTCTTCAAGATCAATAGTGCCCAGAGAGATCCCTTATATCTAGCCCCCATGAGCAACTAATAACTAAGGTGAGTCCCGTTGATATGGAGGAGACTCATGCAGATTCAGCTGCCACTACAAAAGGTGCCTCAATGGACCTTGTGGACAGCGGTAACATATCGCAGACTGAATCTACGGCAACCGAGCCTTTTGATAACTCTGAAAGAGACATCATTGAGCACGGGAAACCAGGGTGCCAAGAAACCACATTGGTGGTGAGGCTGAACATACTAGGTATGTTACCTCATCTCCCCATGATTCTTCCAAAGAAGATGAGGAAGAATGCAACTCCTCATTCACAACCTTCTATTTAAAGTCTCAAACCTTGAATCTTTGGTTAGGACTTTAGAAGAAAGGTCTGCCACTCTTCAACTTGAGATTGACATTGTCAAGGCCAAACTAGCCGAGAAACAGACAAAGAGGTCTGTTAGGCATGTACCTGTTCAGGTATCATTGACTTCTTCCTCTAGCTTATCTAGCTCTCAAGATGATGCTACCAAAAAGGGGGAGAATGTTCAGAGACAAACACTTGAGGACCATAATAGAGCCACACTTCAACTTCAACCTCATCTACTCCTATCATTACTGTGTGTGAACCATCTCTAGTAATTCTTCAGATTGACTCAAAGATGCTCAGCGATCTCTACAGACTCTTCACCAAGTTTCTATTGAGAACCTCTTCTGATCAACCAAGCCCAGATGCTGCAATGCTCTACTTTGGAGCTGAAGAGCTTTAGAGGCTGACTTCACCTTCTACCACTGTGGAAGAAGTTGGTCAACCTAAGGTCCGCATGGAATCTAAGATTCATTTCGAAGGGGAAATGGGGACTGATGGCCTAGCAACTAAAACAGTTAGGATAGAATCTGCATCTCCTCCAACTTCCAAAGCTGAAGTTAAAGCCTCGGAAGAACAAGCTGAATCTTCCGAAGCTGAAATGGAAGCTGTGAAGGATTGTTTAAAATGTCCAAGGAACTAATCATCACAGATGCAATACTTGAAATGGCATCTGAGGTGAACAGCGAGGACTTTCTGAATCTACCTCCATCTCAGACACCAAGTCTGCCTCTCTCACAACAGAATCCACTCTCCAAGCACCACCACAGTCAGGATCTTCAAAAGATAAAGGGAAAAGAAAGATGATTGAGGAAGAGCTTCAGGAAGCGGAAAATATTGAGAAACTTAAGAAGAAAGGAAGACTTCCAACTGAGAAGTTGCTAGCTGCCAGCACAAAAGCAGCTGCAGCCAATCAGGAAGCTGTCAACAACAAGAAAAGAGAAGAGATCATTGACCAGTTTATCCAAATGGGAGCTACCAATAAAGAGACACTCCTGCTACCACTAGAGGAGTTGGTGAATCTGGAGAAGACAACCTGGCTGAAACTTGGAGAATAAGCCAGGTTGGCCTTGGAGAAAGAAGAAGAAAAACAGAAAGAGGCTGACTGCAGCTGAGGAGAGACAGGATAAATTTCCTACTCTCCAGAGGCTTTAATCTTTAAGAACTCTCTCCACACATTGATGATACGATCCTCTGGCTCTACAACAAGGAGCAGGATCAAATGGAGAAAGAAAGGAAGAAGGCTGCAACAGAAAAGAAAAGGGAGAAGAAGGAGGATGTAGAAGCTAGGGTCACTGCAACTAGGAAGCTCACTAAAAAGGCCAGGATGAAAGACTATCTTCGGGCCCATGGCTTCTCTGGTAGGCAGGTGGGTCCCATGTCTGAGAAGACACTTCAACGGATTGTCAGTGAAATCTAGGCTGACATCCACATGGGGAAGAGAAAAGAGATATACAGAAGCGTAAAGGGGATGACCTTCACTACAACCTCTCAACCACAACCTGAACCCTCACCCTTCACATTAAAACGGAACCTTTCACCCCTGAACCCACACCATTACCCATTTCTTCTCCCTTACCACAACCACCCAAACTTCCCATCCTTCAACCAAAACACTCGCTAGAACCTCTGAGCCTCAAACTGTTGCACCCTGAAAGGATCATACATGCCAACTCAATGGATGAATTGATGATTGTTTAGCTAGAATCCCACAAGTCCAAGATGAAATGCGGATGAAGATCTGCAAGAAAAAAAAAAGTATTATCTTCCGCATTAGTTAATGTGGAAGACAAAACTCTGATGTGGACAAGTGTTTACTCTTCCGCATTAACTAATGCGGAAGACATAATACTAATGCTGAAGAACAAGTTACTCTTCTGCATTGACTAATGCGGATGAACAAAAGAAGATGCAGACAAGACTTTGATCATCCGCATTGATAAATGCGGATGACCAACCAAATGCGCACAAGTATTTGTTCATCCGCATTAATCAATGCGGATGACCAACTTATTTGAATGTTCTTTGATTGTTTGTTTCTGCAACTCAATCATTGAATTGATTATCATATTTGATTCTCAGTAAGAATATCACTCATACACGATCCCAGTCAATTGGTATCAAAGCTTTGGCTCTCGATTCTCTTTCAGATCTACGCACAGACTGAATAGAACTCGATTGATCTGATAAACAAGTTGATAGTAGTAGATATTATCATCTCTACTTAGCGAACAACAAAAATACTCCTGTCAAACAGCAAGAACACTCATTCTGAACCTCAACAGAACTGCTTGAACAAGTTGGACTCATCAAACATAATCAATCGTAAAATCAACAAACTCTATACTTACACAAATCAACATGGATTCTAATAGTTACTCTGAATTAGGTCATACACCTAAACCTTCCATGCTTAAACACAAATCTGAGTTTAAACAATGGAGAATACAGTTTAGAAGTTATATCATAGTGTAGATCCTAACTTTTGGATCTCAATATGTAAGGGTCCACATATTCCTGTTACTCTATCAACAGCTCAAGCTGCACTGTACAAGACTGCTAGAATACCAATTGAAGACTTAACTCTGGACGAAGATGACTATAAGAAAATAAAAATTGATCTCAAAGCATACTCTATTTTGACTCAAGCACACAAAATGGATGTGCTGAAAAGATTGGAAAAATATGGAACTGCTAAAGCTTTTTGGGATGCTCTCAAAAGTATGTGTGAAGGTAGCAGTGAAGTTGCTGAAATTAACAAAGACAAGCTGGTCAATCAGTATGAAACCTTCCATCACACCAAAGGAGAATCCATATCAAAACAACTGCATAGATTTGTACAGTTGGTCCATGACTTGGAAATTATGGGTGTTTCATACAACATTAAGGAACTTAACAATGACTGCGTTTGAGTAAGAGTGATATTCTGACTGAGAATTGAATATGATAATCAAGTCAATGATTGAGTGGCGGAAACAAACAATCAAAGAACATTCAAGCAAGAAAATTACTCATAAATGCTGTTTGTATTGATATATGAAAGTTGATAAGTTACAGAGAATAATTACAACAAAAATTCTCTATCTATCAGCCGTCACCTCAGTACGAGGTTAACTATTCTATTTATAAACAAGACAAGATACCTTTACAAAATGACTAAACTACCCCTGACCTATTACATCAGAAACTAGTCTAAGTCTTGATCCGCATCTCTGCTTGTTCATCCGCATTGACAAATATGGATGAGATAATCTTGATCAGCATTTCCACTTGATCATCACCTTTAGTAAGTTGGTCATCTGCATTGGTTAATGTGGATGAACAAATACTTGTGCGCATTTGGTTGGCCATCCCCATTTGTCAATGCGGATGATCAAAGTCTTGTCCACATCTTCTTTTGTTCTTCCGTATTAGTCAGTGCGGAAGAGTAACTTGTTCTTCAGCATAAGTATTATGTCTTCCGCATTAGTTAATGAGGAAGAGTAAACACTTGTCCGCAACAATTTTTGTCTTCCGCATTGACTAATGCGGAAGATAACACTTGTTATTTTTCTTGCAGATCTTCATCCGCATTGCATCTTGGACTTGTGGGATTCCAACTGAACAATCATCAATTCACCCATTTAGTTGGCATGTATGATCCTTTCACGGTGCAACAATACTCCCCCTAAGGATTATACACCTAGTTTTCCTCAATGTTTAGGAGGTGATTGATGTTGTGAAGATTCAGCTGGGTCTTCCGGAGGTAGTATGAATGCAGCTTTGGTGGGATCCAGAATGTCCTTGATCATGTTTATAAAATCAGTTGCTTCTGACATCCTGTCTCTACTCAGCACATGTATTTTCATTCTGCTCATGTTATAGATGGCTTCCATTGGTAACTTTTTTAGAGAGAGAGGTTCCCATATGGAGATTGTGGAAAGACCATCTCTATGAATCAATAAACTCCCTCCCACATCCACTTCAAGCTTAACAATGTTTCCAAGTTGTAGTGGTGTTTTCTTCTTCTTTTTGTCTCTTTTAATCTTTATTCTATCATAGGCCAGTTTCAACAATTTGATGCATTTCAGAAAGAAGTGCATGTCTTGTTCACCCAATTTGTTGTTTAATTCCCTAAAGTGCATGGTATAAATGTATTGGGTGTATGATTCATCAAGTAATCTTACCTCACATCCACTAAAAACTCTAATGTCAGCTCCTTCTTTTCCTCCCCACTTCATTTCTATCACCAGCTCATAGGTTTTCTCATCATAGTACACATTTGAGATAGGAGTGGAAGAATGAGTACCAGACACTACTTTCCTCTTCAATGACTTAGCTGGCTTTACCTTCAACTCAGGGAATACAATTTCTTCTGCTTCCACCTTTTTCTTCTTATCCAGGGGATTGACAAAAGTTTTATCTTTTCTTAAGCAAATTGTCTTTAATGAATTGAAGTTGTGTGTCCTTCTGAACATCTTAAGTATATTCTCAAATTCATATCCCCTGAACATAGCTGCATGATTGATTAGTTAAAGTTGAGCTAGCTCCTTCAAATCATGAACCTCAATGGCATTTACTAGAGCTGAGTACCCTGTAAAGAATTGTAATAGCCCTGAGATTCTCTTCACCATGAACATGTTCCATGTGCTATCATACTTCCATGCTATTATCTTCTAATCTATCTTCCCCTTGGGAGTGGACACCCCTCTGATCAGTTCAGCAGTAGTCAGTCCTTCTTGCAGCTTCAACTGAGATGGTTCTGCAAACCATTCAGGGTATTTGTGGAGTACTGGGGCAAGTAGTTCTTGGTGTTTTATGTACAAAAGCATGTCTTCAGCTGACACTCTGCTTCTGGGTTTGTTCCTTGTTAATTCTTCTTCCAGTTTCTTGAGTTAATCTTTCTTTTTGTTGATCAATTGAAGTGTTGTAGCCCTTAAAGAATTTGTCTTCATGTTGGCAATCTTTCTTTTTGTGAATCCCTGACTTGAGAGATAACCCTTCATTTCCTTATCAAACATGTTATAAGGATCAGGAAATAATGATTCATGGGATGAGGTTGATTTCTTCATTTGTCACAGCTTTTGTAGAGAACCCCTTCTTAGCAGTGGAATTTCAAACCTTGTGGATTTCTTCAAAGATGAGTCTTTATGTTTTGGAGTGTTCTTTCTCATTGTCTTCTCATATTCAGTGTCTATTGTTAGATCAAGCAACAATTTCACTTTCTCTTCCTCCTCTTTCATTCTCTCATAAGTCATTGCAAACACTTCATCAGGATCATAGCTTTGATTGATCAAAAACATGGCTTTAATCATCAAGTTATCAGTTTGAGCTTTGGTTACCACGTCTTCTACTGACTGTTCTTCTTTAATAGGACTGTCCATGAGAACATCCTTTTTAACTTCATATTCAACAGCAATTTCTCCTTCTTCTAAATCAATTGCTCTAGCCAACTTTTTCAACCAAGCTTCTGCCTGCTCATGTTCTTCCAAAAATTCAGCAATTGCTGCTAAACTTTTTGGGTCATCTTTTTATTTCTTTGATGGTTCTTCTTCGGTTATTGGTCTCTTGCCTTTAGCTTTTTTCGCTAAATACTTCTTCTTTCGTGACTAATTTTGAAGTTGAGGGCTAGAGGTTTTAGTTTGATCTTCTGGTTCAGCGACCTTTTCAGGTGTACTTGGCTCTTGATCCTTCATTTCACTTTGTTTAGTTATAGTTTCTTCTTTCCTTTCTTGTTTATATCTTTCTTTGAGTCTTCTTTTTGTTCTTCAGTTAATGATATGGCAGAGACAATTTGCAGAGTTAATTCCTTTTCCAATGGCACTGGTGATTTGGGAATAAAGACAATAGGCTCTGCCTCAGTTCTTTGATTGTTTATGTTTTCCCAGAAATCATCATCAATGCTGAATTTTTCAGAAGCAAAACTATCCAAAGCACTGAAGAGTTCTTTAAATTCACCATTTTTCATATGTCCACTCACTTCTTCTCTTGAGTGTTTCAGTGCAGCTTTTAAATTTTCTATCTCTTTGTCTTGTTCTTTTCTTTCAACTGCATATTTTTCTTTGAGATCTTTCAATTCACTTTCTTTTTCATCCAGTTCCAGGATTCTGTCATTGATGAATCCTGCTCTCCTGTTTAAAGTTCTTTCCATCCTTTCTACTTTCAGTAACAACTCAGTTATTAATTCATCTTTTTCATCAGGCCTATTGATGTTTGATTCAGCATACCTCTCTGAAGGAGCAGCCTCAGAAGGTTCATTCACAGCTTTGGTTTGATCATGATGATCCTCCTTATCAAAAGATGATTTGGATGCGCTTGTTGATCCTTCTGGTGCAGTAGGGTGATCAAGTGATGATGGTAAAGGTTGGTAAGGAGGAATAGGTGATTGGTGTGGTGATATTGGAGATTGATGAGGTGGTGATATAGGTGTAGGTTGAGTGGTCATTGGTGGTGTTTGTTGTGGTGATAGAAGTGATGATGGTTGAGGTAGTGTTTGAAGAGATGGTTATGTAGAAGGTTGTGGTATTGTTGTGGTGATGGCATTGGTGATGGTATTGGTGATGGTATTGGTGATGGTATTGGGGTTGGTATTGGTGATGTTAATGGTGATTGTATTGGTGATGGTTGTGGAGTTAGTTGAGCTATTGGTTGTGGAAGTGGTGGTGCTATTTGTTATGGAGGTGGTTGTGCTTGACCTGCTTGGTGTATTTGTTGAAGCATCCAAGGAAGAAAGGGTGATGGGGCACCACTGTAGAAGTTCCTTGGGTCCTTCTTCTTGATGTACTTATAGGATCTTGCATCATAATGAGGAATGTTAAGTACATGTCGTTCATTAACAATGTCGTGAAATGATTCATTGATTAGACATTGAATGAATCTGGAGTACATTAGAAACTTGTATCTCAACCCTTCTTGAATGTTGGAGATTAGGCCATTGAATACATATGCAGACATGTTAAATCGTCTGTTGGTGCAGAGAGCATAGATTGCAGAAGATGTGAGGACTGGAATGTCATTCCATCCTATTTTCCTTTTAGACAGACAATGTTGGAACATATGAATTAGGAATCTCCAAGGCGGATCCACTAATCCTTTGACTATCTGTTTCGCTTCATAGCTCCCTTCATAACCAATTTTAGAGAAAAATGTGGTTATCTCCTCATCATCCAATTCACGAGGATCATCTGCATTATCATTGATTTGCAGACATCTTCTAACTGATTCTTCTGTGATCCTCAAAGTGAGTTCAGTGTTGATCTTGCCAGTTAGAGTTTTCACTCCATCCTCTTCAACCACTTCAGCTGATTCCCAGAATGACCTGATGGGATTCTCGTAGATTGTTGGTCTTACTGTCATGGCATATGCTACCCTTGTGGTAGATAAGAATCTTATCATATCTCTGAGACCTTCGGCTTCAGGCACATCAGGGTTTAGATAATCGCTGACGTTATGGAGCTTGCTCCATGTAAGGTTTGCCATGTAATCTGCACAAGAGACATGAGTGTTAGTCAACAATCTTGACTTTAACTTTGCTTTGATTTGTTAATGTGACTTTGATTTGTTTCACAATTTTCTTTTTCACATTGCTCTGTTTTTCTCAGTAAACATGGAGAGTCCGCATTTGACTTCTTTTGGTCATCCGCATTTGTGACTGTAGCTAATGAGGGAGGCTTAATTAATTTGTTTTTTGACTGTCCGCACTACTCTACTGTTACAAATGCGAAAGTTTTATTTCTATCCGAATTTGTGTACTGTTGCAAATGCGGGAGTTAAACTTGAAATTTTGGCTGTCCGCATTTGAGTTGTAGTAAATGCGGAAGAACATTGTAACAAATGCGGTTGAATGGCTTGTTTGACCATATCCGAATATGTACAGTAACAAATGCGATAGAACAAATTCCATGTGTACAACTACATATGCGGTTGACAAGTCAACACATGACTGTATCAAATGCGATAGAGACCTGTTCATATGCTTTTGTTAACTGTATCAAATGCGGTAGAGTAAACTTCACCTTCACTTCACACACTAATGCGGTAGAGTAAAATCATTGTCCGCATTAGTTGCACTTCAAAAATTATTGTTACCTGCATTAGTTACATGTATGGGTTACCTTCACCCGCCTTAACTAATGCACTTACCTCCATTACCTTTTGAACTTAATCAAAAGTTAATGTGATTGAAATGATTATTCATCTTATGAAGAGGTCTCCTTGATTGATTTTTCTTATGAAGTTGGCTGTTGAAGTTGTTATTTTTTGCTTGATTGACTTGTATGTTACAACTACTACAAGTTTCCCAATTTTGACAGATTTTGGGCTTATCATGCTTCTAAGAATCTGCATAAGCTGAGATATAATGGTTGACTTATTGCAACAACACCAACTAAAATTCCTTTTGTTTTGTTTTTAAAAATTGAGTTAATAAACAAAAGTTTGAACTTACTCAAAAATTTTAAATTACTCCCCCTAAAGTTTATGTCCACATTTGGAGAGAAACTTTAAAGATTTAAAAAGTTTTGAATATTATTTTGATTAATATTACTAATGAAGAGAAAAATCTCTTTGTAGGGATCATATCAATCTTTCATTACACATGTGCATCCTTTATGATTAAATGGACATGATTATGAATTTGAAGATTGAAGATTGAAGGTATGATTAAATGGACATGATAAGATCTTCAAATTCTTTGCAGAGTTGCTTGTTTGTCGAGCCAAATATAATGTCATCCACGTAGATCTGGGCTAACAACATGTCTTTTCCTCTTATTCTTCTGAAGAGAGTCTGATCAATCTTTCCTCTTTCATACCCATGTTCAAGATGAAAGGATGATAGAGTCTCATACCACTTTCTTGGAGCTTGATGAAGATCATACAGAGCTTTGTCATGCTTATACACTCTGTGAGGGAAATCTGGATCTTCAAAGCCAGGTGGTTGACTTACATAGAATTCTTCGGCAATCTTTCCATACAAGAAGGCACACTTTACATCCATTTGATAAACAGTAAATTTCATGGACGCAGAATATGCGAGAAAGATTCTGATTGCTTCTAGTCTGGCAACAGGAGCAAACACCTCGTCGTAGTCAATTCCTTCTTCCTGAGTGTATCCTTGTGCCACTAGTCTTGCTTTATTTCTGATGACTATCCCTCTATCATCAGTCTTGTTCCTGTACAACCATCTGGTACCGATAGGGTATTGTCCTTCCGGAAGATCTACGAGCTGCCATACTTCTTGTTTCTTGAATTGGAGCAATTCTTCTGCATTGCTTCAATCCAACTATTGTCTTGAAGCGCCTCTTTGATGTTTTTGGGTACTGTTTGACATAGAAAGCATGAGAACAAACTGATGTTTGCAATACTTGACTTGCTTCTTGTCACCCTCTCATTAAGATCACCAATAATGGTTTCAACTGGATGATTCTTGTGTATTTTTGTGGTGGGAATGGTGTCACAAGCAATAGTTACATCAAGATTGGAGACATTCAGTTCATTATGGTCAGAGGCACAATCATCTTGTATTGTTGTTGAATTATGAAGATTGTCAATTTTTGTTTCAGTAACTGCTACATCTTCAGCAGCACTGAGGTTGCTTGCATCATTTGAAGTACCTTGAGTTTCTTCTAGATGAGAAGCTTTTTTATTTATTTATGATCTCATGTGACAAGTCATCTGAGTAAGATGGTACCAGGCCGGGACCTTCTTCAAAAGAAACACTAAGGTTTTGTGACAAGTGTCTGATGGGAGCAGCTTCAAAAGGAACATCTTCATTCATATGTTCATCAGATGTAGGTGGAATCAATGGATAATTTTCTCTTCTTTCTACAGTTGATGAAGTATCACCTGAATGTATATTTTCTGCATCAGACAAGTGAAATTGGTCAAATGATTTAGTAAAAGTGTCAATATCAAACAACCAATCAGGACCATTTGTAGATTTGGGAAACGAATGTCCTTTGAATTGAACATTTGTAGATTCATCAATAATGTTCAGTCTAGGATTGAACACTCTATAAGCCTTTGAGACGGAAGAATAACCTATAAAAAATCCTTCATCAGACTTAGATGAAAATTTTCCCAAATGATCACGGGTGTTTAATATTGAGACTGGACAACCAAATGATTTGAGGAATCCAATAAATGGTTTCCTATGAAATATCAGTCATAAGGTGTCATGTTACTTCTTTAACAATTAGACTTCGATTTTGCACAAAGCACGATGTGTTAACTACTTCTGCCCAGAAGGTGATTGGCAGTTTAGCATCGGCTAGCATAGTTCATGCTGCTTCAATCAGTGTTCTATTTCTCCTTTCAGGTACCCTATTTTGTTGAGGAGTTCTAGCTGCACTGAATTGATGAGCAATGCCTTTGGTTGCACAAAAGGAATTCATATTTTCATTTTTGAACTCTGTACCATTATCACTTCTTCTTATTTTGACTTTGAGATCAAGTTGATTTTCAATTTTAGTGATAAATTCTTGAATGATTTGGGATGCTTCATTTTTATGAAGTAGAAAGAACACCCATAGGAATCAAGAAAAGTCATCAATGATCACTGAACATTATTGTTTCTTTCCCATACTCATTACAATAGTTGGTCCAAATAGATCCATGTGAAGTAACTTCAATGGAGTATTGTTAGTGTTCACCAGCTTGGTTTTGTGAGACGATTTATGTTGTTTTCCTTTGAGGCACGCTGAGCATTGATCAATAAAATTGAATTCCTTTGAGGAAGACTAATTACATGGTTTCCTTTGACTAACTTGTTCATATTTCTAAAGTTAGTGTGCCCCAAACGTCTATGCCAAAGCAGTGACTCATCAAATGATGCTTTAGACAAAAGACATGTTTTTTCCTTAGTTGATGCAGAACACAGGTTAAGACATATGTATTATTCTTTCTCGGAGTCTTTAAGACAACCCCTTCTTCAGAATCTGAAATCCAGCTTTCAGAATGTAGCAGTGAGTGTCTGTAAAGCGAGTGGAATATTTTTTGTCGCAGATCTGAGATACGCTTAGCAGATTGAAATTCAGTTCTTCACAGTAATTCACTCTGTCAAAGCTCAGCATCCTATTGTCACAGATCCTTCTCCTGTAATCCTGCCACCTTCTAAATCTCCAGCGAATGCCATAGTAGTTCCTTGTATGTACTTGAAATCATGAAAGAGGGAACGATCTCCAGTCATGTGTCGGGAGCATCCACTGTCTACATACCATAGGCTATTAGACCTGTGTGGATGAACCTAAAAACAAAAAGAACTAATTAGACTAAGGAACCCAAGCCATGATGGTCTTGGGTTTCCCGTTCCTATTCATGATAATCACCTCTTGGTATTCCCCTCAGAATGGTGATTTAGATGAAGGTGATTTGGGAGATTTTTGGTAATGAATTGGTCGAGTCATCTCATGTACATCTACTTAGGATTCAGATGAATAATGAAATCGTTGGTATTTATTCTATGTAAAATTTAGCCCGAGTTTCATTATCAAATGTTGGTTTTTGCTTAGGAAGGTCAAGTTTGTGTTTCATTATGAGATGATTTCTTTGACCCTTCCTTAAATCCTTCGAGTTATTTCTGTCATTTGTTGATCTAGGAGCCCTAGATTGAGTATTATGAAGATGAGGTTTGACATAATGCATCACAGTAGATGTTTTTGAGATGGGCTTGTATTGTGGAATTCTCAACCCTTCTGATTGAAGTAACAATAAGATGTATTGTGATTGTTCATGTCACAGATTGAACAATACTTGTTGAAATAGCAATTTTTGGTGGAGTGATTGTTCATATCACAGATAGAACAATATGGTTGAAGAAGCATTATCTGTCTTGTGATCAACATGTCACAAATATCATAATACATTTGTTTGTTTCTCGAATCAGATTTTTCTTTAAGTGACTCAACTGATACTTTCTTTTGATGAGTCACTTTGTTTTCTTTAAGTGATGAATCAGAATCAGCCCTTTTTGTAGATTGTTTCACAATACTACTCTTGTTCAGTTGTCTGGCCTGTTTCTGTTTCTTCAACCTACTTCTCACCTCTTTCTCAAACTGGTCAACATGTTCTTTGTTACAGATATCAAACCCAACTCCCTGCCTTAATTTTGATGACTTAGGGTCTGATGAAATTTTATGTGTTGAACTCAGTTTTACAGTTGGTTTCTTTTTCAGTGAAACCTTTTCTGATTTGCTTGAATTTTGTGGAGATACAATCTCTTTATCAGATCTACTCTCAGTAGTGGGTTTCATTGTTTTGATATATTTCTTTTTGCCTTGTAAAACAGATGGTATGAATTTTATAAAAGGTACAATTGCTTTTACAGGGCTTGATGGTTTCATGACATTCACTGTCTTGTCTAAGCACTCTTTGATTTTAATTGGGTGTCCTAACTTGATTTTATCCTCATGGTTTCAAAATAAACATCAGGTTTGTTTTGAGGATTTGTCACTTGTTTCACTACTAATTTAGGTTCCATGACTTTAGGTTCGATTGATTCAGAGAGTGATACAGAGTCAGGCATGACAGTGTAATTGTCATTGTATGGTGGAGGACATGAATTGTACCCAATCCCTGACATGTCCTTTGGATCCTTTTATGAATCCAACATTTCTTGCAGCTTGACTAAAGACATTTGAAACTTTTCAAGTTTCACTTCAGTCATAGATTGTTGAGCTTTAGCTTGATCTAACTTTTCAATAAGTAGCTCATTTTCAGCCGCAAGATTGTATTTCTCACCATGAAATTTTCTATGTCTGAAATGAGAGATTTGATTTTGATTTCAAAACTTTTTAGTTCTCTCTTCATCATTTCTGACTTCACCTTTTCTTCTTTAATTTTATCTGCCAGTTATGATTGTGTTCTCTATACTCTTATAATTCATTTATACATTCTCACTACAAAGGTTAGTTTTTACCTCAGTAGGCATTGGAGATGGTCTATCGTTGATATGAGCCATGAGAGCATGATTCTAGAATTGAGGCTTGACTTCCTCAGCATACACACTCCAGTCACATATCCCATCTTGTTTGATCACAAATGCACTGGCAGAAGGCTGACTGCTTGCATGGGCTTGATTTGTCAGCTGTGGTTGATTCTGGTATGTTTGTTGATAATGAGAATGATGGTACAGCTATGTTGATTGTTTGAGTGATAGCTTGAATTGGGCTGTGAGGATGATTGACCAGGAGAGTTCCTTGAATGGTTGTTTCTTTTAGGAGCATTGCACTCTCTTGAGAAATGGCCAGTCATGCCACAGTTGAAGCATTTTACCTTGGATTTGTCATATCCAAGCTTGTGTTCTCATTCAGACTCAGCTTTCTTCCTGTTCCGAAGTTTCTTTGCTCTCATGGCAATCATTGCCATTTGCACTGTAGATCCATCTCCTCAACATCATCAGGATCTAATTCTTCTAAATCTTCCTGTATTAGTGGGCAGAAGTGAGTCTTCCCCAAGATATGCTTCAAAACTTGCAACAAAGGCTTTGTAAGTTGCCTTTTGCTCTTCGGATTATAAGTCTTCTAGAGAGATTGGAGGTGCAGTGGAGACTTTTGGTGCTTGTGCTGAAGTTGAATGGTGATGAATGATGGAGATGCAATGAACCCAGTATTGTTCATTTGATCTTTGATAAGATGAAGTCATCTTCCTCTGTGATGAAAGCATTTTCAACAGAATGTGATTCTGAAGGGAATTTGTAGGCTTCAATCACTCTTGGCCCACTCAAATTTCTGCTTCGTTTATCAAGTTCCAAAGCTTCAATCTTTCCTATCATAATGTCTAGAGTGGTACTCTCAAGATCAAGAGTTTTTTCAACATTGTGACATTTTGCTTCCAGCTTTCAGGCAGACTGTGAAGCATTTTCTGTTGAGTTCTTTAATGTTGTATGAAACACCCATAATTTCCAAGTCATTGACCAAATGTACAAATCTATGTAGTTGTTTTGATATGGATTCTCCTTTGGGGTGATGGAAGGGTTTATACTGATTGACCAGCTTGTCTTCTTAATTTCAGCAACTTCGCTGCTACCTTCACACTAATTGAGAGCATCCCAAACAGCTTTAGCAACCATATTTTTCCAATCTTTCCATCACATCCATTTGAGGGCTTGAGTCAAAATAGAGTATGCTTTGAGATAAATTTTGATTTTCTTATAGTCATATCATCCAGATTAAGTCTTCAATTGGTATTCTAGCAGTCTGTACAGTGCAGCTTGAGCTATTGATAGAGTAACAAGAATATGTGGACCGTTACATATTGAGATCAAAAAGTCAGGATCTACACTGTGATATAATTTCTAAATCGTATTCTCCATTGTTTAAACTCAGATTTGTGTTTAAGCATGGGAGGTTTAGGTGTATGACCTAATTCAGAGTAACTGTTACAATCCATGTTGATTTGTGTAATATAGATTTAGTTGATTTTAAGATTGATAAGTTTGATGAGTCAACTTGTTAGAAGTTCTGTTGAGGTTCAGAATGAGTGTTCTTGCTGTTGGAAAGGAGTATTTTTGCTATTTGCTAAGTAGAGATGATAATATCTAGTACTAGCAACTTAATATCAGATCAATCGAGTTCTATTCAGTCTATGCATAGATCTGAAAGAATGAGAGCCAAAGCTCTGATACCAATTGACTGGGTTTGAGTAAGAGTGACATTCTTACTAAGAATCGAATATGATAATCAAGTCAATGATTGAGTGGCGGAATCAAACAATCAAAGAACATTCAAGCAAGAAAATTACTCATAAATGTTGTTTGTATTGATATATGAAAGTTGATAAGTTACAGAGAATAATTACAATAAAAATCTTCTATATCAGCCGTCACCTCAGTATGAGGTTAACTATTCTATTTATAGTCAAGACAAGATGCCTTACAAAATGACTAAACTACCTCTGACCTATTACATCAGAAACTAGTCTAAGTCTGATCCACATCTCTACTTTTCATCCGCATGACAAATGCGGTGAGATAATCTTGATCAGCATTTCAACTTGATCATCAACATTAGTAAGTTGGTCATCTGCATTGGTTAATGCGGATGAACAAATACTTGTGCGCATTTGGTTGGTCATCCGCATTTGTCAATGCGGATGATCAAAGTCTTGTCCGCATCTTCTTTTATTCTTCCGCATTAGTCAATGCGGAAGAGTAACTTGTTCTTCAACATAAGTATTATGTCTTCCGCAGTAGTTAATGTAGAAGAGTAAACACTTGTCCGCATCAGATTTTTGTCTTCCGCATGACAAATGCGGAAGATAACACTTGTTATTTTTCTTGCAGATCTCCATCCGCATTGCATCTTGGACTTGTGGGATTCCAGTTGAACAATCATCAATTCACCCATTGAGTTGGCATTTATGATCCTTTCAGGGTGCAACAAACAAGAAAATGCTTCACAGTGTACCTGAAAGCTGGAAGCAGAATGTTACAATGCTGAAATAACTCTTGATCATGAGAGTACCACTCTAGACATTATGATAGCCAAGATTGAAGCTTTGGAACTTGATGAACGAAGCAGAAATTTGAGTGGGCCAAGAGTGATTGAAGCCTACAAATTCCCTTCAGAATCACATTCTGTTGAAAATTCTTTCATCACAGGGAAGATGACTTCATCTTATCAAGAGATCAAATGAACAATACTGGGTTCATTGCAACTCCATCATTCAATCACCATTCAACTTCAGCACAAGCACCAAAAGTCTCCACTGCACCTCCAATCTCTCCAGAAGACTTACAATCAGAAGAGCAAAAGGCAACTTACAATGCCTTTGTTGCAAGTTTTGAAGCATATCTTGGGGGAAGACTCACTTCTGCCCATCTAATACAGAAGATTTAGAAGAATTAGATCCATGATGTTGAGGAGATGGATCTACAGTGGCAATGGCAATGATTGCCATGAGAGCAAAGAACTCTTCGGAAAAGGAAGAAAGCTGAGCCTGAATGAGAACACAAAGCTTGGATACGACAAATCCAAGGTAAAATGCTTCAACCGTGGCATGACTAGCCATTTCTCAAGAGAGTGCAATGCTCCTAAAAAACAACCATTCAAGGAACTCTCCTGGTCAATCATCCTCATAGCCCAATTCAAGCTATCCCTCAAACAATCAACAATAGCTGTACCATCATTCTCATCATCAACAAACATACCAGAATCAACCACAACTGACAAATCAAGCCCATGCAAGTAGTCAGCCTTCTGCCAGTGCATTTGTGATCAAACATGATGGGATTTGTGACTGGAGTGTGTATGCTGAGGAAGTCAAGCCTCAATTCTAGAATCATGCTCTCATGGCTCATATCAACGATAGACCATCTCCAATGCCTACTGAGGTAAAAACTAACCTTTATAGTGAGAAATGCATAAATGAATTATAAGAGTATAGAGAACACAATCATAAACTGGCAGATAAAATTAAAGAAGAAAAGGTGAAGTCAGAAATGATGAAGAGAGAACTAAAAAGTTTTGAAATCAAAATCAAATCTCTCATTTCTGACATAGAAAAATTTCATGGTGAGAAATACAATCTTGCAGCTGAAAATGAGCTACTTACTGAAAAGTTAGCTCAAGCTAAAGCTCAACAATCTATTACTGAAGTGAAACTTGAAAAGTTTCAAATGTCTTCAGTCAAGCTGCAAGAAATGTTAGATTCACAAAAGGATCCAAAGGACATGTCAGGGATTGGGTATAATTCATGTCCTCCACCATACAATGACAATTACATGTCATGCCTGACTCTGTATCACCTCTCTGAATCAATCGAACTTAGACTATGGAACCTAAATCAGTAGTGAACAAGTGACAAATCCTCAAAACAAACCTGATGTTTAGTTTGAAACCAATGAGGATAAAATCAAGTTAGGACACCCAATCAAAATCAAAGAGTGCTTAGACAAGACAGTGAATGTCATGAAACCATCAAGCCCTGTAAAAGCAATTGTACCTTTTATAAAATTCTTACCATCTGTTTTACCAGGAAAAAAGAAATATGTCAAAACAGTGAAACCCACTACTGAGAGTAGATCTGATAATGAGATTGTATCTCCACAAAATTCAAGCAAATCAGAAAAGGTTTCACTGAAAAAGAAACCAACTATAAAACTGAGTTCAACACATAAAACTTCATCAGACCCTCAGTCATCAAAATTAAGGCAGGGAGTTGGGTTTGATATTTGTAACAAAGAACATGTTGACCAGTTTGAGAAGGAGGTGAGAAGTAGGTTGAAGAAACATAAATAGCCCAGACAACTAAACAAAAGTAGTGTTCTGAAACAATCTACTAAAAGGGCTGATTCTGATTCATCACCTAAAGAAAAGAAAGTGACTCATCAAAAGAAAGTATCAGTTGAGTCACACAAAGAAAAATCTAATTCGAGAAACAAACAAGTGTATTGTGATATTTGTGACATGTTCAATCACAAGATAGATAAATGCTTCTTCAATCAATATTGTTCTATCTGTGATATGAATAATCACTCAACCAAAAATTGCTATTTCAACAAGTATTGTTCAATCTGTGACATGAACAATCCCCATACATCTGATTGTTACTTTAAGCAAAAGGGGTTAAGAATTCCACAACATAAGCCCATCTCAAAAACATCTACTGTGATGCATTCTGTCAGACCTCATCTTCATAATACTCAATCTAGGACACCTAGATCAACAAATGACAGAAATAACTTGAAGGATTTAAGGAAGGGTCAAAGAAATCATCTCACAATGAAACACAAACTTGACCTTCCTAAGCAAAAACCAACTCTTGATAATGAAACTCGGGCTAAACTTTTACAAAGAAATAGAGACCAACGATTTCATTATTCATCTGAATCCTCAGTAGATGTTGATGAGATGACTCGACCAATTCATTCCAAAAGTCTCCCAAAAAACCTCCATCTAAATCACTACTCAGAGGAAATACCAGGTGGTGACTATCATGAATAGGAACAGGAAACCCAAGACCATCATGGTTGGGTTCCTATTCCAATTAGTTCTTTTTGTTTGAAGGTTTATCCACACAGGTCTAATAGCCTATGGTACGTAGACAGTGGATGCTCCGACACATGACTGGAGATTGTTCCCTCCTTCATGATTTCAAGTACATACAAGGAACTACTGTGGCATTCGGTGGAGATTCAAAAGGTGGTAGGATTATAGGAGAAGGATCTGTGACAAATGGGATGCTAAGCTTTGACAGAGTGTAAATACTGTGAACAACTAATTTCAATCTGCTAAGCGTGTCTTAGATCTCTGATAAAAAATATTCCACTCACTTTACAGACACTCACTGCTACATTCTGAAACCTAGATTTCAAATTCCTGAAGAATGGGTTGTCTTAAAGACTCCGAGGAAGAATAATACATATGTCTTAAACCTTTGTTCTGCATCACCTAAGGAAGAAACATGTCTTTTGTCTAAAGCATCATTTGATGAGTCACAACTTTGGCATAGACGTTTGGGGCACACTAACTTTAAAAGATGAACAAGTTAGTCAAAGGAAACCATGTAATTGGTCTTCCTCAAAAAGAATTCAATTTTATTGATCAATGCTCGCGTGCCTCAAAGGAAAACAACACAAATCGTCTCACAAAACCAAGCTGGTGAACACTAACAATACTCCATTGAAGTTACTCACATGGATCTTTTGGACCAACTCATGTAATGAGTATGGAAAGAAACAATATTGTTTAGTGATCATTGATGACTTTTCTCGATTCACATGGGTGTTCTTCCTACTTTATAAAAATGAAGCATCCCAAATCATTCAAGAATTTATCACTAAAAAAAAAAATCAACTTGATCTCAAAGTCAAAATAACAAGAAGTGATAATGGTACAGAGTTCAAAAATGAAAATATGAGTTCCTTTTGTGCAACCAAAGGCATTGTCCATCAATTCAGTGCAACTAGAACTCCTCAACAAAATGGGGTAGCTGAAAGGTGAAATAGAACACTGATTGAAGCCGCATCAACTATACTAGCCGATGCTAAACTGCCAATCACCTTCTGGGCAGAAGCAGTTAACACATCGTGTTTTGTGCAAAATCGAAGTCTGATTTTTAAAGAAAGTAACATGACACCTTATGAACTGGTGTTTCATAGGAAACCATTTATTTTAGGTTATTCTTCCGTCTCAAAGGCTTATAGAGTATTCAATCCTAGACTGAGCATTATAGATGAATCCACAAATGTTCGGTACAAGGAACATTCGTTTCCTAAATCTACAAATGGTCCTGATTGGTTGTTTGATATTGACACTTTTACTAAATCATTTGACCAATTTCACCTGTTTGATGCAGGAAATATACATTCAGGTGATACTTCATCAACTTAGAAAGAAGAGATAATTATCCATTGATTCCACTTAATAAGATGTTCCTCTTCAAGCTTATCCCATAGACACTTGTCACAAAACCTTAGTGTTTCTTCTGAAGAAGGTCCCAGCCTGGTACCTTCTCACTTAGATGACTTGTCACATGAGATCAGGCATGAAAAACAGGCTTCTCATCCAGAAGAAACTCAAGGTACTTCAAATGATGCAAGCAACCTCAATGCTGCTGAAGATGTAGCAGTTACTGAAACAGAAGTTGACAATCTTCATAATTCAACAAAAATACAAGAGGAATGTGCCTCTAACCATAATGAACTGAATGTCTCCAATCTTGATGTAACTATTGCTGGTGATACCATTCCAACCACAAGAATACACAAGAATCATCCAGTTGAAACCATTATTGGTGATCTTAATGAGAGGGTGACAAGAAGCAAGTCCAGTATTGCAAACAGCTATTTGTTCTCTTGCTTTCTATGTCAAACAATACCCAAAAACATCAAAGAGGCGCTTCAAGACAATATTTGGATTGAAGCAATGCAGGAAGAATTACTCCAATTCAAGAAACAAGAAGTATGGCAGCAGGTAGATCTTCCCGAATGACAATACCCTATCGGTACCAGATGGCTGTACAGGAACAAGACTGATGATAGAGGGATCGTCATCAGAAATAAAGCAAGACTAGTGGCACAGGGATACACTCAGGAAGAAGGAATTGACTACGATGAAGTGTTTGCACCTGTTTCCAGACTAGAAGCAATCAGAATCTTTCTTGCATATTCTGCGTCCATGAAATTTACTGTTTATCAAATGGATGTAAAGTTTCCTTCTTGTATGGAAAGATTGCTGAAGAAGTCTATGTAAGTCAACCACCTGGCTTTGAAGATCCAGATTTACCTCACAGAGTGTACAAGCTTGACAAAGCTCTGTATGGTCTTCATCAAGCTCCAAGAAAGTGGTATGAGACTCTATCATCCTTTCATCTTGAACATGGGTATGAAAGAGGAAAGATTGATCAGACTCTCTTCAGAAGAATAAGAGAAAACACATGTTTTTAGTCCAGATCTACATGGATGACATTATATTTGGCTCGACAAACAAGCAACTCTGCAAAGAATTGAAGATCTTATGCATTCAAAGTTCCAAATGAGTGCTATGGGGGAACTCACATTCTTTCTGGGGTGCAAGTCTAGCAACCAGCAGATGGAATCTTCATCAATCAATCAAAATATGTAGAAACCATGCTGATGAAATTCCACTTTGCTTACTGTCAGTCTATCAGAACTCCTGTAGATACTAAAGTGAAGATTGGACCTGACCCTGAAGGCAAATCAGTGGATCAAACTCACCATTGATCAATGATAGGTTCACTTACGTATCTAACAACCAGTAGGCCTGACATTATGTTTGGTGTTTGTGTGTGTGCTAGATATCAAGTTGATCCAAAAGAATCACATGTCAATGCACTCAAGAGGATATTCAGATATCTGAAGGGCAAACCAGCTCTTGGATTATGGTATCCAAAGGAATGAGAATTTAATCTCTATGCCTATACAGACAGTGAAAATGGAGGATGCAACTTCAACAGAAAATCCACTTCTAGCGGTTGTCAATTTCTTGGTCCCAGACTAGTATCCTGGCAATGCAAGAAGCAGACAAATGTGTCTGTGTCCACAACAGAAGCTGAGTATATTGCTGCATCAGCATGTTGCTCTCAAGTTCTCTGGTTTCAAAACCAGATGTTGATTATGGTTTTAAGTTTTTGCATACACCAATTTCTATTGACAACACAGCTGCTGTCTTTATAACTAATAATCCAGTTCAACACTCAAAAACAAAACATATTGATTAGATATCATTTTTTGAGAGACTGTGCTGAAAAGGTTTAATCAAATTGATTCAAGTACAAACAGAAAATCAATTAGCTGATTTGTTTACCAAGGCATTTGAACCTAGTAGGTTTGATTTCTGGTTCAGTCAAGTGACATGATTGACCTTGAGTAAAAACTATGAAAAACATCAAAAACAATTTAAAACATCAGAAAAACCACAAAGAGAAATCAAGTTTTATGAAGAAAAGAATTCTTTAGGAAATGAGATAATTATAGTCGCTATATCATTCACTGTGCTTATTTCAAAATGTAAAAGACTGAAATGACTTACCAGATATGTTGGTAGGCTTAACTTGGAAGAAAAGATACATGCAGTGATGAATTAAAGACATATTCAATTGTGAAACACTCATCACAAAGTACAGGTATGTATTGGCTTATCTGAATGCATGTGTGTGTGTAGCCTAAACACACCAGGTAATGATACTTTATGAATCTCTTTCACACATCATGTTTCATCTTTGTTTTGCTGAGCAATGACCTGATGAAACTTGCATAGTGCAGATGTCATGATCCAAAGCTCCTAATGTGGAACACATCCAAAAATTGGATGAATCAACAAAGTAATACATTCCAAGTGAATGAACAAAAGAATCCTATCATGGATCACCTTCCAATGTGAAGTGAAAAGAATCCCAATGTGGATCAACATGAAAAAGGATCAAATTAAAAATCCAATGAGGATCAGTGAAAATGAGAATTCATGACTTACATAACCTGGTAAGAAAAGTTGTGAAAAAGTTCTACCATACATTGTATAAGGAGGGTTGATCATTTCATGCTTATGTGTATGAGGTACACATTGAATAATAAATCAACCAAAACATGATAAAAGTCATTTGCATCAAAATATCAACCAGGTATGAGTTTAAGAGGACAAGCATACTTTCAATCTTCAAGTTCATAATCATGTCCATTTAATCATAAAGGATGCAAATGTGTAATGTAAGATTGATATGATCCCAACAAAGAGATTTTTCTCTTCATTATTAATATTAATCAAAATAATATTCAAAAAAAACTTTTAAATCTTTAAAGTTTCTATCCAAAGGTGGATATAAACTTTAGGGGGAATAGTTTAAAAGGTTTGATTAAGTCTAAATTTTTGTTTATTAACTTAATTTTGAAAAACAAACAAAAGCGTTTTAGTTGGTGCTGTTGCAATAAGTTTTAACCATTATATGTTAGCTTATGCAGATTCTTTGAAGCATGATAAGCCCAAGATTTGTCAAAATGGGAAACTTGTATTAGTTGTGACATACAATTCAATAAGCAAAAATTGACAACTTCACAGCCAACTTCATAAGAAAAATCAATCAAGGACACCTTTTCATAAGATGAATAATCAATTCAATCACATTAACTTTTGATTAAGTTCAAAAGGTAATGCAGGTAAGTGCATTAGTTAATGCGGGTGAAGGTAACCCATGCATGTAACTAATGCGGGTAACAATAATTTTGAAGTACAACTAATGCGGACAATGATTTTACTCTACCGCATTAGTGTGTGAAGTGAATGTGAAATTTACTCTACCACATTTGATACAGTCAACAATGCATATGAACAGTTTCTCTATCGCATTTGCGAAAAACAGTTTATCATGTTTTTTCAATATCAGTTGATTCCTATCAATTTATATGTAATTGAGAATCGAAATGTGTATTACATCACATTAATTTTGGCTTCTTCTTTTCAATATTTTTCTGGTTCATTCTTCGATATTTTTGATACATTTATGGTTTTGGTTTCAAAATCTGTTGAAGTTTATCTCCTTATCTTCTTGAAACAACTGTGGTTCTGATCGATGACTGACAGAATGTTTAAAGAAGAAACACAACAATCTTTGAATGTTTGTGATGATGATGATGATTGATGGGGTGTACTGTAGGTTTGTGCTCGTCTCACTATAAGTTCTCTCAAATTTGAAAAGTATTAAACATGATAATCTTGTTTACTGCAAAAAACAGAGCAAATGAAAAAGAAATTGTGTAACAAATCAAAGTCACATTAACAATCAAATCAAAGTTAAAGTCAAAATTGTTAACTAACACACATGTCTCTTGTGCAGATTACATGGAAAATCTTACATGGAGCAAGCTCCATAACGTCAGCGGTTAGCTAAACCCTGATGTGCCTGAAGTCGAAGGTCATAGAGATATGATAAGACTCTTATCTACCACAAGGGTAACATATGCCATGACAGTAAGACCAACAATCTACGAAAATCCCATCAGGTCATTCTGGGAATCAGCTAAAGTGATTGAAGAGGATGGAGTGAAAATTCTAACTGGGAGATCAACAATGAATTCACTCTGAGGATCATAGAAGAGTCAGTTAGAAGATGTCTGCAGTTCAATGATAATGCAGATGACCTCTTGAATTGGATGATGAGAAATAAACACATTTTTCTCTCTGAAATTGTTTATGAAGGGAGATATGAGCAAAACAGATAGTCATTGGATTAGTGGATCTGCCTTGGAGGTTCCTAATTCATATGTTTCAACATTGTCTGTCAAAAAGGAAAAGAGGATGGAATGACATTCCGGTCCTCACATCTTCTACAATCTGTGCTCTCTGCACCAACAGACGGTTTAACATGTCTACATATGGATTCAATGGCCTAATCTCCAACATTCAGAAGGGTTGAGATACAAGTTTCTAATGTACCCTAGATTCATTCAATGTCTAATCAATGAATCATTTCATGACATTGTTAATGAAGGACCTGTGCTTAACATTCCTTATTATGATGCAAGATCCTATAAGTACATCAAGAAGAAGACCCAAGGAACTTTTACAGTGGTGCCCCTTCACCCCTTCTTCCTTGGATGCTTCAACAAATACATCAAGAAGGTCAAGCACAGCCACCTCCACAACTTATAGCTCAACCAACCCCAAAACCATCACCAATACCATCACCAATACCATCCCCAATACCATCTCCAATACAATCACTAATACCATCACCAATACCATCCCCAATACCATCTCCATACAATCCCCAACACCATCACCAATGCCATCATCACAACAAATACCTAACCTTCTACACAACCATCTTTTCAAACATTACCTCAACCATCATCACTTTCAACTCCACAACCAAGACCACCAATGGCCACTCAACCTACACCTATATCACCACATAATCAATCTCCAATATCACCACACCAATCACCTATTTCTCCTTACCAACCTTTACCGTCATCCCTTGATCACCCTGCTGAAACAGAAGGATCAACAAGTGCATCCAAATAATCCTAATCATCTTCTGATGAGGAGGATCATTATGATCAAACTAACTATGAAAGAACCTTCTGAGGCTGCTCCTTCAGAGAGCTATGCTGAATCCAACATCAACAAGCCTGATGAAAAAGATGACTTAATATCTGGGTTGTTACTCAAAGTGGAAAGGATGGAAAGAACTCTAAACAGGAGAGCAGGAATCATCAATGACAGAATCCTGAACTGGATGAGAAAGAATGTGAGTTGAAAGAACTTAAAGAGAAATATGCAGCTGAACGAAAAGAACAAGACAAAAAGATTGAGAATTTAAAAGCTGCACTGAAACACTCAAGAGAAGAAGTGAGTGGACATGTAGATACTCTTGAAATACAAACACTATTGCAATGGAGGAACAAGAAAACATCATAGAAGAACAAGTTGATATCATCTTAAAACTTGAAAAGGAAATTGAGAGCAAGAACAAAAATATCCAAGCTTGAAATGATGATTAAAAGAACTGAAGTGAATGATGATGATGAGAAAGAAAAACATGAAAAGGTTGCTAATGATGAC
Organism: Flaveria trinervia; assembly: GCA_025506515.1. Taxonomy (NCBI): domain Eukaryota; kingdom Viridiplantae; phylum Streptophyta; class Magnoliopsida; order Asterales; family Asteraceae; genus Flaveria; species Flaveria trinervia. The sequence continues at coordinate 62,311,601 of CM046451.1, forward strand.
AACCAATTAATAGATGAGAATGAAGAACAAGTAGATGATGAAGGTCAAACTGAGATCAAAGACCAAAGCGTAGACATGGTAGTGTATTCTGGAAACAATGGTTATTCAGACTCTGAAAAGGTGAATTTGAAGAACTCTTTAGTGCTTTGGATATTTTTGCATCTGAACAATTCCGCATTGATGATGATTTCTGGGAATTCATAAACAATCAAAGAACTGAGGAAGAGCCTATTGTCTTTTTTATTCCCAAATCACCAGTGCCCTTGGAAAAAGAATTAACTCTGCAAATTGTCTCAGCTATATCATTAACTGAAGAACAAAAGAAGAACTCAAAGAAATATGACCAAGAAAGGAAAGAAGAAACTGAAATTGAACAGAGAGAAAATGAGAAAAGTAAAATGAAGGATCAAGAGCCATGTACACCTGAAAAGGTCTCTGAACCAGAAGAACAAACTGAACCTCTAGCCCTCAACTTCAAACTTACTCATGAAAGAGGAAGTATTTGGCTAAAAAAGCTAAAGGTAAGAGACCAATAACTGAAGAAGAACCAGCAAAGAAACAAAAAGATGACCCAAGAAGTTTAGCAGCAATTGCTAAATTTTTCGAAGAACATGAGCAGGCAGAAGCTCAGTTGACAAAGTTGGCTGGAGCAATTGATTTAGAAGAAGGAGAAATTGCTTACGAATATGAAGTTGAAAAGGATGTTCTCATGGACAGTCCTATTAAAGCAGAACAGTTAGTGGAAGACATGGCACCAAAGCTCAAACTGATGACTTGATGATTAAAGCCATGTTTTTTATCAATCAAGGCTATGATCCTAATGAAGTGTTTGTAATGACCTAGGAGAGAATGAAGGAGGAGGAAGAGAAAGTGAAATTGTTACTTGATCCAAGAATAGACACTGAATATAAGAAGACAATGACAAAGGATACTCCAAAACATGAAGACTCATCCTTGAAGAAATCTATAGGGTATGAATACCACTGCCAAGAAGGGGTCCCCTACAAAAACTGTCTCAAATAAAGAATCAACCTCATCCCATGAATCGTTATTTCCTGATCCTTATAACATATCAGATAAGGAAATGAAGGATATCTCTCAAGTCAAGGATTCACAAGAAGAAGGATTGCCAACATGAAGGCAAATTCTTTAAGGGCTGCAACTCTTCAATTGATCAATGAAAAGAAAGATAAACTCAAGAAACTGGAAGAAGAATTGACAAGGACCAAACCCAAAGCTGAGTGTTAGCTGAAGACATTTGATGAAGCAAAAAGACCAAGAACTACTTGCCCCAATGCTCCACAAATACCCCTAATGGTTTGCAGAACCATCTCAGTTGAAGCTACAAGAAGGACTGACTACTACAAAACTGATCAGAGGGGTGTCCACTCCCAAGGGCAAGGTCGATTAGAAGATAATAGCCTGGAAGTATGACAGCACATGGAACATGTTCATGGTGAAGAGAATCTCAGGGCTAGTACAATTCTTTACAGAGTACTCAGCTCTAGTAAATGCCCTTGAGATTCATGATTTGAAGGAGCTAGTTCAACTTGAACTGATCAATCATGCAACTATGTTTAGGGGATATGAATTTGAGAACATACTTAAGATGTTCACAAGAACAAACAACTTTAATTCATTAAAGACAATTTGCTTATGAAAAGATAAAAATTTTGTCAATCCCCTGGATAAGAAGAAAAAGATGGAAGCAGGAAATTGTATTCCTGAGGTTGAAGGTAATGCCAACTGAGTCATTGAAGAGAAAAGTAGTATCTGGTACTCATTCCTCCATTCCCATCTCAACCGTGTACTGTGATGAAGAACCTATGAGATGGTGATAGAAAGGAAGTGGGGAGGAAAAGAAGGAGCTGACATAAGACTATTCAGTGGATATGAAGTAAGATTACTTGATGAATCATACATCCACTATATTTATACCAGGCACTTAAGGGAATTAAACAACAAATTAGGTGAACAAGACATGCTCTTCTTTCTGAATGCATCAAGTTGTTGAAACTGGCCTATGATAGAATAATATTAAAAGTGACAAAAGAAAGAAGAAGAAAACATCACTGCAACTTGGAAATATTGTTAAGCTTGAAGTGGATGTGGGAGGGAGTTTATTGATTCATAGAGATGGTCTTTCCACAATCTCCATATGGGAACCTATTTCACTACAAAAGTTACCAATAGAAGCCATCTACAACTTGTGCAGAATGAAAATACATATGGTGAGTAGAGACAGGATGTCAGAAGAAACTGATTTGTAAACATGATCAAGGCTATCCTGGATCCCACTAAAGTTGCATTCATACTACCTCCTAAAGACCCAGCTAAATCTTCACAACATCATCATCACCTCCTAAACATTGAAGAAAAACAGGTTGTATAATCCTTAGGGGGAGTATTTTTGCACCTTGAAAGGATCATACATGTCAACTCAATAGGCGAATTGATGATTGTTCAGCTGGAATCCCACAAGTCCAAGATGAAATGCGGATGAAGATCTGCAAGAAAAAGAATAAGTGTTGTCTTCCGTATTAGTTAATGCGGAAGACAAAACTCTGATGCGGACAAGTGTTTACTCTTCCGCATTAACTAATGCGGAAGACATAATACTAATGCTGACAACAAGTTACTCTTCCCATTGACTAACGCGGAAGAGTAAAAATAGATGCGGACAAGACTTTGATCATCCGCATTGAAAATGCGGATGACCAACTAAATGTGCACAAGTATTTGATCATCCGCATTAATCAATGCGGATGACCAACTTACTAATGCTGATGATCAAGTAGAAATGCTGATAAATTAACTCATCCGCATTTGTCAATGCGGATGAACAAGCAGAGATGCGGATCAAGACTTAGACTATTTTCTGATGTAATAGATTATGGGTAGTTTAGTCATTTTATAAAGGCATCTTGTCTGCCTATAAATAGAATAGTTAACCTCGTACTGAGGTGACGGCTGATAGATAGGGAATTTTTGTTGTAATTATTCTCTCTAACTTATCAACTTTCATATATCAATACAACAACATTTATGAGTAATTTTCTTGCTTGAATGTTCTTTGATTGTTTGTTTCCGCCACTCAATCATTGACTTGATTATCATATTCGATTCTCGTAAGAATATCACTCTTACACAATCCCAATCATAACCTATGCAACTATCATCCACACCATCCCCTCAGCCTTCTCAATATCTCTCTCTTGAGGAGTTCAAGGTAATCAAGACCAAGCTTATCAACTGCACAAGTCTAAGAGAAGTCTCATGTGATGAAGATTCTGTCAACATTACCAATGTTGATGGATCCTCTTGTTCCCTCACGAGAGATGAATTTCTTGATTTACCTAGAGGAACACTGGACCAGGCAGCTAGACTTCTACGCCTCAACTCAGATCATTAAATGATGAAGAGAAGAAACTTAGAAGGAAACTGGTGACTCTGCTGGACACAAGAAAGAGGACAAGATACCGGTCAGTCTCTTGTGCCTAGAAAGAATATAGTCCAGTGGAGGTTTGATGAAACTTTTCACAACTTTTTTGTGGAAAGGGAAAATGGCGAAGTCAGTAAACTTAATGCAACCTCTCTGCTACACTCCAGCAGATTTAATATTACTGAGTTAGCAGATAAGCCATTCTCCAACCTCTCCAACTCTGAAGCTGCTGCACTCATCAAAAATTATCTTAGCAGCCTTCACCTAGCCGAGCTAACTGCAAAGGCCAAGATTGAAGAAGGGTTGAGATTGAGAAGACAACAAGACAAGGAAAGACCTCGCACCAAAGGCACTGCCTTTCTTTGGATGGTGGAGGGTCCAGAATTAGAACCTATAGTTAGATGGGAATATGACTATAGTTCCCATCAACTAACTCTTTTCAGAGGGTAACAACAAAGGGTACATGTTATCCAAGGTGACTGACTAGATTTCCTGTCCACCAAGGATCTGTACAAACTTCTCAGCACCACATCAGGAAGAACAAGGAGACAGACAAATATTTACTCTCCTTGGTGCTGAAAGTTTTGAGAAGCAGAAACAAGTAAAGTTTTGGTAGCATCAACCTAGGGGGAGTCTATTGGATCAAGAAGAAGGCTAATGCAACAAAACTAATTCACTTAGATAATTTTGATGCTGCATGCAAAGGCTTCCGAAGCTTAGCATGGAACTTCCAAAGATGTAGAGTTCTTCAAAGACAAAGTGAAAGATCAACTTCCGAAGACAGAACTCTACTTTTGAAGTCAAGTGTATACTTCTGAAGTTCAAGCCTTAGAAGAATAAACTGAAGATCACTTTCGAAGTATGATGAAAAGAAAAAGTCTCCAGCCTTGGAAGAAGTAGTCTCTTACGAAGTATAAGTGACTTCGAAGTACTTACTCTTCCAAAACCATTTAACTTCTAAAGACATGCTATGAACCAGTCGACACAAGTATGGTCTCTGACACTCCACTGCAGACCTCTGATATTGTATGCCTTCTTCCTAAAGAGCAATGCAGTTGACCATACTTTATTCCACTATTCACCTTTTCATGATAGTACATGTTACAAACTTTAGTTGGTGACAAAAGGTAAGTCAGGGACATGTCCTGACTACAAAATCTCAGATAAAACTTTATCCGAGAATACCTTAAACTTTAGTCTTGTAGTATAGACTTTAGCTATAGGATCCCAGCTGGCATCAAAGTATATCCAGCTGTAGGTAGTATTATATATATGTTCTCTTTGTAACTCATTGTAACAACACTGCTTGTAAGTCTTGTATTTTTTGAGTTGAGAAGCAATATATAAAAGTACCTTGAAAATTACTTCCTGTGCTCTTTATTACTTTCTATATATTTATCAAATCTTACTGATTCTATCTTAATCCGAGTGTTGTTCTAGGTGAGTTTGAAAGAAAAACATAAGTGTTTAGTGACAAACATTGATCTTGCACTGATCACAAGATGCACTTGCGACAAGTTCTCAAACTTTTAAAGAATGAGCAACTATACGCCATGTTATCCAAGTGTGACATCTGGCTAGAAGAAGTTAAATTCTTAGGTCATGTGATGAATAGCCAAGGAATTTACGTTGATCCTGCTAAAATAGAAGCCGTGAAAAATTGATGTGTACCCGCAACCCCAACCGAGGTTCGTTCTTTTCTGGGATTAGCGGGGTATTACCGTAGGTTCATTGCAAACTTCTAGAAGATTGCTAAACCACTAATAGCGCAAACCCAAAAGAACCAACTCTTTGAATGGGGACCTAAACAAGAAGAGGCTTTCGAAACATTGATACACAATTTGTGTAACGCTCCTATTCTAACACTCCCCGATGCAAACGACAACTTTACAGTATACTGTGATGCCTCTACTCAAGGTCTTGGTTGTATTCTTATGCGACGAGGACTATTCATAGAATATGCATTAAGACAATTGAAGGTTCATGAAGTGAACTACACAACCCACAATCTTGAACTTGGTGTTGTGGTTTTCGCTTTAAAAATCTGGCGACACTATCTTTATGGGATGCAATGCATAATCTACACAGATCATAAGAGTCTCCAACACATGTTTAATCAAAATGATCTCAACATGAGGCAAAGAAGTTGGATCGAGTTTATTATCACCTACGACTGCAACATTTGCTACCACTCTGGAAGGCAAATGTTGTAGTCGACACGCTGAGTCGCAAATCCACAACAAGACTGTCTCACTCCAAGAAATCTGAGATCAAAGGCAGTGGTTTGACACTTAGGGGAATTTCATACCAAGATTCATGTGGATGTTAACGAGGCTACTATTATGCTTGAAAACATAAGGATTGAGAGTAATCTCCAGTTATGCATTCACGAGGCTCAACAAGCACGTTAACCGACGAAGGGAAAGATGAAGATTTGGTGTTTACATCCGGTCATAACTACAGACAAAACCGAATGGCATGTGGTATTTCTTGAATCGACTTTGGATCCGTAATCTTGACAATCTCTGTCACTTCATCATGAACAAAGCTCATCAAACCCGATACTCTATTCATCCTAGCTCCGATAAGATGTACATGGACCTGGGTGGTATATTAGGATCTCAGCATCTAGTTTGATCAATTAGATTGGATTTGCACCAGAATGAGTTCACGAATTAACAAATTTAAACAAGAACACACGAATTTATCATTGAAATAGTGTTTGTTATAGAGAGAGAATTTTTGCCAAAAGGAATAAATTCATTCAATACACGCTTCGGCTGGCTTCACGCACACCGTTACAATTAGGTCATCTTTCCTTTTATAAGGGAAGCTGACGTCAGCTGATGTCACTTGACAGTGACATCTAACTGTTATTTACTACTGAAAGTTACCACAACTACTGAAGATGTCAACCAGCTGACATCTTCTTACGAAAAATACCAAGTGTTAACTATCACTACAACTACTGAAAAGAAACTACTGAAACAACAACTGAAGAACATGCTCTTCAGTCATTTTACAAGTACTGAAATAGAAAATAAAACTACTGAAAGGAAACCATCACAACAACTGAAGAATGCTTCTTCAGCTGTTGTGACAAACTCTGAAGCCTTCAGTACTTGGACTTCTTGAACTTCAGTTGTTGTCATTAGCTGATGTCTTCAGCTGATGTCTTCAGTCTTTGTACTTCAGCTGTTGAAGTCTTCAGTACTTTAGTCTTCAGCTGTTGATCTTCAGACTTTGGTCTTCAGCGGTTGAAGTCTTCAGTACTTTAGTCTTCAGCTGTTGATCTTCAGACTTTGTCAAACAACTGATCAAGTCTTCAGCAGTTGTTGTGATGTCTTGTGGGACTTAAAGGTTTATCTGATCTGGCTCATTGGTTCTTTTGGTCCAACAAACTCCCCCTGAACCAATGCAGCCAAAACCTTTATGCTTATTGAAGATGTCCCACTTATTATGGCAGAAAGATTGGTCTTTTTGTCTTCTAGATCAGCTCAGAAGTGACCCTTGAAAGCAAGGCCTGGGAAGAAGTCTCAATGATCTGTTTGGCAAAGGATGGATGGGAACTCTGTCTTGGGGAACTGGACACAGAGCTGTTACCCCATCCATGAGATCTACATCCCAACTATGAGTCTGTAAGACTCCTTTGTATAGGCCTCAAGGAAGGTTATTTGTTCCTCCATGGTAAGCTCTTCTGCTTCACCTTCAAAGAGTGACTCTAGCCCATAATACTCAGAGAGGTATTTGACCTGCTTCCCATTTTTTAGCTCCACAGTTGTTATGTTTCTATATGCGAATTCATCTGGGTGAATACCCTCTAAGACAACTGGAGCTCATTCTTTCTAACTTCCTCAAGCCTCCTATACACTAACCCCTTTTTCACCACTTCATTCTCTAGCATCTTTTGTGGGGTCAGTTTAGCTTTATAGGCTTTCTTGAAGTCATCTAGGATCTCCCAAGGTGATACTACAAAGGCCAGTGAGATCACTTCGTCTATAATCTTCTTTACTTGGCCAATGTATCTGTATGGAATATTTTTCTTTTGAACCCTATGAGACACCCTGGGATCACGCCAAATCCTCACTCTCTCTTTTTGATATTGAAAGATATGTCTGAGAGTGTATAATCTCTGAGCATGTTTCTTCATATTGATCATTGAAGATGTGGCAGCGTATTCTTTGTCGACTCTTCTCAACAATTCCTCATCATGTTGTTTGTGAATCTCTTCTTCTTCTAACTTCACTTTCACAATTTGCCTTTGAGATTCAGGAGTAATTGTTGGAGGGTGACTTATGGCCTTAGGCAACTGTATAACAGCTGAGATTGGCAGCCTGACTTCATCTTCATCATTATATTCTTTTTCCTCTTCTAGCCTCAGTACCATTCTCTTCCTCTTCTGGGGTACATCATCGGCTATTGGTTTTGTGGGTAAGGGAATTAGTTTAGTGGGTTGTGATTGTGGTGGTTTTGGTGTGGGAATTTTGACAGGCTGTTCTAGCATTTTGGATGTAAGTGAGGCTTTAGATTGTTTGACCAGTTCAGTCCTGCTCCCAGCACCAGCTTCATTCAAGGCTTCAATGACCAGCCCTTTGGTATATACTTCAGACGAACAGATCTTCGTGGTTATTGCCAAGATGGTGTCCCTGGACCATGACTTGATTTCAATCAATGATCTTCCAAGATACTTAGCTATGAACCTGATCATGATTTCCAGCCTTTCCCTTTCCAACACACTGTAACTTGCCCATCTTGCTTGGATTTCTTCAATCTACAATCTTCTAATTTCTGAGTCAAGTTTTTCAGTGTCATGACCTTGCCTAAACAGCTGATCAATGATGTTATCCATTGATCGGCTATGTTGGGCATCAGCCTCCTTCACCATTTCCTCTAACTCCTTCTCCTCTTTCCACTCTTCCTTTTCTTGTATGTGACATGAAAGTCTTTAGTACTTTCAGTCACTTTCTCCATTCAACTTCTTCTCCTTCTCCTTCTCAGTCTCTACACCCAACTCCTTCTCATTTGCCACCTCTGTCTCTTTTTCTTTCTCCTTCCCATCTTCAATCCTCTTTCGTTTTGCTTTCATTGACTCAATCTCCCCCTTTTGGTTGCATTGGTTGCAAGGTTTGATTGTCAGAAAGCCTTTTGCTCACAACTTCCTCCAGCAAGGGTTGCATAACCGAGGGAAGCCCCTCATCAAGGGTTTTAATCACTATATAAGTAATAATTGGTGTGATGAGAGGTAAGGAATTTTGAAGGATAGTAGCTATTTGCTCAGGGGGTTCTGTCCCTGAGAGATAGTGCCAGAAGTAGAGGCAGGTGGCTGAGTGTTTTGGAGTGGCTCTGTGTATAAGAGACCTTCAGAGGAAGGTGCCATCTATTGGTGGATTGGGGCAGATGGACTTAGATCCTGAAACATTTTGGAAATCAGCTTGTTGTGTCTGCTTACCTCATTCTCTAGGATGGTATTGGTGGCTAAAACATCATAGAAGAAGCCCAGGTCATCATCAGTGTTTGCTGAATCACCTGACCTCTTGATAGAATCAGGATGTACATGCTCTGAGTGTAGATCAGTCAGCACGTGCCCCTTGTTCTTGGTACTGGGGACTTCCTGCCTCAGACTATGTCCTTCATTGGCATTGCCTCTGGTGAGGTCTTATGGATGTTACCAACTGCATCCTGATCATGTGTTGAAGCAGGAGAAGTGGTAGCCTCACCAGATGTTCGAATCTCCGTTTCTACACTTGGAGATGGAACAGTGTAACCCCTGTGCTGTGGGTTATCAGAAGCATTTGGATCCTCCCCCTTAATTTTTAAGGCTATCCCCGTTTTTATTGGTATCTGGGGAGGGGGTGAGGAATGCAACTGAGTCAGCACTTTTGCAACTATTATGGTAGGACTTTGGGGGCGGTTGATGTGGGAGATGGTGTGAAAGCAGTATGCACCTGGGAGAGTGGTGTGTTTCAATGGCAACCTCCTCAAATGAGGAAGGTTCCAGATGTATAGGTGCCCCAAATGTGGTGCTGCTGCGGCTCCTGTTGAGAGGAGCCTGAACGATCGTAGCAGGTTGAGTCATGGACATAACTGGGGGGTTATAACCGTAGTGTATTTCCTGTGTTTGTGTTACGGGGCATCCTCAGGGGACTCATCTCCCTGAGCAGCCTTTTTGGGTTTCTTGTGTTTGGTTTGGTGGGGACATTGGATTTGGAGGTGGTGGCTGTGGGTTCCAGCTGCGTGGTTTTCGCAGCTTGGCAGCCTGTTTGAGTGACTGGTCTGAGTTGTGCCTAGAGTATACCTCAGGCAATACAGCCATGGTAGGGACTCCAAGGCCAACAAGTCCCTCAGCTTTCAGCTGGTTCTCTATAATGGCCATTATGAACCGTGGATATAATATCCATTGGTTAGCAATAGGTTTTGAGGCCATATCCTTAAGTTCAAGAAATATATTTCTGAAAAATTTAAGTTTTGTTGCTCAAGGATAGAGAAGAATACCTGCTGCTACCACCTGTTTGACATTTGATCCCAAGAAGAAGTCTTAGGGGCTAGTAGACATTCACATATGAAAAATAAGGCGTTCAGCGCCATGGAAATGCTTCTTTAGGATGGTAGAAGCGTTGAGGTTACCCTGGTATCCATGATAGGCAAAGGATAGATCAGTGGTGCCCTTTGAATATCCAGCGGGGAAGGTGGCATCATCCAGTTGTAGGGTTTGGCGAAGGATTGCCGGAGTGATGACCACCTTACAGGAGTTGACGAACGACTGAGAGACTCGGTGTCATTCTCCCTAGTGGTAAGAGTGACGTTCGTCCAGAACTGATTTAGGGATTCGGCATAAATGGTAGGATTGATAAGGAAGGCCGTTTTGTATGGAGAATGGACCATTAGATCAATGGCAGTATCAAACTTCGTCCAGAAAGGGATTTGGTAAGGTAGGCAACACAGTTGTGTCTTGGTTTAAGCTGCATGGTCGCCATGAATGTGAGAGAAGGTTCGGATTTTTTAACGTTAGGTTTGAGATAATGAAGCTCTATAGGATTAGGTATTTATAGGGTATGGTTTATAAAACAACTGAAGGGTTTGGTGTTAATCATCAGTATTTAAACGACTGATGACATGGTATTAACCTTCAGAGGGTGAAACAACTGAAGTGTTGGTTTTAGGCATCACAGTTATAAAACTACTGAAAACCATGGTTTTGGCTTTAGATGTTGGAAACAACTGAGTACTTGGTGTTAGTCATCAGTAGTTTTGAAACTACTCAAGACATGGTTTTGTCATCAGTTGTTGTAAACGACTGAAGACTTGGTTTAGTCTTCAGTAGTTGTGAAACTACTGAAGACATGGTTTTGTCATCAGTTGTTGTAAACGACTAAAGACTTGGTGTTAGTCATCAGTAGTTGTGAAACTACTCAAGACATGGTTTTGTCATCAGTTGTTTAAGATAAAACAGCAGTTGTAAAACGACTGAAGAGAAAATTCCTATCAGTAGTTTTCGTCAATTCTTAGCTTTTCAGCTGTTTCATATTGTCCTCAACACTTACTCATCATCTTGTTGGCTGTTTTCAGTTGTTTCATAGGACATCAGTACTTATCTGTTTTTACTAACATCAGTAGTTATAACTACATCAGTAGTTTGTAACAGAATCAGTACTTATTTGTGACATGTTTACTAATGATCATCACTACTTGTTACTGAGATCATCAGTAGTTGTCACTTATTCTAGCTGCAGCATACAAAGCCTTAACACCAGGTTTTGGAAAGTTGAACTATCCAAAGGCTTAGTAAAAATGTCTGCAAGCTCATCAGCACTAGGCACAAACTTTGGATCAATCAGACCTTTTTCAAAACAATCCCTAATAAAATGGTGTCTGATCTTTATATGTTTGGTCCTAGAATGCTGGACAGGATTCTTGAGAATGCAAAGAGCTGAAGCACTGTCCATTAAAAATGGAGTCTTAGTCTCTGTAATGCCATAATCCAAAAGTTGGTTCTGAAGCCAGAGTACCTGAGATGTACAACTTGCAGCAGCAATGTACTCTGCTTCAGCAGTGGATGTAGCAACAGATGTTTGTTTCTTACTCTGCCAAGAAATCAAACAGTTGTTGAGGAATTGACATCCACCAGAAGTTCAATTTCTGGTTAACTTACACCCTGCATATTCACTATCGGAAAAACCAACTAATTTGCAAAAGTGTCCAGTGGAATACCATAAACCTAGAGATTGTGTACCTTGCAGATATCTAAAGATCCTTTTGACTGCAATCAAATGAGACTCTTTAGGAGCAGCCTGAAATCTAGCACAAACACAAGTTGCAAACATGATATCTGGTCTAGAAGCTGTTAAGTAAATCATGGACCCAATCATACATCTGTAAAGTGTTTCATCAACAGCTTTACCTTTCTGATCTGCATCCAGTTGAGTGTTGTGGCACATGGGAGTAGAACAGGGCTTACAGTTTTGTAAATCAAACTTATTCAAAAGATCTTTTGTATATTTAGACTGATGAATGAAAGTCCCATCAGCCTTTTGTTTGATTTGCACTCCTAGAAAGAACTATAATTCTCCCATTGCACTCATTTCAAACTTCTTTTGTATTAAATTAGTAAAATCATCACACAACTAGGGATCCGAGGATGCAAAAATAATATCATCAACATAAATTTGAACAAGTAGCTTATGCTGATCCACCTTCTTAATGAACAAAGTTTTATCTATGGAGCCTATAGTGAAATTATTTTGAAGAAGAAAATTTGATAATGTCTCATACCAGGCTCTAGGAGCTTGTTTCAACCCATAAAGAGCCTTATCAAGCTTGTATACCCAATCTGGATGTTTATTATCCTCAAAACCTGGTGGTTGACACACATAAACCTCTTCTTTTATTTTACCATATAAAAATGCACTTTTAACATCCATTTGAAAAACTTTAAGATTGTGGAATACAGCATAGGCTAAGAACAATCTAATTGCCTCCAGTCTGGCTACAGGAGCAAAGGTTTCATCATAATCAATACCTTCCACTGTGCAAACCCCTGAACAACCAGTCTGGCCTTGTTCTTAACAATCAAGCCCTTTTCATCTGTTTTATTCCTAAACACCCATTTAGTGCCTATTGCACACTTACCTGGGGTAGAGGAACCAGTTCCCACACTTGCTGCTTGTTGAACTGAAGTAGCTCAAGCTGCATGGCTTCAACCCATCCATTGTCCCTTAAAGCAATGTGATAGTTCTTTGGCTCTTGCTGACTAATAAAGAGAGCATAGAAGCAGAAATTGGACAATTGACTTCTTGTTGAAACTCCAGCATTGATATCACAAATGATTTGAGATATTGGGTGATTCTTCAGCTCTTGGTAAACAATGAGATCTGTGCAAGTGTTTGTAGGACCTTCAGCAGCAGCAGATGGTGATGCAAACTCTTGAAACCAAGAATGAGATGACAAATCAAAAGATGTAGAGGAATCAGAGATTTCATCAGCATTTGTTGTGGATGGAACTGCTGAAGCTACAGGAACATCAAGTTTAGTGGACTCAGACAGTTGATCACTAAACTTGAATAGGTGAGTATTGATATTATCATCATCATCAATACCACCAGGTGGAGAACTGTTGACAGGAGCAACAGCTGAAGCCTGATAAGGAACATATTGCAGTATGTCCAAATCAAATAACTCCACAGGGTTTTGTGGAATCTTGTCCTTTGGAGATTCATTAAACTTTACATGCAGAGTCTCTTCAACTATCTTTGTTCGCAGTTGAAGACTCTGTATGCCTTGCAAGTAGATGAATAACTAACAAAATACACTGCATCCACCTTAGGATCAAATTTGTGGAGTTGACCCTTTGTGTTGAGAATGAAACAAGGACACCCAAAGGCTTTGAAAAATGAAACTAGAGGAGCCAAATGATGTAGAACTTCATATGGAGTATTCATCAACCTCTGATTTACTAAGGCTCTATTCTGCACATAGCAAGCTGTGTTAACAGTTTCAGCCGAAAAGGTCAGTGGCAAACCAGAGTCAGCCAACATGGACCTTGCAGCTTCAATTAGGGTCCTGTTCTTTCTCTCTACGACTCCATTTTGTTCTGGAGTCCTTGGGATACAAAACTGCCTCTTGATTCCCTTTGAGAGATAAAAATCATCAAGTGTATGGTTTCTGAATTTTGTTCCATTATCACTTCTAATACACTTGACAGATAGGGAATACTGCTTCTCAACATACAACACAAAGTTTATAATCGTCTGAGCAGCCTCATCCTTTGAATGCAAGAAGAGTGTCCATACAAATCTGGAGTAATCATCCACAATTACCAGAAAGTATTTCTTCTTTTCCATACTCATTACTCTCACAGGATCAAAGATATCCATGTGTAGTAATTGCAAGCAGGCAATGGACATAGGTTCTTCAATAGGAGGGAATGAGACTTTGTGCTGTTTTCCTTTCAAACAAGCAATGCAGTTGTCTTCACATCTGAACTCCTTCATAGGCAATCCCCTTACTAAACCATGATGTATTAGCTGATTCAAGTTTTTAAGATTCACATGACCCAGCCTTCTATGCCATAGAATAGATTCTTGAGGAGAAGCCTTGGAAAATAGGCAAGGATGGTCCTTTGAGAACTATTTTCTTGGAAAGATCTAAGGCATACACTCTTCCTGTCCTGTTGGCCCTCAGGAGAGTGTGATCATCCAACACCTTATCAATCAAACTCAGAACTTTGGATGACAGAATCCTGCAGTTCTGACTGGTGAAAAGAGCAACATGGCCTTTATCACACATTTGACTGACACTCAAGAGATTGTACTTGAGATTCTCCACATGGTTAACATCATCAAACCTTATTTCCCCATTGGAGACAAAGCCTTTGCCAATGATGTAACCCTTAGCATCATTGCCGAAAGAAACAAACCCCTTCTTTCTTTGAGAGTAATCATGGAGAAGAGAGTTGTTCCCTGTCATATGCATAGATCCTCCACTTTCTACATACCAGATGCTACTGTGGCATGCTAAAGAACCCTGCAATCATAATAAATTAGTTAGTTTTTGAGACCCAAACCTTTTTGGTTTTGGGTCTGTTCACATCAGCAGATGGTAAACTTACAGATCTACTATGAAGAACAGCCTGAGGAGATGGAGATGGTGAAGAAGAAGAATCCTTTGGCATGGATTTTCTTCTTTGGGGTTTCAGCACAGGAGCATCTAATTGGTTGACTCTCCTCAATAGATGTTGAACCATCATAATAAGTTGTGTCTGATTCTGTGATAATGCCTTCAGCTCATCAGACACATTAGTGCGTGAGATTATGGATTCCTATGTTGTACCATCTCCCTTTGAGCAACCTCAGTTGTTGCCTGATTAACCCCTTCCTTTTTGGATTTCTTTTTGGATTTTGGGGTTACAGGTTTTGATGTTGCTGGTACAAACTTGGTTTCAAATTCAGTTTTCATTTTATCCATTTTCTTTTTAATGTTCTTATTGTGTTTGAGTTTGAAGCCCTTTTTATACCAGCAATCATAAGTAAGCTGATTGAATAAGCCACATATTTCACATGGCTTTTTCTTCATCTTAAGTTGATCATCTGCTGAAGATGATGAAACTACCGAAGACTTATTCTTCAGCAGTTTGCGACCAGTACTAGCAGTTTTCTTCGTGCAGTACATGCTTTCTGGATATCTTCTTCAGTAGTTTTCCCACCCTTTCTACTGGCAGTTTTCTTTCCTTTAGTACATGCACTAGTTTGGGTTTGTTCTCCAGGTGTTATGACTTGCTCTTTAGTACTTTCAGTACTTTGTGAAATACCACCTGGAGTGATCAACCTTTTGATCATGTGAGTGTCAGCATTTGAACCATCAACATCAGCTGATAGGTTTTGGGAGGCATTAATGCTGACTCCAACCTCTGATGGTGTTGTATCAGATAGTAGATCACATGATGAAAAGAATTGGTTATTGTTGTCTCCATCATATCTACCTCTGCTCTGGGAGTAAAATCTGTAGGAGGAGCAGTGTGATTATAACCAATGCCAAACTTCACATTGGAAGCAGACTTCTTACAGAGAAGCATTTCAAAACCCTTGCAGGAATGTACCCATCGATCACACTCTACCTGGGTAGCTGCAAGTGTTTCTTTGAGGTCTCTGTACTTCTTTAGAAGTACCTCTCCCTAGCCTTATCATCAGTGATTTGGCATTTAAGTTTGTAAATCTCATCATTCTTATCATTAAGCACAGACTCAAATTCAGCTTTTCTTTTGGATATTATTTGTTCTAGCTCAACGTTCTTGTTAATTAATGCTACATTTGCTTCTCTAATAGATGCAAATATGGCTATGCATGTTTCAGAACATAGCTTGGCTTTGGCCTCAGAGGATACCTGTGATACCTGTGGTATGGAGGCATTAGAGGATGAGGTATCAGCAGACTCCAGGGCCATAAGAGCAAGGTTTCCAAAAGGATTGTCACCACCATGTTAACTAGCACCAGCAAACAGTTGTTCATGACCAGACATATCATCTGGTAAAGTGCTCCAGTCAACAACTCCTGGGGTGAAAAAGCTGTGTTGTTGAGGTTGAGATTGTTGATGAGATTAGGAAGGTTGAGGCTGAGGAAGAGCAGGTGGTTGTTGAGCAATTGGTACTTGAACTTGACTGGTTTGTGGCATGTAATAGCAGGATATGGATATGGCATTGGACCCTGAGGGACAAAATATGTAGGAGATAGAGGTTGTGATTGATGACCAGAACTAGCAGGATGTTGCCCTCTATTTTATTGAATATTACTTGGAAAAGTCACAAAGGGTGCAGAGGAGTTAGAGCCAGATGATCTACACTCTCTTGCATAATGCCCAAGCCTGTAGCATTTGTGACACCTCAACTTACTCTTGCCAAAACCAACTTTGGTTTTGCCAGAGAGTCCAGGGAATTTCCTACCAATTCTCTTGTAGAAATTCTGAGATCTGATATTAATCAAGGCCATTTGGCTTAGAATATCCATCTCTTCTAAGTCATCATCAGCTATACCTTTCAAATCATCCATAATGAAGCACAAATTGTCACTATTACAGCCTGACTGACTATCAAACTCACAAATGCATGATAGAACTATTTGAAGAGAAATCTATATGCACATCATAATTACTTTTTGATGCAACATATTCTGACTCATGACCGACCAAGGCAGTGTTCCCTGGTACAAAGTCTTCGGTGAGCTTTCCTGATGATGCCAGTTTCCTTTTCTGCTCTATCTCTCTTTGAAATGTAAGCAGTTTCCCATGAAGTTGGGTGAGAGATAGGCTATCCAGATATGCATTAGAGCGTAGGACAATTGTATATGTGTCCCATCTCTCAGGAAGTGATCTGAGGAATCTGTGGTTCATCTGGCTATTAGTGTATTCATGTTTGACCATTTTCAGCTCAGAGATCAAACATGAAAAACACTCAAACTGTTGAGTCAGAGTCTCACCCTTCCTATGAGCAAATGTCTCATATTGTTGGGCAAGTATTTCCCTATTGTTTGCTAAGACCTCATCAGTACCACCAAATTGTTCTTTCAGTGCCTTCCAGAGGTCATGAGCAGTTTCATGACGCATAAGCCCAGAATATATTTCATTAGGCAGTGCCATGGCCAGAATTCCATGAGCTTTAGCATCAATCTCAAACAGTTTTCGATCTTCATCAGAGTATTGTTCCTTCTTCTTCGGAACCATTTGGTTGGTTTCCGGATTGTACACCATAGGCATATGTGGACCATGTACCACAGATGTCCGACAACCTGAACTGTTAACAGACAGGTGATGAAGCATTCTACGTTGCCATATGTTATACTCAGTCCTAACCAGCATCGGAGGCTTGGTTGAGGAACCAGTATTGTGAGGGTCATTAGAAGGAGTAGTCATATTCAGAATTTAGACAAATTCAAGGTAAACAAAGTAAATCTAGCTCAAAACCACTTAGAACCTCAAACAAAATGGCCAGAAGCAACAGAAACTCAATCTCTATAACTGATTCTTGCAAATTTGCTAATTCGATCAAACATAGATAGCACAAGAACAGTGTCAATGATCAATTCTTAAATCGATGAATGATTAACCTGCTCTGATACCATTTTTAGGATCTCAGCATCTAGTTTGATCAATTAGATTGGATTTGCAGCGGAATGAGCTCACGAATTAACAAATTTAAACAAGAACACACGAAATTTATCTATGAAACAGTGTTTGTATAGAGAGAGAATTTCTGCCAAAAGGAATATTTTCATTCAATACATGCTTCGGCTGGCTTCACGCACACCGTTCCAATTAGGTCATCTTTCTTTTATAAGGGAAGCTGACGTCAATGATGTCACTTGACAGTGACATCTAACTGTTATTTAACTACTGAAAGTTACCACAACTACTGAAGATGTCAAACAGCTGACATCTTCTTACAAAAATACCAAGTCTTAACTATCACTACAACTACTGAGAAGAAACTACTGAAACAACGATTGAAGAACATGCTCTTCAGTCGTTTTACAAGTACTGAAATAGAAAATAAAACTACTGAAACGAAACCATCACAACAACTGAAGAATGCTTCTTCAGCTGTTGTGACAAACTCTGAAGCCTTCAGTACTTGGACTTCTTGAACTTCAGTTGTTGTCATTAGCTGATGTCTTCAGCTGATGTCTTTAGTCTTTGTACTTCAGCTGTTGATCTTCAGTACTTTAGTCTTCAGCTGTTGATCTTCAGACTTTGGTCTTCAGCTGTTGAAGTCTTCAGTAGTTTAGTCTTCAACTGTTGATCTTCAGTCTTTGGTCTTCAGCTGTTGAAGTCTTCAGTACTTTATTCTTCAGCTGTTGATCTTCAGACTTTGTCAAACAGCTAATCAAGTCTTCAATAGTTTTTGTGATGTCTTGTGGGACTTAAAGGTTTTTCCTGATATGGCTCATTGGTTCTTTTGGTCCAACATGGTCTATTCATGGCCTAGAATGAAGAAGGATATAGCATCTTATGTTTCCAAGTGCCTCACATGTCCAAGAGTAAAAAGTGAACACCAACAACCGAGTGGTTACTTGAACAACCCGAAATCCTTATGTGGAAATGGGAACATATATCGATGGATTTCATAACCAAGTTACCGTGTACCCCTCGTGGCCATGATAGTATATGGGTGATTGTTGACCATTTGACCGAAACGACACATTTCATACCAATACGAGACACTTACAAAGTTTCAAGATTGGCTCGTATCTACATTGACAAAATTGTAAGTCGTCATGGCATATCGTTGCACATCATATCTGACCGAGACGCTCGTTTCACTTTGCACTTTTGGTTGCCTATGCAAGAACTCTTGGGTACTCAATTCGATTTTAGTACGGCTTACCATGCTCAAACGGATGTTCAAACCAAACGAACGATTTAAACCCTTGAGGATTTGCTACGTCTTTGTGTCCTTGACTTTGGTGGTGATTGGGATACGCTTTACCGCTACCGGAATTTTCGTATAACAATAGTTATCACTCGAGTATCAAGATGGCACCATTCGAAGCCCTTTATGGTCGTAAATGCCATTCACCGATCTGCTGGACCGACATTGGTGAAAACTTCATCGCTGGTCCTAAACATATACAAGAACGACCGATAAAGTTTCCATAATCCGCAAGAACCCTAAAGTGGCAAGAAGTCGACAAAAGAACTATGCCGATAAGCGATGCAAGCCATTGGAGTTCCAAGCTGGCGACATGCTTCTTCTTAAGGTTTCACAGTGGAAAGGTATTGTTCATATTGGAAAGAAGGATAAACTGGCTCCAAGATTTGTAAGACCTTTGAAAATCCTGAAAAGGATTGGGAAAGTGGCTTATAGACTGGAACTACCTTCCGAACTCAGTGGAGTTCATCCTGTGTTCCATGTCTCAAATTTGAAAGTGTTTGGCCAACGAGAATCTGCATGTTCCACTGGAAGACATCCAGATCGATGAGTCATTGCACTTTGTTGAGAAACCTGTTGAAATTATGGATCGCATTATGAAGAAAACTAGAACCATAACTACTCCAATTTTGAAGGTTCGTTGGGAGAATAAGTGTGGAGCTGAGTTCACTTGGGAGCATGAGGACCATCTAAAGTCAAAATACCCGCATTTGGTCGCTTAGTTTATTCTTAATTTCGGGACGAAATTCTTTTAAATTTGGGAGACTGTAACATCTTGAATTTTGGTTAACTAAAAGTTAGCTTCATTAAATTCTTGTAACTGTCATTGTTGTTAATTATGAAATTGATGAGTTATTTATGTTATCTCTTAGTTATCATTAAATGTTAAATAATGAAAGTTAATAATAAAAATATTAACGTGTATATTAATAATAATAAAAGTGATAATAATAATAGTAATAATAATAATATAATAATAAATATAAATATAACAGTTTTAATACTTATAATAATATTAATATCTAAATATTACTAATCTTTGAACATTTAAAATTTAAATAGGTTTAGGGGAGGATTTATTTCAATTTGGAAAATTAAAAATGAAAGTTTTAAACATAAAATTATAAACAAACAAACTACAGGGGCTATTGTGTAAATTTCTCAAGAAAACCCAAACCGACTCCCCCTCACCCCCGTAAATCCGGCCGAGCTCCGGCCCCTCCTTAAACTCACCAATCATCGATAATTAATCATCAAAACCGTTTTGAATTGAATCTAGTGCATGAATCTAACTTGTAACCATAAAAAATTCAACCTGAAATGCTCAATGTTCCAATGAATCACCTGAAACCAAAACACCGTTTAACTTCTAACCATTCAACGTATATATCGTGCTAATAACTCAATTAATGGAACCTAAAACCATCGAATAACTATTCCTAACACACCATTACTTGCAATTTCATCTAAGAAACACACAAATCTCACATCCATTTACAAATTCTGTCACGAAACCACCGTTAGTCGAACACCATCATCTGGGGTTCTTAAATCAAAATTGATAGAGGGCTTTTGCTTGTCGATATCTTTGGGAGCTTCCTAAAAAATGAATTAAATTGTTAATCACATTTGCATCTTGAACAATCTTCTACCAAGTCGCGACTATTTTCGCCCTCATTTAGCATCAATACGGGTAATCAAATGGGTCCTTAGACTCGAAATCACATGGGGATCGAAAGCCCCAATGTTGATTTCATTATCATTACGGTTTGATGTTCAATTTGGTCCAATTCCCTTCTAGGGTTCTTGGGGTTTGGGGACACTTTGTTAATGTGGCTTAAGAGAATTCAAAACCAAGTTAAAACACGGCTAAGGCCTTGGTTTAAGCGGTAACACTGATGACTTCTAAATAAGCGGTCCCATGTTCGAACCCGGGGGACCTCATGTTTTAGTTTTAAGGCTTTTAGCCTTTGTTTTAAATTCAGAATTTTTCTACAAATTTATAAAAATCAATTTATGAACTTGTTAATTTTTTTAAAGACACCATATTATTTCTGCAAACTGAATTCGTAAAACATCTTAGTATTTTTATTAACATATTTTAGACGAACAATATATTTAGTTTATTTTCTTATAAAAATGACTTTAAATAATGTTTTAAATCACTAAATATTAGTTGTTCAAACTTTAACTATATATGACATTGTTTAAAAGTTTATTTAAATTACATTTAGACATTGTTGCCAATGGTTTTCTTTTATTTCTTAATATTAAAATGATTAAGTAGTATATTTCGTTGACTCAAAACATAATCAAATTTACTATTTTAGTTGGATTTAATTATTAATATCCCAAATTCCTATCGGAACCCTAGTTCACGTTAAAACATTAATCTTATTATTAAACTTAAACTTGTAAAATATATATTTAGGTATCTTGTGAGGGACTACGTTGAAAAGTTGTTTATTATTCTTTTTAACCTTTATTTATACAATTATACATCAAGTGAGTATTTCTATACCTCTTTTGCATATTTTTATACATTGGGCTGAAACATGATACCTTATAATCAATGCACTTATAAAACGTTTGGTTCTTGTAAACACTTGGGCCATTCACTTATTTATTGTGGTTAGTTGGACTTTATTAATTACCATGTATTGACTATTATATGTGGAATTATTAACTATTTCTAGCCTGGCGATGTTAGAGATCTATGGGCCTGGCAAGCCTGCTTGGTTAATCCAAGTACACTTAGCTAATCGTATAATCTTGTAAACGTCAAACTTGTAAATTTGCAAGGTTTGATTGTTGCATTTGTCATACATCCGTAATTACTTTGCTCACTAACTTATGACATGAATTGCCATGTTTTATATATTTATGTATGAAAACTATGGAAATCTGACCAACATTATGTTGACCTTTTATTTTTAACATGTTTGAGGAAACGCGCAAGTTTGATAGCCATCTTTGAAGTTCATTCACATCTAGGAATGGACCTAGTTCAATAAATGAATTGTCTTGAGTTATTTCTTATTTCGTATTGTTGATTTCTTATTTGAGACTTATGCTTGTAATGTTACATTTGAAACTTATGATTATCATATTTGGGTTTTAATAGTAGCGTTATGTGGCTGTGAACAATCTTAACCCTCATATCTTGATGTTTCCGCCGTCAAGGTTGGGGTGTGACATCACAACCCCATATTCATGTCCAACCATTTTCCTTTCTTCTTCCCTTTATCACTAATGAATATCTTGAGCTCTTTCTTCTTTTGCTTCTCATTCGATTCTCAAAATCGAGATCTATTTGATTATATTAAAGATGTGCAAGGCTTTATCTTCTAAGGCATCACAACCTAGAATGTTGATTCTACTTACTTATTTTTCAATTGAAATTAATGGCTAGCGAAAGGGTATGATTGCCTATTTACTACTTATAACATAGTGTGGGAGTTACAACTAGATTATCTAATTAAGAGTTATAACCATTTGCAAATGAGATAGAAAGATGATAATATTAAAAAATTCACCTTTCCAAGTTGCACCTCATGGGCCTTTTCCAGGATAACTCATACAAATTTAGTTTTTAGCGATACATATTGACCCTTTCGTGGAGTTGTTTAATGTTTTCTACCAAGCCAACCTTAGGGTAAATGTATTCTTTATAGAGCACTATGGTGACTATTATATTTTACAAAGGTAATTCTATTTTTTCTTTTAGAACATAAATGAAAATTCAATTAAGTTAAATTTATGAATTTGTTTAAATTTTGATATAAATAAGTCTTCCATAAACATGTTTTTGAATGATAATGAAAGTGTTACTATTGATTCTTCAACAAAGAACATTCGACCCTATACATAACCATTATCAAACATAAATTGAGGCATAAACATAGGAACTAATCAAGACTCAATCAAAGATAGATATGGATGAATATGTTGCATTAATATTCCCCCTCAGTTGGAACATTGATACTTCAAGACATTTAAGCTGGACCGAAACGAGTTGAATAGATGTCTAGGAAGGCCTTTAGTGAAGATGTTTGTATAATAAAGTGAGGATGGAACATGATGAACGCGTATGTGATCGATTTGAACTTTCTCATGAACAAAGTGTGTATCCAAACTCCACATGTATGGTATGCTGGTGTTGAACCAGGTTACTAGTTAAGTAAATAGTTGAGACATTCTCACAATATACCATAGTAGCTTTATGAATCGGGATATGTAGCTCTAAAAGTAAGTTACAGACCCAAGTTGCTTCGATAACTGCATTGGCTACACCCCGATACTCTGCTTCGGCACTGGAGCGTTAGATTGTCAATTGACTTTTGGATGACCATGATATTAGATTGTCACCTAAGAATATGCAATACCCGGAAGTGGATCTCCGTGTGTCCGGGCAACCTCCCCAATTAACATAAGAGTAAGCAATTAAGGATGAGTTTCGAAAAGCTATAATCCAGAGACCAAAATTGATTTACCAATCATGTACCATAAGACCCATTTCATAAACACAAAATGTGGCTCTAGTGGGCTCTGCATAAATAGACAAAGTTGTTGAACTGCATAGAAGATGTCTGGTCTAGTGATCATGAGATACTGTAGGGTCCCAGCAAGATTGCAATAAAGAGACCCATCTCGTAATAATTCTCCGATGGTAGCGGTCAGTTTTTTATTTGAATCAATAGGTGTGTGATAGGGATTACATGCAGTCATGTTAGCACGAAGCAGAATGTCATGAACATATTGAGATTGGCTGAGAAATAGTGCCTAATGATCTCTAGAAACAGCGATGCTAAGAAAATGTAAAGCAATCCAAGGTCAGACATCGCAAATTCAGTGGAGAGACGTGCAATAGTTTGTTGTAGTAGCGCAGGTTACCTAGCAGTGAGCACAATATCATCCAAATATAACAATAGATAAGTAATATGGTTCTTGTGTTATATATAAAAAGAGATGTTTCACATTTGCTACTTCAAAAACCAAGTGATGTGATGAACAATGAGAACCTGGAGAACCATGTCTGCGGTGTTTGTTTCAAACCATATAATGGCTTTTGTAGGCGACATACATAATTAGGAAAGCGGGGATTAGTAAATCATGGGGGTTGATTCATGTATACGGTTTCTTCTAGATTTCCATAAGGAAATGCATTTTTGACATCCAATTGGTGAACCGACCAGGAGTTTGATACGATTAATGAAAATACAGTATGAATGGTTGTAGGTTTAACCATCGGGCTAAAAGTTTCCATACAATTAATTCCAATAGTGTGATATTTACCATTGCAAACTAGATGTGCTTTGTAATGATCTAATGTACCATGGATTTGAATTTTTGCCACAACAACAACATCAACCTAATGACTGGGTTGTTCATTGGTCTAGGTACAAGCTCCCTAATTGTTATTAACCTATAAAGCACTAAATTTATCGTTCATCGCACGAAGAAAATTAGAATACGATAAAGCTTTATTATAATTGGTGAGAAAAGGTGAGATATTGGAAATAGTGACCAAATTATATTTTGGGTTTGATTTGAGAATACTAGTTTTTGCTCGAGTTTTCATGGGATGAGCATTGGACACAGGGGGTTGGGGCTTTGGTAAGTAGAATGGTGTGAGTTTTGAGTTGTTTGTGAAGAATTAGGTAGTAGGCTGGATGGGTGAGTGGGAAAGGATGGGCAGATAAGTGAAGAGGGTGGGTTGTTAGGTAGGTAGGAGTTGTTAGGTGAGTTGATAGGTGTGGGGTTGGATCTAGAAAAGCTAGTACAACCAAAACTAAACACTTAGATAATTTTGATGCCACTAATAAAGGTCTTCCGAAGCTAATTATAAAACTTCTAAAGGCAAATGGAGCTCTTCCAAAGGCAAGTACAAGATCATCTTCGGAAGGAAAACTCCAACTTCCAAAGGCAAAGTCTTCTCTCTTCCGAAGTTCAAGACTTGGAAGAATTCAAGACTATAACTTCCAAAGTATGAAGTCCAAAGGAAGCCTTGGAAGAAGTAGCTACTTCTAAAGTATAAATGGCTCCGGAAGAACTTGTTCTTCTGAAGCCAGTTAACCTTCAGAAGTATCTACTATGAACTAGTGGACATAAGTATGGTATGTCTGGCACTCCGTTACAAATCTCTAAAATACTGCATGGTGCTTTCCCACGCCTATGTAGTTGACCATACTTTATTCCACTGTTCACCTTTATTAGTTAGTACAATTGCTAACTTTAGTTGTTTACTAAAGGTAAGTAATGGACATGTCATGACTATCAAATCTTAGATAAGACATTATCTAAGATACCCTAACTAAAGCTTTGTAGTATTTTATATAGTCTTAGGTTTCCAGCTAGTATCAAAGTATATCCGGTTGTAGGTGATAGTATATATAGTTTCTTATTGTAACTCTTGTAACATGCTTGTAAGATTCTTGTAAAACTTTGAGTTGAGAAGTATATATACAATTACCTTGAAAATTATTTCTTTGTGTTCTTTGTTACCTAGTATATTATTACCAACTCTTTGAAGAGATTCTACTTCATCTAAACCGTGTATGATTAAGTGAGTTTGAGAGAAACCAAGTGTTAGTGACAAACATTGATCCTGCATTTGATATCAGAGCTTTTTACGCTCCTGATTGTGAGATCTTACCATCCAAATCAACTTGTTTTTCATTCCTCCTTTTACCGCAATCAAAAAATGGCCTTTAACTAGAAGTCTGAAGTTGAAATAGGGACAATGACCAAAGCACCTATCATCACCCTAGAAAACTTCAGATCATGGAGTAGACATATCGAAGGTTTCATCAGCTACCAAGATGGCAAGATGTGGCAATCTATCATCAATGGTCCTTACAGACCAAAGGTTGTTGCACCAGGTGGAAACGATGCCATAATAAAGAAAGTTGTAGAAGACTACTTTGATGAAGACCGCAAAAAGCTGGACATTGATTGTAATGCGATGACTATTCTAATGACTGCAATTCCCAACTCCATCATGGTGGGTTTTGAGCATTGCAAGTCAGCAAAGAACTGTTTGATGCCTTGTCTTAGATGTACTCCAGCTTGAACGACTCCAAGAAAGATTCACTTAAGGAATAGTTCTAGAACTTCACTTATATTGCTGGAGAGACCCTTAGCCAACAATACTTCAGGTATATGGATCTTGTTTCCTCCCTTCAGTCTGTGGGAATTACCCTTGAATTAAGAGATCTCACTCAAAAGTTTATGAGTGCACTCCTAAATGAGTGGATGTTCTATTGTGTCTTTATCAAGAGAACAGAAAACTTGAACTCCCTCACCATGACTAAACTATATGGCATCCTTGATTATATCATGTAGAGATAGGGAACAAGTGAGGCCATCAGATGACCAACCCTTCAAGCCTTCCTGCTAGGAATGCTTTAATGGTTGCTAAAGGCTTAGAACCCCCAACCTCAGTAGTACCTGACATATACCCAGCAACCATCCTGTTCTTCTGGGCTATACATCATTTTCCTTGAGACGCCAAGGTCTCAACAGGGGCAACAAAGTTCTTCCAGGACATGTTAGGACCTGGTATCTGAACGAAATACTGAATGATTAACGTGTAAACCAAACCAAATAGTGCGGAATCCTATTTGATTGGCGATCCAATCAGTGAGAACGCACGTAGAATCAATAAAGTATTGAATCATACGTTAAGAACCGATTAGAAATCAATCTACAACGTTCTATGAACTTGGAGTATCAACTTGGAGGTTTCTGGACGGCTAGGGTACGTCTGGAATCGAAATAGAATGAATCCTCTCGTTTTTCACCGAATTGGGTTGTATTTATAGTTTAGTATTGTTCATTCGTGCGACTGAACCATTAGTATGGTTCAGTCGTGCGATTGAACTATGCGGTTGATTCATCCGCACGGCTGAGTGTTCAGTCGTGCGTCTGAGTCAATCGCATGAAGTTGTTCAGGCGTATGGACTATTTAGGCGCATGGACACTCAGTCGCATGGCCAGTCAGACGCATGACCACTGTTGGCCCGCATGGTCTAGTCAGACACATGAGAACTTCACTTCACCAAGTTTGAGTGTATTCAATATTATAACATTATGCATAACACTTCAAACAATCACAAACCTAATTAACCAATTCAACATCGACTCATTAATGAAATATTAAATATTATAAATAATAGACAACCAATATAATTTCATTAATCATTCCAACCATTACACCAGAATCAAACAAACAAGATCTATTACATTCATATCATGATCTAGGGACATACATGTATGAACAAACTCCCCTTGTACCTAGATCTCTCTAAAGTCTTGTTTTCTTCATTACCTCCTCATACTTCTTGTACTTATCCTCTTTTGTGACTCCTGCATGAATCTCAAATGCAAAACAGAGTCTTATGACATTCTAGAACTGGAGGGCTTGTACTATATCCTGTGTATCATAGAACAGTGGGCACTTGTATAGAGTGTAGACATCATTAGCTGACAAGTTGGTAAGCCACATTGGGTCAAATACCCTGATAGTATCCATTTGGCCCTTTTTGTTTAGGACTATGAACATTTCTCCTGTCCTCCAATCGTAGTACCACCACTTAAAGTGTGGAGTGAAGTCCTATGGCATTTCCCTGAGCGGGATTCTTGACATCGTGCACGGAGGACTCAATTTCAACACTATCTTTGGCTTTCCAGTAATGGCATCAACTTTAGACCTTTTGATGTACCTTGTAGGCTGTTGGGGTCTGAAGTTAACCCACCTGGTGTAGTACTCCTTTCTTAGGGCAGCCTCAAACCAGCCTGACATCTTTCTCGGGTTAGCATACAACATCTTCAGTTTGGCCTGCTGGTTGAGCTCAAAAGCTGGTAGAGTCTTTAGATCATGTGGAAATCTAAAGTGCTCTATGCCCTTCTCTCTCTTAACTGCATAGACATTAAGGTCCTCAAAATATGCCCATGCTATAATCCTACCTGATACCTTATGATGTTTCTTGACTCTGTAGAGTTTGGTGTAGGCGTCCTGCTTAGGTGCAGCGTGTTGGGCTCTAACTTCTTCAAAGCAGGCAGCCCACTCAGCCTTTCGGATATCAACATCATCATTTGAGGCTTGGGCCGTTCCCTCTGTTTTCTCTGACTCTTGCTCCATTTTGTCTAACACTTCAAACGTATCACTGACAAGGGATTCACCCAGATTGGGGACCATATTTCCCTCTTTGTCAGCATACTGAGGGTAGTGCTCTGTAGTGACATCTTCTATCTCTATTTCATCAACATCATTGAGCTCTTCGTCACTTGTCGAGTCGCACGTTGGAGCATCATTCACAAGCTCATCGGGATTGAGCTTGAAGATCTCAGCTAGTTGCTCATTTGATAGATCGTGAATTATTTCCCCTTCTTCAGGGGTATAACTCACCGACCTTCTAATGATCCCTTGCAGATCAAGAATCATAGTTAGCTGAGTCTTGATCTGCTGAAGGGGAGCAACATCAAACTCATCCCTTTGATAGTTTGGATCTGTTTGATTTAAACATGTAACACATCAATCATTAGTTAATAATCAGGACATAAATTCATTAATCTTAATATAAACATCGAATACATAAGTTTAAATACATGATTCAAATATAGAAGTAATCAATTATACAGACATCTAATCATTACTTTTCTCTTGGATCACTGGATCATCGCTTGGTGGAGCAGAGGAGGAAGCTTGTTGGTCATGTTTCTTCTTGGATCTCCTATCCTGACCTTCAGTAGAGGCAGATGCAGCTGCATCCCCTCCTTCTTCATCATCATCCTCATTCCTCTCCTCTATCCTCTCGTCCTCAGTCCCCTCATCATCCTCAGTCTCATCATCATCATCTCATCATCATCCTTATCATCATCATCACCATCATTACCATCTCCCTCTTTAATCTTCAGAGGCTCATCTTAGATCCCTTAAGCTTGAGCATGATCCTTTTAACTTGAAAAACTTTTGATCACCACAGACATGATCATTTTTGACAATTTGACACCTCAGACGTGACCCTATTAAACTTTGAAAAACACATGTGGCCATCTCAGACATGACCCTTTTAGGTGAGTTAATCCCATACTGATTTTCATGATGTAGTCCGACAAACAAACAAACATGACTACCTAACTAGAAACTTAAACTAAATACAAAAATAAAACTTGTTTTTGACTTTTTGTGAGAGATAAATCCTAAGATAGACATCTACTGGATTTGGGTCCAGAATAGGTAGCTTCAATTTAGTTTGACCACACCTGGACCAATTCAATTGTGGAATCATACAGGCAAGTCAAATCATTTGGGACTTGTTATCAAAAGCTTTAGATGCTCAATTCTTGGTTTTCATCCAGAGTCGTTAGCAAATTTAGGAAATCACACTAGTACTATTAGATTCCCACATTGATTTGAACTTTCAAGAATTGCAGCCACAATGATTGTTAGTATATTGTCCTCTTAAATCCATACACAGACTGTAGACACAAACTGGTGATCATTTTAGGTTTAATTATTTCAACTAACATTTGTGGATCCCACACTTATATGGTAATCAACATTCCTGAGGAGCTTTTGAGCGGTCTACGGGTATTTTTACGAGAAGAGACTATTCGTAGAGCTTTCAAAGAGAAGCCAGTCCTCAGGTTAGTGCCATCGCACAGCAGAGAGGCGGCAAACAACAATGAATTCTAGAATATCTAGGTTATGCTTATCCTCAGGTCAGTGCCATCGCACAGCAGAGAGGCACACAACCTATCTTCTTGTTAGAGCAGCTAAATTTTCTTTTGCACAGAATGCACCAACAACATATGTCGTTAGCTTGATAGCATTTTTCTTTCATTTTTTTCATGCTTTTCTCTATTTATGGTCATCTGCACACATTTGTGGCGTTTACATGCTCATTACCCCTTATTGGAATATTGTTGATTGTGTTAACAAGTGATAAGATGGCAGTCCACAGTCAGTTGAACAACTTAATTTGATCTTGAGATCACTAGTCAGGTCTAATCATCTATTGTGTGAATCTACTGACACATCATTTGTGGTCTAGCAACCTCTAGGTCTACTTTCTTTGTGTTACCTTAGTAGTTACCAGTTTTTCTATCATCTTCCCTTTTATATGCTTAGACTACACAGACTTATACTTTGAATTTTGCATCTTTTCTAAATTAAATTTTAAAGTCCCTTTTGATTTGTTCCTGTGTACTATCATTTTCCAAAAGGTTTGAATCGGTATCACAGATACGATCTACCTTATATCGGCTATCCACTCCTTCTCACTCGTTTTTTTATAATGTTACTAGCCTGACCTACTCTCCCCCTAAAATTGTAAAATCATACTGGATTTAATTATTTTAGGATTTTAACAGACAGCTAAATTACATAAATTTAATTTAAACTAAATAAAACAAATAAGAAAAAAATAAAAAAGAAAAATATGACTACAATGCATTGGACTACACATGATCATCATCAGGAATAACATCACTTTTCTTTTTAACGCCGTTGACCTCTAATAGATATAGAAAACGTGGTTTATCAAAGGCTTTTGTATAGAGGTCAGCGCTTGAAAGTCAGTATTAATTTTTACCACATCGATTAAGTTCTTTTCAAAACAGTCTTTTATGAAATGGTATTTAATACCGATGTGTTTGGTCTTTGGATGTTGTACCGGATTTTTAGTTACTGCAATTACAGCAGAGTTATCAACAAAGATAGGAGTAGAAGAAAACTTTAAACCGTAATCCCACATTTGCTGTTGAATCCAGATGATTTGTGAACAGCAACTTGCAGCAGCAACGTATTCGGCTTCATAGGTTGACAATGCAACCGAGGTCTGCTTCTTACACTGCCATGTAACTAATCTCCTCCCAAAGAATTGACACCCTGCTCATGTAGACTTGTAGTTCATCTTACAGCCCCCGTAATCCGAGTCACGATATGTCGTGAGCTGAAAGGCATCATCATGAGTGTTAGGATCAGTGATCTAAGTTTGATTAATTAGAGAGTATTGCAGTGGAATTCGAACAACAAATTAAACAATTCACAAGAACACAATTGATATTCAATGTAACAGTAAATGGTTACAGAAAAAGAGAACTCTGCAAAAGAGATATTTCATTCATATGCTTTCGTGGTGGCTTAATGTCACACTTTACAACTAGGTCAGCATTCCTTATATAGGATATGTGACGTCTGCTGATGTCACTTGATTGTGACATCTAACAGAATTATTCAAACTACTGAAACTATGCAAACTACTGAGAATGTTCTCAACTACTGATTACATCTCACAGAATGCTAAGTACAAGAACATAAAACTACTGAAACTAAAGTACTGAAACTGTAAGTACTGAAAAGTAAATTACAAGTACTGAAAGAAAACCATCACAACTACTGAAGTTGATAACTTCAGCTGTTGTGAGAACTACCGATGTTGATAACTTCAGCTGTTGTGACAACTACTGATCACTTTGTCTTTAGTCTTTGTTCTTCAGACATTGTTCTTCAGACTTTTACTTTCAGAATTTGTCTTCAGATAGCTTAAAACTTTGTCTTCAGTAGTAGTCTTCAGTTCTTGTCTTCAAACCTTGTAATCAGCTGATGTCTTTAGCTGTTATGATCTTCTTCAGCAGTTGTAATGTTTGTGGGACTTAGAGGTTTTTCTGATCAGGCTCATTGGTTCTTTTGGTCCAACAAACTCCCCCTGAACCAATGCAGCCAAAACCTCTAAACTTATTGATGATGCCACTATTCTTGGCAGAGAAACACCCTCTTGATCAGCTTCAGAGGTAATCAGTTAAGCACAGGCCGGGAAAAGGTTTCTAATCTTTTGATTGGCTAAGTATGGAAGGGAACTCTGTCTTGGGAAACTGGACACAGAGTCTTGTCCCAACCATGAAACTAATTCCCATTAATGAGTCTATAAGACTCACTAGCATAGGCCTCAAGGAGAACAACTTGTTTCTCCTTGGTGAGTTCTTCTGCTTCTCCCTCAAAGAAGAACTCTGGGCCATAATACTCAGACATGTATCTCACTGTCTTTCCATTTTTCAACTCCACAGTTGTTATTTCTCTAGAAGCAAATTCATCAGGGTGAGAGCCTTCAAGCAACAACTGGAGTTCATTTTTCTGAAGATCTTCAAGTCTTTTGTATAACAACCCCTTCTTGATCCTTTTGTTCTCAAGAATAGATTGAGGGGTTGTCTTGGATTTGTGAGCTCTCTTGAATTCTTCAATGATTTCCCAGGGTGAGACTACCATGGCCAATGTAATTGCAGCATTCAAGTTCTTCTTCACCTGGCCATGATATCTACTTGGTATATTCTTCTTATGAATTCTAGAACTTACCCTGGGGTCTGGCCAGATCCGCACTCTTTCTTTTTGATGTTGAAAAGTATGTCTAAGAGTGTACAGCCTCAGAGCCTGTTTCTTCATTTCTTGAATGGATAAGGACTGAGGGAAATCCTTATCAACCATCTTGAGAAACTTCTCATCGTGCTGTTTCTACTGTTCTGCTTCTTCAATCTTTACCTTCACCATCTGCATTTGCAAGTCAGGAGTAATCACTTGTTGACTTCTGTGCTCAGGTGATTTGAGTTTGAGGACAGCAGAGATTGGCTGACTATCATCATCATCATCCTCTTCTTCATCTTCTTCTACCGTCACACCCTTCTCTCCTTCTGGGTGCATCACTGGGTAAGGTTTGAGGTGGTTTTTGGGGTAAAGGGATTGGTTTTGTGGGTGGCTTTGGTTTAGGGATAGATTTGGGAGATTTTAGAGATAAGGGTTGTGTTTGAGTGGGAGTGTGAGAGAAAACTGACTTAGCATTTTGGTGGTGAATTGGCTTTGGAGAGCTTTGCCATTTCAGTTCTCTTCCCTGCACCTGCTTCATCCAGTGCTTCATTATCAACCCCTTATTATGCCTCCAGCAGAGCAGATCTTCTTGGTTATCTCAAGATACTGTCTCTGGACCAGGCCTTTATCTCTATCAATGATCTTCCAAGGTACTTGGCAATGAATCTAATCATTATCTCAATCTTTCCCTTTCCAAACAACTATAACCGGCCCATCTAGCTTGAATCTCTTCTATTTCCAGCCTTATGATCTCAGTGTCTAGTGTGGCTGTGTCATGACCTTGTCGAAAGAGCTGATCTATAATTTTATCCATGGATCTGCTGTGAGCTTCATCAGCATCTTTGACAAGATCTTTTAAGGATTTATCTTTATCAGCTTTTGACTCAGCACTTTTCTTTCTTTTATATGTGATCATCTGTTCTGAGATCAGTTCTTTCTCCACCTCCTTCTCTTTTGCAGGTTCTTTCTTTTCATCAACTCTTTTTCTTTTCTTTTCTTTCACTGTCTTAGACTTGGAAGTCTCCCCCTTTTTGGTTGCATTGGGATCAGGGGCTTGAAAGGTAGAAAGAGATTTGTGAACAGCATCATCAGTGAGGGTTTGTAGATTTGAGGATATCCTCTCATCAATGGCTTTATGCACTATGTCAGTGATGATGGGAGTGATGAGAGGTAAGGAGTTTTGAAAGATAGCAACCATCTGCTCAGAGGGGTTCTGTCCCTGAGAGGTAGTGCCAAAAGTAGTGGCTGGTGGCTCAGTTACATGTGTAGGCTCAGTGTTGGGGAACCTTCAATGGAAGGTGCCATCTGTGGGGTTTGTGAGGTAGATGGACTTTGATCCTGAGACATTTTGGCTAACAACTCTTTGAGTCTGCTCACCTCAGTCTCAAGGATGGTATTATGGCTAATATATCATAGAAAAAGCCCAGGTCATCATCAGTTTGTGCTGAATCACCTGACCTCCTGATTGAATCAGGATCTACATGCTCTGAGTGTAGATCAGTAGAAGCATGTGCCCTTTGGTCTTGGTACTGGGGACTTCCTGCCTCAGGATTGTGTCCTCTTGGCAGTTGCCTCTGGTAAGGTCTTATGGATGTTACCAACTTCATCCTGTCATTTGCTAATCAGTAGAAGTGGCAGCCTTACCAGATGTTCTATTCTCTGTTTCTACACTTCAAGAGTGAACATTGTAACCCCTGTGCTGTGGGTTATCAGAAGCATTTTGGTCCTCCCCCTCAATGGTGAGTATGTATTCCTAGTGGTAAGTGGTTTCTGGGGAGGGGGTGAGGAATGCAACTGACTCAGCACTTTAGCAATTATCAGTGTGGGCTTTGAGGGGTGGTGGCATGTGGAGATTGGTCTGAAGCAGAATGCACCGGGGGAGAGGTGCTCTTCAATGGTAACCCTCTCAATTGAGATAGGTTCTAGAAATTTGGGATCCCCAATTGTGGTTGCAACAGGATACTATTGAGAGGATACCTATGCGGCTTCAGCAGGTTGAGTCTTGGACATAACTGGGGGTTATAACCAGTATGTATTCCTGTGTTGTGGTACAGGGGCATCCTCAGGGGACTCATCTCCCTGAGTAGCCTTTTTGGGCTTTTTGGATTTGGGTTTGGTGGGGACTTGGATCTGGAAGTGGAGGTGTGGGTTCCCTCTGCTTCGGTTTTAGCATCCGGGCAGCCCCTTTAAGAGTAGGTCTGAGTTATGTCGGGAGTATACCTCAGCTAAAACAGCTGGAGCAGGGACTCCTAGACCAACAAGGCCATTAGATTGTAATTGATTCAAAATTATGGCCATCCGAAACCTGGGATAAAGTATCCATCTGTTTGCCACAGGTTTCTGAGCTAGATCCTTTAGTTCCGTGAACACTATCTCAGAAAAAATTAGATTTTGGCGTTCAAGGATAGAGTACAATACTGTTGCCATCGGGAAGACATCTGATCCCAAGAAGATGTCTTTGATGCAAGGCAGACATTCACCATATGAAAGATAAGTCGTTCAGCATCATAGAAGCTTTTTAAGTATGGTTGTAGCACTTAAGTCGCCCTCATACCCGTTATGGATAAAAGACATATTGGTGCCTTTAGGGTATTCTTTAGGATAGGTGCCATCATGCAGATTTAGGTTTTGCGAATGATGTCGGGGGTGATGAGCACCTGTTTCTGGTTCACGAACGACTAGAGAGTGATTTGTCTATCATTCTCACTAGTTATTACAGAGACGTTGGTCCAGAACTGGGATAAGGAGTCAGGATATATGGTAGGATTCAGAAGAAAGGTTGTTCGGTATGGGGAATCCACCATAAGATCGATGGCAGTGTCAAACTTGTTCTAGAAGGCCGATTTCAAAAGGTAAGCAACATAGTTGTGTCGGGGTTTGAGATTCATGGTCGCCATTGTTAAGAGAGAAAGGTTTGAAAACGGCTAATGAAACGTTTGGCTATAAGTGCAGGTATTTATAGTTTAGAAAAGGCTGAAAAGAGAACGACTGAAGGTGTGGTGTTGGCATCAGTTGTTATGAAAACAACTGAAGACTTGGTTTTAACTATCAGACGTTTGAAAACAACTGAAGACTTGGTTTTAGTCATCAGTAGTTGTGAAACTACTAAAAACCTTGGTTTGTCTTCAGCTGTTGTAAACAACTAAGGACTTGGTATTAGTCATGAGTAGTTGTGAAACTACTGAAGACATGGTTTTGTCATCAGCTGTTTAGAGTGAAACAACAGTTTGTGGAAATGACTGAAGTGAAAATTCTCATCAGTAGTTTTCGTTAATTCTTAGCTTTTCAGCTGTTTCATACTGTCCTCAACACTACTCATCAGACTTTTTAGCTAATTTCAGTAGTTTCATAGGACATCAGTACTTATCTGTTTTTACTGACATCAAGAGTTATAACTACATCAGCAGTTGTAACTGCATCAGTTTCTTTTAACAGAATTAGTACATATTTGTGACATGGTTACTAATGATCATCAGTACTTGTTTACTGAGATCCGTAGTAGTTATCACTTTTCTAGCTGCAGCATACCAAGCCTTAACACAAGGTTTTGGAAAGTTGAACTATCCAAAGGCTTAGTAAATATATCTGCAAGCTCTTCAGCACTAGGCACAAACTTTTGATCAATCAGACCTTTTTCAAAATAGTCCCTAATAAAATGGTGTCTGATCTCTATATGTTTGGTCCTAGAGTGCTGGATTGGATTCTTGACAATGCACAGAGCTGAAGCACTATCCATTAATAATGGAGTCTTAGTCTCTGTAATGCCATAATCCAATAGTTGGTTTTGAAGCCAGAGTACCTGAGATGTACAACTTGCAGTAGCAATGTACTCTGCTTCAGCAGTGGATGTAGCAACAGATGTTTGTTTCTTACTCTGCCAAGAAATCAAACAGTTGCCTAGGAATTGACATCCACCAGAAGTTGACTTTCTGGTTAACTTACACCCTGCATAGTCACTATCAGAAAAAGCAACTAATTTGCGAGTGTCCAGTGGAATACCAAAGACCTAGAGATTGTGTACCTTGCATATATATAAAGATCCTCTTGACTGCAATCAAATGAGACTCTTTAGGAGCAGCCTAAAATCTAGCACAAACACAAGTTGCAAAATGATATCTGGTCTAGAAGCTGTTAAGTACATCAAGGATCCAATCATACACATCTGTAAAGTGTTTCATCAACAGCTTTACCTTTCTGATCTGCATCCAGTTGTGTGGTGTTGCACATGGGAGTAGAACAGGGCTTACAATTTGGTAAATCAAACTTATTCAAAAGTTCTTTTGTATATTTGATTGATGAATAAAGGTACATCAGCCTTTTGTTTGATTTGCAAGCCTAGAAAGAACTGTAATTCTCCCATTCACTCATTTCAAACTTTTGTTTCCTTAACTTGTAAAATCATCACAAACTGGGGATCAGAGGATGCAAAATATATCATCAACATAAATTTGAACAAGTAGCTTATGCTGATCCACTTCTTTATAAACAAAGTTTTATCTATGGAGCCTCTAGTGAAATTATTTTAAGAAGAATTTGAAAGTGTTTCATACCAGGCTCTAAGAGCTTGCTTCAACCCATAAAGAGCTTATCAAGTTGATACACCAATCAGGATGTTTATTATCTCAAAACCTGATGGTTGACACACATAAACCTCTTTTTTGATTTTACCATAAAAAATGCACTTTTGACATCCTTTGAAAAACTTTAAGATTGGGATGCAGCATAGGCTAAGAACAATCTAATTGCCTCTAGTCTGGCTACAGGGGCAAAGGTTCATCATAATCAATACCTTCTTTGTGAAAACCCTTGTACAACCAGTCTAGCCTTGTTCTTGACAATAAGCCCATTTTCTTCAGTTTTATTCCTAAACACCCATTTAGTGCCTATTGCACACTTTCCTGGGGGTAGAGGAACCAGTTCCCACACTTGCTGCTTTTTGAACTGAAGTAACTCAAGCTGCATGGCTTCAACCCATCCATTGTCTCTCAAAGCAACATGATAGTTCTTTGGCTCTAGCTGACTGATAAAGAGAGCATAGAAGCAGAAGTTAGACAATTGACTTCTGGTTGAGACACCAGCATTGATATCACCAATGATTTGAGACATGGGGTGATTCTTCAGCTCTTGGTATACTATAAGATCAGTGCAAGTGTTTGTAGCGGTTCAACAGCAGCAGATGGTGATCCAGATTCTTGAAACCAAGTATTAGATGGCAAGTCAAATGATGTAGAGGAGTCAAAAATCTCATCAGCATTTGTTGTGGATGGAGCTACAGAAGCTATGGAACATCAAGTTTAGCAGACTCAGGCAGTTGGTCACTAATCTTGAAAAGGTAAGTACTGATATCATCATCTTCAGTACCACCAGGTGGAAGACTTGCTGCAGAAGATGATTTATCCACATGATCTGCTGCAGCTGGAGATTGAAAAGGAATATATTGCAGTATGTCCAGATCAAACAACTCCACAGGGTTTTGTGGAATTTTATCCTTAGAGATTTATTGAATTTCACATGCAAGGTTTCTTCAACTAACTTTTTCTACAGTTGAAGACCTTGTAGCCTTGCATGTGATGAATAACCTACAAAATACCCTACATCCACTTAGGATCAAATTTGTGGAGTTGATCCTTTGTGTTTAGAATGAAACAAGGACACCCAAAGGTTTTGTAGAATGAAATTAGAGGAGCCAAATGATGTAGAACTTCATATGGAGTCTTCATCAACCTCTGATTTACTAATACTCTATTCTGCACATAGCAAGCTGTGTTAACAGCTTCAGCCCAAAAGGTCAATGGCAAATCAGAGTCAGCCAACATAGACCTTGCAGCTTCAATTAGGGTCCTGTTCTTTCTCTCCACTACTCCATTTTGTTCTCGAGTCCTTGGGATGCTAAACTGCCTCTTGATTCCTTTTGTTAGATAGAAATCATCAAGTGTATGGTTTCTAAATTCAGTTCCATTATCACTCCTTATACACTTGACTGATAGGGAATACTGCTTCTCAACATACAACACAAAGTTTATCATCGTCTGAGCAACCTCATCCTTTGAATACAAGAAGAAAGTCCATACAAATCTGGAGTAATCATCCATAATTACCAGACAGTATTTCTTCTTTGCCATGCTCATCACTCTCACAGGACCAAATAGATCCTATGTGCAGTACTACAAGCAGGCAGTGGACTTAGTTCTTCAATAGGAGGGAATGAGACTTTGTGTTGTTTTCCTTTCAAACAAGCAGTGCAGGTTTCATCACAGTGGAACTCCCTTATTGGCAGACCTCTCACTAAACTATTGTGGATCAGCTGATTCATGTTTTTGAGATTAACATGACCAGCCTTCTGCCACAGTTTAGATTCCTGAGAAGAGGCTTTGGAGAACAGGCAAGGATGACCCTTCAAATCAATCTTCTTTGACAAATCCAGGCATACACTCTTCCAATCCTGTTGGCCTTCAGGAGAGTATGTTCATCCAATACCTTGTCAATCAGCCTCAGAACTTGGGAAGACAGAATCCTGCAGTTCTGGCTTGTGAAAAGTGCAACATGCCCTTTATCACACATCTGACTGACACTCAGCAGATTATACTTGAGATTCTCCACATGGTTAACATCATCAAACCTGATTTGTCCATTAGACACATCCTTTCCCGATGATGTACCCTTGGCATCATTTCCAAATGAAACAAATCCCTTCTTTCCTTGAGAGTAGTCATTAAGAAGAGAACTGCTCCCAGTCATATGCATAGATCCTCCACTGTCTACATACCAGATGCTCCTTTGGCATGCTGAAGACCCTGCATTCATAAAGAACTAGTTAGGTTTTGAGACCCAAACCTTTTTGGTTTTGGGTCTGTTTTCATCAACAGATTTAACCATAACTTGTATCTTATGATTAACAGCTGATGAAGAAGGAGATGGTGCTGAAATGGATTCCTTGGATTTGGGCTTGGAATGCCTTTTCAGTGGTTTGATCACAGGTGCATCTAGTTGGTTAACTCTTCCCAACAAATGCTGAACCATCATAACAAGTTGTGTCTAAATTGTAGCTAAAGCTTTTAGTTCTTATGACATATCAGTACTTGGTTTTATGAGTTCTGTGACCCACCATTTCCTCCTTAAAATTCATAGACTTAGTCGAATGTTTATCATGAGGAGCACTATCAGCTGTTTTATGACAAACCCTATCCTTCTTTTTGGATTTGGATGAAGGCTTGGTTCATCACATTGGGATGACTGTGGTACAAACTTGGTCTCAAACTCATTTTTCATTTCATCCATCTGGATTTTATGAGCTTATCTCTGTTGAGTTTGGAACCCTTTGTGT
The DNA here is from genome assembly GCA_025506515.1 of Flaveria trinervia. Lineage (NCBI taxonomy): Eukaryota > Viridiplantae > Streptophyta > Magnoliopsida > Asterales > Asteraceae > Flaveria > Flaveria trinervia. Next base: position 62,351,142 of record CM046451.1, read on the forward strand.
ACCAACATTCATCAGAAAGACGATTGAATTTACCACATATATCACATGGCGTATTCTTCATCTTGAATTGATCAACTGCTGATGTGGAAACTACTGAAGGTGTGCTCTTCAATACTTTCCTCCTTTCAGTACTTTTGTTTAGTACTGAAGGATCTGTAACAACTGAAGACTTGTTCTTCAGCTGTTCTCTATCAGCAGTTGTTAATCCTTTTATTTCAGCTGATTTGAAATGCTTTTCAGATGTTGTGACTTGCCCTTCAGTACTTGAGGTACTTTGAGGGACAAAATCTGAAGTACTCAGCTTCATGTGCTTATGAGTAGTTACCCATCAGCAATTGATTTGCTAAGGTATCAACACTGATTTCATCTTGTGATTTTGGGTGATCACTTGAGGATGATGCACATGATGATGTGGTTTGGAAATTACTTTCACCTTCAGATTTTATATTGGTTTTGGAGTAAACTTGTAGGTGGTGCAATGTGGTTGTAACCTATTCCAAACTTCACATTCGAAACAGATTGCTAGCTGAGCAACATTTCAAATCCCTTGCAGGATGATCCCAACGGTCACACTCAACTTGGGTAACTGCAAGTTTTTCTTTGAGATCTCTATGGTTCTCAAGAATGACCTCTAGCTTAGCCTTTTCATCATTTAATTGGCATTTAAGCTTATAAATCTCATCATCTTTATCCTTAAGCACAGACTCATATTCAGCTTTCTTTTGGAAAGGGTTTGCTCAAGCTCTAGATTTTGATTTATTAAAGCTACATTTGCCTCTCTATAGAGATAAATGCAGCTATGCAAGATTGAGAACATAGCTTGGCCTTAGCCTTAGAAGATACCTGGGTTACCTGTGATAAAGATGCATTGGAGCATGAACTATCAGTAGATTCCAGGGTCATGAGAGCTAGATTCCCAAAAGGATGTTCACCACCATGTGACCATCACCAGCAAATAATTGCTCATTACCAGAGAGATTATCTGGTAAACTGCTCCAGTCAACAATACCAGGGGGTGAAGAAGCTGTGATGAGGTTGTGATTGAGATGATTGAGATGGCAGAGGCTCAGGTAGGGCTTGAGGTTGTTGTGCAATAGGAACTTGAACCGGATTTGGGTGTGGCATGTAATAGCAGGGATATGGATATGACATTGGACCCTGAGGGACAAAATATGCAGGAGATATAGGTTGTAATGATGACCAGAACTAGCAGGATGTTGCCCTCTGTTTTGTGGACTATTGCTTGGAAAAGTCACAAAGGGTGCAGAGGAGTTAGATCCAGATGATCTACACTCTCTTGCAAAGTGTCCAAGCTGTGGCATTTGTGACACCTCAACATACTCTTGTCAAAACCAACTTTGGTTTTGCCAGAGAGTCCTGGAAATTTCCTACCAGTTCTCTTGCAGAACTTTTGAGAGCTGATATTAATCAAGGCCATTTGGCTCAGAATATCCATCTCTTCTAAGTTATCATCGGCAATACCCTTTAAATCATCCATAATGAAACACAAATTGTCACTATTACAGCCTGACTGACTGTCAACACTAACAAATGCATGATCTGAACCGTTTGAGAGAAATCTATATGCTCATCATAATTGCTTTCTGATGCAGCATATTCTGACTCATGACCAACCAAGGCAGTGTTTCCTGGTATAAAGTCATCAGTGAGCTTTTTTGATGATGCCAGTTTTCCTTTTCTGCTCTATCTCTCTTTCAATGTAAGCAGTTTCCATGGAGTTGGGTGAGAGATAGACTATCCAGATTTGCACTGGAGCGTAGGACAATGGTATATGTGTCCTATCTCTCAGGCAGTGATCTGAGGAATCTGTTGTTCATCTGACTATTATTATATTCATGTTTGACCATTTTCAGCTCAGAGATCAAACAGGTTAAACGCTCAAACTGTTGAGTCAGTGACTCACCCTTCCTATGACAGAATGTCTCATATTGTTGGGCAAGGATTTCTTTGTTGTTTGGTAAGACCTCATCTGTTCCACATAATTGTTCCTTCAATGCATTCCAGAGGTCATGAGAAGTTTCATGATGCATAAGCCCAGAATAGATTTTAATTCGGTAGTGCCATGGCCAGAATTCCATGCGCTTTAGCATCAATCTCAAACAGTTTTCAATCCTCATCTGAGTATTGTTCCTTCTTCTTCGGAACCATTTGGTTGGTTTCCGGATTGTTCACCATAGGCTGTGTGGACCATGTACCACAGATGTCCAACAACCTGAACTATTAACAGACAGGTGATGAAGCATTCTTTGTTGCCATATGTTATACTCAGTCCTAACCAGCATCGGAGGCTTGGTTGAGGAACCGCTATTGTGAGGGTCATTAGAAGGAGTAGCCATTCTCAGATTCAACCAAATTCAATTAAGTTTTAACTGATTTAGTGCAAAACACAACAAACTCAATATGAACCAAGAGAAAACTCAAAGCAGATAAACGAAAGCAGCAGAAATTCAATGATCTATAACCAATTCTTGCAAATATGCTAATTCAATCAAACTTAGATATCGAATAGCAGTTTCAGTGATCAATTGTTAGATCGATCAATGATTAACCTTGCTCTGATACCATTTGTTAGGATCAGTGATCTAAGTTTGATTAATTAGAGAGTATTGCAGCGGAATTTGAACAACGAATTAAACAATTCACAAGAACACAATTGATATTCAATGTAATTTAAATGGTTACAGAAAAAGAGAATTCTGCAAAAGAGATATTTCATTCATATGCTTTCGTGGTGGCTGAGTGTCACTCTTTACAACTAGGTCAACATTCCTTATATAGGATATGTGACGTCTGCTGATGTCACTTGATAGTGACATCTAACAAAATTATTCAAACTACTGAAACTATGCAAACTACTGAGAATGTTCTCAACTACTGATTATATCTCAGAGAATGCAAAGTACAAGAAACATAAAACTACTTAAACTAAACTACTGAAACTATAAGTACTGAAAAGTAAATTACAAGTACTGAAAGAAAACCATCACAACTACTGAAGTTGATAACTTCTATTGTTGTGACAACTACTGATCACTTTGTCTTCAGTCTTTGTTCTTCAGACTTTGTTCTTCAGACTTTTACTTTCAGACTTTGTCTTTAGCTGATAGCTTCAAACTTTGTCTTCAGTTCTTTACTTTCAGACTTTGTCTTCAGTAGTAGTCTTCAGTTCTTGTCTTCAGACCTTGTAATCAGCTGATGTCTTCAGCTGTTGTGATCTTCTTCAGCAGTTGTAAAGTCTGTGGGACTTAGAGGTTTTTCTGATCAGGCTCATTGGGTCTTTTGGTCCAACATGAGGATACCATAATCCAAGTGTGGGTGTACCCTTCAAATAACAAAATATCCTTTTGACCCCGATTAGATGGTTAACCTTAGGCTTAGCCTGATATCTACAACATAAACATGTAGCATACATGATATCAGGTCTTGAGGCAGTGAGATACATGAGGGATCCAATCATTCCTCGGTACATTGTGGCATCTACCAGATCTCCATTTTCGTCAGGTGCTATATCATGATTTGTAGCAAGTGGAGTCCCAGCAGCAGAAGCATTCTCCATGTCAAACAGACTGAGAATGTCTCCCACATACTTGGTCTGATGTAGAAAGATCCCCTTTGGTGTCTGATCCACCTGTAACCCGAGAAAGATTTTCATCTCCCCCATTGCACTCATCTCAAACTCTTTCTTCATAACTGCTTCAAACTCTTTGCATAATTCTTCGTTCTTTGAACCGAAGATTATGTCATCGACATAGATTTGTACTAGCAGTAGGTCTCCATCTTTTTCTTTGATGAACAGTGTGCAGTCAATGACTCCCCTACGAAAGCCGTGTTTCACAAGATGAGTTGAGAGTTTCTCATACCAAGCCCTTGGAGCTTGATGAAGCCCGTATAAGGCCTTGTTGAGTTTGTAAACTCTGTCCCGATGATAAGGATCTTCAAATCCCTCGGGTTGACTGACATACACTGTCTCTTGAATTTCCCCATGAAAGAATGCACTCTTCACATCTAATTGATAGACTTTAATCTTCATATATGATGCATAGGAAAGGAAGATACGGAAGGCTTCTATCCTTGCCACGGGTGAAAACACTTCATTGTAGTCAATCCCCTCGACTTGGCGAAATCCCTGAACAACCAGTCGAGCCTTGTTCCTGGTAATGACCCCTTGGTCATCCTTCTTGCATTTCAAGACCCATTTGGTGCCAATGACCTTAGCACCTTTAGGTCTATCTACCAGAGTCCATACTCCTAACTTCTTGAACTGAAGAAGTTCTTCTTGCATGGCACTCACCCATGCCTCATCGTTTAGTGCATCATTGACGTATTTTGGCTTAAACTACGAGAAAAAACACCGATAAGCACCATCATGAATGTATCCTTTTTCCATAACAGAGGCATAATCAGCTGAGTAAAACTGATTTCGGGTTTGTACTCCTGATCTGACATCCCGAATGACATTGTCTAAGGAATGATAGACGTTTAGACGTGATCCTGGAGTAGTAGGAACAGCTACCTCAGAGCCAAGATTATGAACATTTGGTTCTGCATCTGAGGTAGAGGGAGTTTGAGGTTCAGAATTTGAAGATGCATCACCGTTAGATGCTTGTGGAATTTCAGGAACTAGAACCTTTTGCTCCTGACTGTTCTGGTCATCTATTCAGCCTCATCTTCAGAGGAGGAATCACTGTCATCGACTACTCCCCCTGACTGAGTAGATGATTCTCCCTGTGAACTCGATGATGTTGAATCAAGAGATGGTGTATTCAAGATATCATCCATCATTCAAGTAGCTAACTCATCATCAGAAGGAGAGATAGGGATGTTGAAGGACTTAAAGAATCCATCATAGTCGAAAAAGTAGGCGGGTTCTTTGCCAGTAGGTGGTGTGGTATATCTCTGAACGTCCACATTACACCACACTTCTACTAGACCCGTTGAGTTGTTGTAAGCTCTCTTGTTCGGTATGTTGTATCCTAGGAAGATTCCTTCATCAGCCTTCTCGCTGAATTTACCTTCTTGAGTCTTCTTCAGAAGTGTACACGATGCGCCAAATGGTTCGAGATACTCCAGATTCGGTTTACGTCGTTGTAGACGCTCGTAACATGTCTTTCCTTGGCGCTTGACTATTAGAACTCGATTCAGTGTATAACACGCATTAGCCACTGCCTCATTCCAGAATTGGATAGGCAGTTTCGAGTCTGCCAGCATTGTCCGTGCTGTCTCTATCAAGCTTCTATTCTTTCTCTCAGCAACACCATTCATCTAAGTGTGTAGGCAGAAGTGAGTTGATGCACAATTCCCTTTTCCTTGCAGGAAGACTCCATCCATTGATTCTTGAATTCAGTCCCGTTGTCTGAGCGTACTTGTCTCACCTTCAGCTTGTAGAGAGATTCTAGTGTGGTTACTAACTCCTTGAATGACTCAAATGTTTCTGATTTGGACTTCAGAAACATTACCCAAGAGAATCTTGTGTAGTCATCAGTGACCACAAAATAGTACAAGTCGCCTACAATGCTCTTTGTACTGACAGGACCAAACAGATCCATGTGAAGAAGTTCAAGAGGAAGTTCTATTGAATGAACTTTCTTTTCCTTATGAGACTTCTTCGTCTGTTTGCCTTTCTTGCAAGCTACACAAAAATTAGGAAGTTGGAAATTCTTGACATTAACTCCTCTCACAAGATCCTTCTGGATCAAGTGATTCATCTTCCATTGATTGATGTGTCCCATTCTCCTATGCCAGGAGATGGAGTCCTTCTCAGTGGCTTTTGATAGAAAGCACTGAACTTCATGATCCGTTGTAGAAGCTGTTGAGAGATCCAAATCATAAAGGTCTTTATATCTTGAAGTTGTCATCAGAACTTGGTCCTCCGGAATCACGTAGTCTTTCTTTAGGACGTAACACTTCTTGTTGTCGAATATGACTTTAAAACCTTTATCACAGATTTGGGAAACAGAAAGTAAGTTGTTTTGAAGTTGTTGAACGTAGTTCACCTTATCAAACTTAACTTTATGATTTCCAACTTCTCCCTGAGCTGTGATATAGCCTCCCTTGTTTCCAGCAAACGAAACATGCCCTCCTTTTATTTGCTTGACGTTTGATAAAAGAGCCCTGTTTCCAGTCATGTGCCTGGATGCTCCACTGTCTACAATCCACGTGTTGGTTTCAGCACTGTAGCGAACACCCTGCACATTCAATGTAAAACATTAGTTTAGGTTAGGAACCCAAGACTTTACTCACTTGGGTTTCCCAGAGGCATCACACATCATGAATTCAACCCATGACCCTTAGAGGGTGAGGGTAGCTCAAGTTCCCTCTTGTCATCATTATAAGACACAGAGGATGACTTCTCTTTCCATAAGCCAGATTTGTGCAATGCCTGTTTGTGATAAACAGTTAACTGGCTAACAAGTTGAACGTTAGGCTCACCAGTTCTTCTAGGTGGAGTTAAAGAGCTCCTCTTAGAAGACCTAGGTTTTGAATCCTTAAGTTCAATCTTCTTCCTAGTTGTCTGATAGTAAGGACAAAAGGAAGCAATGTGTCCACACTCTCCACAGTTGTAGCACAACCTGCTATCAACTTTATGATTAAACTTTCTTTGTGGAGATGTGTGTGACACCCTAGTAACATCACTTAGTTTGGGTTTTGACTCTGTTTCTTTTTATGTTTTCTTCTGTTTAACAAACTCAATTGTTTTGACATTTTTAACATCTTTTTCTTTTTGGTTAACTAGTTTTTGACATGAAGGTTGTGAAAGATTAACATTAGCAGTCCTTTTAGATTCAGATTTGACTTTGTTTGACCCGGACTTTATATTAACCTTTTCAAATTCTTTTTCCAGATTAACACAAGGCATTTTACCCTTTGCCTTTGAAGTGGCCACCTTTTGTTTTGTTCGAGATTCAATTGATGAACATGAGGAATCTGGATCACTAACAAGAGGAGTAGACACCACATGATCCTTGATGGACAGACAAACCTAAAGCTCCAGTCCTGTCCTTCATCATCATGAGCAGACAAGGCTTTTGGATCCTTGCTTGATGAAGTAGAGCTGCTAGCTTGCTTGTCTTGATGAGTGAAGGACGAGAATGGGTTCCCGTTCCCAGTCTTCTTTGGCTTCACACATTCTCTCTTCAAGTGCCCCTTTTCTCCACAGTTAAAGCAGGTCACTTTACTCTTGTCAAAGCCAAATGTGGTATCCTTAGTAGCAACCAAGTTCTGTCCGGTCTTTTTCACAACTTCTTCGCCCTTCGGACATCACTAGCTAAGGCCCACATAATGTCCATTCTTTCCAGCTCCATTTCATCCACCTGCTCGTAGTCCTCATCTTCCAGATGGCAGTTTCCAATCTTTCCAGCAACAAGTCCGTTATAAGAATGAACCACTACTGCCAAAAGATCCATGTGCTCTCGAGCTACTTCCACAGTCACATTACCGAGGTTCTCGGTCTTCAGTCTAGTAGCGTTCACTTCAGTTCCAATGTAATGGGTACAAGAAGACCCTGATGTTTTTGAACCTGAAGGAGAAGCTTGTGAGGGACCCGATGAGCTAGACACAAATGCAGTCTGCATAGGTGCTCCAGACATCTTAGCTTGAGGCGTGGCATTGTACAAAGCTGGGTTCTGAGTGTACGAAGACATCTGAGCTCTGTACTTCATCCTAAGTGCTTCTTCTCGCAGCTTTAGAATGAAGTTATTAATATTCAACTTTTCCAGCATCTCATTCTGTCTCAGATTTGACACAAATGAAGCCCACGTTTCTGGTAGTCCATGTGCGAAATTTGACACCGTTTTTTCCATGGTAGTAGCAACACCATGTGTATGCAATTCACTCATCAGATGGTAGAATCTATCAATAACATCGTCCAAACTCTCGTTTCCCATCGATGAGAAGTTGTCAAATTCTTTCTTTAGTTCCTTAGCTTTAATTGCCTTCAACGAAGCATTCCCGTCGTATCTCTTTTCCAACTCATCCCACAATTTCTTGGCCTGCTTATTCTCCGAGTACTGGTGGAAAATATCTTTACGAATAGACTGAGTAATCAATGCATAAACTCCCTTCTACGCGTTATACTTAACTTTCTGAGCATCAGTCGTCCCTCCCAAGGTAAGCTTTATCCCATCTGCTCCCACCGCCATACTATATCCAGTCTCGATAGCTTCCCACAAATTTGGATCCACTCCATTGAGGTAGATCTCAAAGCGTTGTTTCCAGTGGGGAAACTCATCTAACGTTAAGAGTTTTGGTGGCTTATTGTGATTCCCCACCTCACTCTCAAGTAACAGTAGGTTCTGGATTCTTGAGTCCTTGCCGGCAGTAAACGCTGACATCTAATCTTCCATCTCGATTAACTTTCAAGTGTACAAAACAAACTGTCAAACTGGTGCGACTTGGTGATGCGAATGGCTATCCGTGCGAATGAACTATGCGATTGGTTCAATCGTGCAGCTGAACTAATCGATTGGTTCAGTCGTGCGAATGAAACTGATGCGTATGAACACTATGAACGGATGGCTCAGTCGTACGAATGGAGATGCGACTCACTCCATCGTGCGTCTGGTTTATGCGAATGAGTTCAGTCGTGCGAATGGCTCACTCGTGCGTTTGAAGCTGCTGTTTTTGCGAAAATTTCTAGGTTAAACGTGTTTAGCCGTAAAAATTCGAAATTTCACAAACCCTAATCGCCTAAAGCCGTAGAAACCGAAACTTGATGAGCAGGAAACGTCCAAGACAACTTTTGACACAAAAGATTGCATTTTTAGTGTAAAAACACAAACTTTTTATCAATCTTGATTGAATCACACGTAATCAAGAGCCAAAGCTCTAATTCCACTTGATAGGACCTGGTATTTGAATGAAATACCGAATGATTAACGTGTAAACCAAACCAAATAGTGCGGAATCCTATTTGATTGGTGATCCAATTAGTGAGAACGCACATAGAATCAATAAAGTATTGAATCAAACGTTAAGAATCGATTTACAGTGTTCTATGAACTTGGAGTATCAACATGGAGGTTTCAGGACGGCTAGGGTACATCTGGAATCGAAATAGAATGAATCCCCTCGTTTTTCACCGAATTGGGTTCTATTTATAGGTTAGTATTGTTCATTCGTGCGACTGAACCATTGGTATGGTTCAGTCGTGCGATTGAACTATGCGGTTGATTCATCCGCACGGCTGAGTGTTCAGTCGTGCGCCTGAGTCAGTCGCATGAAGTTGTTCAGGCGTATGGACTATTTAGGCGCATGGACACTCAGTCGCATGGCCAATCGGACGCATGACCACTGTTGGGCCGCATGGTCCAGTCGGATGCATGAGAACTTCACTTCACCAAGTTTGAGTGTATTCAATATTATAACATTATGCATAACACTTCAAACAATCACAAACCTAATTAACCAATTCAACATCGACTCATTAATGAAATATTAAACATTATAAATAATAGACAACCAATATCATTGCATTAATCATTCCAACCATTACACCAAAATCAAACAAACAAGATCTATTACATTCATATCATGATCTAGGGAACTACATGTATCAACAAGACAGTTGTGTTTTTTTCTTAGGAAGTGTTCTAGTGACTTTCAAAACTTCTTTGATGATCAAGAATGTTTCAGCCCAGATGACTTGGAATATGTGGACATTTTCGAATAGATGGCTTTGTTAAATTACCAAGCAAAGAAGTTCTTTAAAAGAACTAGAAGGCAGTTTCCCCAGAACCCAACTAACAACAAGTTTGGGTTTGACAAGTCAAAGGCCAAGCATTTCAACTGTAACCAACTTGGTCACTTTGCCAGGGAATGTAAGGCTCCCAAGTCACATGCGGGAACCTCACATGCTCGACACATCCCTTTACACCTAAAGCCTCTAGGAAGTCACTAAAATAGCAGTTGTGGCTCAAGAAGTGATTGGAGCTTCATGGTACAGGATGTGACTCTTGCTCAAGCACTCATGGCTGGAACTGACGACAGTAAGGTATATGAACACCTCTGTACTCCTGCCTATATTGCTAAAGTTAAGTTATATCAGGACTACAACATGGAAATTAAATCTGATAGTGAGTCTTTAAATGATTTGAAATCTGACTTTAAGTGGTTGAATGTAACTATCAAAACAATATTAAGGAGTTAGAGAAAATTGTGTCCTTGTTAAAACATTCACACAAAAATATAAGATTCAAATCAAGGATTTAACATCTTAATTGACTGAGGCTTAAGCCCAGCTTGTCACAGCTGAGGCTCAAGCTTGGAAGCTACCTTTCTAAGAAAACTTCCAAGCCATTCTTGCATCATCCTCCTACTCAAAAGCTTGTTACCAAAACAAAGGTGGGTTGGGGACCAACGAAATTGCTTCACCACATTCTTATGAGTCTGTTAGACAACCAAGGTGTGGGACTAAAGAGCAAGAGGTCCCATCTGATAACCCACCTTCCCATGAGTTGAAGAATGATGCAACTATGGAAACCACTACAGGTAAGGAACAGGTAAATCAACCTATTCCTACTTGTGATGATCAACCCCAATCCACCAAAGCTAGAAGAAATAGGAAGGCAGCCATAAGAACTGGCAAGAAGGTAGCTGAGTCTAAGTTAAAGATTGACCCAAAACAAAAAGGTGTTTTCATTTCAGCTGGATTCTAGGTGATAGGCAACTCTGATTCTGGAAATAAGTGTAGTACCAGCACTCCTATCTTGATGAAGGATCAGAAGATAAAGGGGAAGACTATTAAGGAAGACAAGAAAACCAAGAAACAACAGTCTTCATAACCCCGATAGATTAACATTGCATGCATAATATGTGGTCTGCAAAACCACTTTGCTAAAGATTGTTACTATAATCTACCAAGCACGCATTATGCAAATAATGTTAAAAAGAAGGAGTCAAGTAAGGTTTTTCATTTGGACCTTATCATATCACTCAAGTAATGAGAAAAGGAAAGCTGGTTTTCGAAGCTAAGTTTCTTTTGAAAGAAACTCATTTTTCCAAAGGGAAAATGGCTTTGGAAGCTAAGCAAAAGAGATTTCAAAAGAACAAGAAAGTTCCTTTGAAACCTTCTGAGAAGAAGGTTACTTCAAAAGAGAAGGTAGTGAAGGCTTCTTTCGAGAAGAAAGAATCTTCGAAAGAATGCCATGCTGCTCAAGCTTCAACAAGGTCATCTACTCTGATTAGCCAAGGGATGGAATGGAAGATCATAGAAGATGTTGCAGCCCAACCTTCATCTTCAAAGATATCTATTGAACCCTCTACCATTCACTTTGGTTCAATTATGTTATCATCTATGGAAGATCCCAAGACCCCTAAGGCTTGCGTTTCCAATAAAAACTGACTTTCTTCAACTTATGTGCATGGACATCCATATGACAAAAATAAGAATGTATGGATTGTAGACAACGGATGCTCCAGGCACATGACAAGGAACAGATCTCTGCTTTAACAATTTCAACATTTTGATGGTGGTCCTTTTAAGTTTGGAGGTGAGATCGGAGGACACATTTCAGGCAGAGGAAGTGTATCTAAGGGTAAGTTAAAATTTGACAAAGTTCATTTTGTCAAACAACTTGAATGCAATCTCCTAAGTGTTTCTCAATTTTGTGATCAGAAGCACGAGATACTTTTCACAAAACATGAGTGCATTATCCTCAAACCTAGGATTACAATTCCTCCGGAATTGGTGCTTCTTAGATCTCCAAGAAAGGGGATATGTACAAGTTGGATATGAACAATCCTTCCCCATTTGGTGAAGTGTCATGATTTCTTTCCAAAGAAGATGATGATGAGTCAACTTTATGGCATAAATGAATGCGTCATGTCAATTTTAAAACCATGAATAAATTGGTTAAAAATAATTGGTACATGGTGTGCCCAAAAAAGGAATTTTCCTATAAAGACATCTATGTGGCTTGTATGAAAGGAAAGCAACATAGAGTCTCTCATAAATCCAAAAAAGTTAACTCTATCACCACCCTATTACACTTATTGCGCATAGATCTATTTTGTCCTACAAGTATAATGACCACTGGAAGGAAATCATACTGCCTTGTGATTGTTGATGATTTTACAAGATTTACATGGGTCTTCTTTTTAAGAACTAAGGATGAAATTGCTGAAACTTTACAGTCTTTTATTCTTAAAATTGAAAATCAGATTGGTTAAGATAACTATGAGTGATCAAGGGACTGAGTTTAAGAATCATGTTCTTGACTCATTCTATAACTCAAAATGGATTGCCAGATAATACAGTGCTCCTAGAACCCCTCAACGAAACAGTGTTGCTAAGAGGAGGAATAGGACACTGATTGAGGCTGCTCGAACCATGTTAGCTGACTCAAAGCTACCTCTAACATTCTGGGCAGAGGTAGTCAGCACTGCATGCTATGTGCAGACCAGTGTTCTTATAGTTAAGCCACATGGAAAAACCCCTTATGAACTATGGAACAAGAGGCCACCGTTCATTGGCTTTATAAGGTCCTTTGGCAGCAGGTGTACCATACTTAACACAAAAGACAATTTGGCAAAATTTGATGAAAATTTAGATGATGCTATCTTTGTTGGATATTCCTCTAACTCTATTGCTTATAGAGTGTACACCATCAAAACTCAACAATTTGAGGAATCATCCAACATTGTTGTCATTGAGCACACTCCTTGTGTTAGGGGGAAGGGTCCTCATCATATATTTTTATTTAGAATTGTTTCTAAACTATTCTAAACCATCTTGTGAGAATGTTTCAACTAGAATAGGTACTTAAAATTCTTCTGATAATGACCAATTGTTTGAGTTACCCAGACCTATTCGAAGTTCTCCAAGAGCAGCTGAAGATCAAGCTCCCACTATTTTTAGATCTGATAGTATGACTATCTCAAGAGATAGTGGAGCTTCAACAGGTGGTCAACCTAGTGAGCCTTAACACTCATCAGGTGACACTACATAACACCAAGCTAATAGAAGTAACATTTTGAATGAACATGCAACTATTAATGTTGCTTCTCAGCCAATTGATGTTGATGTTGTTTCTCGTTCATTCAATCAGTCCTCATTGAATAAGTGTGAAATATCATCTGGACCAAGTGTTCAAGACCTTGAGCCAGACTTCTCAAATATGTATCTATCCATGCAACTAGATGTGATTCCTAGGCTCGGGATTCATAACACTCATCTAGCTTAAAACATCAATGGAAATATCTCTGAAGGTGTGAGAACAAGGGGACAAACTCACAATGTGAATGTTTGTCTGTACTCATGCTTTTTCATCACAGATGGAGCCCAAGAAGGTAGAAGATGCCTTGAAAGATAGTATCTGGGTTGAATCAATGCAAGAGGAATTGATTCAATTCAAAAGACAAAGGGTTTGGAACCTATGTTCGCTACCATCTGGTCAACTACCCATAGGCACCAAATGGGGTTTTAGAAACAAGAGAGATGATGGAGGATTGATAATCAATAATAAAGCAAGGCTGGTAGTGAGGATCTTTCATGCTTATGCTGCATCCAAGAATTTTATTGTCTACCAACTTGATGTCAAGTATGTCTTCTATATGAGGATATCGATAGGAAAGTCTATATGTGTCATCCACCAGGATTTGAAGATCCACAGCACCTTAACTATGTGTGTAGGTTCGATAAAGATATGTATGGGCTACACCAAGCACCTAGGTTATCGTGTAAGACTTTGTCTCAATTTCTCCTAAAGAATGGCTACACTAGAGACACCATTGACAAGACTTTAATCATAAAGAAGTCTGGGAAATACATTTTGCTTGTCCAAGTCTATGTTGATGACAACATATTTGGTTCCTCAAATGACCAAATATGCAGAAACATTCAGAGCACCATGAAGAAATTTGAGATGAGTTCCATGGGAAGATGGACTTTTTCCTTGGAATTCAGGTAAAGAAGATAATGGAAGGGTGTTTTATCAATCATTCTAAGTATGTCTCTAACATCTTTGAAAGATTTGATATGAAAGATTGTAAGCCAACCAAGACACCCATACCCAAAAACCATAATCTTTTTCCTTACTCTGAAGGGGAGGATATGTCAGGACCGTGTGCGTATGGAATACTAAATGATTCTGTGTTTATACCAAATCAAATAGTGTAGAATCCTATTTGATTGGCGATCCAACCAGTGAGAACAATTACCCGATCGATATAAGATTGAAACTAAATGTTATGAACGCGTAGAGATTGATCACGATTGATCTATGAAGTTGGACAGGCTTCCTTGGATGTTCTAGACGGCTAGGGTTCGTAAGAGTATCAAGTGTTTCTCAAGTGTTTCCAGGTTTTTCTACGAATTAATTGGTATTTATAGGTTATAGGTTTCCAATCGTACGACTGAACCATTAGCATGGTTTAGTCGTGCGACTAAATCATGCGATTGACCATATGCACGACTGAAGGTTTAGTCGTGTGACTAAGTCAATCTTATGTCTCAATCATGCGACTGATCCGGTCTCCTGGTTTAGTCGTGCGACTGGTCCATTAGCATGATGTATTCATGCGTATGGTCCATTAGCATGCTCCATTTGCATGAAGACTCATACAACCAAGTTTGAACACATTTCTCAATCATTATTCATTAAGAAGTATGCACAACAACCTCAAACCTATATAGTAAGTTTATTATACTTTAACGCACAACAATACTATGAAATTGTAGAGAATATATATAGAGGCTGAAGCAACCAAAGTCTTTCTAAATGCATGCTACACAAGTACTGAAGAAGAATGCTTTGGAAGTTTCACACTTGCAATAGAAATATTCTAAGTGTGAAATCTTCTGAAGCCAGGACCAATAGATGAAGTCTTCTGAAGCTTTAGAGACAAAGTATTTCCAAGCTCAACACTTGAAGACAGATTTCTTTCGAAGTCTTTTAACAACATGCTTTATCTGATGTACTTTTCCATAAAGCTGGACCCATTTCCGCTGCAACTCTGTAAAGTCACCTACTTACATGAGTTAGTCAAAAAGGTCCATGCGTTTGGTAACTGTACATTGAGATCTTGAGTCTGTAACTTTCTACTTCATGTACTTTATCCTTCTTGTAATAGATAAGGATGTGAGCTATGGCATGTCATAGTCACTAGTCAAAAAGGCAATATGTGTTTTGACTCTACAATTGATTTTGTTTTATGTCTAGTAAATTGTATCCAGCTGGTCTTCAAAGTATGGTCGGCTGTAGGATGTAGTATAAGTATCTCATGTTCTTGTAAATTTCCTTTATGCTTTGTAACACTTGTAATAGAACATTGAGAAAGCAATATACTACAACCTTGAAAATCATCTTCTTGTCTATCTTGCTCTTGTGTTCTATCTCTTAATTACTTGTGTTCTTAGTATCTTTACTTGTGGTAAATCCAGTTCACTATTTCATTAAGTTTAGTTACTATCCTCTTTGTGTTGTTGTGATGTATTTGACCGCCCTTCAATGGTCCTGCATTTGGTATCAGAGCTTTCCAGGCTCTTGATATAAGATCTCACCATCTTAAGATCCCTCACA
Organism: Flaveria trinervia; assembly: GCA_025506515.1. Lineage (NCBI taxonomy): Eukaryota > Viridiplantae > Streptophyta > Magnoliopsida > Asterales > Asteraceae > Flaveria > Flaveria trinervia. The sequence goes on from CM046451.1 coordinate 62,366,678, forward strand.
CACACAAATACTCAACCTTTCAATGGCAGCCATTTCCAAGACTCATATAGAACTACAACCATGAACAAATCCCCACTGATCACTCTTGATGAATTGACACCTGATGCCTGAGAATGGAAGGTTTCATCAGGTCTTTAGACTCAAGAATGTGGGAGTCTGTTGAGAATGGACCTTACATACCAAGCACCCCTTCTGCTACTGCTGCTGGTATGATCCTCAAGGTTGTGGTGAACTACTCTGATAAAGACAGGAAGAGAGTAGAGATTGATAGAAAAGCCATGATAGCTCTTCAGGCTGCTCTTCCAAACTCTGTATACAAATGTTTCAAGAAATGAAAAATAGCTAAACAGTTGTGGGATGCATTGAAACTAATGTATGAGGCTTCCTCTGAAGCCAAGGAGAACAAGAAGGATCTCTTGAAGTAGTAGTTTGAAAACTTCACCTTCAAAACAGGTGAAACCATGACTCATCAATACTTCAGGTATGTTGAGATTGTGGATACATTTGTGGATGGAGGAGTTCCTCTTGAGAACAGGGACATTGTAAGGAAGTTCATGTCCTCACTTCCTAGAAAGTGGAGATACTACTATGTGGTAATCAAGAGGACTGAGATTCTCAAAACTCTCACTCTGACAGAGTTAAATGAGATTCTCAGTGGCTACCAGATGGAGATGAACATGCAAGGTTCATCTAGCAACTCTAACAATCAAATGGGTTCAGCCTTGCATGTGGTTGAAAGGGATACCATAGAACCCCAACATCATCTCATATGCTACCCTGATAACTCACCAAAGGGCCCTTTCATCACCTTCCCATAGACACCAAGGGAGAACAACACACAAGGAAGCCCATTCCAAGAGACAAGTTCTTCTCAAGCATTTGTGTCTTCTGATGAAAGTTATGGCAACTTTCTTTTCACTTTTGAAGACCTAGACTGTATCCATCCAGATGATCTAGAGTACATAGAGACATTCCAGCAAATGGCTCTTCTCACTCATAGAGCCAAGAAGTTCTACAAGCAGACTGGAAAGAAGTTTCCAAGTATGCAACAAGTGGAAAGTTTGTCCTGGACAAAGGCAAAGTCAAGTGTTACAACTGTAATTTGATGGGCCACTTTGCTAGGGAGTGTAAGGCACCTAGAACAAATGGTGGCCAAACATAGTCGAGACCTAACTACACTAACAAAGCTCCCCAGACTGAGAAGCCAAAGCAGCAGGCTGCTGTTGCCATTGGAGACGGAGGCTTTGACTAGAGCTTTCGGGTGGAAGATGCTTCTCCAAACCAAGCACTGATGGCAGATCATGATGAAGCCAAGTTATTGGAATATATCTATACCCCTGAATGCATTGCTAAAGATAACAGATATAGGTCCTATAACTTGGAGATAAGATCTGATCTTGAGTCCTTAAACATTTTAAAAGCTGAATTTAGAAAGTCTGAAAATGATTACAAACTGAAGATAGAGGACTTAGAGAAAACTATTTCAGTTCTAAAACATGAGCATACAGATTTTAGGACTCAAATCAAGGATCTTATAACTAAGCTGACTCGGTGCCAGGCTGAGCTTGTGATCAGCAAAGCCAGGGTAGACAAGTGTGTTCTTGAAGAAGAGACCTTCAATAACATGATATCCTCATCCCTACATAACAAAGTGTGCTATCAAAACAAACAGGGACTAGGATCAAATGAGATAGCTCCTCCACACAATCTTGTCTATAAGATCACCTAGGTATGGAAATTGTGAAGATGAGCTTGCTTTCATAGATCCTTTGAGTAAAGAGGATGAAGAAATGATATTGAAGAATTCCTCTGAGAAGAGTGAAGAGTAAGATTCTAAGAAGGACCACTATCTTTCTGAGGAGAAGCAGAAGACTGTGATGACCAAGTCTATGAGAAAGAACTTGATCAGAAAGAGCAAAAGGAAAGCAAGGAAGTCTCAAGGGATCAAGGCTACTTTTGACTCTAAGCAGAAGAAAGTATTTATCTCTACAGGGTTTGAAGTAGTAATGACTGAAGACATCAACCTAAACTCTTCTGCTAAGAGTTCTGGTTCACGTTCAAATCATCTTAGTACCCAGAAGAAGGCTGATCTGTTTTGTATGACTGCTACACAACCTGGACCATCCAACTCTTAGAATAGTCATAAGCCTAAAAGGACTATCTCAGCATCTACAGAGATGAGGGTGGAGAAGGGATGTGACCAAAGTTAGTCTTATTCCCAGTAGAAGGCTCTTGGAAGAAGAAAATGGACTGTGTCATGTGTGAAAGTACTGCACATCTTGCTAAGGATTGTCCATACAATCCTAAAGGTAGTCTTCATATGACCAAGACAAAGACTTCTAAGAGTTCCAAGAAGATTCAAGATTCGGAAGGAAAATTTGTTTCGTTCAGAAGCTCCAAATCTGAGAAGAAGGCAAGTGGAAAACTAGCTTTTGAAGAAAAGTTGGTCTCAAAAGGAAGGAATACTTCCAAGCACTGAAGTCTGCCGTAGTGTTAGCAAAATCTTCCGAAGGTCCGGTCATCAAAACTTCCAAAGTATCAAAAGCTTCCAAAGTGTTGAAGTTCAATTCCAAGATTCCAAAGGTGGTGTGGAAGTCTAAGAAAGACCAAGTGACTGAGAATTTTCCATCAACAACAGCTCAAGATCCTCCAAGCACAACTATAGGATCTATTACTGTTGCATTACCTTTTGTTTCACTTAGTGAGATCAAGACAAGAAAGGCTTGGGTTTCCAAATGTAACTAATCATTTTCTTTGTGCAAGGACAGCTCAAGACAAACAAGAATGTCTGGATCATTGATAGTGGTTGTTCCAGGCGCATCACAGGCAATAGGTCACTACTCCAGAACTTTGAAAGGATTGATGGAGGACCAGTTGATTTTGGAGGAGATAAAGGTGGATACTTTTCTGGAAGGGGCAAGGTCACAAGTGGTAAGCTCAGCATTGAAAGGTAAACTTTGCCAAGGAGCTTGGGTACAATCTTCTACGTGTATCCCAATTTTGTGATCTGAGTCATAACATGCTCTTTACTGAGTATGAGTGCGTTGTTCTCAAGCACGGGGTGAATATTCCTCATGAGCATATCGTGCTTAGAGCTCCAAGGAAAGAGAACATGTACAAGATGGACTTGCAAAAAACATCTCCCTCTAGAGAAGTTTCATGATTTCTGTCTAAAGCCAATAGTGATGAGTCTTTCCTATGACATAAAAGAATGTTCCATGTAAACTTTAAGAACATGAATAAACTTATTAAGAATGATTTGGTAACTGGAATGCCAAAGAAAGAGTTTACAAGTGATGACCATTGTGTTGCATGCCTGAAAGGAAAGAAACATAAGGTATCTCACAAGCATAAAGAAAGGAACTCAAATCACTACTCCCTTATACTTGTTACATATGGATCTCTTTGGCTCCACGAGTGTAATGAGTTTTGGAAGGACCTCTTATTGTTTGGTGATCACAGATGCAGGATCATTGAAGGGTTATAGTTACAACACAACAACACAAAAAAGAGATTAACTAAACTTTAATCAAACAGTAAACTGGACTAACCAAGATAAGATGCTAAGAACACAAGTAATGCAAGAGACAGAACACAAAGAACACAAGTATTTTGTTTTCAAGAATGCAGTATATTGCTTTCTCTATGTTCTATTACAAGTGTTACAAAAGCATATTCGAAAGATACAAGAACATGAGATACTTATACTACACCCTACAGCCAGCTGGATATAATTGACTAGACATAAACAAAATCAATTGTAGAGTCAAAAGGCAGATTGGCTTTTGACTTGTGACTATGACATGCCATAGCTCACATCCTTATCTATTACAAAAAGGAAAAAGTACATAAAGTAGAAAGTTACAGACTCAAGACCTCAATGTACAGTTACCAAAATCATGGACCTTTTCACCAACTCATGTAAGTTGGTGACTTGCAGAGGTGCAGCGGAAAGGTATCCAGCTTTATGGAATAGTACATCAGATAAAGCATGTTACTAAAAGTCTTCGGAAGAAAGCTTTCTTCATGAGTTGAAGCTTCGAAGACTTTGTCTCTAAGGCTTCGGAAGACTTCATGTTTGGGTTCGGAAGATATTGGTCTTGGCTTTGGAAGATTTCACACTTAGAGTGATTTTCTGTTTCATGTGTGAAACTTCCTAAGCTTCTTCTTTAATGCACTTGTGCAGCATGCAGGAAAGGCTTAAGATGTTTAGGTTGCATCAGCCTCTTTATTAATCTCTACAAACTCCCCTAGGCTGATGCTACCAAAACACTTTGAAAACTTAGATATTCACAGTCCTCATTAGGATGATCACCATTCCTTTCTTCATAAGATGATCAGGATCCTTCAGGCTGTCAAAGTGTCCTCTCATGTCAAAGAGGTCATGCAGAGGCAACTGAAACATATCTTTCCATGTATATATGTCTTCAATGCCTTGATCTCTATAACATGCCATCTTTCTGGATTTGTGGTGTATGTCTAAGAAAAGATGGGTCTTCCTATTGCTAGAGGAGCTATTTGAATTGGAGTTGGTGTAGCTTCCTCTGGCTGCACATCCTCAGGCTGTTCTGATTCATCCTGAGGTTTTGAAGAGGGTGCAGGCTTCTTATTCTTCTTAGGCTTTGGTCTAGAAGCCATCCTCTTCATTCTCTTTCCAAATTTTAATGAGAAGATTGGCCTATAGTACCAGATTGATCTCTGTTGTCTCTCTCAGTTGGGACTTCCTCTCTCTCAGGTTCAGATGGAGAGGGAGGTTGACCCTACTGTGGATCAAATGATGAAGCTTGCTGAGCATTAGCAGGGGGTCCGGGTTGTGTTGTTTCTGGTTGTTCAACCATAACCTCCACTTCAGGTGGAGCCTGACTTGGAGTGGGGTGTAAGTCAATGAGCTCTCCATTCTTAATCTTCTGGTTGATTACCCTGATATGCTCATCCATAGTTGATAGAGACATGGGTCCAAGTCTCCTTCCAGAGAACCCATACAGCTTCAAGAAGCTCATCATCCTCTGCCTGTCAGCAGACTTCTTCATGCCCTTTTGGATGATGACTCTTGACTTTGCAGCTTCTTCCCTTAGCTTCCTCTTTGTTGTCTTTCTTTCCTTGACTAACTCAAGATCAAGTTGTTTTAAGTACTTAAACTCAATATAGTCATAAGGCAAGGGAAGGAGTGCATCTGCCTGATAGAAGCCTGTGGCACTCAGGTAGTTAATCATCTTGATTCTGTCTTCTTCTTTATCTACCTGAGTTTCTTGTTGAACCAAATCCTCTAGTTCAGGACTTTCTTGAACTGGAGAGGGTAGGCATACCTTTGTACAGTCTTTTTCTTCTTCTTTCTTCTTTGACTTGTACTAGGAGTTCTGCATCTTCTGCCTCCTTCTTCTGTCTTGACCTTTCCAGGTCAACCAGTTCATTCAACTCATCAAGGGAAGAGAAATGACACTATTTATGTCATAGTTCCTAGTCTGTGATAGTTAATCCTGACTGCCCTTAACTCATCTTTCTGAGTATCTGGTCTGGAGGCAGCCCTGATTGTAGACTCCATGAGTCTTGAAGACTCAGCAGACGAACTTTCTCCCCTTAGACTCCTTTTCCTCTCTCTCTCCTCATCCTCAATCTCCTCAGATGTCATCTTTCTTTTCCCTTTGTGACTCACAGACCTTTGTGACTCAGAGTGGAGAGAGCTTTGGCCTTCATTGCTTGTTGCAACATCTAAGCTTAGGCTAGAGAGAGGTTAAGAAGCACCTTCACTAGCAAGTGTCTCAGAAGGAATGTAGATCTCTGTAGTAGTTGGAGATGATGAGACAGGGCTCTCAGGTTCTGGCATTGAGCCTTCAATCAAGGTTTCCCATATGAAGCTAATCTTAGGGTCTGCCTCAACATCCAGTTGACCGATGACATTACCTGATTGCCTAAGTCTCCTTCTTAAGCTTAACTCTGCAGTGATCCTGTCTTGGATTCTTTTAGCCAGTCTGTCAGCTTGTCTTGATTGGCTTGGGTTGACAAGTGGCATGTTGACTAGATCCAGACCTTCATAGTAGTCCAAGGTCTGAACATTGAAGACTTCTTGTTGTCCTTGAACTCTTATGATGATTAGGGCCTTCCTGTTGTTGTCATACCTCCACCTAATGATGTGATTGGAAGATGGTGAAGGTGACATAGCCCTTGGTATCCCAACCTCAAACAGACTCTGTATGAAGGAGTCTGTGTAGTCCACATCAATGTGAACTAGAGGAGGTTGCTGACAATGCATAGTTGCAAGTGAGGATGGTGAGTCCTCAATGACCATTCTCTCTGAAGAACTCCCAGGTTTTGTGGCTGTAATGACTTTCTCCCCCTTTTTGGTACCATCACCCACTTGCATAGGTGAGCTAGAAGATAGATCAATTACATCCACAGGTTCTTGTGTTCCTGGTTGAGCTTTTCTTAAGGGTCTCCAACTAGTTTTTCCTTAAGATATGAAATCTCAAGTTGCTGATCATTGATCTTGTTGTGTAAGGTAGTCACCTGAGATTCAAGGTGACTGACCTTTGAGACTAAATGAGTACATGTTTTAGATAGTTTTTGCACCACTAGTCTCAGATTCCCCTCATCTTCATCAGAAGATGCATTGGGGGATGAGATGAATGGACCAGAGTCCTCTCTCTCACCACCAGCTTGAGGTTCTTGGCTAGTGGTTTACTCTACTCACTAGCATCTCAGTTGAGATTTCAGTGGGCTGAGTTGCCATGGTTGAGGTCTTAATGATGTAATCACTTTCAAAAGTGAGAGCCTCTTCCATATGGACATCCTGAATAGGTTCAGGAGTGTCCAACTCAGTTGTAGGTGACTGATGTGGGATAGATGTAAGAGAGTCAGGAGTACTCATCTCTCTTTGAGTAAGGGCAAAGAAGAGAGATTCATTATACTCACTAAAACCTATATCTTCATCAGTATAGAAGTCAAGGTTGGGAATTGGTTGGTTGAGATCTATAGGCTAGGGATGGTAATGTCCCCTGAAGGTTGATCACTTGAGTGTTGAGACTGAGAGTGATGGCTTAAGGCAGTTGGGCAATGAGCTTATCAGGATGAGCATGAGGAACCTCAGCACTGATTCTTAAAGAGATGGGAGTGGTCTGCTCCTCAGGAGAAGTGGGAGCTCCAGTGTCCACTTCTTCCTATATGGGTGTGTATATGGGGGCCTCCACAGACTGAATAGCCTGAGCAGGGGTTCGTTCGGATTTTCTTTGGTAAGAGATGGTGATTTGAGGCTATGAGAGTGGTTGGGAAAAAGCAGGTGTGGGTTCAACACTAGCTTGTGCTGCTAGATTGTCACCTTGAGCAATGAGCTCTAACATTTTTGGGACTAGGGATGTTTCTACCCTAGAGAATCCAACAGTGGGCTTTCTTAGTATTATAAAGATGTCGGGCTTCATCCGTCCCAATTTAAGAATGTTACCTGTTTCCCTCAACTATGAGCCCAGTTCACAGTTAAGAATGTACTGGACATATCTAGGAAACATGTAATATTCTAAGGAGTCTAAATTTGCAAGTAAATTAGTATAGACAAATTGAGAATACTTGAATTGACCCCCTGAACCATTGCATAGATTATGAAGGAGAGATCCTCAGGAATCTAGTCCCATCCACCATGCTTGTTTGATAAGATGTGGATGACCACATGGAGCAGGAATCTCCATTGGGATGAGACCTTCCCTTTCTTAAAGGTCTTTAGAGAGAAATCTCCCTCATATCCCATCTGCTCAAAGGAATGATTGACATCTCCTTTGGAAAAACACCTCACCTTCTACATCATCCAGCTGAAGATGTCTATTGATGATGGTCGGAGTGATGAAGATTGTTCTTCCCTGCACTGTGGCAGACAATGCCTTTTCCCCGTCCATAATGACCTCTTGGCAGGTCTTCCAGAATTCAAGCAATTGATCCTCATAGAGTGGAGGATCAATGGTTAGGCAGGTGAAGTAATTTGACAGAGTTAGAAAGCAGCAAACCACTGAGAAATGAGGATCTTTCTCAGAGCTTAACAGAGCAACCTGATTGTGTTGTCTGTGTAGCTGCATGGTAAAGTTAGGATCATTTCTGAGCAAGGTTGGCCATTTTGAAGTAGCTTAAGGACGAAGAAAGAAGAGAGAAAGAAATCTCAGAGAGAAATTTGGGGTTTTAGGTTTGGAGGAAGAACAGATGATAGAAAGAGGGGGAAACCATTGGATTTATATGTGAAAAGGATTTTAGATAAAGTTTAATGAAAGATATGAACTTTGAAATCCGGATGTCGGTCCCACCTTTGAAAAAGTAGTTTACTTTTGCTAAAAAGTAGTTTTCTTGGAAGTCAAAAAGCTTCTGAAGGTTAATTATATTCGGAAGTTTTAATTAAAAAGCTTCTGAAGCTAAAATGACTTCGGAAGAATTCCTGAGAGTTTTGAGAATTTTGCTTCAGAAGAAAAATTAAAACTTGAGTGCTTTGTATATAAACCAACAAAGCTTCCGAGAGTTAATTTTGCTTCGGAAGTAAATGGTCCTTGAAAATAAGTAAGTGTCTGAGACAAGTATTTAAGCTTCAGAAGATAAATTTGAAAGCTCTTCCAAAGGTAAATTTCTTAGACAGTTATTTATTTTGAAGCCATGATTTACTTCCGAAGTTAAAAGCATAACTTCCGAAGTATTAGAAATTTTCAAAAGTCTAAGGAAAGTCTTCAAAAAGAAATTTTCATCCAAAGAAAACATGAGCTTATGAAAGTGATGAACTAAACAACTTAGGACACACATAATTTTTAAGAAATAATAAGAATTAGTTTTAAGAAAAGCTTATTCAAAGTTTATTATCCCAATAACTGATATTAGATATTTAAATCTCTGTTCATCAAAAGCCTTTGTAAACAGATCAGCATATTGTTCATCTGTGTGAACTTTGACTAGTTTAATTAATCCATTTTCATAGTTATCTCTTATTAAATGATACCTGATATTGTTGTGGTTTGTCCTTGAGTGTTGCACAGGGTTCTCTGTGATTGAGATAGCACTGTTGTTGTCTATGTGAATGGGAGTCTCCTTGAAGTTTAACCCATAGTCCAACATCTAATATTGAATCCATAGTACTTGAGCACAGCAGCTTGCAGCAGCAATGTATTAAGCTTCAGCAGTTGATGCAGAGACACGTGATTGTTTCTTACATTACCAGGAGACAACCCTTCCACCAAGAAATTGACATCCCCCAGATGTAGACTTTGCAGTCATGTTGCAACCACCATAATCACTCTTTGTATAGGCATACAGATTGAAGTCAGAATTCTTGGGATACCATAGGCCAAGTGTTGATGCACCTTTGAGGTATCATAGAATCCTCTTGACAGTGATAAGGTGAGACATGTTAGGGTTGGCTTGATATCTTGCACAAATGCATGTAGCAAACATGATATCAGGCCTGCTAGCAGTAAGATACATAAGAGACCCAATCATAGCCCTGTATAACTGCTCATCTACACATTCCCCCTCAAGATCAGGACCAAGGGAGTGGTTTCTGGCTATGGGTGTCTTAGCAATCTTACAGTCAGTCATATTGAACCTCTTGAGTATGTCCTGAACATACTTTGACTGACATATGAAGATGCCATCTTCAACTTGCTTCACTTGAATTCCCAGAAAGAAATTGAGTTCCCCCATGGCACTCATTTCAAATCTGTCTTTCATCAGCTTCTCAAAGTCTTTGCAGAGCTTTGGATTAGTTGAACCAAAGATGATGTCATCCCATATACATGAACTAGAAATATGTCTTTTCCTTGTTCTTTGATGAAGAGAGTTCCATCTATAGTACCTCTCTTGTATCCATGTTTACAAAGATACTCAGATAGTGTCTCATACCATTTCCTGGGTGCCTGATGCAGCCATAGAGAGCTTTGTCAAGCTTGTAGACATAATCAAGATGATCAGGATCTACAAAATTAGGTGGTTGTTTGACATAAACCTCTTCATCTATCACTCCATACAAAAAGGCACACTTCACATCAAGTTGAAAGACCTTGAAGTTCTTGGATGCAGCAAATGCTAGGAATATCCTAACAGCTTCTAATCTTGCCACTGGAGCAAAGACATCAGTGTAGTCAATCCTTTCTTCTTGTGTGTATCCTTGAACAACCAGTCTAGATTTGTTCTTGATGTTGATGCCTCTATCGTCTTTCTTGTTCCTAAACACCCATTGGTTCCAATGGTAGTCTTCCCAGAAGGAAGTGGACAAAGGTTCCAAACTTTCTGCCTTTTGAATTGACGCAGCTCTTGTTGCATAGCTTCAACCCAACTTCCATCCCTTAGAGCTTCATCAACTTTCTTTGGCTCTATCTGGGATAGAAAACAAGAGTGAAGACAAACATTTGCTTCATAGGTTTGTCCTCTTGTATTTACCCCTAAGACAACATCTCCAATGATGTTTGTGGTTGGGTGAGACTTGTGGATCCTAAGCTGTAGGATCACAGCAAGTTGTTGAGAAAGATCTAAATTAGAGAAATTTAGATCTAGCATGGATGTTTCTCCCACCACATTAGCACACTTTTCATGTGAAACTTGATCCAAGCAGTGTGTGACATCATTGATGTTCTCATCAATGGTGTAGTTAGTGGCATCAAGAAATTCTTGGTCACTATCACCACCACCATTGTTGTCTTCCATAGTTGAGGTGTTCTTATCTGGTTGTAGAGCCTCTGAGCTGGAATTTAAAGGCATACCAGATGTATCAGCTGAGTTTGTTATTATTGTGCTGACAGAAACCTCATTTGCAGAAGTGGTTCCAACTGGAGCTGAAGATGTATGACTTGAGGATCTTCCTAGCTCAAATCTTGGATCAGGATCATCTGCATTTAAATTTATTGCAGATCCTGAAACATTCTCACAAGATTTGTTAAAACAGGTGGTAACCAAATCAAGATCAAATAACCAATCCAGACAAGAACCAGCAACATAGGGTGTGTCCATTGAAAGTCACATTGGTGACTCCTCAACAATTCTAGTTCTGAGATTGTACACTTTATAAGCCTTAGCTTGGGAAGAGTATCCAATAAAGTGTCCATGATCTGATTTCTCAGCAAACTTGGCAATTTGATCTTTGGTATTCAAGATGGTGCAAGGACATCCAAATGACCTGAGAAAACCAATGAAAGGTTTCCTCTTGTGCCAAAGTTCATAAGGAGTCTTGCCATGAGTCTTGACTACTAAAACTCTGTTCTGCACATATCAGCCAGTGTTGATTGCCTGTGCCCAGAAGGTGATGGGCAGTTTAGAGTCAGATAGCATGGTTCTTGCAGCTTCAATCAGTGTCCTGTTTCTCCTCTCAGCAACACCATTTTGCCGAGAGGTCCTGGAAGCACTGAATTGTCTTGTAACACCCTTTTCATCACAAAATGTATCAAGGATTTGGTTCTGAAATTCAGTTCCTTGATCATATCTTATGACTTTGACCTTGTGACCAGACGGATTCTTAATCTTTAACATGAAAGTCTTAAGAATCTCAGGAGTGTCATCCTTAGTTCTAAGGAAGAAGACCCAAGTGAACCTTGTAAAGTCATCTGTGATCACTAGACAATATATGGTCCTTCCTAAACTCATTACACTTGTGGGGCCAAAGAGATCCATATGTAACAAGTGTAGGGGTGTAGTGATGCAGTTCTTTTTCTTAGGCTTGTGAGATACCTTATGGTGCTTCCCTTTGAGGCATGCAACACAAAGGTCATCACTTGTAAACTCTTTCTTTGGCATTCCAGTTACCAAATCATGCTTAATTAATTTATTCATGTTCTTAAAGTTTACATGGCATATTCTTTTATGCTATAGGAAAGACTCATCACTATTGGCTTTAGACAGAAAGCATGAAACTTCTCCAGAGGGAGAGGTTTCTTGCAAATCCATCTTGTACATGTTTCCTTTCCTGGGGGCTCTAAGCAAGATATGTTCATGAGGAATGAACACACCAGGCTTAAGAAAAATGCACCCATGCTTAGTAAAGAGCATGTTATGAATCTGGTCACAAAATTGAGATACACTCACAAGATTGTATACAAGCTCCTTAACAAAGATTACCTTTTCTATGCTAAGCTTACCATTTGTGACCTTGCCCCTTCCAGAAATGTAATCACCTTCATCTCCTCCAAATGCAACTGGTCCTCCATCAATCCTTTCAAAGTTTTGGAGTAGTGACCTATTGCCTGTCATGTGCCTGGAACAGCCACTGTCTATGATGCAGACATTTTTGTCTGTCTTCAGCTGTCCCTGCACAAAGAGAATGATTAGTTACATATGGAAACCCAAGCCTTGCTTGTCTTGGGCTTATTTTTAGAAGGTAATTCAACGGTAATAGATCCTATTGTAGTTTTAAGAAGAACTTGAGCTGTTGTTGATGGAAAATTCTCAGTCACTTGGTCTTTCTTAAACATCCACACCACCTTTAGAGTCTTGGACTTGACCTTCAAAACTACGAAAGCTTTTGGAACTTCAGAAGTTTTGATGACTGAACCTTTGGAAGATTCTATAGACACTGCAGTAGACTTTAGTGCTTTGGAAGAACTCCTTTCTTCCGAGACCAATTTCTCTTCCGAGGGTAATTTTCCACTTCCATTCTTCTTAGACATGGAGTTTCCAAAGGAAGCAGGTTTTCCTTCCGAAGCTTGAATCTTCTTAGAACTCTTTGAAGCCTTTGTTTTGGTCATATGGATAGTACCTTTAGGATTGAAGGGACAAGCCTTGGCAATGTGAGTGGTACTTTCACACATGATACAATTCATCTTCTTCTTCACAAGAGCCTTTTCCTTGGAATAGGACTGTCTTTGGTAACATCCCTTCTTCACCTTCATCTTTGCAGGTGATGAGACAATCCTCTTAGGCTGAGGACTGTGCATGGAGTTTGATGGTCCAGGCTGTGCAGCAGTAGTACACATCAGATCAGTCTTCTTCTTGTTGCTGATATGAGTTGAACAAGAACCAGAATTCTTAGCAGAAGAGTTTTGGTTGATGTCTTCAGTCCCTACCACTTTAAACCCTGCAGAGATAAAAACTTGTTTCTTCTTAGAGTCAAAAGTAGTCTTGATCTCTTGAGCCTTCCTTGCCTTTCTTTTGCTCTTTCTGATCAAGTTCTTTCTCATGGACTTGGTCATCACAGTCTTCTTTTTCTCCTCAGAAGGATAGTGGCCCTTCTTGGAATCCTCCTCTTCACTCTTTTCATAGGGATTCTTCATTATCTCTTCTTCATCCTCTTCACTCATAGGATCTTTGAGAGGAAGCTCATCTTCACAAGTTCCACACCTAGGAGATCTTACTGACAAGATTGTGTATAGAGGAGTTATCTCATTGGATCCTAGTCCCTGCCTGTTTTGATAGCACACTTTGTTGTGCAGGGATGAGGATATCATGTTCTTGAAGGTCCCTTCTTCAAGAACACTCTTTTCTGCCCTGGCTTTGCGGATCACAAGCTCAGCCTGGCACTCAGTTAACTTAGTTATGAGATCTTTGATTTGAGTCCTAAAATTTGTGTTCATGTTTTAGAACTGAAATGGTTTCTCTAAGTCCTCTATTTTCAGCTTATAATCATTTTCAGACTTTCTAAAATCAAATTTTAAAATGTTTAAGGACTCAAGATCAGATCTCATTTCCAAGTTGTAGGACCTGTATCTGTTAACTTTAGCAATGCATTCAGGAGTACAAAGATGTTCTAATACCTTGGCTTCACCATGATCAGCCATTAGTGATTGGTTTGGAGAAGCATCTTCCACCTGAAAGCTCCAGTCAAAGCCTCCTTCTTCAACAGCAACAACAACTTACTGCTTTGACTTCTCATTCTGGAGAGCTTTGTTAGTGTAGTTTTGTCTGGATTGTGTTTGGCCACCATTTGTTCTAGGTGCCTTACACTCTCTGGCAAAATGGCCCATCAAGTTACAATTGTAACACTTGACTTTGCCTTTGTCGTCCAAACATTCCACTGGTTGCATTGCTTGGAAACTTCTTTCCAGTTCTCTTGTAGAACTTCTTGGCTCGGTGAGTGAGAAGAGCCATCTACTGGACTATTTCCATATATTCCAGATCATCTGGATGGATACAGTCTAGATCTTCAAGAGTGAAAAGAGAGTTGTCACAGCTTTCATCAGATGACACAAAAGCTTGAGAAGAGCTTGTCTCTTGGAATGGGCTTCCTTGAGTGTAGTTCTCCCTTGGTGTCTCTGGGAAGGTGATGAAAGGACCCTTTGGTGAATTGTCAGGGTAGCATAAGAGATGATGTTTGGGTTCTATGCTATCCCTTTCAATCACATGTACGGCTGAACCCATTTGATTGTTGGAGTTGCCAGATGAACCTTACTTGTTCATCTCCATCTGGTAGCCACTGAGAATCCCATATAACTCTGTCAGAGTAAGAGTTTTGAGAATTTTAGTTCTCTTGATCACCACATAGTAGTATGTCCATTGCCTAGGAAGTGAGGACATGAACTTCCTTACAATGTCTCAGTTTTCAAGAGAAACTCCTCCATCCACTAGGGTATCCACAATCTCAACATACCTGAAATATTACTGAGTCATGGTTTCACCTGTTTTGAAGGTGAAGTTTTCAATCTGCTACTTCAGGAGATCCTTCTTGTTCTCCTTGGCTTCAGAGGAACCCTCATACATCAGTTTCAATGCATCCCACAACTGCTTGGCTATTTTGCACTTCTTGAAACCTCTGTATAAAGAGTTTGGAAGGGCAGTTTGAAGAGCTTTCATGGCTTTTCTGTCTATCTTTACTCTCTTCCTATCTTCATCAGAGTAGTTAGCCACATCTTTGGGAATCATATCAGCACCAGTAGCAGACGGGGTGCTGGGTATGAAAGGTCCATTCTCAATAGACTCCCACATTCTTGAATCAAGAGACCTAATGAAACCATCCATTCTTAAACACCAGGTATCAAACTCATCAAGAGTGATCAGTGGGGACTTGTTCATGGTTCTAGTTTCCATATCAGTTTTGGAAATGACTGCCATTTGAAAAGTTTAGTATTTGTGTGTGTGAGGGATCTTTAAGATGGTGAGATCTTATATCAAGAGCCTGAAATGCTCTGATACCAAATGCAGGATCATTGAAGGGTTATAGTTACAACACAATGACACAAAGAGGAGATTAACTAAACTTTAATCAAACAGTAAACTGGATTAACCAAGATAAGATGCTAAGAACACAAGTAATGCAAAAGACAGAACACAAAGAACACAAGTATTAGGTTTTCAAGAATGGAGTATATTGCTTTCTCTATGTTCTATTACAAGTGTTACAAAAGCATATTCGAAAGATACAAGAACATGAGATACTTAAACTACATCCTATAGCCGGCTATACTTTGAAAGCCAGCTGGATACAATTGACTAGACATAAACAAAATCAACTGTAGAGTCAAAAGACAGATTGCCTTTTCACTTGTGACTATGACATGCCATAACTTAGATCCTTATATGTTACAAAAAGGAAAAAGTACATAAAGTAGAAAGTTACAGACTGAAGACCTCAATGTGCAGTTACCAAAAGCATGGACCTTTTCACCAACTCATGTAAGTTGGTGACTTGCTAAGGTGCAGCGGAAAGGTGTCCAGCTTTATGGAACAGTACATCAGATAAAGCATGTTACTAAAAGTCTTCGGAAGAAATCTGTCTTCATGAGTTGAAGCTTCGGAAAACTTTGTCTCTGAGGCTTCGGAAGACTTCATGTTTGGCTTCGGAAGATATTGGTCTTGGCTTCGGAAGATTTCACACTTAGAGTGATTTTATGTTTCATGTGTGAAACTTCCTAAGCTTCTTCTTTAATGCACTTATGCAGCCTGCAGGAAAGACTTAAGATGTTTAGGTTGCATCAACCTCTTCACTAATCTCTACAACAAATGACTTTACAAGATTCACTTGGGTCTTCTTCCTTAGAACTAAGGATGAGACTCCTGAGATTCTGATATGTTTCATCTTGAAGATTGAAAATTAATCTGATCACAAGGTCAAAATTATAAGATGTGATCAAGGAACTGAACTTAAGAACCAAATCCTTGATACATTTTGTGATGAAAAAGGTATTATTGAGTATACAATCTTAGATCTAGAATTGTTGAGGAGTCAGCCAATGTGACTTTCAATGAACACACACCCTGTGTGGCTGGTTTTGGTCCTGATTGGCTAATTCATATTGATTTAGTTACCAACTATTTTACCATATCTTGTGAGACTGTTTAAGGATCTACAGAAAATTTAAATACAGGTGATCCTGATCCAAGATTTGAGCTGAGAAGACCTTCAAGTAACATATCTTCAGCTCCAGTTGGGACTACTTGTGCAAATGAAGTCCCTATCAGCACCACAATTACACACTCAGCCGATGCATCTAGTATGCCTTCAAATTCCAGTTCAGAGGCTCCACAACCAGACAAAGATACTTCAATACAGAAGACAATGATGGTAGTGGTGACAGTGATCAAGACTTTCTTGATGCTGATAACCACACCATTGATGATAGCATCAATGATGTCACACACTCCTTGGATCAAGTCTCTCTTGATAAGTGTGCTGATGCAGTAGGAGAAACATCTATGCCAGATCTAAATTTCTCTAATTTAGATCTTTCACAACAACTTGCTATGATCCCTCAGCTAAGGATCCACAAGTCTCACCCTACCACAAACACCATTAGAGATGTTGTCACGGGGGTAAGAACAAAAGGGCTAACCCATGAAGCAAATGTTTATTTTCACTCTTATTTCTTAACCTAGATAGAGCCAAAGAAAGTTGATAAGGCTCTGAAAGATGGAAGTTGGGTTGTAGCTATGCAAGAGGAGCTGCTTCAATTCAAAAGATAAAAAGTTTGGAATCTTTGTCCTCTTCCTCATGGGAAGACTACCATTGGAACCAAATGGGTGTTTATGAACAAGAAGGATGATAGAGGATTTATCATCAAGAATAAAGCTAGACTAGTTGGTCAAGGATATACACAAGAAGAAGGGATTGACTACACTGATGTCTTTGCTCCTATAGCAAGACTGGAAGCTGTTAGGACATTCTTGGCATTTGCTGCATCCAAGAACTTAAAGGTCTTTCAACTTGATGTGAAGTGTGCTTTTCTTTATGGAGTGATTGATGAAGAGGTGTATGTCAAACAACCACCTGCTTTTGTACATCCTAATCATCCGAATTATGTCTGCAAGTTTGACAAAGCTCTTTATGGGCTGCATCAGGTACCCCGGAAGTGGTATGAGACACTATCTCGGTATCTTTGCAAGCATGGATATAGAAGAGGTCCTATAGATGGAACTCACTTCATCAAAGGAGATGGAAATGACATATTGCTAGTTCAAGTATATGTGGATGACATCATTTTTGGTTTAACTAATCCAAAGCTTTGCAAAGACTTTGAGAAGCTGATGAAGGACAGATTTGAAATGAGTGCCATGGGAGAACTCAATTTCTTTTTGGGAATTCAAGTGAAGCAAGTTGAAGATGTCATCTTCGTTAATCAGTCAAAGTATGTTCAAGACATACTCAAGAGGTTCAACATGACTAATTGTAAGATTGCTAAGACACCCATAGCTAGAAACCACTCCCTTGGACCTGACCTTGAGGAGGAGTGTGTAGATGAACACTTATACAGGGCTATGATTGGGTCACTTGTGTACCTTACAGCTAGTAGGCCTGATATGATGTTTGCCACTTGCATCTGTGCAAGATATCAAGCCATTCCTAAGATGTCTCACCTTATCACTATCAAAAGGATTCTAAGATACCTTAAAGGTGCTTTAACACTTGTTTATGGTATCCTAAATATCCTGACTTCAATCTGTATGCTTATACAGATAGTGATTACGGTGGTTGCAACATGACTACAAAGTCTACATCTGGGGGATGTCAGTTTCTTCATGGAAGGGTTGTCTCATGGCAATACAAGAAACAATCATGTGTCTTTGCATCAACTGTTGAAGCTCAATACATTACTGCTGCAAGCTGCTGTGCTCAAATGCTTTGGATTAAAAATCAGATGCTAGACTATGGGTTAAACTTCAAGGAGACTCCCATTCACATAGACAACAATAGTGCTATCTCAATTATAGAGAATCATGTGCAACACTCAAGGACCAAACATATCAATATCAAATATCAATTAATAAGAGATAATTATGAAAAGGGGATTAATTAAACTAGTCAAAGTTCACACAGATGAACAATATGTTGATCTATATATAAATGCTTTTGATGAACAGAGATTTAAATATCTAATATCAGTATTAGGATGATCAACTTTGAGTAGGTTTTTCTTAAAACTAATTCTTATTATTTCTTAAAATATGTTTGTCCTAAGTTGTCTAGTTCATCACCTTCATAAGCTCTTGTTTTCTTTGAAAGTTTTCTTTGAAGACTTTCCTTAGAATTAAGAAAATTTTGAACCTTCGGAAGTAATGATTTTAACTTCAGAAGAAACTTATGCCTTTAAAACAACTAACTGCTCAAGTATTTTACCTTTGGAAGAAATTTCTGAAATGTCTTCCGAAGCTTAAAATCTCCTTTGGCACTTATATGTTTTCAAGGACAATTTTCTTCTAAAACAAATTAACTCTCGGAAGTTTTGTTCTTTTAAACAAAACTCTCAACTCTTAATTTTCTTCCAAAGTCAAAATTCTCAGAATCCTTAGGAAAATCTTCTGAAGTCATTTTAGGTTCAGAACCTTTTTCATTAAAACTTCCGAAGATAATTTACCTTCCGAAGCTTTTTGATTTCCATGAAAACTATTTTTTGAGCAAAAGTAAACTACTTTTTCAGAGGTGGGACCGACATTCGGATTTCAAAGTTTGTCCTGTTTCCTTAAACTTTATCTGAAACCCTTTTTCACGTATAAACCCAATGCTTCCTCCTCTTTCTATCATTTGTTTCTTCCTTCAAACGTAAAACCACAAAATTTCTCTCTGAAATTACTTTCTTTCATCTTTCTTCATTCTTAAGCTTCTCAAAATGGCCAAACCTCTTCATAGAAATGAACCAAACTTTACCATACATTTACATATACAACATAATGAGGTTGCTCTGTTAAGCTCCGAGAAAAATCCTCATTTCTTAGAGGTTTGCCGTTTCTTAGCTTTTTCGAACTACTTCACCTCCCTAACCATTGATCCACCACTCTATAAAGATCATCTGCTAGAATTCTGGAAGACCTGCCAAGAGGTCGTAATGGATGGGGAGAAGGCACTGTCTACCACAGTACAGGGGAGAACAGTCTTCATCACTCTGGCCATCATCAACATGCATCTTCAGCTAGATGATGAAGAAGGTGAGATGTTCTTCACAAAGGAAGTTGTAAATCATTCCTTTGAGCAGATGGGTTATGAGGGAGACTACTCTGTCAAGACCTTCAGGAAAGGGAAAGTCTCATCCTAGTGGAATTCATGCTCCACATGGTTATCCACTGCTTATCAAACAAGCATGGTGGATTGACAAGATTCCTGAGGATCTCTCCTTCATTTTCCATGGAATGGTTCAGGGGGTCAAGTTCAGGTATTCTCAGTTTGTTTATAGTAATCTTCTGGCAAACCTGGACTCTTTAGAATATTACATGTTCCCTAGATATGTCCAACACATTCTTAACCATGAACTGGGCACATAGTTAAGGGCAACAAATAACATTCTTAAACTGGGACAGATGAAGCCTGGCATCTTTAAAATACTGAGAAAGCCCACTGTTAGGTTCTCTGGGGTAGAAGCATCCCTGGTCCTAAAAATGTTAGAGCTCATTGCTCAAGGTCACAACCTAGTAGCACCAGCAAGTGTTGAACCCACACCTTCAACATCCCAACCATCTAAACAGCTAAAAATCACCCTCACCTACCAAAGAAAATCCAAACGAATCCTTACTCATGCTATTCAGTCTGTGTAGGTCCCTATACACTCACCCATACAGGAACAAGTGGACATTGTAGCTCCAACTTCTCCTGAGGAGTAAACCACTCCTATCTCTTCAAGGATCAGTGCTGAGGTTCCTCATGCACAGCCAAATGAGCTCATATGCCAAACTACCTTCAGCCATCACTCTGACTCTCAACACTCAAGTGATCAACCTTCAGGGGACAATTACCATCCCCAACCTACACTGATGAAGATCTAGGTTTTAGTGAGTACCATGAGTCTTTCTTCTTTTCCACTACTCAAAGAGAGATGAGTGCTTCTGAGACTCCTATTTCTAGCCCCCATCAGTCACCTACTACTAAGGTGGACACTTCTGAACCTATTTAGAATGTCCATATGGAAGAGGCTCTCACTTTTGAAAGTGATTACATCATTAAGACCTCAACCATGGCAACTCAGCCCACTGACATCTCAACTGAGATTGCCAGTGAGTAGAGGAAATTCAACAGCCAAGAACCGGAAGCTGGTGGTGAGAGTGAGGACTCTCGTCCAATCATCTTATCCCCTAATGATTTATTTGATAAAGATAAGGGGAACTTAGACTAAAGGTGCAAAACCTGTCTCAAACATGCACCTATTTAGTCTCCAAGGTTAGTCACCTTGAATCTCAAGTGACTACCTGCAAAACAGGGTCAATGATCAGCAACTTGAGATTTCATATCTTAAGGAAAAACTAGCTGGGAAACCTTTAAGAGGAGCTCAACCAGGAACACAAGAACCTGTGGATGTGATTGACCTAACTCCTAGCTCACCTATGCATGTGGGTGATGCTACCAAATACCAGGAGAAAGTCATTACAATCACAGAACCAGGGAGTTCTTTAGAGAGAATGGACACTGACGACTCACCATCCTCACTTGCATTTGTACATTCTCAGCAACCTCCTCAAGTTCACATTGATGTGGACTACATAGGCTCCTTTATACAGATTTGGTTTGAGGAAGGGATACCAAGGGCTATGTCATCTCTACCATCTTCTAATCGCATCATTGGGTGGAGGTATGGCAGCAACATGAGAGCCCTAATCATCATTAGAGTTCAAGGGCAGTAGTAGATCTTTACCTTCCAGACCTTGAACTTCTATGACAGTCTGGATTTAGTCAGCATGCCACTTGTCAATCCAAGCCAATCAAGACAAGTTGACAAGTTGGCTCAAAGAATCCAAGATCGGATCACTAAAGAGTTCAGCCTTAGAAGAAGACTATGTCAATAAGGAAATGTCATGGTCAATGGATGTTGAGGCAAACCCTAAGATTAGTTTCATAGGGGAAACCTTGACTGAAGGCCCAGTGACAGAACCTGAGAGCCCGTCTTATCACCAACAAGTACTGCAAAGATCAATTCCCTTTTTGAGATGCTTGCTGGTGAAGTTGCTTCTCAACCTCTCTCTGGCCAGAGCTTGGAAGGTACACAAGCAATGAAGGCTAATGCTATCCCCACCCTGAGTCACAAAGGTTTGTGAATGAGAAAGGGAAAAGAAAAATGACTTCTGAGGAGATTGAGGAGGAGAAGAGATAGAGGAAAAGGAAGCTGTGGGCAGAAAGTTCCTCTTCTGAGTCTTCAAGACACATGGAGTCTGCTATTAGGGCTGACCCCAAACCAGATACTTAGAATGATGAGTTAAGGACAGTGAGGATAAACTACCTGTAGACAAGGAACTATGAGATAGGGAATGTCATTTATCTCCCCTTGGAGGAACTAAATGAACTGGTTGACCTGGAAAGGTCAAAGGAGAAGAAAGAGACAAAAGATGCAGAGCTGCTAGTACAAATCAAAGAAGAAAGAAGAAAGAAAAGATTGTACAAGCATGTGCCTACTCTCTCTCCAGTTCAAGAAAGTCCTGCATTTGAGGATGTGGTTCAATAAGAGCCTCGGGTAGATAAAGAAGAAGAAAGGATCAAGATGATCAACTACCTGAGTGCCACAAGCCTCTATTAGGCAGAAGCACTTCTTCCCTTATCCTTTGATTACATTGAGTTTGATTATCTCAAACAACTTGAACTTGAAATAGTCAAGGAAAGAAAGACAATGAAAAGAAAGCTAAGGGAAGAAGCTGCTAAGTCAAGAGCCATCATCCAGAAAAGTATGAAGAAGTCCACAGACAGGCATAGGATGATGAGCTTCTTAAAGCTGTATGGATTCTCTGAATGGAGACTTGGCCCCATGTCTCTGTCCCTTATGGATGAGCATATCAGGGTGATCAAGCAGAAGATAAAGAATGGAAAGCTGGTTGACTTACATTCCCCTCCCAGTCAAGCTCCACCTAAAGTGGAGGTTAAGGTTGAACAACCATAGACAAAACAACCTAGACTTCCTGCTGAATCTCAGCAAGCTTTATCTTCTGATCCATAGTAGGGTCAACCTCACTCTCAATCTGAACCTGTGAGAGTGGAAGACCCAACTAAGAAAGACAATGAAGATCAATCTGGTACTACAGGCCAGTCTGCTCAGTTAAAAGTTGTAAAGATAAAGAAAAGGATGGCTTCAAAACCAAATCCAAAGAAGAAGAAGATTGCATCTGAACCTTAGGATGAGTCAGAACATCTTAAGGATGTGCACCCAGAGGATGCTCCATCATCTCCTATTCTAATAGCTCCTCTAGCATCAGAAAGACCCATCCTGTCCTGGACATACACTACAAATCCAGAAAGGTGGCATGTCATCATAGATCATGGCATTGAAAATATCTACAGTTGGCAAGACATGTTTCAGTTGCCTCTACAGATCTCTTTGACATGAGGAGATACTTTGATAGTCTGAAGGATCCTGATCATCTTATGAAGAAAGGGCTGGTTATTATCCTGACGAGGACTGTTGATATCTGAAGTCTTCAAGTGTTTTGGTAGCATCAGCCTAGAGGGAGTTTGTAAAGAATATGTATAGAGGCTGAAGCAACCAATGTCTTTCTGCATGCATGCTGCACAAGTACTCAAGAAGAATGCTTCGAAAGTTTCACACATGCAACAGAAATATTCTAAGTGTGAAAGCTTATGAAGCCAAGACCAATATCTTCCGAAGTCAAAGATGAAGTCTTCTGAAGCTTCATAGACAATGTCTTCCGAAGCTCTACACGTGAAGCCAGATTTCTTCCGAAGACTTTTAACAATATGCTTTATCTGATGTACTTTTCGATAAAGCTGGACCCATTTCCACTGCAACTCTGTAAAGTCACCAACTTACATGACTTGGTAAAAAGGTCCACGCTTTTGGTAACTGTAAATTGAGGTCTTGAGTCTATAAATTTCTACTTCATGTACTTTATCCTTTTTGTAATAGATAAGGATGTGAGCTATTGTATGTCATAGTCACTAGTCAAAAATGCAATCTGCCTTTTGACTCTACAATTGATTTTGTTTTGTGTCTAGTCAATAGTATCCAGCTGGCCTTCAAAGTATGGCCGGTTGTAGGATGTAGTATAAGTATCTCATCTTTTGTCACTTTCCTTTATGCTTTGTAACACTTGTAATAGAACATTGAGAAAGCAATATATTGCAATCTTGAACATTGTTGGATCAAGAAGAAGGCTAATGCAACCAAAACTATGTCACGTAAGTTATTTTGGTGCTGCATGCAAAAGGCTTTCGAAGCTTAACATGGAACTTCCGAAGGTTGTAGGGTTCTTCCGAAGACAAAGAAAAAGACCAACTTCCGAAGACAAAACTCTACTTCTGAAGACAAGTGCATACTTCCAAGTTCAAGACTTAGAAGAATAAAGTAAAGACCACTTCCAAAGTATGATGATAAGAAGAAGTCTCCATGCCTTGAAAGAATCAGCCTCTTTCGAAGTATAAGTGGCTTCAGAAGTACTTACTCTTCCGAAGCCATTTAACCTTCGGAAGACACTGCTATGAACCGGTGGACACAAGTATGGTCTCTGACACTCTGCTACAGACTTCTGATACAGCATAGTTTCTTCCTAAAGAGGCATGTTGTTAACCATACTTTCTTCCACTGTTCACCTTTTCATGATAGTACATGTTACCAACTTTAGTTAGTGACAAAAGGTAAGTCAGGGACATGTCCTGACTACCAAATCTCAGATAAGACTTTATCCGAGATACGTTAATCTTTAGCCTTGTATTATAGACTTTAGCTATAGGATCCCAGCTGCTATCAAAGTATATCCGGTTGTAGATAGTATTATATATAGGTTCTCCTTGTAACTCATTGGAACATATCATCTACTTGTAAGAGTCTTGTATTTGAGTTGATAATCAATATATAAAAGTATCTGAAATTATCTTATAGTGTTCTTTATTACTTTCTATATTGTGATCAACTCTTATTGATTCTTCAGATACCCGAGTGTTGTTTCAGGTGAGTTTGAGAGAAAAACATTGCGTTTAAGTGACAAACACCGATCCTGCAATTGGTATTAGAGCATCTCAGGCTCTTGATTGTGTGATCTCACCATCCAAATCAACCTGATTTTACTCCTCCCTACCACTCACTCACTCAATGGCCCTTAACAAATCCGAGGTACAGATGGGAACAATGACAAAAGCTCCCATCATTACCCCTGAAAACTTCAGGTCTTGGAGTAGAATGTTGGATCAAGAAGAAGGATAATGCAACCAAAACTAGATCACTTATTATTTTGGTGCTGCATGCAAAGGCTTCCGAAGCTTATCATGGAACTTCCAAAGGTTGTAGAGTTCTTCCGAAGACAAAGGGAAAGTCCAACTTCCAAAGACAGAACTCTACTTCCGAAAACAAATGCATACTTCTGAAAGTTCAAGACTTAGAAGAATAAAGTAAAGACCACTTTCGAAGTATGATGAAAAGAAGAAGTCTCCAAGCCTTGGAAGAAGCAGCATCTTCCGAAGTATAAGTGGCTTCGGAAGTACTTACTCTTCCGAAGCCATTTAACCTTCGGAAGACTGCTATAACAAGTGGACATAAGTATGGTCTCTGACACTCCGCTGCAGACTTCTAATACAACATGGATTCTTCCTAAAGAACCATGTTGTTGACCATACTTTATTCCATGGTTTACCTTTTCATGATAGTACAGTTGCCATCTTTATTTGGTGACAAAAGGTAAGTCAGGGACATGTCCTGACTAACAATCTCAGATAAGACTTTATCCGAGATACCTTAATCTTTAGTCTTGTAGTATAGACTTTAGCTATAGGATCCCAGCTGCTGTCAAAAAAATCCGGTTATAGATAGTATTATATATAGGTTCTCCTTGTAACTCATTGGAACAGATCACCTACTTGTAAGCTTGTATTTGAGTTGATAATCAATATATAAAAGTGTCTTGAAAATTATCTTACAGTGTTCTTTATTACTTTCTATATTGTGATCAACTCTTATTGATTCTTCAGATACCCGAGTGTTGTTTTAGGTGAGTTTGAGAGAAAAACATTGCGTTTAAGTGACAAACACCAATCCTACAATTGGTATTAGAGCATCTCAGGCTCTTGATTGCATGATCTCACCAACCAAATCAACCTAATTCTACTCCTCCCTACCACTCACTCACTCAATGGCCCCTAACAAATCCGAGGTACAGATGGGAACAATGACATAAGCTCCCATCATTACCCCTGAAAACTTTAGGTCTTGGAGTAGAATGTTGGATCAAGAAGAAGGATATTGCAACCAAAACTAGATCACTTAAGTTATTTTGGTGCTGCATGCAAAGGCTTCCGAAGCTTATCATGGAACTTCCGAAGGTTGTAGAGTTCTTCCGAAGACAAAGGAAAGTCCAACTTCCGAAGACAGAACTCTACTTCCGAAAACAAATGCATACTTCCGAAAGTTCAAGACTTAGAAGAATAAAGTAAAGACCACTTCCGAAGTATGATGAAAAGAATAAGTCTCCAAGCCTTGGAAGAAGCAGCATCTTCCGAAGTATAAAGTGGCTTCGGAAGTACTTACTCTTCCGAAGCCATTTAACCTTCGGAAGACACTGCTATAACAAGTGGACAAAAGTATGGTCTCTGACACTCCGCTGCAGACTTCTGATACAACATGGCTTCTTCCTAAAGAACCATGTTGTTGACCATACTTTATTCCACTGTTTACCTTTTCATGATAGTACAGTTGCCATCTTTATTTGGTGACAAAAGGTAAGTCAGGGACATATCCTGACTAACAAATCTCAGATAAGACTTTATCCGAGATACCTTAATCTTTAGTCTTGTAGTATAGACTTTAGCTATAGGATCCCAGCTACTGTCAAAGTATATCCGTTGTAGATAGTATTACATATAGGTTCTCCTTGTAACTCATTGCAACAGATCACCTACTTGTAACAGTCTTGTATTTGAGTTGATAATCAATATATGAAAGTATCTTGAAAATTATCTTACAGTGTTCTTTATTACTTTCTATATTGTGATCAACTCTTATTGATTCTTCAGATACCCGTGTTGTTTTAGGTGAGTTTGAGTGAAAAACATTGCGTTTAAGTGACAAACACCGATCCTGCAATTGGTATTAGAGCATCTCAGGCTCTTGATTGCGTGATCTCACCATCCAAATCAACCTGATTTTACTCCTCCTTACCACTCACTCACTCAATGGCCCTTAACAAATTCGAGGTACAGATGGGAACAATGACATAAGCTCCCTCATTACCCCTGAAAACTTCAGGTCTTGGAGTAGAATGTTGGATCAGAAGAAGGCTAATGCAACCAAAACTAGATCACTTAAGTTATTTTGGTGTTGCATGCAAAGGCTTCCGAAGCTTATCATGGAACTTCCAAAGGTTGTAGAGTTCTTCCGAAGACAAAGGGAAAGTCCAACTTCTGAAGACAGAACTCTACTTCCGAAAACAAATGCATATTTCCGAAAGTTCAAGACTTAGAAGAATAACGTAAAGACCACTTCCGAAGTATGTTGAAAAGAAGAAGTCTCCAAGCCTAGGAAGAAGCAGCATCTTCGGAAGTATAAAGTGGCTTCGGAAGTACTTACTCTTCCGAAGCCATTTAACCTTCGGAAGACACTGCTATAACAAGTGGACATAAGTATGGTCTCTGACA
Source organism: Flaveria trinervia (assembly GCA_025506515.1). Lineage (NCBI taxonomy): Eukaryota > Viridiplantae > Streptophyta > Magnoliopsida > Asterales > Asteraceae > Flaveria > Flaveria trinervia. The sequence continues at coordinate 62,393,592 of CM046451.1, forward strand.
CTCCGCTGCAGACTTCTAATACAACATGGCTTCTTCCTAAAGAACCATGTTGTTGACCATACTTTATTCCACTATTTACCTTTTCATGATAGTATAGTTGCCATCTTTATTTGGTGACAAAAGGTAAGTCAGGGACATGTCCTGACTAACAAATCTCAGATAAGACTTTATCCGAGATACCTTAATCTTTAGTCTTGTAGTATAGACTTTAGCTATAGGATCCCAGCTGCTGTCAAAGTATATCCGGTTGTAGATAGTATTATATATAGGTTCTCCTTGTAACTCATTAGAACAGATCACCTACTTGTAAGAGTCTTCTATTTGAGTTGATAATCAATATATAAAAGTGTCTTGAAAATTATCTTACAGTGTTCTTTTTTACTTTCTATATTTTGATCAACTCTTATTGAATCTTCAGATACCCGAGTGTTGTTTTAGGTGAGTTTGAGAGAAAAACATTGCGTTTAAGTGACAAACACCGATCCTGCAATTGGTATTAGAGCATCTCAGGCTCTTGATTGCATGATCTCACCAACCAAATCAACCTAATTTTACTCCTCCCTACCACTCACTCACTCAATGGCCCCTAACAAATCCGAGGTACAGCTGGGAACAATGACATAAGCTCCCATCATTACCCCTGAAAACTTCAGGTCTTGGAGTAGAATGTTGGATCAAGAAGAAGGCTAATGCAACCAAAACTAGATCACTTAAGTTATTTTGGTGCTGCATGCAAAGGCTTTTTAAGCTTATCATGGAACTTCCGAAGGTTGTAGAGTTCTTCCGAAGACAAAGGGAAAGTCCAACTTCCGTAGACAGAACTCTACTTCCGAAAACAAATGCATACTTCCGAAACTTCAAGACTTAGAAGAATAAAGTAAAGACCACTTCCGAAGTATGATGAAAAGAAGAAGTCTCCAAGCCTTGGAAGAAGCAGCATCTTCCGAAGTATAAAGTGCCTTCGGAAGTACTTACTCTTCCGAAGCCATTTAACCTTCGGAGACACTGCTATAACAAGTGGACATAAGTATGGTCTCTAACACTCCGCTGCAGACTTCTGATACAACATGGCTTCTTCCTAAAGAACCATGTTGTTGACCATACTTTATTCCACTGTTTACCTTTTCATGATAGTATAGTTGCCATCTTTATTTGGTGACAAAAGGTAAGTCAGGGACATGCCCTGACTTCCAAATCTCAGATAAGACTTTATCCGAGATACCTTTACTATAGTCTTGTAGTATAGGTTTTAGCCAAAGGATCCCAGTTGGTATCAAAGTATATCCGGCTGTAGATAGTGTTATATACAGGTTCTCTTTGTAACTCATAGAGGTAAGATTATCATATGCTTGTAAGAGACTTTGTATCTTGAGTTGAGCATCAATATATAAAAGTATATTGAAATTTATTTTATGTGTTCTTAGTTACTTTTCATATTGTGATCAATTCTTATTGATTCTTACCCGAGTGTGATTCTAGGTGAGTTTGAGAGAAAACCTTTGTTTTTAAGTGACAAACACCGATCCTGCAAGTGGTATCAGAGCTTCTCAGGCTCTTGATTGTGTGATGTAACCATCCAAAATCAACCTGTTTTCACTCCTCCCTACCACCCACTAACTCAATGGCCCTCAACAAGTCTGAAGTAGAGATGGGGACGATGACCAAAGCACCCATCATCACTCCTGAAAACTTCAGGTCTTGGAGTAGAAGAATGGAAGGCTTCATTAGATACCAAGACAGCTAAATGTGGAACTCTATTTTCAATGGACCATACAAGCCAAAGGTGGCTTCACCTGGTGGAAACGGTGCCATGATAAAGAAAGCTATCGAGGACTATTATGATGAAGACAGAAACAAGATGGACATTGATAGCAATGCTATGACTATTCTCATGACTGCAATACCGAACTCTATTATGGTGGGGTTCGAGCATTGCAAGACTGCTAAAGAATTGTTTGATGCACTTGCTCAGATGTATTCTTGCTCCAACGACTCAAAGAAGGACTCACTGAAGTAGTAGTTCGAGAACTTCAGGTACATGGATCTTATCCCTTCCCTTCAGTCTGTGAAGATCACTCCTGAACTTTGAGATCTCACCAGAAAGTTCATGAGTGCTCTTCCAAATGAGTGGACATTCTATTGTGTCTCAATCAAGAGAAGAGAAAACGTGAACACTCTTTCCATGACTAAGCTCTATGGCATCCTTGATGGATACCGTCTAGAGATGGAGAGTAAGAAGGGCCACCAAACAAGCAGACCTATGAGTCTTCCTGCTAGCAACGCTTTAATGGTTGCTGAAGGCTCATTAACCCCTCAACCTCAGCATTTCCTGACTTATCAGCAGCCATCCTGCTCTTCTAGTCCCTACAAAAGCTGAATCTGACTATCAAAAGAAAATTGATGAGTTGGAAAAAATTGTATCTCTTTTGAAACATGAACACACGAACTACAAGACTCAAATCAAGGATCTGATATCCAAATTGTCTGAGGCTCAAGCCCAGCTTGTCACTGCCGGGGCTCAGGCCAGGAAGCATGCTATCTTTGAGCAGAACTTCCAAGCTATTCTTACATCATCCTCCAATTCAAAACACTGTTATCAGAACAGAGAAGGGTTGGGAACCAATGAAATTGCTCCACCATATTCTATGAGTCTGTTAGACAGCCCAGATGTGGTACTAAAGAGAAAGAGGTTCCAACTGCCGACCCTCTCTTTCCAGAGTTAAAGGATGAGGCACCAATAGTGGCCACCACAGGGAAGGAACAGGTAGATATACATATCGCCTCCTATGATGATCAAATCCTAACCACTGAAGCCAGAAGAAGCAGAGCTAAAGCTGCTAGGAGAACTGCTAAGAAAGTGGTTGAATCCAAACTGAAAATTGACCCCAAATAGAAGGGTGTCTTTGTCTCAGCTGGATTCCAAGTGTTAGGTACTTCTGATTCAGGAAAAGAATGTAATACAAGCATTCCTGTCCTACCAAAGGATCAGAAGTTCAAGGGAAAACTTGCTGATGAAGAAAAGAAAACCAAGAAACAGCAACTCTCACTTTCACAAAAGACTAACATCGCATGCATCATGTGTGGCCAGCAAAATCACATGGCAAAAGATTGTTACTACAATCCTGCAAGCACACATTATGCAAATAATGTTAGAAAAGGAGTCAGGGAAGGTTTCACATTTGGACCCTTCCATACAGTTCAAGTTTTGAAGAAGGGAAAGCTAGTTTCGAAAGCCAAGTTGCTTTCGGAAGAAACTCCTTCTTCTGAAGAGAAAATGGCTTCGGAAGCAAAAGCTACTAAGGTTTGGAAGAACAAGAAAGCTCCCATGAAACCATCCCAGAAGAAGACTACTTTGGAAGAATAGGTGGTGAGGACTTCTTCTGAAAAGAAAGAAGCTTTGGAAGAAGACCATGCTGTAAAAGCTTCAACAAGCTAATCCTCCAAGATCAGCCAAAGAGTGGACTGGAAGATCAAGGAAGATGCTGCAGCCCAAACCTCTTCTTTAAAGACCTCTGTTGAACCCCTATATATATCATTTGGTTCACTCATGTCATTATCTTTGGAAGAACCCAAGACCAACAAGGCTTGGGTGTCCAAACAAAACTGAAATCTCATCTTATGTGCAGGAACATCCATTTGACAAGAACAACAATGTATGGATTGTGGATAGTGGATGCTCCAGGCACATGACAGGGAACAGATCTCTCCTTCAACAATTTCAACATTATGATGGAGGTCCTGTCCAGTTTGGAGGTGAGGCCGGAGGATATATTTCTGGCTGAGGGAGTATATCCAATGGTATGTTAACCGTTGACAAAGTTAACTTTGTTAAGCAGCTTGAACACAACCTGTTGAGTGTTTCTCAATTCTGTGATCAAAAGCACCAAATGCTTTTCACAGAACATGAGTGCATTATCCTCAAACCAAGGATGACAATTCCTCCGGAATTGGTGCTTCTTAGATCTCCCAGGAAAGGGGATATGTACAAGCTTGATATGAACAATGCTTCCCCAATGGGTGAAGTATCATGCTTTCTTTCCAAAGCTGATAGTGATGAGTCAACACTGTGGCATAAACGTATGTGTCATGTAAATTTTAAGACAATGAACAAATTGGCTAAAAATAACTTGGTACATGGTTTGCCTAAAAAGGAGTTTTTTCTACAAAAGATAACTGTGTTGCATGCCTGAAAGGGAAACAACATAGGACATCTCATAAATCCAAATGTGCTAACTCTATCACTACTCCGTTACACTTATTGCACATGGATCTATTTGGTCCCATAACTATAATGCACATGGATCTATGTGGTAGTTGCTGATTTTACAAGATTCACATGGGTATTCTTTTTAAGAACTAAAGATGAAACTACTGAAACATTAAAATCTTTTATTCTTAAAATAGAAAATCAAATTGATCACAAGGTTAAAATCATTAGAACTGATCAAGGGATTGAGTTTAAGAACTTTGTGCTTGACTTATTCTGTAACTCAAAAGGGATTGCCAGACAATACAGTGCTCCCCGAACTCCTCAACAAAACGGTGTTGCTGAGAGGAGGAATAGGACACTTACTGAGGCTGCTCGAACTATGTTAACTGATTCAAATCTACCTCTAACATTCTGGGCAGAGGCAATCAGCACTGCATGCTACGTGTAGAACAGAGTTCTTGTAGTTAAGCCACATCGAAAAAACCCTTATGAGCTATGGAACAAGAGGCCACCGTTGATTGGCCTTCTAAGGTCCTTTGGCAGCAGGTGTACCATACTTAACACAAAGGACAATTTAGCGAAATTTGCTAAAAAGTCAGATGATGCTATCTTTGTTGGATACTCTTCTAACTCCAAAGCTTACAGAGTATACAACATTAAGAATCAACAATTTGAGGAATCATCCAACATAGTTGTTAATGAGCACACTCCTTGTATTAGTGGGAATGGCCCTGATCATATTTTTGATTTAGAATTGTTTCCAAATTATTCTAAACCATCTTATGAGAATGTTTCAGTTGGAACAGGTGCTCAAAATGATGTTGATGCTACTGCTAATGATCAACTGTTTAGGCTTCCCAGACCTAGTCCAAGTTCTCCAAGTGCTGCAATACATCAAGCTTCCACTATTCACAGATGTGATAGTTTAACCATATCAAGGAACAGTGAAGCTGCAACAAGTGAATCCCTTACTATGCCTCAAAACACATCAGGTGATCCACCACAACACCAGGCAAAGGAAGTAGTATTTTGAAGGAACAGGCAACTATTAATACTATTTCACAGTCAACTATTGATGATGTTTCTCATTCATTCCATCAGTCCTCATTGAATGACTTTGAAATAGCAGCTGGACAGGGTGTTCCAGTTCCTAAGCAGAATATATCCAACCAAGATTTATCTCTGTAACTGGAAGTGATTCCTCATCTTAGGATTCACAACACTCATCCAACTAAGAACATCATAGGGATGTCACTGAGGGTGTGACACAAGAAGATAGACTCATCAAGGGAATGTCTGCTTGTACTCAAGCTTTCTATCTCAGATTGAAACCAAGATGGTAGAAGATGACTTGAAAGATAGTAGCTGGCTTGAATCGATGCAAGAAGAGCTGCTTCAGTTCAAGAGACAGAAGGTATGGACCTATGTCCACTACCATCTGGTCAAGTACCTATAGGCACCAAATGGGTTTTCAGAAACAAGAGAGTTGATAGAGGCTTGGTCGTCAAGAATATAGCAAGACTTGTAGTTCAAGGATACACTCAAGAGGAAGGAATCGATTATACTAATGTCTTTGCACTAGTTGCAAGACTTGAGGCAGTTAGGATCTTCCTTGCTTATGCTGCATCCAAGGACTTCACTGTATCTCAACTTGATGTCAAGTGTGCATTTCTATATGGGAATATAGATAGGGAAGTCTATGTATGCCTACCTCCAGGACTTGAAGACCCACAACACCCCAACTATGTGGCAAGTTGGCTAAAGCTCTGTATGGGCTGCACCAAGTACCTAGGCTGTGGTATGAGACTTTGTCTTAGTTTCTTCAGAAGAATGGCTACACTAAAGGTACCATTAATAAGACACTCTTCATCAGAAAGTCCAGAAAGGACATCTTGACAACAACAGTGCTATCTCAATTACTGAAAATCTGGTGAAGCACTCCAAGACAAAGCATATTGACATCGGTATCATTTCATTAGAGATATTCATGAGAAAAATCTAATTAAGTTAATCAAAGTTGATTCAAATGAACAATATGCTGATCTGTTTACTAAAGCTTTTGATGAACAAAGGTTTAAGTTTCTCATAACATCTATTGGGATGATAAACATTGATTAACCTGATCTCTTTTGAAAACCTTTTTAATATGTAAGTTTTGTGTCAGTACAATTTAAGCCCTGTTACGAAATTCTCTCTGAAATTTTCTAAAGTGTAAATTCCTTCCGAAGAGAAATTAACCTTCGGAAGACACTCTCATATCTTTCGAAGCAAAATTCTCAAAGGATAACTTTCTTCTCGATAGAATTTTTGGTCTTGGAAGAAGCGATTGATTGTACATCAGATCTACTTTCGAAACTTACAGATTCTCTATTCGGAAGCAACTCTAACCTTCAGAAGCAAAGTTTTGGCTTCGGAAGTAAGAATTGCCTTCAGAAGGCAAGTTACCTTCGGAAATGTTTTATATTCGAAAGAGAGATTTCACTGTGTAACGTAAATTTCTTGGGCCCCACACTGTAAAAAGCAAAGATTTTGTTAATGATGTCAGCTTATTTAACTGATTTTTAACCTTACCGCCACTGTCATTTCATCCACTAAACCATCACATCACCTTATCCTAACGCCATTACCGCCATTCCACAATCTTTTAAATAATCTCGACTATTCACTTTCACTCTCTTACTTGCAAATTTTACAGCTCTAGAAATTTTCGTACTCAACTTTACCCAGCTCAAATCATCCCCATTCACCTTTCCAAATGGCCTTCAACCCTTAGCACAACCAAGTCGCACTTCTTGATTCATCAAGAGATGCTGACTTCTCAGATATCATCTCCTTTCTAACCCAATCTTTTTATTGCACCGCTCTGACTGTAAACCCCACAACTTACTCAAACCATATGTCTGAATTCTAGGCAAATGGTCAGATTGAAACCCTAAATGGGGTTAGTATCATTCGATCAAGCATCTGTGGCCAGGAGTTGGTCATTTCTGAACAGCTCATCAGGCAGCATCTAGAGCTTCATGATGAGGGTGCTCCAACGGAATTCCCCAAAGTAGATTTGGACAATTCTTATCTCCAAATGGGATATGGTGGAGATGTTAGCAGGTCAACTATCTACAAATTTAACTTCTAATGCGAATGGAAGTTCCTGCTACATGTGGTCCTTCACTGCTGTCGAATAAATCTGGGGGATGGGATCAAATCCCATATGAACTTGGGTGCCTTGTTCATGGGTTGGTGAAACGCCTCCGCTTCAACTATTCAAAATTTGTGCTGACTAACCTCATGGGAAATCTTCAGAAGGACACATTCTTCATGTATCCCAGGTTTCTCCAGCACATAATCAACTACGAACTGGAGCAGAGCCAACTTGTCTGTGCAGCTGCTCTGACTGCTCCTCAAATTAGGCCGACCATCTTCAAGACTTTGAAGAGAGTGTCCACCAACTTCACAGGAAGAGATATTGCACTTCATCCAGGTATGACTGAGCCAACAGCTCCTGGTGACATCCCTGTTAACCCTACAGGTGATGAACCCACACCAGCAACTACCCCCATAATGCCAACACTACCTTCTCCACCCATCACCATCACTTATCAGAGACGCCCCAAATGAACCCTTGTTCAATCTACTCTGATTGAACAAGCCCTTACTGTTCAATCCAAAAAGACTAGAGTGGAAACATAGGCTCCCACTCAATCAGAGGTCTTTCCATCCTTCTCTTTTGACATCAATTTAGGTCTTGAGTCTCCTCAGTCTCAGACCCATGAGCCCACAACCCAAGCTGAAAGCCCTCAGGATGAGTCCTTATACTCTCCTGAGCAGCCAACAAGGGACAGCCCCACCAGAGGCTCAATGCCTGTAGACATTAACCAAAGTCCCAGGTCAGTAGGTTTACCCATCCTATCTTTCACTAACCTTCTGTTTAAAACTGATGAAGAGATAACATCTCTCCATGGCAATGAAGTTAATCTACAACACCCTCTCCAAGATCAACAGAGCCCGGAGAAATCCCTTATCTCTAGCCCCCATCAGCAACCAACAACTGAGGTGAGTCCTACTGATGTGGAGGGGACTCATGTAGATTCAGCTGCCACTACAGAAGATGCCTCAATGAACCTTGTGGACAGTGGTAACATTTCTCACACTGAATCTACGGCAACCGAGCCCTTTGATGACTTTGAAAGAGACATCATTGAGCATGGGAAACCAGGGTGCCAAGAAACCACAATTGGTGGTGAGGCTGAACATACTAGGTATGTTACCTCATCTCCCCGTGATTCTTCGAAAGAAGATGAGGGAAGCATGCAACTCCTCATTCAAGATCTTCATTCTAAACTTTCAAACCTGGAATCTCAGGTTAGGACTTTAGAGGCAAGATCTGCCACTCAGCAACTTGCGATTGACAATCTCAAGGCTCAACTAGCTGAGAAACAGGCAGAGAGGTCTGTTAGGCATGTACCTATTCAGGTCTCCCTGACTTCCTCCCCCAGCTCAGCTAGCTCTCAAGATGATGCTACCAAAAAGGGGGAGAATGTTCAAAGCCAAACACACAAGGAACCACAGAGCCGACCTTCTACTTCAACATCTTCCTCTCCCATCATCTCTGCGCCTGAAACATCTCAAGTCACTCTTCAGATTGATCCAAGGATGCTTAATGATCTCTACAGACTCTTCACCAAGTTTCTGTTAAGATCTTCCTTTGAGCAGCTAAGCCATGATGCTGCAATGATCTACTTTGGAGTAGAAGAGCTTCAGAGGCTGACTGCACCTTCTACCACTGTGGAAGAAGTTGGTCAACCTAAGGTCCTCATGGAACCTAAGATTCAATTCGAAGGGGAAATGGGAACTGATGGCCCAGCAACTGAAACAGTTGGGACAGAATCTGCATCTCCTTTAACTTTCGAAGCTGAAGTTAAAGCCTGGAAGAACAAGCTGAATCTTCCGAAGCTGAAATGGAAGCCGCGGAAGGACTGTTCAAAATGTCCGAGGAGCTGATCATCACAGATGCTATCCTGGAAATGGCATCTGAAATGAGCAGTGAGGACCTTCCAATTGCACCTCCATCTCAGACACCATCTCTGACTCTCTCACAATCAGAAGCCTCTCTCCAAGAACCACCACAGTCAGGATCTTCAAAGGATAAAGGAAAAAGGAAGATGATTACGGAAGAGCTTCAGGAAGAGGAGAAGATTGAGAAACTTAAGAAGAAAGGAAGACTTCAGACTGAGAAGTTGCTAGCTTCCAGCACAAAAGCAGCTGCTCCCAATCAGGAGGTTGTCATCAATACAAGAAGAGAGCAGATCATTGACCAGCTCATTGAAATGGGAGCTGCCAATGAAGTAACACTCCTGCTACCATTAGGGGAGTTGGTGGATCTGGAGAAGGCAACCAGGCTGAGACTTGAAGAAGAAGAATCCAGGTTGGCCTTAGAGGTAAAGGAAAAGAAACAAAAGGAGGTTGAATTACAGCTGAGGAGAGACAAGATAAACTTCCTACTCTCCAGAGGCTTTCATCTTCAAGAACTCTCTCCACACAACGATGATACGATCCTATGGCTCTACAACAAAGAGTAAGATCAAATGGAGAAAGAAAGGAAGAAGGCTGCAAAAGAAAAGGCCAGAGAGAAGAAGAAGAAAGAAGAAGAGGCTAGGGTCACTGCCTCCAAGAAGCTTACTGAGAAAGCCTGGATGAAGGACTATCTTTGGGCTTATGGCTTCTCTGGTAGGCAGGTGGGTCCTATGTCTGAAAGGACACCCCAACGGATTGTCAGTGAAATTAAGGCTGACATCCAGATGGGGAAAAAGAAAGAGATGTATAGAAGGGTAAAAGGGATGACCTTCACTGCTTCTACCCAACCATAACCTGAATCTTTAACCCCTGAACCAACATCACTACGCACTACTACTCCCTTACCTCAACCACCTAAACTTCCCATTATCCAACCCAAAACACTTGCCAGAACCTCTAAACCTAAACCTACCCAATTACCCTCCAAACCATCCCTTCAGCCTTCTCAACATCTCTCCCTTGAGGAGTTTAAGGCAATCACGATGAAGCTCACTAATTGCACTACTTTGAGCGAAGTCTCCTGTCTAGAAGACTCCGTTAACATTACCTATGTAGATGGATCTTCAAGTTCCCTTACAAGAGACAGATTCCTTGACTTGCCTAGAGGAACTTTGGACCGGGCTGCAAGACTTTTGGGCCTCAATTAAAACTCTTTAAATGAGGAAGAAAAGAAGCTCAGAAGGAAACTGGTGACTCTGCTGGATACAAGAAAAGAGGGCAAGATTCCTAGTCAGTCTCTTATTCCTAGAAGGAATATAATCCAGTGGACATTCGATGAACCTTCTCACAACTTTGTTGTGGAAAGAGAGTAAGGTGAAGTCAACAGACTCAGTGTAACCTCTCTGTTACACTCCAGCAGATTCGACATTACTGAGTTAGCAGAGAAGCCATTCTCCAACCCCTCTAACTCTGAAACTACTGCACTTTTCAGAAATCATCTCAGCAGTCTTCATTTAGCTGAGCTAACTACAAAAGCAAAGATTGAAGAATAGTTAAAGTTGAGAAGACAGGAAGACAAGGAAAGATCTCCCACTAAAGGTGCTGCCTTTCTACACATGGTGGAAGGTCCTAAATTGGAACCTATAGTTTGATGGGAATATGATTACAGTTCCATCAACTAACTCTTTTCAGAGGGTAACAACAAAGGGTACATGTTATCCAAGGTGACAGACTGGACTTCCTGTCTACCAAGGATCTGTACAAGCTTCTTAGCACCACATCAGGGAAGAACAAGGAGACAGACAAATATTTACTTTCCTTGGTGCTGAAAGTTTTGAGAAGTCATGAGAAGTGAAGTTTTGGTAGCATCAGCCTAGGGGGAGTTTGTTGGTTCAAGAAGAAGGCTAATGCAACCAAAACTAGATCACTTAAGTTATTTTGGTGCTGCATGCAAAGGCTTCCGAAGCTTATCACAGAACTTCTGAAGGTTCTAGGGTTCTTCCGAAGACAAAGGGAAAGTCCAACTTCTGAAGACAGAACTCTACTTCCGAAAATAAATGCATACTTTCGAAGTTCAAGACTAGGAAGAATAAAGTAAAGACCACTTCCAAAGTATGATAAAAAGAAGAAGTCTCCAAGCCTTGGAAGAAGCAGCCTCTTCCGAAGTATAAAGTGGCTTCGGAAGTACTTACTCTTCCGAAGCCATTTAATCTTTGGAAGACACTACTATAACTGGTAGACATAAGTATGGTCTCTGACATTCCGCTGCAGACTTTTGATACAACATGGCTTCTTCCTAAAGAACCATGTTGTTTCCCATACTTTATTCCATTGTTTACCTTTTCATGATAGTACAGTTGCCATCCTTAGTTGGTGACAAAAGGTAAGTCAGGGACATGTCCTGACTACCAAATCTCATAGAAGACTTTATCGGAAATACCTTAAGTATAGTCTTGTAGTATAGGCTTTAGCCAAAGGATCCCAGCTGGTATCAAAGTATATCCGGTTTTAGATAGTATTATATATTGGTTCACCTTGTAACTCATAGAGGTAAGATTATCATCTGCTTGTAAGAGTCTTTGTATCTTGAGTTGAGAATCAATATATAAAAGTATCTTGAAAATTATCTGTATGTGTTCTTAGTTACTTTTCATATTGTGATAAACTCTTATTGATTCTTACCCGAGTGTGATTCTAGGTGAGTTTGAGAGAAACCTTTGTGTTTGAGTGATCTCACCATCTAAATCAACCAGTTTTTACTCCTCCCTACCACTCACTCACTCAATGGCCCTTAACAAATCCGAGGTAGAGATGGGAACAATAACAAAAGCTCCCATAATTACTCTTGAAAACTTCAGGTCTTGGCGTAGAAGAATAGAACGCTTCATATATACCAAGACAGCAAACTATGGAACTCCATTGTCAATGGACCGTATAAGCCAAAGGTGGCATCACCTGGTGGAAACGGTGCAATGATAGAGAAGGCTGTCGAGGACTACTCTGATGAAGAAAGAAAGAATATGGACATCGATAGCAATGCTATGACTATTCTCATGACTGCAATACGGAACTCTATTATGGTGGGGTTCGAGCATTGCAAGACTGCCAAAGAATTGTTTGATGCACTTGCTCAGATGTACTCAAGCTTCAACGACACAAAAAAGGACTCACTGAAGCACCAGTTCGAGAACTTCATACATATTGCTGGAGAGACCATCAGCCAGCACTACTTCAGGTACATGGATCTTATCTCTTCCATTTAGTCTGTGAAGATCACTCCTGAACTCAGAGATCTCACAAGAAAGTTCATGAGTGCTCTTCCTAACGAGTGCACATTCTACTGTGTCTCTATCAAGAGAACAGAAAAGTTGAACACTCTTTCCATTATTGAACTCTACGGCATCCTTGATGGATATCGCCTAGAGATGGAGAGTAAGAAGGGCCACCAAACAAGCAGACCCATGAGTCTTCCTGCTAGCAACGCTTTAATGGTTGCTAAAGGCTCATTAACCCCTCAACCACAACATTTCCTGACTTATCAGCAGTCATCCTGCTCTTTTGGACCTCACATCACTTTTCCTGAGACTCCAAGGTCTCAACAGGCTTAACACAACTCCTTCCAGGAAAGTTGTGCCTTTGTTTCAGGAACTGGACACTCAGGAGATTTTCAATACTGTTTTGATGATCTTGAGTGTTTTAGTCCAGATGATGTAGAATACGTGGACATTTTCCAGCAGATGGCTCTCTTAACTTATAGAGTGAAGAAGTTCTTTAAGAGAACTGGAAGGCATTTCTCTAGAAACCCAACTACCAACTGGGTCATTCGGCAAAGTGTTACAACTGTAACCAACTGGGTCATTTTGCAAGGGAATGCAGGGCTCCCAAGACCAATCCGGGAACCCCACAGGCCTCCACACATCCCTCAACCTCAAAGCCCACTTAGAGATCAACTGAAACAGCTGCAATGGCTCAAGAAGTTGACTGGAGCATCATGGTACAGGATGTGACTCCTGCTCAAGATCTCATGGCCGGAACAGATGATGCCCAGGTATATGAACATCTCTACATTCCAGCCTGTATAGCTAAAGTTAAACTTTATCAGGATTTCAATATGGAAATCAGATCTAATATTGAGTCTTTAAATATTCTAAAATCTGATTTTAAAAGAGCTGAATCTGACTACCAAAAGAAAATTGATGAGTTAAAGGAAACTGTATCTCTTTTAAAACATGAACACACTAACTACAAGACTCAAATCAAGGATCTGATATCCAAATTATCTGAGACTCAAGCCCAACTTGTCACTGCTGAGGCTCAGGCCAGGAAGCATGCTATTTCTGAGTAGAACTTCCAAGCTATTCTTGCATTATCCTCCCATTCCAAACTCTGTTATCAGAACAAAGGAGGGTTGGGAAACAATGAAATCACTCCACCACACTCCGATGAGTCTATTAGACTGCCCAGATGTGGTACTAACAAGCAAGAGGTTCCACTACTGACCCTTCCTTTCCAGAGTTGAAGGATGAGGCATCAATAGAAGCCACCACAGGGAAGGAACAGGTAGATGTACCCATCTCCTCCTGTAAAGATCAAATCATAACCACTAAAGCCAGAAGAAGCAGAGCTAAAGCTGCTAGAAGAACTGCTAAGAAGGTGGCTGAGTCCAAACTGAAAATTGACCCCAAGCAGAAGGGTCTTTATCTCGGTTGAATTCCAAGTGTTAGGTACTTCTGATTTAGGAAAGCAATGTAATACTAGTATTCTTGTCCTCCCAAAGGATCCGATTGCTAATGAAGAAAAGAAGCCCAAGAAACAGCAACCCTCGCTTTCTTAAAAGACTAACATTGCATGCATCATGTGTGGCCTGCAAAATCACATGGCAAAAGATTGTTACTTCAATCCTGCAAGCACACATTATGCCAATAATGTTAGGAAAGAAGGAGTCAAGGAAGGTTTCATATTTGGACCTTTTCAAACGGTTCAAGTGATGAAAAAGGGAAGGCTAGTCTCGGAAGCCAGGTTGCTTTCGGAAGAAACTCCTTCTTCTGAAGGGAAAATGGCTTCGGAAGAAAAGGTGGTGAAGGCTTCTTCCAAAAAGAAAGAAGCATTGGAAGAAGGCAATGCTGCAAAAGCTTTAACAAGCTCATCCTCCAAGGTCAGCTAAAGGGTGGACTGGAAGATCAAGGAAGATGCTGCAGCCCAAACATCTTATTCAAAGACCTCTATTGAACCCCCATGCATAACATTTGGTTCAATCATGTCATTATCTTTTGAAGAACCCAAGACCAGCAAGGCTTGGGCTTCCAAACAAAACTAACAATCTCATCTTATGTGCAGGGACATCTATTTGACAAAAACAATAATGTCTGGATTGTAGATAGTGGATGCTCCAGGCACATGATAGGGAACAGATCTCTACTTCAATAGTTTCAGAACTATGATGGAGGTCCTGTCCAATTTGGAGGTAAGGCCGGAGGATATATTTCTGGCAGAGGGAGTATATCCAACGTTAAATTAAAAGTTTACAAAGTCCACTTTTCAAACAGCTTGAACACAATCTGTTAAGTGTTTCTCAATTTTGTGATCAAAAGCACCAAATGCTATTCACAGAACATGAGTGCATTATCCACAAACCAGGGATGACAATTCCTCTGGAATTGGTGCTTCTTAGATCTCCCAGGAAAGGGGATATGTGCAAGCTTGATATGAACAATGCTTCCCCAATGGCTGAAGTATCATGCTTTCTTTCCAAAGCTGATAGTGATGAATCAACACTGTGCCATAAACGTATGTGTCATGTAAATTTTAAGACAATGAACAATTGGCTAAAAATAACTTGGTACATGGTTTGCCTAAAAATGAGTTTTTCTACAAAGATAACTGTGTTGCATGCCTGAAAGGGAAACAACATAGGACATCTCATAACTCCAAATATGTTAACTCTATCACTACTCCATTACACTTATTGCACATGGATCTATTTGGTCCCATAACTATAATGCACATGGATCTATGTGGTAGTGCTGATTTTGCAAGATTCACATGGTATTCTTTTTAAAACTAAAGATGAAACTACTGAAACATTAAAATCTTTTATTCTTAAAATAGAAAATCAAATTGATCACAAGGTTAAAATCATTAGAAGTGATCAAGGGATGAGTTTAAGAACTTTGTTCTTGACTTATTCTGTAACTCAAAAGGGATTTCCAGACAATACAGTGCTCCCCGAACTCCTCAACAAAACGGTGTTGCTGAGAGGAGGAATAGGACACTTACTGAGGCTGCTCGAACTATGTTAGCTGATTCAAAGCTACCTCTACCATTCTGGGCAGAGGCAATCAGCACTGCATGCGACGTGTAGAACAAAGTTCTTGTAGTTAAGCCACATGGAAAAACCCCTTATGAGCTATGGAACAAGAGGCCACCGTTGATTGGCTTCTAAGGTCCTTTGGTAGCAGGTGTACCATACTTAACACAAAGGACAATTTAGTGAAATTTGCTAAAAAGTTAGATGATGCTATCTTTGTTGGATACTCTTCTAACTCCAAATCTTACAGAGTATACAACATTAAGAATCAACAATTTAAGGAATCATCCAACATAGTTGTTAATGTGCACACTCCTTGTGTTAGGGGGAATGGCCCTGATCATATATTTGATTAACAATTGTTTCCAAAGTATTCTAAACCATCTTGTGAGAATGTTTCAGTTGGAACGGGTGCTCAAAATGATGCTAATGCTACTGCTAATGATCAACTGTTTAGGCTTCCCAGACCTAGTCCAAGTTCTCCAAGTGCCGCAATACATCAAGCTTCCACTATTCACAGATCTGATAGTTTAACCATATCAAGGAACAGTGATGCTTCAACAAGTGAATCACTTACTGAGCCTCAAAACTCATCAGGTGATCCACCACAACACCAGGCAGAAGGAAGTAGTATTTTGAAGGAACAGGCAACTGTTAATACTACTTCACAGCAAACTATTGATGATATTTCTCATTCATTCAATCAGTCCTCATTGAATGACTTTGAAACAGTAGCTGGACAGGGTGTTCTAGTTCCTGAGCAGAATATATCCAACCAAGATTTATCTCTGCAACTGGAAGTGATTCCTCGTCTTAGGATTCACAACACTCATCCAACTGAGAACATCATAGGGGATGTCACTAAAGGTGTGAGAACAAGAGGACAGACTCATTAAGGGAATGTCTGCTTGTACTCATGCTTTCTATCTCAGATGGAACCTAAGAAGGTAGAAGATGCCTTGAAAGATAGTAGCTGGCTTGAATCGATGCAAGAGGAGCTGCTTCAATTCAAGAGACAGAAGGTATGGAACCTATGTTCGCTACCATCTGGTCAAGTACCTATCGGCACCAAATGGGTTTTTAGAAACAAGAGAGATGATAGAGGCTTGATCATCAAGAATAAAGCAAGACTTGTAGTTCAAGGATACACTTAAGAGGAAGAAATCGATTATACTGATGTCTTTGCACCAGTTGCAAGACTTGAGGCAGTTAGGATCTTCCTTGCTTATGCTGCATCCAAGGACTTCATTGTATCTCAACTTGATGTCAAGTGTGTATTCTATATGGTATATAGATAGGGAAGTCTATGTATGCCAACCTCCAGGATTTGAAGACCCATAACACCCCAACTATGTGGCAAGTTGGCTAAAGCTCTGTACGGCTGCACCAAGCACCTAGGCTGTGGTATGAGACTTTGTCTTAGTTTCTTCTAAGAATGGCTACACTAGAGGTACCATTAATAAGTCACTCTTCATCAGAAAGTCCAGAAAGGACATCTTGCTCGTTCAAGTCTATGTGATGACATCATATTTGGGTCATAAATGACCAAATATGCAAGGACTTTGAGAGCATTATGAAGAAAAAGTTTGAGATGAGTTCCGTGGGAAAAATGGACTTTTTCCTTGGAATTCAGGTAAAGCAGATGATGGAAGGGTTTTTCATTAATCAATCTAAGTATGTTTCTGACATCTTAGAAATATTTGAAATGAAAGATTGTAAGCCTGCCAAAACCCCCATACCCAGAAACCATAATCTTTGTCTTGACCTTGAGGATACTGATCAACATCAGTATAGGGCAATTATTGGTTCTCTGATGTATCTCACAACTAGTAGACCTGATATCATGTTTGCTACTTGCATTTGTGCAAGATATCAGGCTGCTCCAAAGGTGTCTCACCTAGCTGCTGTTAAGAGAATCTTCAGATACCTCAAAGGAGCACCTAAACTAGGTCTCTGGCATCCAGAAACAAGGATTTCAATCTCTATGGATACTTGACAGTGACTATGGAGGCTGCAATGTTGACAAGAAATCAACATGAGGAGTATGTCAATTTCTTGGTGGAAGGATCATCTTATGGCAATGCAGGAAACAATCTTGTGTCTCTACATCAACTGCTAAAGCTGAATACATTGCTGCTGCTAGCTGTTGTGCTCCACTACTATGGATTCAAAATCAGATGTTAGACTATGTATTAACTTTATGAGTACTCCTATCCATATTGACAACAATAGTGCTATCTCAATTACTAAAAATCTGGTGAAGCACTCCAAGACAAAGCATATTGACATTGGTATCATTTCATTAGAGATATTCATGAGAAAAATCTAATTAAGTTAATCAAAGTTGATTCAAATAAACAATATGCTGATCTTTTCACTAAAGCTTTTGATGAACAAAGATTTAAGTATCTCATAACAGCTATTGGGATGATAAACATTGATTGATTTAATCTCTTTTGAAAACCATTTTAATATGTAAGTCTTGTGTCAATACAATTTAAGCCCTGTTACAAGAAGTTTTCTCTAAATTTATCTAAGTGTAAATTCCTTCCGAAGAGAAATTAACCCTTGGAAGACATTCTCATATCTTCCGAAGCAAGATTTCTCAAAGGATAACTTTCTTCTTGGAAGAATTTCTGGCCTCGGATGAAGCGATTGATTGTATATCAGATCTACTTCCGAGACTTACAGATTCTCCATTCGGAAGCAACTCTAACCTTCGGAAGCAACTCTAACCTTCGGAAGCAAAGTTTTGGCTTCGGAAGTAGGAATTGCCTTCGAAGACAAGTTACCTTCGGAATTGTTTTCCACTAGGAAGAGAGATTCTACTATGTAACGTAAATCTCTTGGGCACCACACTGTAAAAAGCAAAGATTTTGTTAATGATGTCGGATTATTTAACTTATTTTAACCTTAACGTCACTGTCATTTCTTCCACTTAACCATCACATCACCTTATCCTAACCTCCATTACCGCCTTACCACCCTCTTTTAAATAATCTTGACTGTTCAATTTCATCTTCTTACTTGCAACTTTACTGCCCTAGAAATTTCTCCTCTACAACTTTACCCACCTCCAAATCATCTACATTCACCTTTCCCAAATGGCACTTAACCCTCAGCACAACCAAGTCGTACTTCTTGATTCTTCAAAGGATGCTGACTTCTTTGAAATCATCTCCTTTCTCACCCATCAACCTACTACACTGCCCTTACCGTTAACCCCACTATTTACTCCAACCAAATGGCCGATTTTGGGGAAATGGTCAAGTCGAAACCCTAAATGGGTTCCTGTACTATGGTCCAGCATTTGTGGACAGGAGTTGATCATCACTGAACAACTCATCAGTGAGCATATTGAGCTTCATGATGAAGGAGCTCCTACTGAATTCCCTAGGGAAGATTTGGATAGCAGTTATATCCTAATGGGATATGGTGGAGACATCAGCAGGTCGACTGTTTACAAGTTCAACTTCTCCTACAATTGAAGTTCCTCCTGCATGTTGTTCTTCGTTGCTTGTCCAACAAATCCGGAGGATAGGATCCAATCCCTTATGAACTAGGATGCTTAGTTCATGGATTGGTGAGAGGCCTGCATATCAATTACTCATGATTTGTGTTTTCAACTCTGATAGGGAATCTGCAAAGGGAGACATTCTTCATGTATCCTAGGTTCCTTCAACATATAATGAATTGTGAGTTGGACAGCACATGCTTGTCTGTGCAGCTGCTCTGACTGTCCCCCACATGTGGCCTACCATCTTCAAAACATTGAAGAAGGTATCCACCAACTTCACTGGAAGGTATACCACTCTGCTTCCAGGTATGATTAAGCGCATAGCTCCTAGTGACATCCCTATTCACCCCACAGGTGATGAACCCACACCAGCAACCTCCTCCACAATTCCAACACTACCTTCTCCACCCATCACCATCACTTATCAAGACACTCCAAACAAAATCTTGTTCAATCTACTCTGATTAAACAAGCCCCTCCTGTTTAATCCAAAAATACTAGAGTGGAAACATGGGCTCCCACTCAGTCAAAGGTCTCTCCATCCTTCTCTTTTGACCTCAATTTGGGTTTTGAGTATCCTCAGTCTCAAACCCAGGAGCCTGATACCCAAACCAACAGCCCTCAGAATGAGTATCTACACTCTTCTGAGCAGCCAACAAGGGACAACCCCACCAGAGGCTCAATGCCAGTAGACATTGACCAAAGTCCCGGGTTAGTAGGCTTAACCTCCCTATCTTTCACTGACTGTCTATTCAAAACTGAAAAAAGAGATAACATCTCTCCATGGCAATGTAGTTGATCTACAATACCCTCTTCAAGATCGACAGAGCCCGGAGAAATCCCTTATCTCTAGCCCCCATCAGCAACAAATAACTGAGGTGAATGCCACTGATGTGGTGGGGACTTATGTAGATTCAGCTGCCACTACAAAAGGTGCCTCAATGGACCTTGTGGACAGCGGTAACATCTCTCAGACTGAATCTACTGTAATTTTGGCCCTTTGTTGACTCTGAAAGAGACATCATTGAGCATGGGAAACTAGGGTGCTAAGAAACCACATCTGGTGGTGAGGCTGAACATACTAGGTATGTTACCTCATCTCCTCGTGATTCTTCAAAAGAAGATGAGGGAAGCATGCAACTCCTTGTTAAAGACCTTCTATCAAAAGTCTCAAACCTAGAATCCTTGGTTAGGACTTTAGAACCAAGGTCTGCCACTTAGCAACTTGAGATTGACAATCTCAAGGCTCAACTAGCTGAGAAACAGACAGAGAGGTCTGTTAGGCATGTACCTATTCAGTCTCATTGAATTCTTCCTCTAGATCATCTAGCTCTCAAGATGATGCTACCAAAAAGGTGGAGCATGTTCAAAGACAAACACATGAGGAACCACATAGCCGACCTTCAACTTCAACATCTTCTTCTCCCATCATCACAGTGACTGAGCCACCTCAAGTCATTCTTCAGATTGACCCAATGATGCTAGTGATCTCTACAGACTCTTCACCAAGTTTCTATTGAGATCCTCCTTTGAACAGCCAAGCCATGATGCTACAATGATCTACTTTGGAGCGGAAGAGCTTCAAAGGCTGACTGCACCTTCTACCACCATGGAAGAAGTTGGTCAACCTAAGGTCCACATGGAACCTAAGATTCAATTCGAAAGAGAAATGGGGACTGGTGGCCCATCAATTGAAATAGTTAGGACAGAATATGTATCTCATTCTACTTCCGAAGCTAAAGTTAAAGCCTCGGAAGAAGAAGCTGAATCTTCCGAAACAGAAATGGAAGCTACAGAAGGATTGTTTAAGATTTCTAAGGAACTGATCATTACATATGCAATCCTTGAAATGGCATCTGAGGTGAACAGTGAGGACTTTCTGATGCCGCCTCCATCCCAGACACCATCTTTGCCTCTCTCACACTCATAAACCTCTCTCCAAGAACCACCACAGTCAGGATCTTTAAAAGACAAAGAAAAAGGAAAATGACTACGGAAGAGCTTGAGGAAGAGGAGAAGATTGAGAAACTCAAGAAGAAAGGAAGACTTCAAACTGAGAAGTTGCTAGCTACCAGTACAAAAGCAGTTGCATCTAATCAGGAGGCTGTCATCAATAAAAAGAGAGAGGAGATCATTGATCAGCTCATTGAGTTGGGAGCTGCCAATGAAGAACACTCCTGCTACCATTAGAGGAGCTTGTGGATCTGGAGAAGGCAACGAGGCTAAAACTTGAGGAAGAAACAAGGTTGGCCTTGGAGATGGAAGAAGAGAGCAGAAGAAAGTTGAATTGCAACTAAGGAGAGAAAGGGTGAACTTCCTACTCTCCAGACGCTTTGATCTTCAAGAACTTTCTCCACACAGTGATGATACAATCCTCTGGCTTTACAACAAAGAGCAGGATCAATGAAGAAAAAAAGGAAGAAGGCTGCAAAAGAAAAGGCAAGAGAGAAGAAGAAGAAGGAAGAAGAAGCCAGGGTCACTGCCTCCAAGAAGCTCACCGAGAAGGCCTGGATGAAGGACTATCTTGGGCTCATAGCTTCTCTGGAAGGCAGGTGGGTCCCATGTCTGAAAGGACACTCCAACGGATTGTCAATGAAATAAGGCTCATATCCGGATGGGAAAAGGAAAGAGATGTATAGAAGGGTAAAAGGGATGACCTTCACTGCTACCACCCAACCACAACCTGAACCTTCACCCTTAGCTTTCACCATAAACCTGAACCTTCACCCTGAACCCACATCACTACCCATACCTACTCCCTCACCTCAACCACCCAAACATCCCATCATCCAACCCAAAACACTAGCCAAAACCTCTGAACCTAAACCTACCCAATTACCATCCAAACCATCCCCTCAGCCTTCTCAACATCTCTCTCTTGAGGAGTTTAAGGCAATCAAGATGAAGCTCGCCAACTGCACTACTCTGAGCAAAGTCTCTTATGTAGAAGACTTTATCAACATCACCTATGTTGATGGTTCTTCAAGTTCCCTCATAAGAGATAAATTCCTTGATCTGCTTAGAGGAACTTTGGACCAAGCTATGAGACTTCTGGGACTCAACTCAGACTCTTTGAATGATGAAGAGAAGAAGGTCTGAAGGAAACTGGTGACTCTACTGGAAACAAAGAAAGAGGACAAGATTCCTAGTCAGTCTCTTGCGCCCAGAAGAAAGATAATCCAGTGGAGGTGCGATGAACCTTTCTCACAACTTTGTTGTGGAAAGAGAGAATGGTGAAGTCAATAGACTCAATGCAACCTCTCTGCTACACTCCAGCAGGTTCGACCTTGCTGAGCTAGCAGAAAAACCATTCTCCAACCCCTCCAACTCTAAACCTGCTGCACTCATCAGAAATCATCTCAACAGTCTTCATTTAGCTGAGTTAACTGCAAAGGAAAAAATTGAAGAAGAGTTGAAGTTGAGAAGACAGGAAGACAAGGAAAGATCTTCCACCAAAGGTACTGCCTTTCTACAGATGGTGGAAAGTCCTGAATTGGAACCTATAGTTCGATGGGAATATGATTACAGTTCCCATCAAATAACTCTTTTCAGAGGGCAACAACAAGGGTACATGTTATCCAAGGTGACCGACTGGATTTCCTGTCTACCAAGGATCTGTACAAGCTTCTCAGCACCACATCAAGGAAGAACAAGGAGACAAACAAAGATTTACTCGCCTTGGTGCTGAAAGTTTTGAGAAGTCGAGACAAGTGAAGTTTTGGTAGCATCATCCTAGGGGGAGTTTGTTGGATCAAGAAGATTGCTAATGAAACCAAAACTATGTCACTTAAGTTATTTTGGTGTTGCATGCAAAAGGCTTCCAAAGCTTAACATGGAACTTTCGAAGGTTGTAGAGTTCTTCGGAAGACAAAGAAAAAGACCAACTACCGAAGACAGAACTCTACTTCCGAAGACATGTGCATACTTCCGAAGTTCAAGACTTAGAAGAATAAAGTAAAGACCACTTCCGAAGTATGATGATAAGAAGACGTCTCCAATCCTTGAAAGAAGCAGCCTCTTCCGAAGTATAAGTGGCTTCGGAAGTACTTACTCTTCCGAAGCCATTTAACCTTCAGAAGACACTGCTATGAACCAGTGGACACAAGTATGGTCTCTGACACTCGGCTACAGACTTCTGATACAGCATGGCTTCTTCCTAAAGACACATGTTGTTGACCATACTTTATTCCACTGTTCACCTTTTCATGATAGTACACGTTACCAACTTTAGTTAGTGACAAAAGGTAAGTCAGCGTCATGTCCTGACTACCAAATCTCAGATAAGATTTTATCCGAGATACCTTATTCTTTAGTATTGTAGTATAGACTTTAGCTATTGGATCCCAGCTAGTATCAGATCATCTGCTTGTAAGAGTCTTGTATTTTGAGTTGAGAATCAATATATAAAAGTATCTTGAAAATTATCTTACGGTGTTCTTTATTACTTTCTATATTGTGATCAACTCTTATTGATTCTTCATATACCCGAGTGTTGTTCTAGGTGAGTTGAGAGAAAAACATTGTGTTTAAGTGACAAACACCGATCCTGCAAAAACCATCTTCTTATGTATCTTGCTGTTGTGTTTTCTCTCTTCATTACTTGTGTTCTTAGTGTCTTTACTTGTGGTTAATCTAGTTCACTGTTTGATTCAGTTTAGTTACTCTCCTCTTTGTATTTTTGTGTTGTATTTGACCGCCCTTCAACGGTCCTGCAGAAATATTAAACATTATAAACATCAACCACATATTATATTTCATTCAACCCATTAATTACATATGTATAAGACATGAAAGACTTTTCCATGAAGCATATAAACTAGGGACATATGTATCAACAAACTCCCCCTTGGACCTAGTTTACTCTATTGTCTAACATCCTTCATAAGCTCTTCAAACTTCTTGTACTTCTCCTCTCTTATGACTCCTACATGTATTTCAAACGCAAATCAAATTCGTATAACATTTTGGAATTGGAGGCTTGTACAATATCCTGCGTGTCATAGAACAGTGGCCACTTGTATAGAGTGTAGACATCTTCAGTTGACAAGTTGGTAAGCGGCATTGGGTCAAATACCCTGATAGTTTCCATTCTGCCCTCTCTGTTTTGAACTATGACCGCTTCACCTATCCTCCTGTCATAATACCACAATTTGAAGTGTGAAGTGAAGTTCTGAGGCATTTCCCACAAGGGAATTTTAGACATTGTGCGTGGAGGACTCCACTTCAGCACTACTTTCGACTTCCCAGATATATGTTCAACTTCAGATCTATGGATGCGCCTCTTCGGTTGCTGAGGTCTGAAGTTTACCCACCAGGTGTGGTATTCTTTCTTCAACGCAGCTTCAAACCCACCAAACATCTTCCTTGGATTTGCATACAGTAGATCTAAGCATGCCAGTCGTTTGAGCTCAAAACCAGGAAGATCTTCAGATCATGAGGATATCTAAAGTACTCGATCCCCTTCTCTCTTTATAATGCATAAACGTTTAAGTCCTCAAATAGGCCCACACAATGATGTTGCCCGACACCTTCTGATGTTTCTTGATTTTGCAGAGTTTGGTGTAGGCATTTTGCTTTGGAGTCATACGCTGGGCTCTTATTTCAGTAAAACACGTTGCCCATTCAGCCTTCTTAATATCAAATTAGCATCTAAGGCTTTGGCTTGGCTTTCATCCTTTTCCTTTTCTTTCTCCATTTCATCCAACTTCTCAAATATAGCACTTCCAAAAGTATCACCCAAGTTGGGTATCATATTTCCCTCGCGGTCGGTGTACTCTGGATAATGTTTTAATGTTTTAACATCCTCAATCTCAATCTCATCCACATCTTTCAGCTCATCATCACTTATAACATCTGCCTCTAGAGCTTCTTTGACAAGCTCGTCAGGATTCAGTCTGAACATCTCAACAAGTTGCTCGTCGGTTAGATCATATATAATTTCTCCTTCTTTGGGAGTGTAGCTCACTGAACTTCTGACGATCCCTTACAAATTAAGAATCATGATGAATTGAGACTTGATTTGCTGAAGGGGAGCAACATCGTATCCATCCTTCTTTGGAGTTTTATTTTCTTGATTAGACATTAAGCATATCATACAACATTCATTAGATAAAACATTTAAGCATAAATAAACATAATTGAACATTAATTACATTTGTGTAACATATCATTCAAGTACAAAAGTTTTAAATACATAAAGATCTAATAATTACTTTGTCTTTCTCCCTTGATTCTTCGGTTGGTGGAGCTGAAGAAGAGGCTCCTCGATCTTGGCTATGTTTGGTACACCTCCCTTGAGCTTGAGGAGAGGCTGATGCAGCAGCATCACCTTCTTGATCATCATCATCTTCTCGCTCTTTTCCATTAGGTCCACCCTCTCCAACCTCCTACTCACTGTCATCTTCATCTTCTTTGTCATTCTTATCATCATCATCACCATCATCATCATCACCATCCTTTATCTTCAAAGGCTCATTTATCGATCTTTTAAGCCTGAGCACTATCTACTTGTTCTTTGTCTCCAGTTCTTCAATCCTCTGAACCACATGGGCATTCTGCTCATGGAGCTGTGTAATCTGCTCAACCTAAGCAGCATTAAGCTCTATCGGCTGGTTGAGCTGTGCAGCTCTTTGCTCATCAGTAGCCAGCAGCTTTAGAACAATATGGTTGAGATTGGCTAGTTGTTCCTCTAACCCAATGTGGGGTAGGGAGGGTCTAGCGGTGAATCGGGTGTAAGTGGACGAACCGGCTTGGTGAGAGGTGGAGGTAGTAGTGGATGTGGTGAATATGGGAGGTGGAATGTGTGTGGGTTGTGGTGTAGTGGCTGTGGTAGTGGTGGTGGGATGAGAGATAGTAGTAGTGGGTGGAGTGGTGGTGGTAGTGGTGATGGGGGTGTAGTAGTGGGTGGAGTAGTGGTGGTAGTAGTAGCTATGGGGGTGGAGATAGGAGGTGTGGTAGTGGTGGTAGTGGTGGTGGGAGTAGTGATTAGGGTAATCCTCTGCCTCTTGCTCTACTTCCGGTAGGGTTGGGACATTCTTTTCTTCCTTGAGCCCTTGGAGATAGAGGCTCCCCCTGAGCCTAATGGCTAGTCTCGGTTTAAGTACGAACAATGTAATCTGTAGCACCACCCTTTGACCCAGCCTGGCATCCACCAACCGCCGCTTTGCCTCTCTTGTGGCCACAACCCTACTGCCAACTGTCTTCACAAAAGGCTCCTCATCCGACTCATCATCTTCATCTACTGAAAAATCGGGTGGATTGGAGCCTGCTCAGATCCACCAGGAGCCTCCCTTCCTTGACCATCATCATGGTCGTCGTTGTCATCTGAATCATTAGTGGGTAGCTCTATCGGCTCGACATCTGAGTCATTCTCATTGTGAGGCCACTACTTGTGAGAAGGCCCCATATAATTAGCAATAGCCAAGTGCCCAAACAATCTCCTGACAAGGGGGCTTCACCTGCTTCCCCTTGTATATCTTCATCCTACCCAAGGTGGTATCATCCATCACCTGGAGTACCACGACATCTTCTTTCTCCTTTGGAAATGACGGAAGCTTCTCATCAATAATAAGTTGTAAGAACCGAGGATACATGCAAAATCCCTCCTTACCCTTGGCCTCTAGGTTCTCGACCATGTAAAAGAAGATCTTGTTGGAAAGCTGAAAGGATGGTTCATCACCAGTGCAACGTATGCGTTCTGGATTTGGTCAGATAGATCATCAAATCCTCCCCTCCTTGATCTTATGCACTTCAGAATGACATGGGCCAGGTACTTGAACTAGGGACATAGGTGGCTTTTGTTGAGCAGACCTGAGTTGATGTCCCCAGTGTACTTCATCCATAGAAAAAAACCCCTTACTGTCAGAGGATGTAACTTGGTCAGGTGGGCATCATCATGACCCAGATCCAGTACCCATCTTAGATCAGCTGCAGTGACTTCAATCTCTTGGCCAAAAATGGAGCTCCGTATACAGTAATGCTCAACAGATCTGTCAACTGAAGCACCTTCCCAGAAGGCCTGCTGTGCAAGGAGTAGAGATAGGTTTGTAGATCCTTGACCTCCTCAAAAAAGAAATAATCCTTACAAACACGGTATCATTCTGAGTGGTGGCATCTAAGTGAGCACAAATGTTGTGCTTGGTGTTGATAGTCCACCTATCTACCATGCTTCTGTAACACAAGACACATAAACATTAGATTTGTGCATAAATAGACGACAGTTGAAATTAAGCTGTTTTGAGATCAGTCTGGTTCAATCATGCGATTAAATCATACGACTAAGTTCAGTCGTGCGATTGAGCATGCGGCTGAATTCAATCGTGCGATTGAGTGTGCGACTGAATTTAGTCGTGTGTTAGGCCATGCAGTTGAGTCAATCGTGCAACTGAACTCATACGCCTGGTTCATTCGTACGATTGAGTCGTACGCCCAGCTCAATCGTGCGATTGAAGTTCATCAGCACATCCAGTCGTATAACTCTCTGTTCGACACTTTAAATCCAATTCTTGGTCAAAACTTGATGTTAAACGTTGTGTATTGGCTCATTAGACTCGCAAACACTCAAAATAACACCTAATGTTCTTTAAATCAATGATTATGTCCATTTAAGTGGTTTATTTTGAAGAGTTTGTCTAAGTTCTTTTTTGAATGAAATCTGTCATTAGGGCTTGATTACACGGGACATTGAAGTCGATTTTGGTCTCACATTACCTGTATACGCAGAAAGTAAATGTTAGAATCACAATCAAGATGCTAATCAGTCAAACCAAATTTGGGCAGAGTCTCGGTGCTTTCGGGCGACTAAGGGCGATTGAGGGGGTGATGAGAACATGTGATCGACTCCCTGCTATTTATACTAAGTTAACATTCAGTCGTGCGACTGGGCCCATTCGCATGCTTCATCCGTGCGACTAGGGTTCAGTCGTGTGACTGGCTCAGACGTATGGTTCAATCATGTGATTGGCTCATACTTGTGATCCAATCATGCGACTAGTCCATACTTATGGTCCAGTCGTGCGATTGGTCCATACTTATGGTCCAATCGTGCGATTGGCCCATACTTATAGTCCAATCATGCGATTGGTCCATACTTATGAGTTTGACCTCGTACACTTTCAAACATACATGTGTAACTATTGATAAGACGTTATGACCGATGATCATCTTAGACATGACCTTTTTAATTTGAAGAACTGTTTGATCACCTCAGATGTGATCCTTTTAATTTAAAAACTCGATTGGTCACCTCAGACGTGACCATTTTTAGTGAGTGATTTATAGATTGAATCCAGATGTATAGTCTGACTTTTACCTAACAAATAACTAAGAGTTAAATAAAACAACTTGAAATTTAAAACTGAAACAAGATATTTTTGTATTTTTGATTGGAGATGGATTAAACCTATTAGAGTACTTCTAACCGATTTAACTTCCTGGACAACATAGCTTCAAGTCTATTTTATCATTTTTGGTACAATTCATTATGGAATCATATAGGTATATCAGAATCATTTTGGACATTTCATAAACCATTTTGATGCTAGATTCTTGTTTTTACCGAGAGTCAATAGCAATTTTTAGGAAATCATACTAGCACTATAAGATGCACACAATGATTTTGACTTTCAAGAACTACAACTCACGATGATTGTTGGTATACCTGTCCTCTTAAATCCATACACGATTTTTGATACACATTGGTGATGAGTTAAGGTTTAATTATTTCAACAAGCATTTGTGGATCCACGCTTATATGGTAATCAACATTCCTCAGCAGATTTTGAGCGGTCTATGGGTATTTTCAAGAAGAGACTATTCTAAGAGCTTTCAGAGAGATGCCAAGCCTTAGGTCAGTGCCATCGCACAGCAGAGAGGCGCAAACAACAAAGAATTCTAAAATATTTAGGTTATGCTTATCCTCAGGTCACTGCCACCGCATAGCAGAGAGGCACACAACCTATCTTCTGTGAGAGCATGTGTTTATCTTTTTGCACGTAACACACCAACAACATAAGTTATTAGCTTGATTGCTTTTAGCATTTTTCTATGTGCTTTGCTCATTGTATGGTCGTCCGCACATATTTGTGGCGTTTATTTTGCTCTTCACCCCTTATTGGAACTGCGTTGATTGTGTTAACCAGGGATAAGATGGGAACCCACAACAAGTTGAACAACATAGTTAGAATTTTAAACCACCAATGAGGTCTACTCTACTATTGTGTTGAATCTACCGACACATCATATAATCAACTAGCAACCTCTAGGTCTACTTTCTCTATGTTATCTCAGTAGCATACTAGTTTTACTATCATTTTTCTTTTATTTTCCTTAGACTTCTCAGACTTATACTTTGAATTTTGCATCTGAATCATTTAAAATCTTTTAAAGTCCCAAACAATATGTTCCCTGTGTACTATCATTTTCCATAAACGTGAATCAGAATCACAGATTTGATTTCATTTCTTTTAGCTAAGCTGTCCTCTTCCCTCGTTTTTTTGTAATTAAATACAACACAAATTTAATACTAATTTAACCTATTCTCTCCCTAAAATTATAAAACCAAAAATATTTTTGTGTTTTTGGATTCTTAATAGACAGAAAAATAAGTAAAATAAAATAAAAGAAAAGAAAATTAACTATACTAGTCGGACTACGAACTTTAGTCTTCTGGAATCACTTCAAATTTATTTTTCACGCCATTGACCTCTAACAGATATAAAAACCTCGGTTTATCAAATGCTTTTGTGTAGAGGTCGGCGTGTTGAAAGTTCGTATTAATTTTAACCACATCGATTAAATGCTTTTCAAAACAGTCACATATAAATTTTAACCACTTAATGCCGATGTGTTTAGTTTTAGGATGTTGGACCGGATTTTTTGTTACGGCAATAATAGCATAATTATCAAAAAATAGGAGTGTTAGAAAATTGCAAACCGTAGTCGCGCATTTGTTGTTGAATCCAGATGATTTGTGAACAGCAACTTGTAGCAGCAATGTATTTAGCTTCACATGTTTACAGAGCAACGGAGGTCTACTTCTTACACTGCCAGGTGACTAACCGTCTACCAAAGAACTAACATCCTGCTAATGTTGACTTGTAGTTCACTTTGCAACCACCATAATCCGAGTCACTATACGTTGTAAGCTCAAAGTCATCGTTATGAGGATACCACAACCCGAGTGTTGGAGTACCTTTCAAATAACGAAAAATCCTTTTGACTCCTATGAGATGGTTGACTTTTGGTTTCGCCTGATATCTAGAACAAAGAAACGTCGCATACATGATATCAGGTCGTGAGGTTGTGAGGTACATGAGTGATCCGATCATTCCTCTGTACATAGTGGCATTAACCAGATCACCATTTTCGTCGGGTGCCACATCATGGTTTGTAGTAAGTGGAGTTCTAGCTGTAGAAGCATTCTCCATATCGAACCGACTTAGAATATTGCCTAAATACTTGGTCTGATGTACAATGATTCCCTTTGGTGTCTGATCCACCTGTAACCCGAGAAAGAACTTCATCACTCCCATGGCACTCATCTCAAATTCTACATTCATTACAGATTCAAATTCTTTACATAACTCTTCATTTTTGGAACTGAAGATTATGTCATCAACATAAATCTGTACCAGTAGTAAGTCGCCATCTTTTTCTTTGATGAACAGTGTACAATCAATAACTCCTCTGTGAAAACCGTGTTTCATCGGATGAGTTGAGAGTTTTTCATACCATGCTCTAGGGGCTTGATGGAACCTGTAGAGAGCCTTATCCAGCTTGTAAACTTTGTCCTGATGATAAGGATCCTCAAATCCTTTGGGTTGACTAACATACAGTCTCACGGATTTCACCATGAAGGAACGCACTCTTGACATCTCGTTGATAGACTTTGATCTTCATGTAGGATGCATAAGCTAGAAATATACGTATTTCTTCCATCCTTGCCACTGGTGCAAACACTTTATTGTAATCTATGCCTTCGACTTGTCAAAATCCTTGAACTACAAGTCGGGCCTTGTTCCTGATTATTACCCCTTGGTCATCTTTCTTGCATTTTAGTACCATTTAGTGCCAATCACCTTAGCACCTTTTCGTTTGTCCACAAGGGTCCACAGTCCTAATTTCTTGAACTGAAGGAGTTCTTCTTGCATTACACACACCCATGCCTTATCGTTTAACGCTTCACTAACGTATTTTGGCTCAAATTGAGACATAAAACGTCGATATGCTCCATCGTGAAGGTATCCCTTTTCCATTACCGAGGCATAATCAGCTGTGTGTACCTGATTTCTAGTATGTACTCCCTGTTAGGTCTAGGATCAGTAGATCTAGTCCTTTTTTAATAGGCTTAGTACTTGAATTAATATATGTAATAAATGGTTGTAATGCATTATTGAGTATGCATTATATATATAGGTTAACCCATTTATATGTGTGTTGATTTATGTATGGTTTCAGGTACAAACATTATACTTGGTCAATTTCTGAAATTCACAAAGTGTAAGAAACATCTACGGATGAACATTTTGTTCTTTCGTAGATATATTTCTTGTAAAATGCATCCAAAGATACTCTACGGATGAACAACCACACAGGTTGGAAGAACAAGATTGCTTCGGAAAAACAAGATTGCTTCGGAAGAACAAGATTGCTTCGGAAGAATAAAACATCTACGGAAGAAAAAGACTTCTACGGAAGAACAAAACATATACGGAAGACACTATTCCTACAGAGTCCAAAAACTTGTATAATACAAGTGTTACAAGTCAACAAGTCAACAAGGCAGTTATGCGAATCCCAAGAAATCCGATGATTCTTTAACAGAAACAATTCAAATCCCAAGATATCCGGTGTTTCCTATAAGAGAAACATCATTGTCTATATAAATGGATCCTAGGTTTCTAATTAGAGGTGGCTTTGACAGCAACAACAATAGCTATACGACAATTCCACAAACAGCAAACATCACATCAAATCTCATAATCAAACCATAGCAGTCGTTACATCATTCATCACAAAATTTAATATCATTCATTCGTTATTTGTAATCACTAATATGTTTTAATGAAATACATATTAATCATTAATTGTGTTTCGTTTAGTGTGTTTTTGAATCTTTATTCATATTGAAATTTACTACAAAACAAATAAACCAAGCCAAAGTTGATTCCGCAAACGCTGACTTGTCTTCAACCGACACAGATAATTCCTGATTGCGATCCTTAGATTCACAGGTGGTATCAGAGCCAAGTGCTCATTGATTTAGATCGATTGATCTATCAGTGTTAGTTGTGTTTAATTGTTTTGAATTCTGTACATTTGTCCGTTTTTATTGATTAGATCTATTGTCTTTAAAAGGGATTTATGTGAAACTTCTTTGTCGTTCAACAGTAATCAGTTAGATTAATTTGGATCTATATTCAAATCAATTGAATAGCAGATCCTGTTGATCATATTCAACAATTAACATCTCAGATTTTAACTAATCATGAGCAACTTCAGTGGATCATCTTACCAACCATCAAAGTTGGAAACAAAAGCATACTTCAAATCATGGAAAATCAAGTTTAGGAATCATGTAAATTATAAAGATTCTGACTTATGGGTCTCTATAACAGAAGGTCGTTATATTCCACCCACCCTTGGGCCGGATTATAATGATAACAATCAACCCATAAGTACAAAAGATCTTTCACCTCATGATATTAAGAAGGTTAAAGTTGATATCAAAGCATATAGCTTGCTTAGTATGGCTTTGCCAGAAGAAATATTGATCAGATGTGAAAACTATAAAACAGCAAATTCCATGTGGAAGATTCTTCATACACTTTGTGAAGGGAGTGATGAAATCCGAAGCATTAGGAAAGACACCCTTCTTTCACAATATGAAACTTTTCATCATATTGAGGGTGAATCAATTCCTCAACAACTGCATAGGTTTATGCAACTTGTCCCAGAAATGAACATTCTAGAGTTGAAATACACAAATGAGGAATTGAACAAGAAAATGCTCCATACTTTACCAGAAAGTTGGAAGAAGACTGTATCCCTGTTCAAGAATACCATAGATCTCAAAGCAGTTGGACTAGACACTCTAGTGGCTATAGTTGAGGCTCTTGAACTGGACGAGAAATCAAGAAACAAGAGTATAAGAACTCATGTGTTGCACCCTGAAAGGATCATACATTCCAACTCAATGGGTGAGTTGATGATTGCTATGTTGGAATCCCTTAAGTCCAAAAAGAAATGCGGATGAAAATCCTGCTAAGAAAAAGAACAAGTGTTTTCTTCCGCATTTGTCAATGTGGAAGACATAATGCAAATACGGACAAGTAATTGCTCTTCCGCATTGACAAATGCGGAAGACTAAAAGTTAATGCGGACAAGACTTTGCTCATTCGCTTTAGAAAAATACGGATGACCGAACAAATGCACATAGGTATTTGTTCATCGCATTAACCAATGCGGATGACCAACATACTAATGCGGATGATCAAATGAAGAAATGCTGATCAAGTTAACTCATCCGCATTTGTCAATGCGGATGAACAAGCCAATATGCAGATGAAGACTTAGACTAGTTCTGATGTAATAGGTCAGGGGTAGTTTAGTCATTTTCTAAAAGGCATCTTGTCTGCCTATAAATAGAATAGATAACCTCGTACTTGAGGTGATGGCTGATAGATAGAGAATTTTTATTGTAGTTATTCTCTATAATTTATCAACTTTCATATATACAATACAAAAGTATTTATGAGTAATTTTCTTGCATTGAATGTTCTTTGATTGTTTGTTTCCACCATTCAATCACTGACTTGATTACCATATTCGATTCACAGGAAGAATCTTACTCATACTCAACCCCAATCAATTAGTATCAGAGCTTTGGCTCTTGATTCTCTTTCAGATCTGCGCAAGAACTGAATAGAATTCGATTGATCTGGTAATCGAGTTGTTAGTAGAGTATATCATCTTCTCTACGTAGTAAACAACACAATATACTCTTGTCAACACATACTCACCAAAATACTCACAACAGCAAGAAACTCAATACAATCATAGATCTGGTTCTGAAATCCGTTTGAATTGTTTGGACTAGTTGGACTAATCAATCCTAAAATCATCTAAATCTATATTATACTAGTTAAATACTTAGTTAAAATGGATTCTAACAGCTACTCAGAACTTGGTCATACACCTAAACCTCCTATGCTTAAACATAAATCTGAGTTTAAACAGTGGAAAATCAGGTTTAGGAATTACATCACAAGTGTAGATCCTGATTTCTGGATCTCAATATGCAAACGGCCGCACATCCCTGTTACTCTGTCTGCAGATCAAGCTGCAATATACAGAACAGCTAGAATACCCATTGAAGATCTGACCTTAGATGAACAAGACTACAAGAAAATCAAGATAGACCTCAAAGCCTACTCAATTCTGACTCAAGCACTCAAGATGGATGTGCTGAAAAGATTAGAGAAGTATGGAACTGCAAAATCTATGTGGGATGCACTCAAAATCATGTGTGAAGGAAGTAGCGAGGTAGCTGAAATCAACAAGGACAAGCTTGTTAATCAGTATGAAACATTCCACCATACCAAGGGAGAATCAATATCTAAACAACTGCACAGATTTGTATAGTTAGTAAATGACTTGAAAATCATGGGATTCACTTACAAGATTAAAGAATTAAACAATAAAATGCTTCACAGTCTCCTTGAAAGCTGGAAATAGAATGTAACCATGCTGAAAAATACTCTTGATCTTGAGAGTATTACTTTAGACATCATGATAGCTAAAATTGAAGCT
This sequence comes from Flaveria trinervia, assembly GCA_025506515.1. NCBI lineage: Eukaryota > Viridiplantae > Streptophyta > Magnoliopsida > Asterales > Asteraceae > Flaveria > Flaveria trinervia. Next base: position 62,428,446 of record CM046451.1, read on the forward strand.
TTAGAACTTGATGAAAGAAGCAAAAATCTTGGTGGACCAAGAGTGATTGAGGCTTAGAAATTTCCATCAGAATCTCATTCTGTAGAAAATGCCTTCATCACTGAGGAAGATGATTTTATCTCATCTAGAGATCAAATGAACAACACTGGGTTCATTGCAACTCCACCAATCAATCATTATTCAACCTCATCTCGAACACCTAGAGACACTACTGCTCCTCAAACTTCTAGAGTCACTTATGGTCCTCAAACCACTCCTGAAGACTCAAGATCAGAAGAACAAAAGGCAACTTACAATGCCTTTGTAGCAAGCTATGAAGCCTACTTAGGAGGAAGACTCACTTCTGCTCATCTAATTCACGATTCACATGTGTGTTCTTCCTACTTCATAAAAATGAGGCATCCCAAATCATACAAGAATTTATCACTAAAATTGAAAATCAACTTGATCTTAAGGTCAAAATAATAAAAAGTGATAATGGTACTGAGTTCAAAAATGAAAGTATGAGTTCTTTTTGTACAACCAAAGGCATTGCTCATCAATTCAGTGAAGCTAGAACTCCTCAACAAAATGGGGTAGCTAAAAGGAGAAATAGAACACTGATTCAAGCAGCAAGAACAATGCTAGCCGATGCTAAACTGCCAATCTGCTTCTGGGCAGAAGTAGTTAACACATCATGCTTTGTACAAAATCGAACTCTGATTGTTAAAGAAAGTAACATGACACCTTATGAACTGCTTTCATAGGAAACCATTTATTGGGTTCCTCAAATCATTTGGTTGTCCCGTCTCAATAAAAACCCGAGACTATTTGGGAAAATTTTCATCCAAGTTATATGAAGGATTCTTTGTAGGTTATTCTTCTGTTTCAAAGACTTATAGAGTATTCAATCCTAGATTGAACATTATTGATGAATCTACAAATGTTCAATTCAAGGAACATTTGTTTCCCAAATATACAAATGGTCCTGACTGGTTGTTTGATATTGATACTTTTACAATATCATTTGACCAGTTTGACTTGTCTGATGTAGGAAATATACATTCAAGTGATACTTCGTCAGCTGTAGAAAGAAGAGATAATTATCCATTGATTCCACCTACATTTGATGAACACATGAATGAATATGTTCCTCTTCAAGTTGATCCCATCAGACAACTGTCACAAAACCTTAGTGTTTCTTCTGAAGGAGGTCCAAGCCTAGTACCATCTCACTTAGATGACTTGTCTAATGAGATCAGGAATCAAAAACAGGCTTCTCCTCTAGTTGAAACACATGGTACATCAAATGAAGCAAGCAATCTCAGTGCTGCTGAAGATGTAGCAGTAACTAAAACAGAAGTTGATAATCTTCATAATTCAACAACAGTACTAGATGAATGTGGCTCTGAGCATTATGAACTGAATGTCTCCAATCTTGATCTAACTATTACTAGTGACACCATTCCAACCACAAGAATACACAAGAATCATCCAGTTGAAACCATTATTGGTGATCTTAATGAGAGGGTGACAAGAAGCAAGTCCAGGATTGCAAACATCTGTTTGTTCTCATGCTTTCTATGTCAAACAGTACCCAAAAACATCAAAGAGGCTCTTCAAGACAATATCAGGATTGAAGCAATGCAGGAAGAATAGCTTCAATTCAAGAAGCAAGAAGTATGGCAACAGGTAGATCTTCCCGAAGGACAATACCCTATCGGCACCAGATGGCTGTACAGGATCAAGACTGATGATAGAGGGATAGTCATCAGAAACAAAGCAAGACTAGTGGCACAGGGATGCACTCAAGAAGAAGGAATCGACTACGACGAAGTGTTTGCACCTGTTGCCAGACTGGAAGCAATCAGAATCTTTATTGCATATTCGCATCCATGAAATTTACTGTTTATCAAATGGATGTAAAGTGTGCCTTCCTGTATGGAAAGATTGCTGAGGAGGTCTATGTGAGTCAACGACCTTGCTTTGAAGATCCAGATTTCCCTCACAGTGTTTACAAGCTTGACAAAGCTCTGTATGGTCTTCATCAAGCACCAAGAAAGTGGTATGAGACTCTATCATCCTTTCTTTTTGACCATGGGTATGAAAGAGGAAAGATCGATGAGACTCTCTTCAGAAGAAAAAGAGGAAAAGATATGTTGTTAGTCCAGATCTACGTCGATGACATTATATTTGGCTCGACAAACAAGCAACTCTGTAAAGAATTTGAAGACCTTATGCACTCAAAGTTCCAAATGAGTGCTATGGGGGAACTCACCTTCTTCCTAGGGATTCAAAATCAGAGATTGTTCAGACAAGAAGTGAGTGTCATGAAACCATCAAGCCATGTAAAAGCAATTGTCCCTTTTATAAAATTCAAACCATCTGTTTTACAAGGTAAAAAGAAATATGCGAAGACAGTGAAACCCACTACTGAGAATAGTTCTGATAATGAGATTATATCTCCAAAAAATTAAAGCAAATCAGAAAAGGTTTCACTGCAAAAGAAACAAACAATAACACTGAGTTCAACACATAAAACATCATCAGACCCTCAGTCATCAAAATTAAGGAAGGGAGTTGGGTTTGATATCTGCAACAAGGAACATGTTGACCAGCTTGAGAAAGAAGTAAGAAATAGGTTGAAGAAACAGAAACACCCAGACAATTAAACAAAGGTTGTGTTGTGAAGCAAAACTACTAAAAGGGTTGATTATGTTTCATCACCTAAAGAAAGAAAGTGACTCATCAAAAGAAAATATTAGTTGTGTCACACAAGGAGAAATCTGATTCAAGAAACAAACAAATGTATTGTGACATTTGTGAAATGTTCAATCACAAGACAGATAAATGTTTTTTTAATCAATATTGCTCCATCTGTGATATGAACAATCACTCCACCAAAAACTGCTATTTTCACAAGTATTGTTCAATCTATGACATGAACAATTACAATACATCTGATTGTTCCTTCAATCAGAAGGGTTTGAGAATTCCCCAACACAAGCCTATCTCAAAAACATCCACTGTGATGCATTCTGTCAGACCTCATTTTCACAATACTCAATCTAGGACACCTAGATCAACAAATGACAGGAATAATTTGAAGTAACTAAAGAAGGGTCAAAGAAATCATCTCACAATGAAACACAAACTTGTCCTTCCAAAACAAAACCTACTTTTGATAATGAAAAACGGGCTAATTTTTACAAAGAAACAGAGACCAACGATTTCAATACTCATCTAATTCCTTAGTAGATGTTGATGAGATGACTCAAACCATTCATAACCAAAAATCTCCCAGGACACCTCCATCTAAACCACAATTTATAGGGAAATACCAGGAGGTCACCATCATGAATAGGAATGGAAACCCAAGACCATCATGGCTTGAGTTCCTTATTCTAAGTAGTTCTTTTTGCTTGCAGGTTCATCCACACAGGTCTAATAGCCTATGGTATGTAGACAATGGATGCTCTCGACAAATGATTGGAGATCGTTCCCCCCTTCATGACTTCAAGCACATACAAGGAACTACTGTGGCATTTGGTGGAGATTCAGAGGGTGGTAGAATTACAGGAGAAGGATCTATGACAAACGGGATGCTGAGCTTTGACAGAGTGAACTACTCTGAACAACTGAATTTCAATCTGTTGAGCGTGTCTCAGATCTGTGACAAGAAATATTCACTCACTTTACAGACACTCATTGCTACATCCTGAAACCTGGATTTCAGATTTCTGAAGAATGGGTTGTCTTAAAGACACTGAGGAAGAATAATACATATGTCTTAAACCTGTGTTCTGCATCACCTAAAGAAGAAACATGTCTTTTGTCCAAAGCATCATTTGATGAGTCACAGCTTTGGCATATACGTTTGGGGCACACAAACTTTAAAAATGTGAACAAGTTAGTCAAAGGAAACCATGTCATTGGTCTTCCACAAAAAGAATTTAATTTTATTGATCAATTTTCAGCGTGCCTCAATGGAAAACAACACAAATCATCTCACAAAACCAAGCTTGTGAACACAAACAATACTCCATTGAAGCTACTTCATATGGATCTTATTAGACCTACTCATGTAATGAGTATGGGAAAGAAACAGTATTGATTATTGATCATTGATGACTTTTCACAATTCACATGTGTGTTCTTCCTACTTCATAAATATGAGGCATCCCAAATCATACAAGAATTTATCACTAAAATTGAAAATCAACTTGATCTTAAGGACAAAATAATAAGAAGTGATAATGGTACTGAGTTCAAAAATGATAGTATGAGTTCTTTTTGTACAACCAAAGGCATTGCTCATCAATTCAATGCAGCTATAACTCCTCAACAAAATGGGGTAGCTGAAAGGAGAAATCGAACACTGATTCAAGCAGCAAGAACAATGCTAGCCGATGCTAAACTACCAATCAGCTTCTGGGCAGAAGTAGTTAACACAACATGCTTTGTACAAAATCGAACTCTGATTGTTAAAGAAAGTAACATCGCACCTTATGAACGACTTTCATACGAAACCATTTATTGGGTTCCTCAAATCATTTTGTTGTCCCGTCTCAATAAACACCCGAGACTATTTGGGAAAATTTTCATCCAAGTCTGATGAAGGATTCTTTGTAGGTTATTCTTCTGTTTCAAAGACTTATAGAGTATTCAATCCAAGATTAAACATTATTGATGAATCTACAAATGTTCAATTCAAGGAACATTTGTTTCCCAAATGTACAAATGGTCCTGACTGGATGTTTGATATTGATACTTTTACAATATCATTTGACCAGTTTGACTTGTCTGATGTAGGAAATATACATTCCAGTGATACTTCGTCAGCTGTAGAAAGAAGAGATAATAATCCATTGATTCCACCTACATTTGATGAACACATGAATGAAGATGTTCCTCTTCAAGCTGATCCCATGAGACAACTGTCACAAAACCTTAGTGTTTCTATTGAAGGAGGTCCAAGCCTGGTACCATCTCACTCAGATGACTTGTCTAATGAGATCAGGAATCAAAAACAGCCTTCTCCTCCAGTTGAAACACAAGGTACATCAAATGATGCAAGCAATCTCAGTGCTGCTGAAGATGTAACAGTAACTACAACAGAAGTTGACAATCTTCATAATTCAACAATAGTACTAGATGAATGTGGCTCTGACCATAATGAACTGAATGTCTCCAATCTTGATGTAACTATTGTTGGTGACACCATTCCAACCACAAGAATACACCAGAATCATCCAGTTGAAACCATTATTGGTGATCTTAATGAGAGGGTGACAAGAAGCAAGTCCAATATTGAAAACATCTGTTTGTTCTCAAGCTTTCTATGTCAAATAGTACCCAAAAACATCAAAGAGGCTCTTCAAGACAATAGCAGGATTGAAGCAATGCAGGAAGAATAGCTCCAATTCAAGAAGCAACAAGTATGGCAACAAGTAGATCTTCCAGAAGGACAATACCATATCGGCACCAGATGGTTGTACAGGAACAAGACTGATGATAGAGGGATAGTCATCAGAAACAAAGCAAGACTAGTGGCACAGGGATACACTCAAGAAGAAGGAATCGACTACGACGAAGTGTTTGCACCTGTTGCCAGATTGGAAGCAATCGGAATCTTTATTGCATATTCTACATCCATGAAATTACTGTTTATCAAATGGATGTAAAGTGTGCCTACCTGTATGGACAGATTACTGAGGAGGTCTATGTGGGTCAACGACCTGGCTTTGAAGATCCAGATTTCCCTCACAGAATTTACAAGCTTGACAAAGCTCTGTATGGTCTTCATCAAGCACCAAGAAAGTGGTATGAGACTCTATCATCCTTTCTTGTTGACCATGGGTATGAAAGAGGAAAGATTGATCAGACTCTCTTCAGAATAAAAAGAGGAAAAGATATGTTGTTAGTCCAGATCTACGTGGATGACATTATATTTGGCTCGACAAACAAGCAACTTTGTAAAAAATTTGAAGACCTTATGCACTCAAAGTTCCAATGAGTGCTATGGGGAACTCACCTTCTTCCTAGGGATTCAAAATCAAAGAGTGTTCAGACAAGATAGTGTGTGTCATGAAACCATCAAGCCCTATAAAAGAAATTGTCCCTTTTATAAAATTTGTACCATGTGTTTTACACGGTAAAAAGAAATATGTGAAGACAATGAAACCCACTACTGAGAGTAGTTCTGATAATGAGATTATATCTCCAAAAAATTAAAGCAAATCAGAAAAGGTTTCACTTCAAAAGAAACAAACAGTAACACGGAGTTCAACACATAAAACATCATCAGACCCTCAGTCATCAAAATTAAGGAAGGGAGTGGGTTTGATATCTGCAACAAGGAACATGTTGACCAGCTTGAGAAAAAAGTAAGAAATAGGTTGAAGAAACAGAAACAACCCAGACAATTAAACAAAGGTAGTGTTGTGAAGCAAACTACTAAAAGGGTTTATTATGTTTCATCACCTAAAGAAAAGAAAGTGACTCATCAAAAGAAAATACCAGTTGAGTCACACAAGGAAAAATCTGATTCAAGAAACAAACAAATATATTGTGACATTTGTGAAATGTTCAATCACAAGACAGATAAATGTTTTTTTAATCAATATTGCTCCATCTGTGATATGAACAATCACTCCACCAAAAACTGCTATTTTCACAAGTATTGTTCAATCTATGACATGAACAATTACAATACATCTGATTGTTCCTTCAATCAGAAGGGTTTGAGAATTCCCCAACACAAGCCTATCTCAAAAACATCCACTGTGATGCATTCTGTCAGACCTCATTTTCACAATACTCAATCTAGGACACCTAGATCAACAAATGACAGGAATAATTTGAAGTAACTAAAGAAGGGTCAAAGAAATCATCTCACAATGAAACACAAACTTGTCCTTCCAAAACAAAACCTACTTTTGATAATGAAAAACGGGCTAAATTTTTACAAAGAAACAGAGACCAACGATTTCAATACTCATCTAATTCCTTAGTAGATGTTGATGAGATGACTCAAACCATTCATAACCAAAAATCTCCCAGGACACCTCCATCTAAACCACAATTTATAGGAAATACCAGGAGGTCACCATCATGAATAGGAATGGGAACCCAAGACCATCATGGCTTGAGTTCCTTATTCTAAGTAGTTCTTTTTGCTTGCAGGTTCATCCACACAGGTCTAATAGCCTATGGTATGTAGACAATGGATGCTCTCGACAAATGATTGGAGATCGTTCCCCCCTTCATGACTTCAAGCACATACAAGGAACTACTGTGGCATTTGGTGGAGATTCAGAGGGTGGTAGAATTACAGGAGAAGGATCTATGACAAACGGGATGCTGAGCTTTGACAGAGTGAACTACTCTGAACAACTGAATTTCAATCTGTTGAGCGTGTCTCAGATCTGTGACAAGAATATTCACTCACTTTACAGACACTCATTGCTACATCCTGAAACCTGGATTTCAGATTTCTGAAGAATGGGTTGTCTTAAAGACACTGAGGAAGAATAATACATATGTCTTAAACCTGTGTTCTGCATCACCTAAAGAAGAAACATGTCTTTTGTCCAAAGCATCATTTGATGAGTCACAGCTTTGGCATATACGTTTGGGGCACACAAACTTTAAAAATGTGAACAAGTTAGTCAAAGGAAACCATGTCATTGGTCTTCCACAAAAAGAATTTAATTTTATTGATCAATTTTCAGCGTGCCTCAATGGAAAACACACAAATCATCTCACAAAACCAAGCTTGTGAACACAAACAATACTCCATTGAAGCTACTTCATATGGATCTTATTAGACCTACTCATGTAATGAGTATGGGAAAGAAACAGTATTGATTATTGATCATTGATGACTTTTCACAATTCACATGTGTGTTCTTCCTACTTCATAAATATGAGGCATCCCAAATCATACAAGAATTTATCACTAAAATTGAAAATCAACTTGATCTTAAGGACAAAATAATAAGAAGTGATAATGGTACTGAGTTCAAAAATGATAGTATGAGTTCTTTTTGTACAACCAAAGGCATTGCTCATCAATTCAATGCAGCTATAACTCCTCAACAAAATGGGGTAGCTGAAAGGAGAAATCGAACACTGATTCAAGCAGCAAGAACAATGCTAGCCGATGCTAAACTACCAATCAGCTTCTGGGCAGAAGTAGTTAACACAACATGCTTTGTACAAAATCGAACTCTGATTGTTAAAGAAAGTAACATCGCACCTTATGAACGACTTTCATACGAAACCATTTATTGGTTCCTCAAATCATTTTGTTGTCCCGTCTCAATAAACACCCGAGACTATTTGGGAAAATTTTCATCCAAGTCTGATGAAGGATTCTTTGTAGGTTATTCTTCTGTTTCAAAGACTTATAGAGTATTCAATCCAAGATTAAACATTATTGATGAATCTACAAATGTTCAATTCAAGGAACATTTTTTCCCAAATGTACAAATGGTCCTGACTGGATGTTTGATATTGATACTTTTACAATATCATTTGACCAGTTTGACTTGTCTGATGTAGGAAATATACATTCCAGTGATACTTCGTCAGCTGTAGAAAGAAGAGATAATAATCCATTGATTCCACCTACATTTGATGAACACATGAATGAAGATGTTCCTCTTCAAGCTGATCCCATGAGACAACTGTCACAAAACCTTAGTGTTTCTATTGAAGGAGGTCCAAGCCTGGTACCATCTCACTCAGATGACTTGTCTAATGAGATCAGGAATCAAAAACAGCCTTCTCCTCCAGTTGAAACACAAGGTACATCAAATGATGCAAGCAATCTCAGTGCTGCTGAAGATGTAACAGTAACTACAACAGAAGTTGACAATCTTCATAATTCAACAATAGTACTAGATGAATGTGGCTCTGACCATAATGAACTGAATGTCTCCAATCTTGATGTAACTATTGTTGGTGACACCATTCCAACCACAAGAATACACCAGAATCATCCAGTTGAAACCATTATTGGTGATCTTAATGAGAGGGTGACAAGAAGCAAGTCCAATATTGAAAACATCTGTTTGTTCTCAAGCTTTCTATGTCAAATAGTACCCAAAAACATCAAAGAGGCTCTTCAAGACAATAGCAGGATTGAAGCAATGCAGGAAGAATAGCTCCAATTCAAGAAGCAACAAGTATGGCAACAAGTAGATCTTCCAGAAGGACAATACCATATCGGCACCAGATGGTTGTACAGGAACAAGACTGATGATAGAGGGATAGTCATCAGAAACAAAGCAAGACTAGTGGCACAGGGATACACTCAAGAAGAAGGAATCGACTACGACGAAGTGTTTGCACCTGTTGCCAGATTGGAAGCAATCGGAATCTTTATTGCATATTCTACATCCATGAAATTACTGTTTATCAAATGGATGTAAAGTGTGCCTACCTGTATGGACAGATTACTGAGGAGGTCTATGTGGGTCAACGACCTGGCTTTGAAGATCCAGATTTCCCTCACAGAATTTACAAGCTTGACAAAGCTCTGTATGGTCTTCATCAAGCACCAAGAAAGTGGTATGAGACTCTATCATCCTTTCTTGTTGACCATGGGTATGAAAGAGGAAAGATTGATCAGACTCTCTTCAGAATAAAAAGAGGAAAAGATATGTTGTTAGTCCAGATCTACGTGGATGACATTATATTGGCTCGACAAACAAGCAACTTTGTAAAAAATTTGAAGACCTTATGCACTCAAAGTTCCAAATGAGTGCTATGGGGAACTCACCTTCTTCCTAGGGATTCAAAATCAAAGAGTGTTCAGACAAGATAGTGTGTGTCATGAAACCATCAAGCCCTATAAAAGAAATTGTCCCTTTTATAAAATTTGTACCATGTGTTTTACACGGTAAAAAGAATATGTGAAGACAATGAAACCCACTACTGAGAGTAGTTCTGATAATGAGATTATATCTCCAAAAAATTAAAGCAAATCAGAAAAGGTTTCACTTCAAAAGAACAAACAGTAACACGGAGTTCAACACATAAAACATCATCAGACCCTCAGTCATCAAAATTAAGGAAGGGAGTTGGGTTTGATATCTGCAACAAGGAACATGTTGACCAGCTTGAGAAAAAAGTAAGAAATAGGTTGAAGAAACAGAAACAACCCAGACAATTAAACAAAGGTAGTGTTGTGAAGCAAACTACTAAAAGGGTTTATTATGTTTCATCACCTAAAGAAAAGAAAGTGACTCATCAAAAGAAAATACCAGTTGAGTCACACAAGGAAAAATCTGATTCAAGAAACAAACATATATTGTGACATTTGTGAAATGTTCAATCACAAGACAGATAAATGTTTTTTTAATCAATATTGCTCCATCTGTGATATGAACAATCACTCCACCAAAAACTGCTATTTCAACAAGTATTGTTCAATCTGTGACATGAACAATCACAATACATATGATTGTTACTTCAATCAGAAGGCTTTGAGAATTCCCCAACACATGCCCATCTTAAAAACATCCACTGTGATGCATTTTGTCAGACCTCATTTTCACAATACTCAATCTAGGACACCTAGATCAACAAATGACAGGAATAATTTGAAGGAACTGAGGAAGGGTCAAAGAAATCATCTCACAATGTAAAACAAACTTGATCTTCCAAAACAAAAGCCTTCTTTTGATAATATAAAACGGGCTAAATTTCTACAAAGAAACAGAGACCAACGATTTCATTACTCATCTGAATCCTTAGTAGACGTTGATGCGATGACTCAAACCATTCATCACCAAAAATCTCCCAGGACACCTCCATCTAAACCACAGTTTATAAGGAAATACCAAGAGGTCACCATCATGAATAGGAACAGGAAACCCAAGACCATCATGGCTTGAGTTCCTTATTCAAAGTAGTTCTTTTTGCTTGCAGGTTCATCCACACAGGTCTAATAGCCTATGGTATGTAGATAGTGGATGCTCCCGACAAATGATTGGAGATCATTCCCCCATTCATGACTTCAGGCACATACAAGGAAGTACTGTGGCATTTGGTGGAGATTCAGAGGGTGGTAGAATTACAGGAGAAGGATCTGTGACAAACGGGATGCTGAGCTTTGACAGAGTGAACTACTGTGAACAATTGAATTTCAATCTGTTGAGCATGTCTCAGATCTGTGACAAGAAATATTCACTTACTTTACAGACACTCATTGCTACATCCTGAAACCTGAATTTCAGATCTCTGAAGAATGGGTTGCCTTAAAGACACTGAGGAAGAATAATACATATGTCTTAAACCTGTGTTCTTCATCACCTAAAGAAGAAACATGTCTTTTGTCTAAAGCATCATTTGATGAGTCACAGCTTTGGCATATACGTTTGGGGCACATAAACTATAAAAATATGAACAAGTTAGTCCAAGGAAACCATGTCATTGGTCTTCCTCAAAAAGAATTTAATTTTATTGATCAATGTCAGCGTGCGTCAAAGGAAAACAACACAAATCCTCTCACAAAACCAAGCTTGTAAACACTAACAATACTCCATTTAAGCTACTTCACATGGATCTTATTAGACCAACTCATGTAATAAGTATGGGAAAGAAACAGTATTGTTTAGTGATCATTGATGACTTTTCACGATTCACATGTGTGTTCTTCCTACTTCATAAAAATGAGGCATCCCAAATCATACAAGAGTTTATCACTAAAATTGAAAATCAACTTGATCTTAAGGTCAAAATAATAAGAAGTGATAATGGTACTCAGTTCAAAAATGAAAGTATGAGCTCTTTTTCTACAACCAAAGGCATTGCTCATCAATTCAGTGCAGCTAGAACTCCTCAACAAAATGGGGTAGCTGAAAGGAGAAATAGAACACTGTTTCAAGCAGCAAGAACAATGCTAGCCGATGCTAAACTGCCAATCAGCTTCTGGGCAGAAGCAGTTAACACATCATGCTTTGTACAAAATCAAACTCTGATTGTTAAAGAAAGTAACATGACACCTTATGAACTGCTTTCATACGAAACCATTTATTGGGTACCTCAAATCATTTGGTTGTCCCGTCTCAATAAACACCCGAGACTATTTGGGAAAATTTTCATCCAAGTCTAATGAAGGATTCTTTGTAGGTTATTCTTCTGTTTCAAAGACTTATAGAGTATTCAATCCTAGGTTGAACATTGTTAATGTACAAATGGTCCTTACTGGTTGCTTGATATTGATACTTTTACAATATCATTTGACAAGTTTGATTTGTCTCATGTAGAAAATATACATTGAAGTGGTACTTCGTCAGCTATAGAAAGAAGAGATAGTTATCCATTGATTCCACCTACATTTGATGAACACATGAATGAAGATCTTCCACTTCAAGCTGATCCCATCAGAAAACTGTCACAAAACCTTAGTGTTTCTACTGAAGGAGGTCAAGCCTGGTACCATCTCACTCAAATGACTTGTCTAATGAGATCAGGAATCAAATACAGGCTTCTCCTCCAGTTGAAACACAAAGTACATCAAATGAAGCAAGCAATCTCAGTGCTGCTGAAGATGTAGCAGTAACTAAAACAAAAGTTCACAATCTTCATAATTCAACAACAGCACTAGATGAATGTGGCTCTGACCATAATGAACTGAATGTCTCCAATCTTGATGTAACTATTGCTGGTGACACCATTCCAACCATAAGAATACACAAGAATCATCCTGTTGAAACCATTATTGGTGATCTTAATGAGAGGGTGACAAGAAGCAAGTCCAGTATTACAAACATCTGTTTGTTCTCATGCTTTCTATGTCAAACAGTACCCAAAAACATCAAAGAGGCTCTTCAAGACAATAGCAGGATTGAAGCAATGCAGGAAGAATAGCTCCAATTCAAGAAGCAAGAAGTATGGCAACAGGTAGATCTTCCTGAAGGACAATACCCTATCGGCACTAGATGGCTGTACAGGAACAAGACTGATGATAGAGGGATAGTCATTAGAAACAAAGCAAGACTAGTGGCATAGGGATACACTCAAGAAGAAGGAATCGACTACGACGAAGTGTTTGCATCTGTTGCCAGACTGGAAGCAATCAGAATCTTTATTGCATATTCCGCATCCATGAAATTTACTGTTTATCAAATGGATGTAAAGTGTGCCTTCCTGTATGGAAAGATTGCTGAGGAGGTCTATGTGAGTCAACGACCTTGCTTTGAAGATCCAGATTTCCCTCACAGTGTTTACAAGCTTCACAAAGCTCTGTATGGTCTTCATCAAGCACCAATAAAGTGGTATGAGACTCTATCATCCTTTCTTTTTGACCATGGGTATGAAAGAGGAAAGATTGATCAGACTCTCTTCAGAAGAAAAAGAGGAAAAGATATGTTGTTAGTCCAGATCTACGTGGATGACATTATATTTGGCTCGACAAACAAGCAACTCTGTAAAGAATTTGAAGACCTTATGCACTCAAAGTTCCAAATGAGTGCTATGGGGGAACTCACCTTCTTCCTAGGGATTCAAAATCAAAGATTGTTCAGACAAGACAGTGAGTGTCATGAAACCATCAAGCCCTGTAAAAGCAATTGTCCCTTTTATAAAATTCATACCATCGGTTTTACAAGGTAAAAAGAAATATGTGAAGATAGTGAAACCCACTACTGAGAGTAGTTCTGATAATGAGATTATATCTCCAAAAAATTCAAGCAAATCAGAAAAGGCTTCACTGCAAAAGAAACAAACAGTATCACTGAGTTCAACACATAAAACATCATCAGACCCTTAGTCATCAAAATTAAGGAAGGGTGTTGGGTTTGATATCTGCAACAAGGAACATGTTGACTAGCTTGAGAAAGAAGTAAGAAATAGGTTGAAAAAATAGAAACAACGCAGACAATTAAACAAAAGTAGTGTTGTAAAGCAAACTACTAAAAGGGCTGATTATGTTTCATCACCTAAAGAAAAGAAAGTGACTCATCAAAAGAAAATATTAGTTGAGTCACACAAGGAAAAATCTGATTCAAGAAACAAACAAATGTATTGTGACATTTGTGAAATGTTCAATCACAAGACAGATAAATGGTTTTTTAATCAATATTGCTCCATCTGTGATATGAACAATCACTCCACCAAAAACTGCTATTTTAACAAGTATTGTTCAATCTGTGCCATGAACAATCACAATACATCTAATTGTTACTTCTTTCAGACGGGTTTGAGAATTCCCCAACACAAGCCCATCTCAAAAATATCCACTGTGATGCATTCTGTCAGACCTCATTTTCATAATACTCAATCGAGGACACCTAGATCAACAATTGACAGGAATAATTTGAAGGAACTGAGGAAGGGTCAAAGAAATCAACTCACAATGAAACACAAACTTGATCTTCCAAAACAAAAACCTACTTTTGATAATAAAAAACAGGCTAAATTTCTACAAAGAAACAGAGACCAACGATTTCATTACTCATCTGAATCCTTAGTAGATGTTGATGAGATGAATCAAACCATTAATCACCAAAAATCTCCCAGGACACCTCCATCTAAACCACAATTTATAGGGAAATACAGGAGGTCACCATCATGATTAGGAACGGGAAACCCAAGACCATCATGGCTTGAGTTCCTTATTCAAAGTAGTTCTTTTTGCTTGCAGGTTCATCCACACAGGTCTAATAGCCTATGGTATGTAGATAGTGGATGCTCCCGACAAATGATTGGAGATAGTTCCCCCCTTCATGACTTCAAGCATAGACAAGGAATACTGTGGCGGTTGGTGGAGATTTAGAGGGTGGTAGAACTACAGGAGAAGGATCCGCGACAAACGGGATGCTGAACATTGACAGAGTGAACTACTGTGAACAACTGAATTTCAATCTGTTGAGCGTGTCTCAGATCTATGCCAAGAAATATTCACTCACATTACAGACACTCATTGCTACATCCTGAAACCTGGATTTCAGATCTTTGAAGAATAGGTTGTCTTAAAGACACTGAGGAAGAATAATACATATGTCTTAAACCTATGTTCTGCATCACCTAAAGAACAAACATGTCTTTTGTCTAAAGCATCATTTGATGAGTCACAGCTTTGGCATATACGTTTGGGGCACACAAACTTTAAAAATATGAACAAGTTCGTCAAAGGAAACCATGTCATTGGTCTTCCTCAAAAACAATTTAATTTTATGATCAATGTTCAGCGTGCCTCAAAGGAAAACAAAGCAAATCGTCTCACAAAACCAAGGTTGTGAACACTAACAATACTCCATTGAAGCTACTTCACATGGATCTATTTGGACCAACTCATGTAATGAGTATGGGAAAGAAACAATATTGTGTAGTGATCAGTGATGACTTTTCACGACTCACATGTGCGTTCTTCCTACTTCATAAAAATAAGGCCTCACAAATCATACAAGAATTTATCACTAAAATTGAAAATCAACTTGATCTTAAGGTCAAAATAATAAGAAGTGATAATGGTACTGACTTCAAAAATGAAACTATGAGTTCTTTTCGTACAACCAAAGGCATTGCTCATCAATTCAATGCAGCTAGAACTGCTCAACAAAATGAGGTAGCTGAAAGGAGAAATAGAACACTGATTCAAGCAGCAAGAACAATGCTAGCCAATGCTAAACTGCCAATCAGCTTCTGGGCAGAAGCAGTTAACACATCATGCTTTGTACAAAATGGAACTGTGATTGTTAAAGAAAGTAACATGACACCTTATGAACTGCTTTCATACGAAACCATTTATTGGGTTCCTCAGATCATTTGGTTGTCCCGTCTCAATAAACACCCGAGACTATTTGGGAAAATTTTCATCCAATTCTGATGAAGGATTCTTTATAGGTTATTCTTCAGTTTCGAAGACTTATAGAGTATTCAATCCAAGATTGAACATTATTGATGAATCCACAAATGTTCAATTCAAGGAACATTCATTTCCCAAATGTACAATTGGTCCTGACTGGTTGTTTGATATTGACACTTTTACAATATCATTTGACCAGTTTGACTTGTTTGATGTAGGAAATATACATTCAAGTCGTACTTCGTCAGCTGTAGAAAGAAGAGATAATTATCCATTGATTCCACCTACATTTGATGAACACATGAATGAAGATCTTCCACTTCAAGCTGATCCCATCAGAAAACTGTCACAAAACCTTAGTGTTTCTACTGAAGGAGGTCCAAGCCTGGTACCATCTCACTCAAATGACTTGTCTAATGAGATCAGGAATCAAAAACAAGCTTCTCCTCCAGTTGAAACACAAGGTACATCAAATGAAGCAAGCAATCTCAGTGCTGCTGAAGATGTAGCAGTAACTAAAACAAAAGTTCACAATCTTCATAATTCAACAACAGTACTAGATGAATGTGGCTCTGACCATAATGAACTGAATGTCTCCAATCTTGATGGTGACACCATTCCAACCATAAGAATACACAAGAATCATCCTGTTGAAACCATTATTGGTGATCTTAATGAGAGGGTGACAAGAAGCAAGTCCAGTATTGCAAACATCTGTTTGTTCTCATGCTTTCTATGTCAAACAGTACCCAAAAACATCAAAGAGGCTCTTTAAGACAATAGCAGGATTGAAGCAATGCAGGAAGAATAGCTCCAATTCAAGAAGCAAGAAGTATGGCAACAGGTAGATCTTCCTGAAGGACAATACCATATCGGCACTAGATGGCTGTACAGGAACAAGACTGATGATAGAGGGATAGTCATTAGAAACAAAGCAACACTAGTGGCATAGGGATACACTCAAGAAGAAGGAATCGACTACGACGAAGTGTTTGCATCTGTTGCCAGACTGGAAGCAATCAGAATCTTTATTGCATATTCCGCATCCATGAAATTTACTGTTTATCAAATGGATGTAAAGTGTGCCTTCCTGTATGGAAAGATTGCTCAGGAGGTCTATGTGAGTCAACGACCTTGCTTTGAAGATCCAGATTTCCCTCACAGTGTTTACAAGCTTGACAAAGCTCTGTATGGTCTTCATCAAGCACAAGAAAGTGGTATGAGACTCTATCATCCTTTCTTTTTGACCATGGGTATGAAAGAGGAAAGATTGATAAGACTCTCTTCAGAAGAAAATGAGGAAAATATATGTTCTTAGTCCAGATCTACGTGGATGACATTATATTTGGCTCGACAAACAAGCAACTCTGTAAAGAATTTGAAGACCTTATGCACTCAAAGTTCCAAATGAGTGCTATGGGGGAACTCACCTTCTTCCTAGGGATTCAAAATCAAAGATTGTTCAGACAAGACAGTGAGTGTCATGAAACCATCAAGCCCTGTAAAAGCAATTGTCCCTTTTATAAAATTCATACCATCGGTTTTACAAGGTAAAAAGAAATATGTGAAGATAGTGAAACCCACTACTGAGAGTAGTTCTGATAATGAGATTATATCTCCAAAAATTCAAGCAAATCAGAAAAGGCTTCACTGCAAAAGAAACAAACAGTATCACTGAGTTCAACACATAAAACATCATCAGACCCTTAGTCATCAAAATTAAGGAAGGGTGTTGGTTTGATATCTGCAACAAGGAACATGTTGACTAGCTTGAGAAAGAAGTAAGAAATAGGTTGAAAAAATAGAAACAACGCAGACAATTAAACAAAAGTAGTGTTGTAAAGCAAACTACTAAAAGGGCTGATTATGTTTCATCACCTAAAGAAAAGAAAGTGACTCATCAAAAGAAAATATTAGTTGAGTCACACAAGGAAAAATCTGATTCAAGAAACAAACAAATGTATTGTGACATTTGTGAAATGTTCAATCACAAGACAGATAATGGTTTTTTAATCAATATTGCTCCATCTGTGATATGAACAATCACTCCACCAAAAACTGCTATTTTAACAAGTATTGTTCAATCTGTGCCATGAACAATCACAATACATCTAATTGTTACTTCTTTCAGACGGGTTGAGAATTCCCCAACACAAGCCCATCTCAAAAATATCCACTGTGATGCATTCTGTCAGACCTCATTTTCATAATACTCAATCGAGGACACCTAGATCAACAATTGACAGGAATAATTTGAAGGAACTGAGGAAGGGTCAAAGAAATCAACTCACAATGAAACACAAACTTGATCTTCCAAAACAAAAACCTACTTTTGATAATAAAAAACAGGCTAAATTTCTACAAAGAAACAGAGACCAACGATTTCATTACTCATCTGAATCCTTAGTAGATGTTGATGAGATGAATCAAACCATTAATCACCAAAAATCTCCCAGGACACCTCCATCTAAACCACAATTTATAGGGAAATACAGGAGGTCACCATCATGATTAGGAACGGGAAACCCAAGACCATCATGGCTTGAGTTCCTTATTCAAAGTAGTTCTTTTTGCTTGCAGGTTCATCCACACAGGTCTAATAGCCTATGGTATGTAGATAGTGGATGCTCCCGACAAATGATTGGAGATAGTTCCCCCCTTCATGACTTCAAGCATAGACAAGGAATACTGTGGCGGTTGGTGGAGATTTAGAGGGTGGTAGAACTACAGGAGAAGGATCCGCGACAAACGGGATGCTGAACATTGACAGAGTGAACTACTGTGAACAACTGAATTTCAATCTGTTGAGCGTGTCTCAGATCTATGCCAAGAAATATTCACTCACATTACAGACACTCATTGCTACATCCTGAAACCTGGATTTCAGATCTTTGAAGAATAGGTTGTCTTAAAGACACTGAGGAAGAATAATACATATGTCTTAAACCTATGTTCTGCATCACCTAAAGAACAAACATGTCTTTTGTCTAAAGCATCATTTGATGAGTCACAGCTTTGGCATATACGTTTGGGGCACACAAACTTTAAAAATATGAACAAGTTCGTCAAAGGAAACCATGTCATTGGTCTTCCTCAAAAACAATTTAATTTTATTGATCAATGTTCAGCGTGCCTCAAAGGAAAACAAAGCAAATCGTCTCACAAAACCAAGGTTGTGAACACTAACAATACTCCATTGAAGCTACTTCACATGGATCTATTTGGACCAACTCATGTAATGAGTATGGGAAAGAAACAATATTGTGTAGTGATCAGTGATGACTTTTCACGACTCACATGTGCGTTCTTCCTACTTCATAAAAATAAGGCCTCACAAATCATACAAGAATTTATCACTAAAATTGAAAATCAACTTGATCTTAAGGTCAAAATAATAAGAAGTGATAATGGTACTGACTTCAAAAATGAAACTATGAGTTCTTTTCGTACAACCAAGGCATTGCTCATCAATTCAATGCAGCTAGAACTGCTCAACAAAATGAGGTAGCTGAAAGGAGAAATAGAACACTGATTCAAGCAGCAAGAACAATGCTAGCCAATGCTAAACTGCCAATCAGCTTCTGGGCAGAAGCAGTTAACACATCATGCTTTGTACAAAATGGAACTGTGATTGTTAAAGAAAGTAACATGACACCTTATGAACTGCTTTCATACGAAACCATTTATGGGTTCCTCAGATCATTTGGTTGTCCCGTCTCAATAAACACCCGAGACTATTTGGGAAAATTTTCATCCAATTCTGATGAAGGATTCTTTATAGGTTATTCTTCAGTTTCGAAGACTTATAGAGTATTCAATCCAAGATTGAACATTATTGATGAATCCACAAATGTTCAATTCAAGGAACATTCATTTCCAAATGTACAATTGGTCCTGACTGGTTGTTTGATATTGACACTTTTACAATATCATTTGACCAGTTTGACTTGTTTGATGTAGGAAATATACATTCAAGTCGTACTTCGTCAGCTGTAGAAAGAAGAGATAATTATCCATTGATTCCACCTACATTTGATGAACACATGAATGAAGATCTTCCACTTCAAGCTGATCCCATCAGAAAACTGTCACAAAACCTTAGTGTTTCTACTGAAGGAGGTCCAAGCCTGGTACCATCTCACTCAAATGACTTGTCTAATGAGATCAGGAATCAAAAACAAGCTTCTCCTCCAGTTGAAACACAAGGTACATCAAATGAAGCAAGCAATCTCAGTGCTGCTGAAGATGTAGCAGTAACTAAAACAAAAGTTCACAATCTTCATAATTCAACAACAGTACTAGATGAATGTGGCTCTGACCATAATGAACTGAATGTCTCCAATCTTGATGGTGACACCATTCCAACCATAAGAATACACAAGAATCATCCTGTTGAAACCATTATTGGTGATCTTAATGAGAGGGTGACAAGAAGCAAGTCCAGTATTGCAAACATCTGTTTGTTCTCATGCTTTCTATGTCAAACAGTACCCAAAAACATCAAAGAGGCTCTTTAAGACAATAGCAGGATTGAAGCAATGCAGGAAGAATAGCTCCAATTCAAGAAGCAAGAAGTATGGCAACAGGTAGATCTTCCTGAAGGACAATACCATATCGGCACTAGATGGCTGTACAGGAACAAGACTGATGATAGAGGGATAGTCATTAGAAACAAAGCAACACTAGTGGCATAGGGATACACTCAAGAAGAAGGAATCGACTACGACGAAGTGTTTGCATCTGTTGCCAGACTGGAAGCAATCAGAATCTTTATTGCATATTCCGCATCCATGAAATTTACTGTTTATCAAATGGATGTAAAGTGTGCCTTCCTGTATGGAAAGATTGCTCAGGAGGTCTATGTGAGTCAACGACCTTGCTTTGAAGATCCAGATTTCCCTCACAGTGTTTACAAGCTTGACAAAGCTCTGTATGGTCTTCATCAAGCACCAGAAAGTGGTATGAGACTCTATCATCCTTTCTTTTTGACCATGGGTATGAAAGAGGAAAGATTGATAAGACTCTCTTCAGAAGAAAATGAGGAAAATATATGTTCTTAGTCCAGATCTACGTGGATGACATTATATTTGGCTCGACAAACAAGCAACTCTGTAAAGAATTTGAAGACCTTATGCACTCAAAGTTCCAAATGAGTGCTATGGGGGAACTCACCTTGTTCCTAGGGATTCAAAATCAACGAGTGTTCAGACAAGACAGTTAGTGTCATGAAACCATCAAGCCCTGTAAAAGCAATTGTCCCTTTTATAAAATTCATACCATCTGTTTTACATGGTAAAAAGAAATATGTGAAGACAGTGAAACCCACTACTGAGAGTAGTTCTGATAATGAGATTATATCTCCAAACAATTCAAGCAAATCAGAAAAGGTTTCACTGCAAACGAAACAAACTGTAACAATGAGTTCAACACATAAAACATCATCAAACCCTCAGTCATCAAAATTAAGGAAGGGAGTTAGATTTGATATCTGCAACAAGGAACATGTTGACGAGCTTGAGAAAGAAGTAAGAGATAGGTTGAAGAAATAGAAACAACCCAGACAATTAAACAAAGGTAGTTTTGTGAAGCAAACTACTAAAAGGGCTTATTATGTTTCATCACCTAAAGAAGTGAAAGTGACTCATCAAAAGAAAATATCAGTTGAGTCACACAAGGAAAAATCTGATTCAAGAAACAAACAAATGTATTGTGACATTTGTGAAATGTTCAATCACAAGACAGATAAATGTTTTTTTAATTAATATTGCTCCATCTGTGATATGAACAATCACTCCACCAAAAACTGCTATTTCAACAAGTCTTGTTCAATCTGTGACATGAACAATCACAATACATCTGATTGTTACTTCAATCAGAAGGGTTTGAGAATTCCCCAACACAAGCCCATCTCAAAAACATCCACTGTGATGCATTTTGTCAGACCTCATTTTCACAATACTCAATCTAGGACACCTAGATCAACAAATGACAAGAATAATTTGAAGGAACTGAGGAAGGGTCAAAGAAATCATCTCACAATGAAACACAAACTTGCTCTTCCATAACAAAAACCTACTTTTGATAATAAAAAACTGGCTAAATTTCTACAAAGAAACATAGACCAACGATTTCATTACTCATCTGAATCCTTAGTAGACGTTGATGCGATGACTCAAACCATTAATCACCAAAATCTCCCAGGACACCTCCATCTAAACCACAGTTTATAAGGAAATACCAAGAGGTCACCATCATGAATAGGAACAGGAAACCCAAGACCATCATGGCTTGAGTTCCTTATTCAAAGTAGTTCTTTTTGCTTGCAGGTTCATCCACACAGGTCTAATAGCCTATGGTATGTAGACAGTGGATGCTCCCGACAAATGATTGGAGATCATTTCCCCCTTCATGACTTCAGGCACATACAAGGAACTACTGTGGCATTTGGTGGAGATTCAGAGGGTGGTAGAATTACAGGAGAAGGATCTGTGACAAACGGGATGCTGAGCTTTGACAGAGTGAACTACTGTGAACAATTGAATTTCAATATGTTGAGCGTGTCTCAGATCTGTGACAAGAAATATTCACTTACTTTACAGACACTCATTGCTACATCCTGAAACCTGAATTTCAGATCTCTGAAGAATGGGTTGTCTTAAAGACACTGAGGAAGAATAATACATATGTCTTAAACCTGTGTTCTTCATCACCTAAAGAAGAAACATGTCTTTTGTCTAAAGCATCATTTGATGAGTCACAGCTTTGACATATACGTTTAGGGCACACAAACTTTAAAAATATGAACAAGTTAGTCAAAGGAAACCATGTCATTGGTCTTCCTCAAAAAGAATTTAATTTTATTGATCAATGTTCAGCGTGCGTCAAAGGAAAACAACACAAATCATCTCACAAAACCAAGCTTGTGAACACTAACAATACTCCATTGAAGCTACTTCACATGGATCTTATTAGACCAACTCATGTAATGAGTATGGGAAAGAAACAGTATTGTTTAGTGATCATTGATGACTTTTCACGATTCACATGTGTGTTCTTCCTACTTGATAAAAATGAGGCATCCCAAATCATACAAGAATTAATCACTAAAATTGAAAATCAACTTAATCTTAAGGTCAAAATAATAAGAAGTGATAATGGTAATGAGTTCAAAAATGAAAGTATGAGTTCTTTTGTACAACCAAAGGCATTGCGCATCAATTCAATGTAGCTAAAACTCCTCAACAAAATGGGGTAGCTGAAAGGAAAAATATTGAACTTCAGGACTCAAAACCTAGGTCTTCTAAGAGGAGTTCCTTAACTCCACCTAGAAGAACTTGTGCACATAAAGTTCAACCCGTTAGCCAGTCGACTGTGTATCACAAACAGGCATTGCACAAATCTGGGTTATGGAAAGAGAAGTCAACCTTTGTGTCTAGTGATGATGACAAGAAGGAACCTGGGCTACCCTCACCCTCTAAGGGCCAATGGGTTGAATTTATGATGTGTGATGCCTCTGGGAAACCAAAGCCAGTAAAGGCTTGGGTTCCTAACCTAAACTAATCATTTACATTGTATGTGCAGGGTGCTCGCTACAATGCTGAAATTAACATGTGGATTGTAGACAGCGGAGCATCCAGGCACATGACAGGAAACAGTGCTCTTTTATCTAACGTCAAGCAAATAAAAGGAGGGCATGTTTCGTTTGCTGGAAACAAGGGAGGATGTATCATAGCTCAGGGAGAAGTGGGAAATCAGAAAGTTAAGTTTGATAAGGTGAACTATGTTCAACAACTCCAAAATAACTTACTTTCTGTTTCCCAAATCTGCGATAAGGGATTTAATGTCATCTTCGACAACAAGAAGTGTTACGTGCTCAAGAAAGATTACGTGATCCCAAAAGACCAAGTTTTGATGACTGCTTCAAGATATAAAGACCTTTATGTTTTGGATCTGTCAACAGCTGCTACAACAGATCAGGAGGTTTAGTGTTTTCTATCTAAAGCTACTGAGAAGGATTCCATCTCCTGGCATAGGAGAATGGGACACATTAGTCAAAGAAAGATGAACCACTTGATTCAGAAGGATCCAGTGAGAGGAGTTAATGTCATGAACTTCCAGCTTCCTGATTTTTGTGTAGCTTGCAAGAAAGCCAAACAGACGAAGAAGTCTCATAAGGAAAAGAAAATTCATTCAATAGAACTTCCTCTTGAACTTCTTCACATGGATCTGTTTGGTCCAGTCAGTACAAAGAGTAGAGCAGGCGACTTGTACTGTTTTGTGGTTACTGATGACTACTCAAGGTTCTCTTGGGTAATGTTTCTCAAGTCCAAATCAAAAACATTGAGTCTTTCAAGGAGTTAGTAACCACACTAGAATCTCTCTACAAGCTGAAGGTTAGCCAAGTATGCTCAGACAACGGGACGGAATTCAAGAACCAGTGGATGGAGGCTTACTACAAGGAAAATGGAATCGAACATCAATTCACTTCTATCTACACACCTCAGATGAATGGCGTTGCTGAGAGAAAGAACAAAAGCTTGATTGAGACAGCACGGACTATGCTGGCAGACTCGAAACTGCCTATCCTATTTTGGAATGAGACAGTTGCTAATGCATGTTATACACTGAATCGAGTTCTGATCGTCAAGCGTCACAGAAAGACATGTTACGAGCTACTACAAAGACGCAAACCGAATCTGGAGTATCTCGAACCATTTGGCGCGCCGTGCACACTTCTAAAGAAAACACAAGAACGTAAATTCAGCGAGAAGGTGGATGAAGGAATCTTTCTAGGATACAACATTCCGAACAAGAGGGTTTACAACAACTCAACGGGTCTAGTAGAAGTGTGGTGTAATGTTGACATTCAGCGATATACCACACCACCTACTGGCAAAGGACCCACCTATTTCTTCGACTATGATGGATTCTTCAAGTCCTTTAACATCTCTCTCTCTCCCTCGGATGACGAGTTAGCTACACGGATGATGTATGATATCTTGAATACACCAACATCAAGCTCACTGGGAGGATCATCTACTCAGTCAGGGGGAGTAGTCGACGATAGTGACTCCTCCTCTGAAGATGAAGCTGAAGAAGATGACCAGAACAATTAGGAGGAATAGGTTCCAGTTCTTGAAAGTCCACAAGCATCTACCAGTGATGCACCTTCGACTTTGGAGCCTCAAACTCCAACTACCTCAGATGCAGAACCAAATGCTCATAATCTTGGCTCTGAGGTAGCTGTTCCTACTACTCCAGGATCACGACTAAACGTCTGTCATCCCTAGACAATGTCGTTGGGGATGTCAGACAGGAGTACAAACCCGAAATCAGCTATACTCAGCTGATTACGCCTCCGTTATGGAAAAGGGATATATTCATGATGGTGCTTATCGGTGTTTTGTCTCGCAGTTTGAGCCAAAATACGTCAGTGATGCACTAAATGATGAGGCATGGGTGAGTGCCATGCAAGAAGAACTTCTTCAGTTCAAGAAGTTAGGTGTATGGACTCTGGTTGACAGACCTAAAGGTGCTAAGGTCATTGGCACCAAATGGGTCTTAAAATGCAAGAAGCATGACCAAGGAGTCATTATCAGGAACAAGGCTCGATTGGTGGTTCAAGGATTTCGCCAAGTCAAGGGAATTGACTACAATGAAGTGTTTGCACCCGTGGCACGGATGGAAGCCATTTGCATCTTCCTTGCCGATGCATCGTACATGAAGATTAAAGTCTACCAATTAGATGTAAAGAGTGCATTCCTTCATGGGGAAATCAGAGAAACAGTCTATGTCAGTCAACCCTGGGGATTTGAAGATCCTTACTATCAGGATAGAGTTTACAAACTCGACAAGGCTTTATACGGGCTTCATCAAGCTCCAAGAGCCTGGTATGACAAACTCTCGACTCATCTGGTGAAACACGGCTTTCGCAGGGGAGTTATTGACTGCACGTTGTTCATCAAAGAAAAGGATGGTGATCTACTGCTCGTACAGATCTATGTCGATGACATAATCTTCGGTTCAAAGAACGTAGAGTTATGCAAAGAGTTTGAAGCAGTTATGAAGAAAGAATTTGAGATGAGTGCTATGGGGGAGATGAAGTTCTTTCTCGGGTTACACGTGGATCAGACTCCAAATGGGATATTTCTACATCAGACTAAGTATATAGGAGACATTCTCAGTCATTTTGACATGGAGAATACTTCTGCTGCTGTAACTCCACTTGCTACGAATCACGATATATCACATGATGAAAATGGAGATCTTGTAGATGCCACAATGTACCAAGGAATGATTCGATCCCTCATGTATCTCACTGCCTCAAGACCTGATATCATGTATGCTACATGTTTATGTTCAAGATATCAGGCTAAGCCTAAGGTCAACCATCTGATTCGGGTCAAGAGGATATTTCGTTATCTGAAGGGTACACCCACACTTGGGTTGTGGTATCCTCATGATGATGACTTTGAACTCACAGCGTATAGTGACTCGGATTACGGGGGCTACAAGATAAATTACAAGTCTACATCAGCAGGGTGTCAATTCTTTGGGAGAAGATTAATTACCTGGCAGTGTAAGAAGCAGACATCGGTTGCATTGTCAACCTGTGAAGCCGAATACGTTGCTGCTGCAAGTTGCTGTTCACAAATCATCTGGATTCAACAGCAAATGCGAGATTACGGTTTAAAGTTCTCTTCTACTCCTATTTTTGTGGATAACTTTGTTGCAATTGCAGTAACTAAAAATCCGGTCCAACATCCTAAGACCAAACATATCGGTATTAAATACCATTTCATAAGAGATTGTTTTGAAAAGAACTTCATTGATGTGGTAAAAATTAATACTGATTTTCAACGCGTTGACCTCTATACTAAAGCCTTTGATAAACCACGTTTTCAATATTTGCTAGAGGTCAACGACGTTAAAAAGAAAAGTGAGGTTATTCCTGATGATGATCATGTGTAGTCCGGTGTAGCTTAGTTAATTTTTCATTTTATTTTATTTTATTTGGATAATTTAGTCTGTTTAAAATTAAACTCATGTTATTCTGTTGTTTATTAAAATACTAAAATAATTAAACCAGTTATGATGTTAGTATTTTAGGGGGAGAATAAGTCAGCAAGTAACATTATCAGAAAAAAAAAGACGAGGGAGAAGGAGTAGAAAGCTGATATAAGGTAGATCGTATTTGTGATACCGATTCAACCCTTTGGAATATGATAGTACACAGGAACAAATCAAGAGGGACTTTAAAATTTAATTCAGAAATGATGCAAAAATTCAAAGTATAAGTCTGTGTAGTCTAAGCAATATAAAAGGGAAGATGATAGAAAAACTGGTAACTCCTAAGGTAACACAACGAGAGTAGACCTAGAGGTTGCTAGATCACAATTGATATGTCGGTAGATTCAACACAATAGATGATTAGACATAACTGGTGATCTCAAGATCAAACTAAGTTGTTCAACTGACAGTGGGCTTCCATCTTATCACTGGTTAACACAATCAATAATATTCCAATAAGGGGTAATGAGCATGTAAACGCCACAAATGTGTGCGGATGACCATAAATAGAGCAAAGCACGAAAAAATGAAAGAAAAATGCTATCAAGCTAATGACTTATGTTGTTGGTGCATTTTGTGCAAAATAAAATTAAGCTGCTCTAACAAGGAGATAGGTTGTGCCTCTCTGCTGTGCGATGGCACTGACCTAAGGATAAGCATAACCTAGATATTCTAGAATTCATTGTGTTTGCCGCCTCTCTGCTGTGCGATGGCACTGACCTGAGGATTGGCTTCTCTTTGAAAGCACTAAGAATAGTCTCTTCTTGAAAAAATACCCGTAGACCGCTCAAAAGCTCCTGAGGAATGTTGATTACCATATAAGTGTGGGATCCACAAATGTTAGTTGAAATAATTAAACCTAAATTTATCACCACTCTGTGTCAAAAGTCTGTGTATGGATTTAAGATGACAAACATATTGACAATCATTGTGGCTGCAATTCTTGAATGTTCAAATCAATGTGGTAATCTAATAGTTCCAGTATGATTTCCTAAAAGTTGCTAACGACTCTAGATGAAAACCAAGAATAGAGCATCAAAAGATTTTGATAACAAGTCCCAAATGATTTGACTTGCCTGTATGATTCCAAAATTGAATTGGTCCAGGTGTGGTCAATCTAAGTTGAAGCTGCCTATTCCGGAACCAAATCCCGTAGACTTCCATCTTAGGATTTATCCTCACAAAAAGCCAAAAACAAGTTTTTATTTTTTGTACGTTAGTTTAGTTTTTTTTATTCACTTAGTCCTTTAGTTTTGTTTGTTTGCCGGACTACATCATGAAAATCGATAAGGGATCAACTCACTAAAAGGGTCATGTCTGAGATGACCACATGAATTTTCAAGTTTAAAACAGTCACGTCTGAGGTGACAAAGTGTTTAAAAGAGTCATGTCTGAGGTGACTAAATTGGTTAAAATGATCATGTCTGAGATGATCAAAAACTCATAATGTTTATTTCAAAAGTTAAAAGGGTCTTAAAAGTAAAATGTTCAAAATGGCAGAAAATTTACTAAGTGTGACCCATTCGCACGATTGGACCATGAATATGGACCAACCATGCGAATGGATCCCATTCGCACGACTGCACATGAAATTTAGTCATTCACCCGAATGGCCTATAAGAATGATCCATTCGCCGAATGACAGGGTGCGAATGAGTCAGTCGACCGACTGAGACTCAGTCGGTTAACTGAGGGTGCGAATGAAAGGGCACGAATGAGTCAGTCGACCAACTGAGACTCAGTCGGCCAACTGAAAGCGACTGCCTGGGCCAATCTCACGACTGAACCTCAGTCGCCTGAATGAACTACGCGAATGAGGCCAGTCGGCCGATTGAACTTAGGTTCAGTATTTAAAGGGCCTCAGTCGATCGCGTTTTACTCATCACTCCCAATCGCACCCAAATCGCATTTCTTCCCGTTACTCTGCCAAAATTTATGGAGATCTTGTGTTCACATTGTTGTTGATCTTCTGACGTTCGATTGACGATTATACAAGTACATTGTAGTTAAATCTTACCGAAATCAGAAGATCTTGAATCCAAATATGTGATATTCGAATGAAACAAGAACCACTTTGAAAAATGCCCTAATAACCTACATAAACTAAGCAAAATTAAAATTAAGTTTAATAGGTTATTAGTGACAAGATGGCGAGTCTAATGGACCATTAACCATGTTAAATTACTTGAATTGGTCAAGATTCGAACCACAGGCAACTAAACAGTGGGACAAGCGACTGGTCGTCCGGATGAACTCCAATCGCATGATTGAATCTTGCGATTGGGTCAATCGGCCTAATGAACCATGCGAATGAGTTAGTCGGCCGACTGAACCAATCGCAGACTCAGTCAGTAGATTGAACTCAGTCGCATGTCTCATTCAGCCGAACGAGCTCGGTCGCACGAAAGAACGAACGACTGACTCCAGTCGCATGATTCATTCACACAAATGAATCAGAATGAATGTAAACATTACACTTATAACTGAATTTTGATGTATTATGTACTAATGATTCTGTGTCTTGTGTTTCAGAAAAATGGCTGATAGATGGTCCATTAATCCAAAGCATAACATATGTGCTCACTTGGATCATACTACTCGGAACGCGGCCGAGTTCACAGAGATTATAGCCTTCCTTAGATGCTCCCGGATACATAAGGCTATATCTACACCTTGCACGCCTTATAGGTCATTACACCAGGCATTCTGGGAGAATGCCTCAGTTGATCGCTCTCATGAGCCGTACAGTATACGGAGCTCCATTCTGGGTCATGATATTGAGGTTACTGCTGCTGATTTCCAGAGAGTTCTTGAATTTGGGGACGATACGAATCACCCCACCAAATTACATCCACTGACTGTGAGAGGCTGCTCCTCAAAATCAAGTACGCGGGGGACATAAACTCGGTGTGCTCAATAAGAGCAACCTGTGCCCCCAGTACAAATACTTGGCGCATGTGATCCTAAAGTGCATTGCTTCGAGGAAGGGTGGGTTCGATGATCTATCAGATCAGATTCAAAATGCCTTCGTGGCATTGGTGCTGAACCACCCTTTCAGCTTTTCGAGTATGATCTTTTCCTATTTGGTAGAGAACTTGGAAGCAAAAGGGAAGGAAGGATTTTGTATGTACCCCAGGTTTCTATAGCTAATCTTCAACGAAAAGCTACCATTTCTCCCAAAGGAAAGTCATGATGCAGTTACTTTGGAAATTATGGATGACACGACCTTGGGTCGGATGAGGGTGTATAGGGGCAAACAAGTGAAGCCCCAAGTGAAGAGGTTGATTGGCCATTTGGCAAACGAGAAATATGTGGCGCCGGGGATACGAAAATGGCATCATGATGATAGTGACTCTGATTCTGAGCCTATTGGTCTACCAGTTGATGACGACGATGATGACGACAGTGGTGATGGTGGAAATACAGGCCCCATTCCATCTAGGGCCACTACCACTGATATACCATCTCCACCATCCACCCACGATGAAACTGAGTCTACTGGTTTCCATCAGGATTTTGTTCCTGATGAGAGGGAAGAGGAGTCTGAAGATGAGCCCTTGACACGTACTGTGGGAAGCAAGGTTGTTCCCACAGAACATGGGCTAAGGGCGGTTGCTAAAGGTCCAAGAGACTCAGGAGAGACAGCCACTTATCTGAGTTATGCACCGGATTCAGCTAGCAGGGTTGTAGGGGGAGCATCCACCTCAACGGGAACGAGGAGGAAAAGGATGGCTCAACCCCATGGTCAGAAGAAGAAGAAAAGACGTCTCATCTTCATTACCTCCACAACCACATCTGCCACCACCACAACCACTTCCACAGCCACAGCCACCACAGCCACCACAGCTACTACTACCACCACCACACCTCCCACCACTGTACAGATTCCATCTACCACCATATCTTTCACTCCCACCTCACCTCCACCATTTTACAGACCCATCTTCACTACAGCCACCACCACCACCGCTACCCACCAAGCTGGATCCTCAGCCCATCCATCTCATACATATGTATCACCTTTACCTCCAATTGGGGTAGAGGAACAGCTGTCTGCACTCAACAGGATGGTGATGCGCCTATTAGCAGCAGATGAGGAGAAGGCAGCTCAGATCTGCCAGCTTGCTGATCTTACTGCTGCTCAGTCTCACCAGATTGAAGAGCAGGCTTGAGTGATAAAGGAGCAGGCCCAACAGATGGCTGCTCAGAGCCATGAACGAGCCCAACTCCAAGCACATAGTGTCACATCAAACAAGAAGATAGAGGAGTTGGAGAAGGCAAAGAAGACTATTATGTTAAAGCTAAAGGGATCTAAGGAGGAGCCCTTAAGATCAAAGAAAAAGACGGAGATGATGATGATGATGAAGTTGATGATGAGGATGAGACATAGGAGGATGAGGGGACAGAAGAAGAAAGGACAGAGGAGAAGGTTGATGATGATGATACAACAGGAGGAGATGCAGCTGCATGGCCTCTGCTTCAGGTCAAGAAAGGAGGTCCAAGAACATACAAGACCAACCAGCATCTTCCTCTACTCCACTAAGTGAAGAGACGATGATACAGGATGAAAGTAAAGATTAGATGTTTATGTATTTAATTACTTTTGTATTTGAATCGTGTATTGAAACATATGTACTTAACGTGTAAATTAAGTTAATGCATTTCAGTTTTGATTAATTACTAATGGTTGCTATGTTGAATGTGTAAATCAAACAGATCCAAATTACCAAAGGGATGAGTTTGATGTTGCTCCCCTTCAGCAGGTCAAGACTCAGCTAACAATGATTCTTGATCTGCAAGGGATCATAAGGAGGTCGGTGAGTTATACCCCTGAAGAATGGGAAATAATTCACGACACATCAAACGAGCAACTCGCAGAGATTTTCAAGCTTAATTCAGACGAGATAGTGAAGGATGCTCCGACATGTAACTCGACCAGTGATGATGAGCTCAACGATGTTGATGAAATCGAGATTGAAGATGTCACTGCCGAGCATTACTCTTAGTACGCTGACAATGAGAGAAATGTGGTTCCCTATCTGGGTGAATCCCTCGTCAGCGATACTTTTGAGGTCTTAGACAAGATGGAGAAAGAGTCGGAGAAAGTAGAGGAAACGGCCCAAGCCTCAAATGATGATGTCGATGTCCGAAAGGCTGAGTGGGCTGCGTGTTTTGAAGAAGTTAGAGCCCAACACGCTGCACCGAAACAGGATGCCTACACCAAACTCTACAGAGTCAAGAAACATCATAAGGTGACTGGCAGGATCATAGCGTGGGCGTATTTGGAGGATCTTAACATATATGCAGTTAAGAGGGAAAAGGGCATAGAGTACTTCAGATTCCCACATGATCTGAAGACTCTACCAGGTTTTGAGCTCAACCAGTTGGCCAAACTAAAGCTTTTGTATGCTGACCCGAGGAAGGTGTCAGGCTGGTTCAAGGCTGCCCTAAAGAAGGAGTACCACACCAGGTGGGTTAATTTCAGACCCCAACAGCCTACAAGGTATATCAGAAGGTCTGAGATTGATGCCATTACTGAAAGCCGAAGATAGTGTTGAAGTGGAATCCTCCGCGCACAATGTCAAGAATCCCACTCCGGGAAATGCCACAGAACTTCACTCCACACTTTAAGTGGTGGTACTACGATTGGAGAACAGCAGAAGCGGTCATAGTTCTAAACAAAGAGGGCCAAATGGATACGATCAGGGTATTCGACCCAATGTGGCTTACAAATTTGTCAGCAAATGATGTCTACACGCTATACAAGTGGCCATTGTTCTATGATACGCAAGATATTGTACAAGCCCTCTAGTTCCAAAATGTCATAAGACTCTGCTTCGCGTTTGAGATTCATGCGGGAGTCACAAAAGAGGACAAGTACAAGAAATATGAGGAGGTGATGCAGAAAACAAGACATTAGAGAGATCTAGGTCCAAAGGGGAGTTTGTTGATGCATGTATGTCCCTAGATCATGATATGAAATGTAATAGATCATGTTTATCTGATTCTGATGTAATTTGATATGATTAATGAAATGATATTGGTTGTTTGTGTTTTGTAATGACTAATATTTCGTTAATGAGTCGATATTGAAGGTAATTAGGATAGTGATTGTTTGAATGGTTACACATAATGTTTATTAATGAATACATTCCAACTTAACATAATGTAGTTTTCATGCGAATGGCTCATGCGAATGGACCACACGCATGAATAACTTCATACGATTGACTCAGTCACACGACTGAACCAGGAGACTGGATCAGTCGTATGATTGACACATAAGATTGGCTCAGTTGCACGACTGAACACTCAGTCGTGCGTATGGATCAACCGCATGCTTCAATCGTACGACTGAACCATGCGAATGGTCCAGTCGCCCGAATGAACAATACTAACATATAAATACAATCCAATTCGTGGAGAAAAGACAGCATTCATTCTATTATGAATCCAAACGTACCCTAGCAGTCCAGAAGTTTTCCAATTCGTTCTCCAAGTTCATAGAACACATTAGATCGATTTCCAATCGATTTCTAACGTTAGTTTCAATTCTTTATTGATTCTTCGTGTGTTCTCACTGATTGGATCGCCAATCAAATAGGATTCTGCACTATTTGATCTGGTTTACACGCTAATCACTAGGTATTTCGTGCAAATACCCGGTCCCAACATTATTCAAAGTAGTTCTTTTGGCTTGCTGGTTCATCCACACAGGTCTAATAGCCTATGGTATGTAGACAGTGGATGCTCCGAAAAATGATTGGAGATCATTCCCCCTTCATGACTTCAAGCACATACAAGGAACTATTGTGGCATTTGGTGGAGATTCAGATGGTGGTAGAATTACAGGAGAAGGATCTGTGACAAAGGGATGCTGAGCTTTGACAGAGTGAACTACTGTGAATAACTGAATTTCAATCTGTTGAGCGTGTCTCAAATCTGTGACAAGAAATATCACTCACTTTACAGACACGCATTGCAACATCCCGAAACCTGGATTTTAGATCTCTAAAGAAGGTTGTCTTAAAGACACTGAGGAAGAATAATACATATGTCTTAAACCTGTGTTCTGCATCACCTAAAGAAGAAACATGTCTTTTGTCTAAAGCATCTTGATGAGTCACAGCTTTGGCATATACGTTTGGGGCACACAAACTTTAAAAAATATGAATAAGTTACTCAAAGGAAACATTCATTGGTCTTCCTCAAAAAGAATTTAATTTTATTGATCAATGTTCAGCGTGCCTCAAAAGAAAAAAACACAAATCGTCTCACAAAACCAAGCTTGTGAACACTAACAATACTCCATTGAAGCTACTTCACATGGATCTATTTGGACCAACTCATGTAATGAGTATGGGAAAGAAACAGTATTGTTTAGTGGTCAGTGATGACTTTTCACGATTCACATGTGTGTTCTTCCTACTTCATAAAAATGAGGCATCCCAAATCATACAAGAATTTATCACTAAAATTGAAAATCAACTTGATCTTAAGGTCAAAATAATAAGAAGTGATAATGGTACTGAGTTCAAAAATGAAAGTATGAGTTCCTTTCATACAACCAAAGGCATTGCTCATCAATTCAATGTAGTTAGAACTCCTCAACAAAATTAGGTAGCTGAAAGGAGAAATAAAACGGTGATTCAAACAGCAAGAACAATGCTAGCCGATGCTAAACTACCAATCAACTTCTAGGTAGAAGCAGTTAACACATCATGCTTTGTACAAAATCGAACTCTGATTGTTAAAGAAAGTAACATGACACCTTACGAACTGCTTTCATAGGAAACCATTTATTGGGTCCTCAAATCATTTGGTTGTCCCGTCTCAATAAACACCCGAGACTATTTGGGAAAATTTTCATCCAAGTCTGATGAAGGATTCTTTGTAGGTTACTCGTTTGTTTCAAAGACTTATAGAGTATTCACTCCTAGATAGAACATTATTGATGAATCTACAAATGTTCAAATCAAGGAACATTCGTTTCCCAAATGTACAAATGGTCCTGACTGGTTGTTTGATATTGATACTTTTACAATATCATTTGACCAGTTTGACTTGTCTGATGTAGGAAATATACATTCAAGTGATACTTCGTCAGCTATAGAAAGAAGAGATAATTATCCATTGATTCCAACTACATTTGATGAACACATGAATGAAGATGTTCCTCTTCAAGCTGATCCCATCAGACAACTATCACAAAACCTTAGTGTTTCTACTAAAGGAGGTCCAAGCCTGGTACCATCTCACTCAGATGACTTGTCTAATGAGATCAGGAATCAAAAACTGCCTTCTCCTCAAGTTGAAACACAGGGTACATCAAATGAAGCAAGCAATCTCAGTGTTGCTGAAGATGTAGCAGTAACTAAAACAGAAGTTGACAATCTTCATAATTCAACAACAGTACTAGATGAATGTGGCTCTGACCATAATGAGCTGAATGCGTCCAATCTTGATATAACTATTGCT
The DNA here is from genome assembly GCA_025506515.1 of Flaveria trinervia. Lineage (NCBI taxonomy): Eukaryota > Viridiplantae > Streptophyta > Magnoliopsida > Asterales > Asteraceae > Flaveria > Flaveria trinervia. Next base: position 62,463,793 of record CM046451.1, read on the forward strand.
GGTGACACCATTCCAACCACAAGAATACACAAGAATCATCCAGTTGAAACCATTATTGGTGATCTAATGAGAGGTGACAAGAAGCAAGTCCAATATTGCAAACATCTGTTTGTTCTCATGCTTTCTATGTCAAACAGTACCAAAAAACATCAAAGAGGCTCTTTAAGACAATAGCAGGATTGAAGCAATGCAGGAAGAATAGCTCCAATTCAAGAAGCAAGAAGTATGGCAACAGGTAGATCTTCCCGAAGGACAATACCCTATCGACACTAGATGGCTGTATAGGAACAAGACTGATGATAGAGGGATAGTCATCAGAAACAAAGCAAGACTAGTGGCACAGGGATACACTCAAGAAGAAGCAATCGACTACGACGAAGTGTTTGCACCTGTTGCCAGACTGGAAGCAATCAGAATCTTTATTGCATATTCCGCATCCATGAAATTTACTTTTTATCAAATGGATGTAAAGTGTGCCTTCCTGTATGGAAAGATTGCTCAGGAGGTCTATGTGAGTCAACGACCTTGCTTTGAAGATCCAGATTTCCCTCACAGTGTTTACAAGCTTGACAAAGCTCTGTATGGTCTTCATCAAGCACCAAGAAAGTGGTATGATACTCTATCATCCTTTCTTTTTAACCATTGGTATGAAAGAGGAAAGGTTGATTAGACTCTCTTCAGAAGAAAAGGAGGAAAAGATATGTTGTTAGTCCAGATATACGTGGATGACATTATATTTGGCTCGACAAACAAGCAACTCTGTAAAGAATTTGAAGACCTTATGCACTCAAAGTTCCAAATGAGTGCTATGGGGGAACTCACCTTCTTCCTAGGGATTCAAAATCAAAGATTGTTCAGACAGAAGTGAGTGTCATGAAACCATCAAGCCTTGTAAAAGCAATTGTCCTTTTATATAAATTCATACCATCTGTTTCAAAAGGTAAAAAGAAATATGTGAAGACATTGAAACCCACTACTGAGAGTAGTTCTGATAATGAGATTATATCTCCAAAAAAATCAAGCAAATCAGAAAAGGTTTCACTGCAAAAGAAACAAACAGTAACACGGAGTTCAACACATAAAACATCATCAGACCCTCAGTCATCGAAATTAAGGAAGGGAGTTGGGTTTGATATCTGCAACAAGGAACATGTTGACCAGCTTGAGAAAGAAGTAAGAAATAGGTGAAGAAACAGAAACAACCCAGACAATAAACAAAGGTAGTGTTGTGAAGAAAACTACTAAAAGGGCTGATTATGTTTCATCAGCTAAAGAAAAGAAAGTGACTCATCAAAAGTGAAGATTGGACCTGATCCCGAAGGCAAATCCGTGGATCAGACTACCTATCGATCAATGATTGGTTCACTTATGTATCTAACAGTCAGTAGGCCTGACATTTTTTGGTGTTTGTGTGTGTGCCAGATATCAAGCTCATCCAAAAGAATCACATGTGAAAGCAGTGAAGAGGATATTTATATATCTGAAGGGCAAACCAGCTCTTGGGTTATGGTATCCAAAGGAAGGAGAATTTATCTCTATGCCTACACAGATGGTGATTATGGAGGATGCAACTTCAACAGAAAATCCACCTCTAGCGGTTGTCAATTTCTTGGTCCCAGACTGGTATCTTGGCAATGGAAGAAGCAGAAAAATGTATATGTGTCCACTGCAGAAGCTGAGTATATTGCTGCATCAGCATGTGCTCTTAAGTTCTTTGGATTCAAAACCAGATGCTTGATTATGGTTATAACTTTGCCCATATCAATTTCTATTGACAACACAGAAGCTATTTTTTAACCAATAATCCAGTTCTGCACTCAAAAACAAAACATATTAAGATTAGATATCACTTTTGAGAGACTGTACTAAAAAAGGTTTAATCAAATTGATTCAAGTACAAACTAAAAATCAATTAGCTAATTTGTTTACTAAGGCATTTGAACTTAGTAGGTTTGAATTCCTGGTTCAGTCAATTGGCATGATTAACCTTGAGTAAAAACCATGAAAACCATCAAAAACAATTAAAAACATCAATAAACCAAAAGAGAAATCAAGGTTGATTAAGAAAAGAATTCTATGGGAAATGATATAACTACAGTCGTTATATCATTCACTGTGCTTATTTTCCAAATGTGAAAGACTTAAATGACTTACCAGATATGTTGGTAGGCTCAACTTGGAAGAAAAGATACATGCAGTGATGAATTAAAGACTTATTCAATTGTGAAACACTCATCACAAAGTACAGGCACGTATTGGCTTATCTGAATGCATGTGTGTGTAGTAACCTAAACACATAGGTAATGATATTTTATGAATATCTTCCACCACATCATGTTCCATCTTGTTTTGCTGAGCAAAGACCTGATGAAACTTGCACATAGTGCAGATGTTATGATCCAAAAGATTCCCAATGTGGAACACATCCAAAATTGGATGAATCAACAAAAGTAACACATTCAAGTGAATGAACAAAAGAATCCTATCATGGATCACCTTCCAAAGTGAAGTGAAAAGAATCCCAAAGTGGATCATCTTGAAAAAGGATCAAAGTAAAAGAATCCCAATGAGAATCAGTGAAAATGAGACTTCATAACTTAAGTAACCTGGTAAGAAAAGCTGTGAAATAGTTCTACCATGCATTGTATAAGGAGGGTTGATCATTCCATGCTTGTGTGTGTGAGGTACACATTGAATAATTAAATCAACCAAAACATGATAAAAGTCATTTGCATCAAAACATCAACCAGGTATGAGTTTAAGAGGACAAACATACCTTCAATCTTCAAGTTCATGAACATGTCCATTTAATCATAAAGGATGCACAAGTGTAATGTAAGATTACTATGATCCCAACAAAAGAGATAATTCTCTCTTCATTCTTATAATCAAAATAATATTCAAAAGGTTTTTAATCTTTAAAGTTTCTATCCAACTGTGGATATAAACTTTAGGGGGACTAATTTAAAATTTTTGAGTAAGTCTAAATTTTTGTTTATTAACTTAACTTTGAAAACAAAACAAAAAGAATTTTGGTTGTTGTTGTTGCAAAAAGTCATACCACTATATCTCAGCTTATGCAGATTCTTAGAAGAATGATTAGCCAACATCTATCAAAATTGGAAAACTTGTATCACTTGTGACATACAAGTCAGTCCAAGCAAGAATTGACAACTTCAACAGTTAACTTCATAAAAAAAATCATCAAGAACAAACCACACCTAAGAAAATATAACACCCGGTTATTTAAAAAGTCAAGATAAGAAGAATAAAAGCAAGAAAGGCAATAAAGTCCAAGTGGAGGGACTAAAAGTGTCCAAAAAGGACAAAACTTTCAAAAGTTGGTGTAAAGGTGAGTATGGCCACCCACCCTCACCTCACTTCACCATTTTCCTCGTTTTAGAAAGAGAGCAGAGAATACTCATGGATTGAAGAAGAAGAGGAAGAAGAAAAGTGAATTCAAGGTAAGAATTCAAGGTTTTTGTGTTTTTATGTTGGGTTTTATCCCGGTTATGTGTTGTATGCTTATGGGTTGTGTTGTGCTGGGGTTGTGTGTGTTTTTGGATGTTGTTTCTAGTGTTTGAACTCTTTGCAAGCGGGTTAAAAGGAAGAACACCCAAGCAGCACCAGGTGAGTTCTAGACCCCGGTTTTTATAAGTTTTAAACTACCTTCGGGGCTAAAAACGTATTAAAATATTTTAACAAGTTTATGTGTGAATACCCGTATGTATTGTGCATGTTGGATGTTAGTTCTTGATGGTTTATAGGCTACTCATGTTTAGAATAGCCACATATGCTTAGAACAGATGGGTATGATAATTAGGATTGAAAATATCCTAGAAACATGTTTTACAGAATGCTCATGCGCCTAGATAAGTGTTCATACGCCTGAAATTGCCTTAGAAAGAATTAAGTGTGAGCGATGCGCCTAAACAGTAGCTCATGCACCCAAAAATTTGGCTTAGAAAAGTCTTAAGTATAGCCCATGCGCCTGAACAGTGGTCCATGCGCCTGGAAATGTTAGACAGATGACTGTGTAGGGCCGTGCGCCCCAATAATGCTCATGCGCCTAAATGGCCCATGCGCCCCAATAGTGCTCATGCGCCCAAGTGGCCCATGCGCCTAAGTGGCTCATGCGCCTGAATAGTACCCATGCGCCTGAATAGTACCCATGCGCCTAGAAACTGGGCTGGATTTGACTAAGTGTTTTCCCATACGCCTGTATATTGCTCATGCGCCTGAAAGTGGCCCATGCGCCTAAGTGTTCCATGCGCCTGAATAGTGTCCATGCGCCTGCATAGTCCCCATGTGCCTAGGACTTAGAATAATTTTCTGATTTTTGGAGGTCCACACCCAATGAAGGGTGTTAGCTTAACTGTGTGCGGGTTAGCTACCCCTGAAGGATGCACATTGGGGTCCAATCCTTGTGATTGACCATATATATGGGATCCTTGCCGCTTGCCCCAGGTACTGGAGTTAGCTTCATGCATAATGTTCGAGGTCTATGAAACGCCTCAGGCCTAGTAACCAGCTTCGTGCACAATGTTTGGGGTATAGCATATGGCATTGATCCAGAATGAAAGAGGAAAGATAAATGGTGAATGTACTTGCCCCAGGTACTGGAGTCAGCTTCGTGCATAATGTTCGGGGTCTATGAAAGACCTCAGGCCCAGTAAGCAGCTCGTGCACAATGTTCGGGGTAACGTACATGTCACTAGATGTAATGAATGAACGAAGGTTAACGAACGTAATGGAAGATAATAATGATGTTATCTGTATGTACGTATGATGTATGATCACGAACGAATGAAACCTATAGTATGGACTCTGAAAGGAAATAAATAACGATTTTATGTATGTTAATTGTAAAACTAGAACTCACTCAGCAACGCTGACTTTTATACGTTTTCAGTTGGCAGGTAAACGTTGTTGAGGATGGCACGAGGCGGCTACTCAGCTCTTTTGGATGGCATCCATTTATTTAAGGCTTTTGTGATGATATACAACAACGTAATTTTGTAACCGACAAACGATGCATTATTTTGCAAAAGTTTTTATGATGAAAAGAAATGCCATTGTTTTATGTTTCTTCTGCAATGTTTTGATGAATAAATGCAAGTATATATTTATGTGCGATGAATCACCAGCTGTAAGCGTCCCAGGAACAGGGCCTTACAAGTTGGTATCAGAGCCAAAGTTTAAGTGAAATGAGTAAATTTTCAAAATAAACCTTAACTTAAACTGAGAATGGGACAGAAGAGAATGGGATGCCAATTTGAGTAACTGCGTGCCATCAGGTATTTTCGTAATGTTAACCGGTCTATATGGCATGGTATGTGGTTATGTGTTGTATGTAGATTTAAATACCGATGTAATCAGGACAGGTAATGCTCGGGGTATGAAGAGTAAAGTAAGTGGCTAATCACAACTGGCCACTATAATTAGGGACTTACTATACTTGACATAAACTGAGTTGTTCCTTTGAATGACCGTGTTAGTGTTTGAATCTTTCAGTGTGAGTTAGGGGATGGCTGGTGGTAGATCATCTAAAGCATCACGTGGTGGTGGACATGGTGCCGAACCACGGGTTACGAGGGGAAGGCCTAGGGCCGAAAAGATGGTTCATGAAGAACCAGAAACCCCTCATCCGGAGGGCGGAGATGAGAGTGCTAACCTGAGAGCCTCGGTGAAGGAGGCGGTCATGGAAGAAGTGCACCAGGTCATGCAGACGATCCTACCGTCTGTGGTGACCAAAGTGATAGAAGAAGTTAGAGAGCGAGAGAGAAAGGCGAAGAGTGGACCTACGGGCGAAAGAAGACAGCCTGAGACTGAGACTGTTCCGTCCGATGATGAGGACGAGGAAGAAGAACCTGCGCCGGAGGCGACCCGAGGCTACAACTACGGGGTTTTTATGAGATGCAAACCCCCTAATTTCGATGGAAATGGCACTGCTGCTGCTGCTCACCGGTGGGTGAGGTAAATGGAGGCGGTACTTGATATCAGCGAGTGCCGAGAAGACAATAAGGTTAAGTTCGCTACGCACTCATTTGTAGACTCGGCTCTGTGCTGGTGGGACAATATAGTCCAAGCCGAGGGTAGTCGGGCAATCAGGAGAATGAGATGGTCGGAGTTGAAGAAGTTGGTGATCGAGGAGTTTTGTCCTAACTAGGAAATGGACAAGGTTGAAGAGAGTTTTTGCAACTGGAGGCGGGAACTATGACGCACCAAGAGTACACCAAAAAGTTCAATGAAATGGCACGACTGGTGCCCGATCAGGTGACACCACTGTCACAAAAGATTAAGAGATATATCCAGGGGCTGCCGGCGGATATCCGTAGGCATATGATCGCCGCCCGGCCTAGCACTTTTAGGTCGGTGGTTGATTTGGCTGGTAGACTACATGATGAGCGTGAGGTGGTAGTGGTTGAGGAGAAAAAGACGAATAGGGATGGGAGAAACTAGAATGGGAAATGGTTTGGACGTGGTAGAGCCGTTCCAAACCATAAGGTGGCGAGGGTAGGTGACCGACGTGTGGTCACAGCTGGTGCTGAGTTGAAGAGTGTGACAAGTGCGTGAAGGAGCACGGTGGCGAGTGTAGATGGGGGTCAAATGTTTGTTTCAAGTGTGGGAAGTCTGGCCATATGGCTAGAGATTCCGGAGGCATGAAGTGTTTCAACTGCGGGGGAAGTCGTCACATGAGCAGGGAGTGTAAGAAGCCAAGGGCCGAGGGTTTCGGGGTGAAGAAGGCTGGAGGAGAAGGACAGAAGGCAAGTGCCCGAGCTTTCATAATGACTCGGGAGGAGGCTAGGACAGACCCCGACGTGGTGTTAGGTATGTTTCTAGTAAACCAAACTCTTGCATCTGTGTGTTTGATTCTGGTGCTAGTAGGAGTTTCATTTCTGTTGTCTTTGGTGCTAAGTTTCCCAATAACAGTAGATGTATTGGTGAGCCATTTGATGTAGAAACTGCTATCGGTAAGTCCACTAGAATTACTGATGTGATAGAGGACTGTGACATAGAACTAGAAGGCCATAGGTTTGCTGCTAGGTTACACATGATACCCCTAGGTGGATTTGATGTAGTACTAGGGATGGACTGGTTAGCAACCTATGAAGCAAATATTGTGTGTCGCAAGAAGATGATCCGATTGACAGCACCTGACGGGGATAAGGTGACGGTTGATGGCGATCGAGTCGCGATGATCCCGAAAGTGAGTTCGATGGCAGTGGCGGGGAAGTGCATGAGGTGTGGATGTAGTGCCTACTTGGCCTACGTAAAGGACGTGGACGCGCCAACACCACAACTATCAGATGTACCAGTTGTGTGTGACTTTCCGGACGTATTCCCAGAAGACTTACTCGGTGTGCCACCAGATCGCGAGGTTGAGTTCCAAATTGACTTGATACCCGATGCTCAACCCGTTGCCAAGGCACCGTACCGGTTGGCTCCGACTGAGATGAAAGAGTTAATGGAGCAGTTGTAAGAACTATTGGATAAGGGGTTCATTAGACCGAGTATCTCTCCATGGGGTGCTCCAGTATTATTTGTGGAGAAGAAAGACGGTAGTATGAGGATGTGTATTGACTACCGAGAGTTGAACAAGTTGACGGTGAAAAACCGATACCCCCTACCAAGAATAGATGATTTCTTTGATCAGCTCCAAGGAGCCAGTTCGTTTTCGAGGATAGATCTTCGATCGGTTACCATCAGCTAAAAGTGAAGGAGCAGGACATCCCTAAAACAGCTTTTCGCAAGTGCTATGGTCACTATGAGTTCCTCGTTATGTCGTTTGGTTTGACCAATGCGCTAGCTGCTTTTATGGATCTAATGAACCATGTGTGTCAGCCTATGTTGGATAAATCGGTGATTGTGTTCATTGATGATATCCTGATTTATTCGAAGAGTGATATTGAGCATGCCGGTCACATTCGGGTGGTTCTGGAGACGTTAAGAAGGGATAAGTTGCATGCAAAATTCTCCAAGTGCATGTTTTGGTTGCGTGAAGTTCAGTTCTTGGTCATGTGGTGAATCCCGGCAGGATTATGGTAGACCCGGTTAAGGTGGAGGCAGTGATGCAATGGAAATCTCCAAAGACGTCATCCAAGATTCGTAGTTTCTTGGGTTTGGCGGGTTACTACAGAAGATTCATTCAAGACTTTTCCAAGATCGCTTCTCCACTGACCAAGCTGACCCAAAAGGATGTAAGGTTTACGTGGGGACAAGCTCAAGAGAAGGCATTCGAAGAATTGAAGGCGAGGTTGACTCAAGCTCCTATCTTGTCATTACCCGATGGAAGCGAAGATTTGGTGGTGTATTCAGATGCTTCTTACTTGGGGTTGGGGTGTGTGTTAATGCAGAAAGGAAAATTTATAGCCTACGTATCTCGAAAACTGAAGGTTCATGAGGTCAACTACCCTACTCATGACTTGGAAGTAACGGTCATGGTCTTCGCACTAAAGATTTGGAGGCACTATCTGTATGGAATGAAGTGCACCATCTTCACTGACCACAAGAGATTAAAGTACTTCTTTGAGCAGAAGGACCTGAATATAAGGAAGAGGCGATGGTTGGAGCTCATAAAGGATTATGATTGTGAGATCTATTACCATCCAGGAATAGCTAACGTGGTGGCTGATGCTCTTAGCCATAAAGAGAGGCCCGAGCCGATTCGGGTGAAGGCATACCAACTGATTATGACCTCGGAGGTAATGAAGCAAGTCAAGGAGTTTCAGGATGAGGCACTGAAAGAAGATCATCTAAACTCTGAAAGAATGAGAGGTCTGGTTGGAGAATTAGGTGAAAACACACTTGGTGTTAAAACTCGATTTGGACGGGTGTGGATTCCTTGTTTCGGGAACCTACGTGTGAGGATTTTGGATGAAGCTCACAAGACTCGATACTCCATTCATCCTGGTGCCACAAAGATGTATCACGATATGAAGAAAGATTATTGGTGGCTGGGTATGAAACGTGACGTGGCGGAGTATGTGAGTAAGTGCCTTACTTGCTTGCAAGTGAAGGCGGAACATCAGAAGCCGTATGGGAGATCCAACCTTTGGATATACCAGAATGGAAGTGGGAACACATCACCATGGATTTCATTACGAACCTTCCACGTACTCTGAAACGGTATGTTGCCATATGGGTGATTATGGACCGTTGACGAAGAGTGCTCACTTCCTACTGATTCGCAAGACATATTCATCTGAGAGGTGGGCTGACATGTTCATCAAGGAGATTGTAACTCGTCATGGTGTGCCGGTGTCTATTGTGTCGGATCGTGACACCCGGTTTACCTCTAACTTCTGGAAGAAATTCCATGATGCCATGGGGATGAGGTTACATATTAGCACGGCTTATCATCCCCAAACTGATGGTCAGTCAGAAAGGACCATTCAGACATTGGAAGACATGCTTTGGGCATGTGTCATTGACTTTGGGGGTAGTTGGGATGACCACTTACCGTTAGCTGAATTCTCATACAACAACAGCTATCATGCCAGCAACGGTATGCCACCATACGAGATGCTATATGGTAGGCGATGCTGAACACCCATTTGTTGGGGTTATATTGGTCAAAAGGAGTTGGGGAGCGTCGAGGTAATCGAGAATACGACTGAGAAGCTTGAGAAGATTAAAGCCTTCATGAAGGCAGCTAAAGATAGACAGAAGTCGTATGCCGATAAACGACGCAGACCGATCGAGTTCCAGGTGGGTGACCGGGTCATGTTGAAGGTCTCACCTTGGAAGGGAATTATCCGATTTAGGAAATGAGGTAAGCTAAGCACGAGGTACATAGGACCTTTCCGAATTATTGCTCGAGTAGGAGAGGTGGCCTATAGATTGGAGTTACCAATGAGTTAAGTGGAATTCACCCGACATGCCATGTATCTCATTTGAGAAACTGCTTAGCTGGTGAAGACATGATTGTTCCACTGGAGGATATCGAAGTATACGAACGGCTCAATTATGTGGAGCAACTAGTGGCAATCATCGATTGTAAAGAGAATAGGCTGAGAAATAAAGTGGTTCCTCTTGTGCGCGTACAGTGGAAGCACAGGAAGGGATCCGAGTCTACATGGGAGACGGAGGAGGAGATGAGGCAGCATTATCCTCGTATGTTCGAGGAATAATAGGTTTCGGGGACGAAACCTATATAAGGGGGGGTGGACTTGTAACACCCGTTATTTTAAAAGTCAAGATAAAAAGAATAAAAGCAAGAAAGGCAATAAAGTCCAAGTGGAGGGACTAAAAGTGTCCAAAAAGGACAAAACTTTTAAAAGTTGGTGTAAAGGTGAGTATGGCCGCCCACCCTTACCTCACTTCACCATTTTCCTTAGTTTTAGAGAGAGAGAGAGAGCAAAGAATAATCTCGGATTGAAGAAGAAGAGGAAGAATAAAAGTGAATTCAAGGTAAGAATTCAAGGTTTTTATATTTTTATGTCGGGTTTTATCCCGGTTATGTGTTTGTATGCTTATGGGTTGTGTTTGTGCTGGGGTGTGTGTGTTTTTGGATGTTGTTTCTAGGTGTTTTGAACTCTTTGCAAGCGGGTTAAAAGGAAGAACACCAAAGTTGCACCAGGTGAGTTCTAGACCTCGTTTTTACATGTTTTAAACAACCTTTGGGGCTAAAAACGTATTAAAATGATTTTTACAAGTTTATATGTGAATACCCGTATGTATTGTGTATGTTGGATGTTAGTTCTTGATGGTTTATAGGCTACTCATGTTTAGAATAGCCACATATGCTTAGAACAGATGGGTTTGATGATAAGGATTGAAAATATCCTAGAAACATGTTTTACAGAATGCTCATGCGCCTAGATAAGTGTTCATACGCCTGAATTTGCCTTAGAAAGAATTAAGTGTGAGTCATGCGCCTAAACAGTAGCTCATGCACCCAAAAATTTGGCTTAGAAAAGTCTTAAGTATAGCCCATGCGCCTGAACAGTGGTCCATGCGCCTGGAAATGTTAGACAGATGACTGTGTAGGACCGTGCGCCCCATAGTGCTCATGCGCCCAAGTGGCCCATGCGCCCATGTGGCTCATGCGCCTGAATAGTACCCATGCGCCTAGAAACTGGGCTGGATTTCACTAAGTGTTTTCCCATACGCCTGGATAGTGCTCATGCGCCTGAAAGTGGCCCATGCGCCTAAGTGTTCCCCATGCGCCTGAATAGTGTCCATGCGCCTGCATAGTGCCCATGCGCCTAGGACTTAGAATAATTTTCTGATTTTTGGGGGAAATGTGTGAAGTAGGCTTTGACTTGGGAGATTCCCGATGGATTATATAAGTTGACTTTTGGGGTCATAGATGGTATGAGGGGCATGTTATGCATTGTGATTGATGAGGATGATGTTGCATGAATATGCATTATGTATGTTATGTATGTATGATGCCTTGTGTGGTGATGTATGAATGATATGATATGTTCCTTATGATGACGTATGTTTATCTTTCCATGGCTTTATGTGTTATGTCAATGAATGAACCGAAAGTATTATGTAATGTAAAGTGAAAGATAATGAAAGAGGAACATGATGAATGAATGAATGCATCAATGAATGAATGAACATAAAAGCCTTGTGAACAAATGTATGGAGGTCCACACCCAATGAAGCGTGTTTGCTCAACTGTGTGCGGGTTAGCTACCCCAGAAGGATGCACACTGGGGTCCAATCCTTGTGATTGACCATATGTATGGGATCCTTTCCGCTTGCCCCAGGTATTGGAGTCAGCTTCGTGCATAACGTTCGAGGTCTATGAAAGACCTCAGGCCCAGTAACCAGCTTCGTGCATAACGTTCGAGGTCTATGAAAGACCTCAGGCCAGTAACCAGCTTCGTGCATAATGTTCGGGGTATAGCATATGGCATTGATCCAGAAAAAAGAGGAAAGATAAATGGTTAATGTACTTGCCCCAGGTACTGGATTCAGCTTCGTGCACAATGTTCGGGGTCTATGAAAGACCTCAGGCCCAGTAACCAGCTTCGTGCACAATGTTCGGGGTAACGTACATGTCACTAGATGTAATGAATGAACGAAGGTTAACGAACGTAATGGAAGATAATAATGATGTTATCTGTATGTACGTATGATGTATGATCATGAACGAATGAAACGTATAGTATGGACTCTGAAAGGAAATAAATAACTATTTTATGTATGTTTAATTGTAAAACTAGAACTCACTCAGCAACGCTGACTTTTATACGTTTTCAGTTGGCAGGTAAACATGTTGAGGATGGCATGAGGTGGTTAGTCAGCTCTTTTGGATAGCATCCATTTATTTAAGGCTTTTGTGATGTAATACAACAATGTATTTTGTAACTGACAAACGATGCATTATTTTGCAAATGTTTTTATGATGAAATGAAATGCCATTTGTTTTATGTTTCCACTGCAATGTTTTGATGAATAAATGCAAGGTATATGTTTTATGTGCGATGAATCACCAGCTGTAAGCGTCCCGGGAACGGGGCCTTACAGAAAATGTCTGAAGTGATTGAGAAGGCTGAAACTTCAAGTCCACAACTTCAAACATACTCAAGAAACAAAAAGTATCTAGCTGAAAAGGCTAAGGGTAAAAGACCAGTGATTGAAGAAGAAGGTGTTAAGAAACAGAAGATGATTCAAGAAGCCTAGCAGCAATTGCTGAATTACTTGAAGAACATGAGCAGGCTCAAGCTCAATTAAAGAAACAAGCTGTTACCATTGATCTAGAAGAAGGAGAGATAGCTGGTGGATATGATGCTGAAAAGGATGTTCATATGGACAGTCCTATGAAAACAGAACAAGCAGTGGAAGAAATGGTGTCCAAAGCCCAAACTGATGACTTAATGATCAAAGCAAGTTTTTGATCAATCAAGGGTATGATCTAGATGAAGTATTTAGGATGACATATGAAGGAATAAAGGAAGAGGAAGATAAGGTGAAAAAGCTGCTAGATCCAAATATTGAAACAGAATATGAAAAAGCAATCACCAAAGATGTTCCAATGCATAAAGAGTCTTCTATGAAGAAACCAACTGGGTATGAAAGACCATTGTCAACACAGGTTCCCCTACCCAAACTATCTTCAATGAAGAAATCATCCCCAACTCATGAACCACTATTTCCTGATCCTTATAGTATGTCAGATAAGGAAATGAAGGATTACCTCATAAGTCAAGGCTTCACCAAAAGAAAATTGGCAAACATGAAGACTAACTCACTAAAAGCTACAACACTTAGGTTGATAAATGGAAAGAAAGAAAAGTTAAAGAAGTTAGAAGAAGAAGTGCTCAATCAAAAGCCAAGATCAAGAGTATCTGCAGAAGATATGAATCTTACTCATAAAGATCAAGACTATCTGGCACCTGTTATTCATAAATAAGAGTGGTTTGCTGAACCCTCCCAACTAAAACTTCAGGAAGGGTTGACCACTGCTGAGATGATCAGAGGTGTATCAACTACAAGAGGCAAAATAGACCAGAAAATTATTCTTGGAAGTATGATAGTTCATGGAATATGTTTATGGTTAAAAGGATCTTGGTCTAGTACAATTTTTCATAGAGTACTCTGCTCTGGTAAATGCACTGAGATTCATGACCTGAAAGAACTTGCTAATTTGGAGCTGATCAACCATAATGCCATGTTTAGAGGATATGAATTTAAAGGTATACTTAAAATGTTCAAGAGAACCAACAACTTTAAAAGCAACATGTATGATAAAAGACAAAACTTTCAAGAACCCTCTGGAATTGAAACAAACAAAACTAGCTAAAGAAGTAGTGTTTCCAGAACTTAGAGTGAAACCTACTGAATCATTGAAAAGAAAAATAGTGGCTAGTACACATTCCTCAACACCAATCTCAAATGTTTATTATGATGAGAAGACCTATGAATTGGTGATTGAGAGGAAGTGGGGAGGCAAAGAAGGTGCTGAAATCAGATTGTTCAGTGAATTTGAAATGAGACTACTGGATCAATCATACATTTGATACATATACACAAGGCACTTCAAAGAGATATCAAACAAACTGGGTCAAGAAGATCTACATTTATTTCTAAAGTGTATCAAAATATTGAAGATGGCTTATGATCAGATTAGTGCAAAGAGGGAGAAAAGGAAGAAGAAGAAGAAGAAGACACTTACAGTTGGGGAACATTGTCAAACTTGAAGTTGATGTAGATGGTTCTCTTTTGATTCACAGGGATGGGCTATCAACAGTGTCTATTTGGGAACCAATCTCACTAAAGAAACTACCACTTGAAGTCTTTCATAATATGAGCAAAATGAAGATTCATGTACCGAGCAAGGATAAAATGTCAGATGCTCAAGATTTTGTTAACATGATCAAGGCAATTTTGGATCCAAGACAAGCAGCACCTTTTACACCACTAAGACCCAGCAGAATCATCACAACATCAATCACCTCCCAAACATTGAAGAAAACTAGGCTGTATAATCCTTAGGGGGAGTATTGTTGCACCCTGAAAGGATCATACATGCCAACTCAATGGATGATTTGATGATTGCTCTGCTGGAATCCCTTAAGTCCAAGAAGAAATGCGGATGAAAATCCTGCTAAGAAAAAGAACAAGTGTTGTCTTTCGCATTTGTCAATGCGGAAGACATAATGCAAATACGGACAAGTATTTGCTCTTCCGCATTGACAAATGCGGAAAACTAATAGTTAATGCGGACAAGACTTTGCTCATCCGCATTAGACAATTGCGGATGACCGAAAAAATGCATATAAGTATTTGTTCATCCGCATTAACCAATGGGGATGACCAACATACTAATGTGGATGATCAAATGAAGAAATGCTGATCAAGTTAACTCATCCGCATTTCTTAATGCGGATGAACAAGCAAAGATGCGGATTAAGACTTAGACTAGTTCTAATGTAATAGGTCAAGGGTAGTTTAGTCATTTTGTAAAAGGCATCTTGTCTGCCTATAAATAGAATAGATAACCTCGTAGTTGAGGTGATGGCTGATAAATAGAGAATTTTTGTTGTAATTATTCCTGTCATTTATCAACTTTCATATATACAATACAAAAGCATTTATGAGTAATTTTCTTGCATTGAATGTTCTTTGATTGTTTGTTTTCACTATTCAATCACTGACTTGATTACCATATTCGATTCACAGTAAGAATCTCACTCTTACTCACCCCCAATCATCATGTATCACCCTATCACTTTAAAGAAACAAGAAGTGTTGGAAGTGCTTTCATGTCCAGTAATGATGGTGATAACTCTTGTACTTTGAGTGAAGATGAAGAGGAAGTAAGTTTTTATGCTTCAAAACTCCTAAGAAATCTTCTCAATGTTAGTCAAGAAAAGAGAAAGAAAGATCTAATGATCAAAGAGACAAATCATCTGAAAAACCATCATCCAACAATCAATTAGAGTCTATCACTGTAATGCTAGACTCTGAAGAACAAAAGGCAGCTTTTGCAGCCTTCAGTTCAAGCTTTCAAGCTTACCTAGGAAGTACATTGCCCATTGCCAACATGTGTCAACAAGATTTAGAAAAACTACCTCCGGATATAGTGGAGGAAATGGATCTACAATGGCAAATGGCAATGATTGCATATAGAGCCAAACAATTTTGAGAAGAAACAAGAATTTGGCTGCTGCAGTAAATCATCACGTATGGGAGTTGATAAGACAAAGGTAATACTTCAATTGCAATCTCTATGGACACTTTTCTAGATAATGCAATCAACAAAATTCTGACACAACACAAAATCAAAATCATCAGGCAAAACAACCCTCATCAACTCAAAGATGTTTAAACAGCCACAACTGACCAACTCATCTCCACTAGCTACCAATTCACCAGCAAAACTAGCAACTCTAAATAATCTAGGTTGATCATTCTTCAAGATGGAACTTATGACTGGAGTGTGTATGAGAAGGAAGTCTTAGAATAAAATCACTCTAATGGCTCACATTGGAAACAAGGTTCCACCCATGGCAAGTGAGGTAAGTGACAGGTTATGTTTATCAATATGTGTTGAGGAAGTAGAAATATAGAGTCCATGCTCAACATTAGCTGATAATGTTAAAGAAACAATGATTTTGAATGATCTCATGTAAGAGAAATAAACTATATCAAATTAAAATTAACTCTTTACAAAAGGATTTAGACAAAATTGTTTCTGAAAATTACAGCTTGAAAGCACAAGTTGAGCATCTGACCACTTCCTTAACCAAAGCCATGGCTGATCATGCATCAACTAAAGTGAAACTTTAGAAGTTTCAGTTCTCATCTCAGCAATATGAGAAATTACTAAATTCTCATATTGAATAAAGAAAAGGTCTGGGTTGGATACAATATCGTGGCACCTCCAGTTAACAATAACTATGTTTCTTTACCTGAATCAATGACAAATAATCTGTCAAAACATTTTGGACCTAGCACCAAAATAGGAACTAGCTCAAATCAACAAAACATTGATAATGAATTGAATCAACTGAATCTTCTGAATCAGAAAAGATTAATCAATTTAATTCAGAATTCAACTTAGATGAATGGGATGACTTAGATGATTCTGATGAACATGATGCTGATCTTTTAAAAGGATAAGAATGTTGTGTTTAAAAAAATATTCCAAAAGTGCTTGAAGAAACAAAGTTACCATACCCTCCTAAACAAAGAAACATGTTGAAAACCATTTGCAAGAGAATAGCTCAGTTCAATGAAGGTCTTCAAGGACTAGATCAGTAACAAGCCTCCTCCAATAAATTAAATGAGAAATCTGCTTCTACTGAGGAAAGAGAGAAATCCAAGGAAAAAGGAAAGAAAAAGGCATTGGCAGATCATCAACGGAAGAAGAACCTCTTTCCTCTACCAGATTTACGGAATAAGAAAACTTCAGTAGAAGTTAATGATGATTCAGTAGATGATCTACGGATGAGGAATTCAGCAACAAACAATAAAAGATGCATAAAGTGGAAAAAGAAGAAGCACATCCAAAGCTGAAGAAGAAAGAACAACATCTAAAGTTAGCAAACCATAAAATTAATTCTGAGAAAGAATCAGATGAAAAGTATTGCAAATGGTGTGACATGAAAATCACAATGCTGAAGATTGTTACTTTAGTAGCTACTGCTCTATTTGCAATATGAACAATCACATGACTGTTGTTGCCACTTCAACAAACATTGTTCCATCTGCAACAAAAATAACCATTCCACTCAAGAATGTTATTTCAACAAAAGGAACAAGACAAAAGGCACATAGAAGAAAGAATCAGATAAGTCTAAATCAGATACTCAATCTACTGATTGTGAAAAGGGTTCAAAACTAAATAAGTCTGAACTAAAATCAAATCAAAGGACAAAACATCTTCAAGTGCTCGTCCATTGAAGAAAAGACCAACTCTCGAGCAGTCAAAAACACCTCACAAAAGGGTAGATTTGACTGATAAGGAAACAAAAGATGATGATGCATTCTTTGATAAATTTGAAAAGGGAAATCATATACCTCATTTAAAAACAAAAGATTGTGAGACATTTAATCATAAAGTTTCATTATCAAAACCAAAGTCTCAAATGAACAAAATTAAGTTGAATCAAGAAGAAATTGAGAAACAAGAACCTAGTTCATCAACATCCCATTCAACAGAATCATCCTCATCTGAAACAATTCAAAATGAATCAACCAAAACCAAAACTGAAACTTCAAGACTTCTTCATGAAGGGGTAACTATTTTAGACACTGTTGACAAACCCAAGATCATTAAGACATGGGTTGTCAATTCTAACTAATTTATTTATGAATGCAGGAACAATATTAGAGAGCTGACAACAAGTGGTATGTTGACAATGGTTGTTCCAGGCATATGATAGGAAAGTGTTCACTTCTCCATGATTTCAAACATAAAAATGCTTCTTGTGTGGCATTTGGTAGGGATAAAAAGGGAGGTAAATATGTTTGTGAAGGAATGATAACAAATGGTGTGCTCAAATTTGAGAAAGTAAATTATTGTGAAAATTTACAGTATAATCTACTAAGTGTGTCTCAAATTTGTAATCAAAATAATACCACATTGTTTGATAATACTAATTGTTACATTCTTAAGCCAGGATTTAATGTTCCAGAAGAATGGGTCCTCCTCAAAGCAAAAAGAAAAGGAAACACTTATGTTTTGGATATGAACAACACATCATTCACAAAACATGAAACATGCCTTCTATCTAAGCTATCAGAATTTGTATCTCAATTATGGCATAGAAGGCTTGTCCATTCTAACATGAAGAACATGAATAAATTGTGAAAAATGACCTAGTCATTGGATTGCCAAACAAAGAGTTGATTGCTTAACTCACTGTTCTTCTTGTTACAAAGGAAAACACATAGAGTGTCACATAAATCCAAAATTATCAATACTAATACTACACCACTCAAATTGCTTCACATGGATCTGTTTGTCCTACCAATGTGATGAGCACTAGAAAAAGGCAATATTGTTTGGTGATAGTTGATGATTTCACAAGATTCACATGGGTCTTTTTCTTAAAACAAAAAGTGAAACATCAGAAACATTAATGGACTTTGTGATCAAGATTGAGAATCAACTTGATACAACAGTTAAAATTTTTAGGAGTGACAATGGTACTGAATTGTCAATTTTGAACTGGATTTCTTTTGCAGGAGCAAGGTATTGCAAGGCAATTCAGTGCACCAAGAACTCCATAATAAAATGGAGTTGCTGAAAGAAGAAACATAACTCTTATTGAAGTAGCCAGAACAATGCTAGCTGATTCACAATTGCCCATCACATTTTGGGCTGAGGCTGTGAATACTACATGCAATTTTTAAAACAGAATATTAATTGTCAAAGAACATACAAAACTCCTTATGAGCTCTGTTTAAAAGAAAACCATACATAGGATATCTGAAAGTCTTTGGATGTCATGTATCTATTTTAAACATAAAAGAGTCATTGGGAAATTTTCAGAAAAAGCATATGATGGTTTCT
Organism: Flaveria trinervia; assembly: GCA_025506515.1. NCBI lineage: Eukaryota > Viridiplantae > Streptophyta > Magnoliopsida > Asterales > Asteraceae > Flaveria > Flaveria trinervia. The sequence continues at coordinate 62,482,778 of CM046451.1, forward strand.
TTGTTGGATACTCTTCAACATCCAAATCTTATAGGATTTATATTCCACAACATAACATTGGGGAGGAAACTCCTAATGTATCCTTTGATGAATCTATATTACTAAGTTAGTTAAAGGTTCATCATGGTTGTTTGACATAGATGCTCTAACTAAATCATTTAACTATGATCATTTGAACACTGCAGGATCTGATGAAGCATGTTATCCATTGTGTTCCACCTTATATGACTGAAGTAACATTATTTTCTGATCCTCCAAGGATACACATATACTCGGGTGGAAACACATCAGCAGCAGCTGCAGACACTACATGTGGAAATGAATATGGTGCATCTGGAGATGTGAATGTTGTCCCTTCAATAGATCCATGCTCTCAAGTGAATACAACAACAACATTGGAAATGTTTCAAGTCCTCACTTATCATCCGGAGAAGTTCTTGTAACTGCTACGGAAGAGCAAAATGATTCAGGAGGAGTTCCTGTAACTACTACGAAAGAGCAAAATGATTCCGGAGAAGTTCCTACGGAAGAGCAAAATGATTGCGGAGAAGTTCCTACGGAAGAGCAAACCGACACTGGATATGCTCCTACAGCCCATACAGAAGACACTCATGATCCTTCACCTCATGTTGAACATTTTGACTACTTTCTAAACTCTCAACCTGGGTTAGATCAGTCTGAGGTAATGGAAATGACTAACTTGGAATCATCTATGCCAGTTGAAACAACTCCATCAATGAGAATCCATAAGACTCATCCAGTCAACAACATCATTGGAAATCTTACAAAGAGAACTACAAGGAGCCAAAGTGGTACTGCCAACCTTTGTCTCTTCAATTCTTTTCTTTCTCAAGTAGTCCTTGCAAATATCACTGTTGCTTTAAAAGACAATAGTTGGATTGAAGCTATGCAAGAAGAGCTTCAACAATTTATAAAGAAAAAGGTATGGTCTCTAGTTGATTTGCCTAAAGGTCAACATCCTATTGAAACAAGGTGGCTATACAAAAACAAACTGGATGATAGAGGGATTATTGTAAGAAACAAAGCAAGGTTGATTGCACAAGGATACACTCAAGAAGAAGGAATAGACTATGATGAAGTTTTTGCACCAGTTGCAAGAATTGAGGCAATAAGAGTGTTTCTAGCTTATGCATCATATAAGAAGTTTACTGTGTATCAGATGGATGTCAAGTGTGCATTCCTATAAGGGAAGATTGATGAGGAAGTTATGTGTCACAACCCCCCTAGTTTTGAATATCCTCATTATCCTCATAGGGTATACAAGCTAGATAAAGCCTTGTATGGTCTTCATCAAGCCCTAAGAAAGTGGTATGAAACACTATCATCTTTCTTGCTCAAGCATGGCTACAAAAGTGGAACCATTGATCAGACACTCTTTGTCAAACAATAACATCAAGATCTCTAAGTTGTTCAAATATATGTTGGTGACATTATATTTTGCTCAACTAATAAGAGATTGTGTGTAAATTTCGAAGATCTGATGAAATCTGAATTTCAGATGAGTTCAATGGGTGAATTAACCTTCTTTCTTGGTCTTCAAGTTCATCAAAAACCTGATGGGATATTCATCAATCAAGAAAAATACATATATCAAATTTTGAAGAAATACAATCTTGCTGAAGTATCCTCATGCAAAACACTAGTATTAACAATTGACAAGATTGTTCCTCATCCTTCAAGAAAATCTATTTATAAAAAATTATATAGATCAATGATAGGTTCACTTATGTATCTAACTGCCAGTAGACCTGACATTATGTTTGTTGTGTGTGTGTGCTAGGTACCAATCTGATCCAAGGGAGTCTTATCTGAATGTTGTAAAAAGGATTTTTAGATACCTCAAAGGAAAACCAGGACTTGGTCTTTGGTATCCAAAGGATGGTGACTTTACACTCTACTCACACTCAGACAGTGACTATGCTGGATGTAACAGTAACAGAAAATCAACAACCGGTGGATGTAAATTCATTGGACCAAGGCTAGTATCATGGCAGTGCAAGAAACAAACCAATGTATCTGTATCCATAGTTGAGGCTGAGTACATAGCTGCTTCAGCTAGTTACTCTCAAGTCCTTTGGTTGCAAAAACAATTGCTTGACTATGGTTACAACTTCCTTCAAACTTCAATTTACACAAACAATTCTGTTGCTATGTTTATAACTGCTAATCCTATGCAACATAGTAAAACCAAACATATTGAGATAAGATATCATTTTCTGAGAGATTGCTCAGAAAAGGGTTTGATTAAGTTAGTCAAAGTGAATACAACAAATCAGCTTGTTGATTTATTCACTAAAGCCTTTGATTCAGTCAGATTTAATTTTCTAATTGAGTCTCTAGGCATGATTAACTTAGATTAATCAATTTGAACAAACAAAATACTGTGTGTAATGATGCTTCAGCATGACATATGCTTGAGAAATGATAGTACACTATATCTTTGCTTATTCTGAATTCATAAATAACAATAAATCTAAGAAAGTTTCTTGATATGTGAGTAGATTCAACTGAATGGAAACTACACTGAGTGTATGCCAAACATAATGCTAAGTGATTGTTTGTGGGAAACTGCATTTTGAGAATACAAAGTGAGTCTTACTCCGATGTGACCAAATCACTCATCTAAACACACTATGTACCAACACTTTATAATATCTATCTTTGCAAATCATACTCCATCTGTTTTGTGTGAACAAAGCCCTGGGTGTATGATCACCATACTGAATATCAGTTACAAAAGATGAAATGATCATGATCCTTATCATCCCTCTGTTTTGTGTGAACAAAGACTTGGGTTAAAGGCACCTCTGTTTCACGTGAGTAAAGACCTGGTGACCTGATGATGATCATATCTAAGCTCTCAAAAAAATCCTATGTGATCAATTGTATATTAATCTAGAGCTTTTACATCATTGCATTAATGAGATGCCAAATGCATCTCAAGATAGAACTTATAACTTAAAGTACATAGTTCTTAAGTGTGAAAAAGTGATGATTAGACTTGCAAAGGGAGGATAAAATCTTTGTGAATCAAATGTGAAGCCCATAATGAAGGATTCTGTGTGCCCAAGACACTTAGAAGATGGATATGGTTAATACGTTATGATCCAAGTCGGGTTATACCCAATAACAAGCTTAGCAAACACCAATTTATATTTAACTAATGATATGATCATGCAATTAAATATTTACACCAATTTAGAAAATGGGTTTTCTAAATAAATTGCATATGAGATGGAACAAATTATAAGGATAATTTGTTGATGTGTTTATTGTTATTCTTGTCATTTAAAAGGGGTTTAAATGACACTAATAACACATGAGTGTACTTTAATTAAATTGTTTAATTAAAGAGCACATATGTCACACTTATAAATTGTGTCTAGAGAGTAACCTTTTATTGTGTGACATATGACTAGTGACAATGTGTTATGTGTTACAAAATTAAAAGGGGGAAACTCTTTCAAACTCCTTTTATTTGGCCGCCCCTTGTAATTTTGATTGGACCAAATTGTGTCTTGAAAACACACAAACATAACTAGCCTTACACTCAATTGATTCACTTCATTCCAAGACATGCAAAACACAAAATATCTCTCCTCTCTCTCCCTTTCAAGTTACGGAACTAGGCAGCAGCTTTGAAGCTCTAGGAGATCGATTTTTGTGTTCATTTTGGTGGTGTTCTTCCTAACAAGAAGGTGTCTTGCAAGGAGCTTGGGGGTAAACACACTTGAGGGCTTCTTCCTTGGAGTCTTGGCCAAGATTTGAGCATCCAAACCCTTTCTTCCTTGGTCGTTTTTGCTGCTGGAAGAAGGTAGTTATCACAGCTCATTGAAGCTGTGATTTTATGTTGTTTTACATTTGCTAATAGCTTGTTCATTCACATATCAAAGATCCTATTGTTTTGGGTTTTTGTTTTCATCTTAAAACAGCTTTTAGAACACGAACTTTTCAGATTATAAACATGTTATAATCCTAAACCTCCGCTGCGTTTTCTGGAAGTATAAAAGGTTAAACTATGTTTTAGTGTTCTAACAAACCCTTCAATGGCATCAAGAGCGGTTATGTGGATGACTTGCTTGTTTTGTTTTAAAATTGGTTTTAAGGAATGATTATAAGCTTAGTATAGGCTGTTTTGGGCTGCTAAGTTCACATAATATGAAACCACAATCTTTCAAAGTCATATCACACATGCTTGTGATTAAACTTTGAAAGATATACATGTTTGTTATTTGTTTTGTTTGGACAAAATAAAACCCGAAATTTCAGTTTATGTTGGCTGAAATTTCGTGGTTTTAAGTGGGTTTTTCATAATATTTTGGATGATATGATAGATGCTTGTTTTAGTGCATAACCTAGCCATTGACCTTGTGATTGTTTGGATGTTTGTAATGGTTGTATTCATTCATTCAATTGGGTTGTATTATTTGTTGTTTGTGCTTTGTTTCAAATGTAATTTATTTATTATTGGATTGTAATAAATAGATTAGGTGTATTTTCATTTTACTAGATATCTTGTATTAGGACTTTATATCTTGTAATATGAAGACATACACATTAGAAGCACAAAGGAAGGTCATGAAAGAAACATGAAGCATTTTGGATGCGGTTTCAAGTGGGAGGCTTTTGGATGTTTTCCATTTGCTTTGTTATGACCCTTAGGAATGACCTATGGACCACACTTGTGATGGCAAACAAGTGTGGACCACTTTAGATGCTATGGTTATACACATATGCACATATGGTTGTTTATGTTTATGCTTGGTTGATTGTTTGTTGTTTGATTGTTTGGTTGATATTTGGATATTCATAACAACTCATTAACAAACTTAACAAGCTGAAAATTGATGGTTCTTAAAAGTTTAAATAAAGTTATTAAAATGGTTTAATGATATTAAAGATTAAAATAGGTTTTATCAAAGAACCATAAAGTACCTTGTATTTGAAAGCATGCAAATGCAAGTACATAGGGTTTTCTAAACTAGAATTTTGCAACCTCTAAACATTTCTAAAACAAGATCAACACCGTCCTTTTACACAACACTTGAGTCACTTGGGAACTCTTAGTGGGATAAAGGTCACCTAACCATTTTGAGGGAACTTGTGACTGGAGGTGAGAATGCCTTATTTGTGGGATAAAGGTCACCTAACCAGTTGTTTTGGCAAACTCACACGTGGGTGTAAGTAGGGTGTCTTGATTTGCAAATCATGTCAAATGGATCACCTATGATGTGGTTTCCAAATGGTGTTGATGGGATTAACATGCCGACTTTACATATGATGTTTCAAGTCGATCCCATATTTCTAGAAGTTGCAAATGGTTGCAATCGTCAAACGTTGACCACCTTATTAATTTAAAACGTGGGATAAAGGTCACCTAACCACAATTTAAATGTAATGTTGGGTTCTAGATTTTAATATGAAAAGACCTTGAAAGGCATTTATTATTAAAATTACAATATCAAAAATACTAAAATAAAACTTTGTTAAAATTTTGTACATGGCCTCAATAATGATAATTCCGATAACTCATCCGCGTCCAACCAATCTCTACGAGCGATCCACCAAAAGGAACGTCTAAATCATAACAACTTCGTTGATTGGTATCGAAACTTGAGAATCGTTCGCAAGCAAGAGAGAAGATCGTATGTTTTAGACGACCCTATCCCCGATCAACCTAGCGAGGATGATGAGGAGGCCTATAATGATTGGCTGAAATACACTGAGGACTCCGTCCAAGTGTCTTGTCTCATGCTAGCGAGCATGACTCCAGATCTCCAAAAGGAGTATGAACACCACGGAGCTTACGACATGATAACCCAACTGAAGGAAACGTTCCAACAGCAAGCAAGGGTTGAGCGCTTCGAAACGGTTCGAGCACTCCATGCATGTCGTATGGACGACAACCAATCTGTTTCATCTTATGTACTTAAGATGAAAAGTCACATTGACCGCCTCGAGAGGCTTAATTGTCTCGTCTCGAAGGAATTGGCCATGGATTTGATCCTAAATGGCCTTACCAAGAAGTTCGAGACATTCGTGTTGAACTACAACATGAATGCATGGGACAAAAGCATTGGTGAGCTTCACTCAATGCTCAAAACGGCCTAGGCGGCCATGGGTAAAAGGGTTTTACCCGTTCTCACCATCCATGAAGGTGGGAACAATAAAAGGCCTCGTCTCGCACCCAAGGCAAAGGTTGCAAAGGGTAAGGGACCCGCTTGGGGAAAAGGGAAAGGGGTGGCAAGGGTGCCACCCAAACCACAAGAGAAAAAGCAAAAGGTTGCTACTAACGACCCATGCTTCAAGTGTGGGGAGATTGGACATTGGGCAAGGAATTGTCCTGTCCATCTCCAAGTGTTGAAAGCAAAGAGGGATGTCGGGCAAACCTCAGGTACAATATACATGATCCATATTGATTTAAACATGATATCCTCTAACACATGGGTATTAGATACCGGATGTGGAACTCACATTTGCAATTTGTTGCAGGGGTTCAAAAGAAGTAGTGACTTCAAGAAAGGGGATGTAAGCCTCTACATGGGCAATCGGGCTAAAGTTCAAGTTGAAGCCCGTGGTGACTACATCTTGAAACTTCCAAATGGTTTGGAAGTGATTTTGAACAATGTTTTGTATGCTCCTAGTTTGACTTGGAATATTATCTCTGTAGCCCTGTTAAAACAATTTGGACATGTATTATCATTTGTTGAAAAAGATATTCATGTTTCTTTTAATGGTATGTTCTATTTTAAAGCTATTCCCATTAATGGTATTTATGATTGGTTCATGAAAATACTTTAAATAGCTCATTGTACCAAACTAACACCAAGAAACTCAAGTTGGACTTGAGTGATACCTATCTTTGCCATTGTCGTCTTGGCCATATAAACAAGAAACGTTTACAAACACTTCAAAAGAATGGTCTTTTAAAAACAAATGAATGTGATTCATTTGATGTTTGTGAATCTTGTTTACAAGGTAAAATGACTAAGACACCCTTTAGTGGAACTAACGAAAGGGAAAAAGATCTATTAGGAATCATACATTCGGATGTATGTGGTCCTTTTAAGCCAATGACTAGGAATGGTGAAAGATACTTCATTACCTTTACCGACGATTATAGTCGCTATGGGTATGTGTACTTATTAAGACACAAAGATGAAGCTTTTGAAATGTTCAAAATCTTCAAGAATGAGGTGGAAAATCAACTCAACAAGTCAATTAAAGTTCTCCGTACCGATAGAGGAGGTGAATACCTAAGTGATGCTTTCCAAGATCTCTTAAGAGTTGTGGGATTGTCTCACAACTTACTCCACCTGGAACACCACAACATAATGGTGTGTCTGAGAGGAGGAATCGAACCTTATTGGATATGGTCCGATCTATGATGGCTAGAAGCACATTACCTCTATCATTTTGGGGTTTCGCTTTGCTCTCCGTGGCCCGTATTTTAATATGGCCCCAACCAAAAAGGTAGAAAGGACACCCTTTGAGATATGGCATGGAAGAGTTCCATCCCTATCATACTTAAGGGTTTGGGGATGTGAGGCTTATGTTAAGACTCCCACCCCAAACAAATTGGAAGTCCGATCCACCAAGTGTATCTTTGTTGGATATCCTAGAGATTCTATGGGATATTATTTCTATGATCCACTGGAACAAAAGGTGTTTGTTGCCAGAAAGGGTGAGTTCTTAGAAGCAAAGTTCCTTATGGAAGGAGCTGCAGTAGAACAGTGGCCTTGAAGAGGATCAAGAACCACAACCCTATGCACGTTTGGTTGAAACTAGCACTCAACATGAGGATGTTGAGATGATCAAGGGGTTGATCAATACACACAAAACGTTCATAGAAGTGGTAGAATTATTAATCCACCTGAAAGATATGGATTTTTCATGGATGGATGCTATGTGGTAGATTCAGATGAGCCAACCACATACCATGATGCAGTGTCCAATTCGGATTGTCACAAATGGCTTGAAGCCATGAACGTTGAGATGCAATCCATGTATGAAAATCAAGTTTGGGAACTTGTTGTACCACCTCTTAATTCAAGGTAGTTGGAAGTAAGTGGGTTTTCAAGAAGAAAACCGATATGCATGGAAACTTGGATACTTATAAAGCTAGACTTGTAGCGAAGGGTTTCACTCAAACTCAAGGGGTTGATTATGATGAAACCTTCTCACCTGTTGCGATGCTAAAGTCTATAAGGATATTGTTTGCCATAGCTCCTCATGATTATGAGATTTGGCAAATGGATGTCAAAACCGCCTTCCTAAATGGATATCTTGAGGAAGATGTTTATATGGTTCAGCCTGAAGGTTTTGTCGATCCAAAACATCCTAATAAAGTATGCAAGTTAAAGAATCAATCTATGGATTGAAACAAGCATCGAGAAGCTGGAATCATCGTTTTGATGAGGAGGTAAAGAAATTTGGCTTCATCAAAGACGCTGATGAGGCTTGTGTGTATAAGAAGACTAGTGGGAGCACAATAACTTTCCTAGTATTGTATGTTGATGACATACTACTATTTGGAAATGACATTCCAACCCTGGAAGGTGTAAAAACCTGGCTTGGAAGTTGTTTTTCCATTAAGGATCTTGGTGAAGCCGCCTACATTCTGGGAATAAAGATCTATAGGAATAGATCAAGGCGGTTGATTGGTTTGAATCAAAGTGCATACATTGATAAGATCTTGAAAAGGTTCAAGATGGAAAACTCTAAGAAAGGTACCGTACCTATTCAAAGAGGAACGATATTGAGTACGACTCAATGTCCAAGCTCAAAGTATGAGCAAGATAAAATGAAGACAATCCCATATGCATCTGCTATTGGATCCATCATGTATGCAATGATATGCACTCGACCGGATTTGTCATGCGCCTTGAGCATGACAAGCCGTTACCAGCAAAATCCTGAAAACAGTCATTGGATGGTTGTTAAGAACATACTTAAGTACCTAAGGAGGACAAGAGATATGTTCCTGATCTATGGATCTGGTGACGAGGAACTCGTTGTAAAAGGTTACACGGATGCAAGTTTCCAAACCGATCGTGACGATTCACGGTCACAATCGGGATACATTTTCATTCTGAATGGAGGAGCTGTCTCTTGGAAGAGCTCCAAGCAGGATGTGGTGGCTCTATCAACTACAGAATCAGAATACGTCGCCGCCTCATTGGTAGCTCAAGAAGCTGCATGGTTGAAGAAATTCATTGCCGATCTAGGGGTTATCCCTTCCATTCAGGAACCCCTAGAGATCTTTTCTGACAACGAGGGTGCGATTGCTCAAATCAAGGAACCTCGTGCTCATCAAAAGACTAGGCACATTGAGCGGAGATTCAACTACATACGAGATGAAGTTGAAAAGGGAAAGATATGTATTCGCAAAGTTCACACGGATCAAAACATTGCGGATCCTCTCACGAAGCTCCTTGAAAAGGCAAAGCATGAAGGTCATACTTGTGCCATGGGACTTTGATATTCTAGTGATTGGATTTGATCTGTAAATTTTGTATTTGGATACGTGGAACTCTATATTATTTGAATAAAACTTTTTGGTTATAGTGTTTCAATTAATGTTCCTATTTAGCATGTTTTATCCATGAGTAAAATGTTTACTCTAAAATGTCCGTAGTCGCTCATACTTGTGGGAACAAGTGTGAGAGTAAGATTATTATGAACTTGGATTGGTTGATATTCATAAGGATGAATATAGAGTAATGGGTTGCTACCAAGGTTCGTAGATATTTGTGGGACACAATATTGGACTAACCCGCATCTCAAATTTTACTACATGGAATCTTAATGATTGATCATAAGTAAATTTGAGTAAAGGCAAATATCATTTGGTATCCTCCGACCTGAGATACATATTGAGTTTTGATATTCACTAAGTATTATACCTTGAGCTAATTCTTTATTGTCCTGAAATAGTGGACAATACATAAGGGTATGTTCAGATATAACACGAGGTGTTTGTGAGAAACGTATGTAGTCAAGATGGAATTGTTCCTCTTATTCGTTGAGAGTTAGATGTCTAAGGCCTGATTAAGTTAAATCAACAAGGAATGATCATTCTGTGTCCTTGGATTTAACATGACATCTGTAACAAAAGGATAGATGATTGATTCACCTAAATCTTTTCAAGTAGGGTACTTGAAAGGGATGATGTTATTGAATGGCTATAAGTCATGCGTATTAAGGGTAGTAAACCGTTGTTAGGCGGTATTTACTGCTTGCATCAATCTTCTATGAATCTTGGGCAAGTGGGAGATTGAAGGATTCTGTGTGCCCAAGACACTTAGAAGATGGTTGTGGTTAATACGTTATGATCCAAGTCGGGTTATACCAATAACAAGCTTAGCAAACACCAATTTATATTAATTGATGATATGATCATGCAATTAAATATTTACACCAATTTAGAAAATGGGTTTTCTAAATAAATTGCATATGAGATGGAACAAATTATAAGGATAATTTGTTGATGTGTTTATTGTTATTCTTGTCATTTAAAAGGGGTTTAAATGACACTAATAACACATGAGTGTACTTTAATTAAATTGTTTAATTAAAGAGCATATATGCCACACTTATAAATTGGTCTAGAGAGTAACCTTTTATTGTGTGACATATGACTAGTGACAATGTGTTATGTGTTACAAAATTAAAATAGGGAAACTCTTTCAAACTCCTTTTATTTGGCCGCCCCTTGTAATTTTGATTGGACCAAATTATGTCTTGAAAACACACAAACATAACTAGCCTTACACTCAATTGATTCACTTCATTCCAAGACATGCAAAACACAAAATATCTCTCCTCTCTCTCCCTTTCAAGTTACGGAACTAGGCAGCAGCTTTGAAGCTCTAGGAGATCGATTTTTGTGTTCATTTTGGTGGTGTTCTTCCTAACAAGAAGGTGTCTTGCAAGGAGCTTGGGGTAAACACACTTGAGGGCTTCTTCCTTGGAGTCTTGGCCAAGATTTGAGCATCCAAACCCTTTCTTCCTTGGTCGTTTTTGCTGCTGGAAGAAGGTAGTTATCACAGCTCATTGAAGCTGTGATTTTATGTTGTTTTACATTTGCTAATAGCTTGTTCATTCACATATCAAAGATCCTATTGTTTTGGGTTTTTGTTTTCATCTTAAAACAGCTTTTAGAACACGAACTTTTCAGATTATAAACATGTTATAATCCTAAACCTCCGCTGCGTTTTCTGGAAGTATAAAAGGTTAAACTATGTTTTAGTGTTTTAACAAACTCTTCACATAACAGTTATTTCCAAATCAATATGAAAACATGATAAACAGCATGCCTAGTTGATACATGAGCTCTTGTATGGATTTAAGTGGACAATATACTTGCAATCAGAACTTTCTTCAAATATCAATTCAACAAAATAACACATCAGGAAGAGGCTTAGTATTATAGTATGATCCCATGATATGTGTATATATGTATGATCATCATCATACAGCTAAATGTCACTCTTGATATTCTTCTTAGAAATTTAACATAAATGCTTAATGTCATCATTAATCACAAATTTAGGGGGAGTAGAATTTATGAAGTTAAGTTTATCAACCAGCAGCTTTGTCTATTTCATTATCAATTTGAAGGAATTAGAATTTGAGCACCATCTTAGCTCCTAGATACATGAAATTTTCTTTAAAATCATTTTAAACTTTCTTGTGCTAAATTGTCATGTATACGAAGTCAACAAGGTCCAAAAGCAATAAATGGTTCTAAGCAATGAACTTGGACCATACAACAATATTTCTCTACTTTGTGCCATCTTAAGCATCAGCAGAAGCTACTGTGTTGAAAATATAAATGTTTATCCGTAGATTGGTAAAGTACGGATGAGCAAAGATCAACAAATATAATTAATTTCATTGTTTGGTAATCTGTGAAAATGTAAGTTATATTTCTTCAGCAGATGTCGTTAAGTCATCCGCAGATGATTTGTGGGATCCGTAGATGATCTGCGGAAGAATTTGTTAACGGTCCCACTTCATTAATGTGGTAAAATTAATGTGTGAGAGTATAAATTATTTCAAACATCATTATTCGCTTTTTCAATTCACTTTTTTAGACCTAGAAAAACACACTCTCAACAAACTTTTCCCCCTTCTATAACATTCAAATTTTACCAAATCAAAACATTAAACAAACATATATTTGTGTTCTTAATCCACTGTTTTCAAGGTAAAACATGTCATAATATTCAAGAATGAACTATTTGATTCTTGTTTAATCTCACAACTGTTCGTATTCTCATATCAATAATGTGATTCTAACGAAATCTTCTTCTTAGGAACAGATGGATAATCGATTTGCGAGAGAGCACAATGTGTGTGCTTTCTTAAACCCAGACGACCTTGTTTCAGAAGGTTGTCAAGAAATTATCCAATATCTAAGAATATCTAGGTTGTTCTATGCCTTATGAGCAGACCTTGTGATTCATCAATCACACATCACTGATTTCTGGAACTCTGCACAAATAGAAGAAGATGGTCAAGTTATTATGGCTGATGTGAAGAATCGAAGACTGAGAGTCGATGAACAGACAATAAGAAGGGTTCTTGATTTGGAAGATGTAGAAGCTGGTCATCCTGATGTGTTCGAAAATGAATACATAGAGAAATTTTTTCTCCTGATGGGGTATGATGGTGATTTTGAGAAGGGAGAAATCAAGAAAAAAAGACTCTGCAAGCCATACAAATTTCTCTGCCACACTTATCTTAAGTGCATCTCAAACAGAAAATCTGGACTTGACAGATTTTCAAGACATATCTCTTGAGGCATTATTGGTGTTTTTGAGGGAAGAACCTACAATTACTCAAAGTACATCTTCAACTGCTTATGTGATCACATCAAAGTACAGAGGCTGACAAGATTTATATGTTTCCAAGGTTTCTGCAACTAATCATTAATGCTAATCTGCCTGGAACTACTATGGATGGTAGTGTGTTAATTCAAGCACACCTCGGCAGATCCGTACTGAATAAAATATCTGGGAAATATGAAGGAGGAGACATGCCCATGTTTGATCATGTGGTAGATGCTCATGCAAACATTCCTCAAGAGCTTGTGTAGGAAGTTCAACCGGAGGTTTCATCAACCAACTCTGTTCAAGACACTCACTCACCAGATATATCACCCATACATCATCAACCTCAACCATCCCTACCAAACTCACCTGCCAGCCAAAACACAGAACCTATTTCTCCAATTCACCCTCTATCCCAAAATCAACAACAAAAACCCCAACCAAAATCACCAGCCAGCCAAAACACAGAACCTATCTCTCCAATTCACCCTCTATCACCAAATCAACAACAAAACCCCAACCAAAATCACCAGCCAGCCAAAACACAGAACCTATCTCTCCAATTCACCCTCTATCACCAAATCAACAACAACACCCCAACCACAATCTCCAGCCAGCCAAAACACAGAACCTCTCCAATTCACTCTCTATCACCAAATTAGCTTCAAATGCAACCTTTTCAACAACCTCCGAATCCAGAAAATTCATCCACTAAGAGCATTTACACTGGGGAGACAGAGTTAGCCTCACAAGCAAGTACAATTCAACTGTCATCAACCAAAACTGCATCCCCTATACTCTCAAATGAAACTAAACTAGTCTCTCCGGTCACAGACCACCAACAACAACAACAACCACATCAAGAACCGAAAGATCAAGCTATTGAGGCCAGTTCAAGCTCAGCAAGTGTAGCCCATGAAGAAGTAAAAGATGATGAGATTGCTTCTCAACATCAGGAAGGAGAAGAAGAGGCAAACTAGGTTGATGTGATTGCCTACAATGAAGATGATCTAAGTGATACTAATATCCCTGTCAGCAAGAGTTATCTGGTTGCTGAATACAACAAGCTGATTCACAAGTTTAACCGCAGAAAGAAAAGAATTCAAGAGTTGAAAAGGATTGTAAAAGAAAAGGATGTTCAGCTGATGCAACAAAAAGCAATCATCACAAGATTAAGAGAAGATGGTCAATGCAACAATGAAGTCACTAATGCTCTGTTGAATCTTGTTGAAGAACAAAAGAAATCTATGGTAATCAAAAGGCTGAAATAGAAAAGCTTGTGTCGGAGAGCAACCAAGCTAACAAGACTATTGAAGAATAGCATGCTGAGATACAAAGAAAGAATGAAGAGGTTGAGGAGCAGAAGATGAAAATAAGTGCCCAGGAATCTAAGTCTGTCACTACATTAGTACAACCAAAAGAGTCTGCAACATCCTCTAAGCAATTGATTCCATACTCAAGAAAAAGGAAGTATTTGGGTTCAACAAATATCCAAACAATCAATATTGAAGAGACACCCAAGAAGTCAAAGCATGCATCTTCATAACACACTCCTTCAGTGGATGTGTCACCATTAAAGCAAGTGACTCATGATGAAGATGAAGCTGAAAGTGATGCTAAATGGAAAGAGCTGATTGAAGATGAATCTAACAAAGATCAAGAGGAATCAAAGACTGATGTTCTTCTTACAACAAAAGACATTATGGAAGAGAGGCCCGAGTCATCTGTGTTTATGACACTGATCAATCATGGGTTCCCATTTGACATGGTTGAAAGAATGAGCTTGACTGAGATTAATGATATGCTGAAAGAGTTTGAGCTTGCTAGGTTCATAATTCCAAATTGTGACTATGAAGCATTCACCATTTTTCAAGCAATTCAGAAAATCAAGAAAGATCTAGGTCACTGTGATATAACAAACTGAGCAAGTAAAATATGGTATGTTGGCTATAGGGTCATAACTATAAGGGTCATGAGCTTAAAGGAAGAAGTATTGTTAAGCTGAGAAGAATGATGGAACATGTAATGTCTGTTGAACTTGATACTGGAATCAGATTCAGAACTTAAGCTCCACACCCATCTTATGAGCAACAAAGCAAACTTTATGCTGCTCCTATAACTGTTGAATCCAAAGATCAGCACAAAGGAAAAGAAAAACTGATCAGAGAACCAAGAGCAGTCATTCTTGGCAAAGTGTGGCCATTGGGAACAACAGTCAGAGAAATCACAGAAAAGAAGTCTACATTAATAGAATTGTTTGACCACACTACTAGTCCATCCTCTCTGGAAGACAACATAATCATGGCATGGAAATATGATCAAGAATGGGTCTGTGCTATCATCAAAAGAACATCTAGAAGGATTCAATACTTCAAAGATATAGCATCAGTACTGTGCCTACCTGAATATGATCTCAAAGATTTGCAAAGCTTGATATCTCTAACTATCTTGTTCTCCCAAGAGGAAGAGACTTCTCTATGTTAGTGGGAAAGCTAAAAACAAAATTTAGAGATGATGTGCTTAAGGAAGCAAAGAGAAAGGATGATGAGCACAAAAGAAGGTTACAAAGAATGAACAGACCGAAATCTAACTCCTCTACAATGGTGGATGATGAGTTCTTGAAGAGGGTTAGATGTCAAAGCAATAAGTCAGCTATTGTTAAAAGAATAGATGGGAATCAATATACATATCCCATAACAGAATAGGGATATGTTGAGAAGACCAATGAATTAGTGTTGCTGAGGAATGCAGAAGGAAAGAAAGCTGAAAGAATCAGCATATTTAACCCACTGGAGATCAAACTGCTCCACCCTAGTTATACTTCATACCTTCATGACAAATTCTTCCCAAAGTTAACTGATGAAAGGGCTTAGAATGACTTGTGTCTATATGTGCACATGATTCAAGTTGTGGTTAAGTTGCATGCCAAAGCATACAAGAGAAAAAGGTATAATGCTGGGATGTTGAAGGGAGCTAACATTGAAGATATATCAGAACTGAGAATCTCAGAAGAAGATAAGTTGGAGATTATTAACAATCAATTTGTTGTGGAAACCCTCACCACTGAAGAAGATGTATTGGGGTTGACTTTTGAGACACTTCAAAGGATATGTAGAATAGAGATCAAGTACAAATACGATGATCAAAAGGATGTTGTATCATATTTCAGCAGAAAATGGTTTCAAGATTAAAGGAGCTTTTAGTTTTCAAGAGCTAATTACAAGTATCTAAGCTTAAGGGGGAGTATTGTTAGGTCTAGTATCAGTAGATCTAGTCCTTTTTGTATAGGCTTAGTACTTTAATTAATATTGTAATGAATGGTTGTAATTCATTATTGTGTATGCATTATATATATAGGTTAACCCATTTATATGTGTGTTGATTTATGTATGGTTACAGGTACAAACATTATACTTGGTCAATTTCTGAAATTGACCAAGTGTAAGAAACATCTACGGATGAACATTTTGTTCTTCCGTAGATATGTTTCTTGTAAAATGCATCCAAAGATCCTCTACAGATGAACAACCACACAGGTTGGAAGAACAAGATTGCTTCGGAAGAACAAGATTGCTTCGGAAGAATAAAACATCTACAGAAGAACATGACTTCTGCGGAAGAACAAAACATCTACAGAAGACACTATTCCTACGGAGTCCAACACTTGTATAATACAAGTGTTACAAGTCAACAAGGCAGTTATGCGAATCCCGAGAAATCCGATGATTCCTTAACAGAAACAATTCAAATCTCAAGAGATCCGTGTTTCCTATAACAGAAACAACATTGTCTATATAAATGGATCCTAGGTTTCAAATTAGAGGTGGCTTCGACGGCAACAGCAATAGCAATACGACAATTCCACAAACAGCAAACATCACATCAAATATCACAATCAAACCATAGCAGCCATCACATCATTCATCACAAAATTTAATATCATTCATTCATTATTTGTAATCATTAACATGTTTTAATGAAATACATATTATTCATTAATTGTGTTTCTTTTATTGTGTTTTTTAATCTTTATTGATATTGAAATTTACTACAAAACAATTAAACCAAGCCAACGTTGATTCCACAAACATTGACTTGTCTTCAACCGACATAGATAAATCTTGATTGCGATCCTTGGATTCACACTCCCGATCTAACATCCCCAATGACATTGTCCAAGGGATGATAAACATTTAGCCGAGATCCGGGAGTTGTTGGAACAACCACCTCGTTATCCATATTGTTAAACTCAGGTTCAGGATCTGTAGCTGTTGGAGTATGAGGTTCCGAAATGTCAAAGGCATCAAAATTTGATGCTTGTGTACTTTCATTAGTAGGAACTTGTTCCCTCGGGTCCACCTGTTCAGTCTCTACTTCTTCATCATTAGATAAAGAATCGCTTACATCAAGTGCTCCCCCTAAAGGATTAGAAGATTCACCTTGTGGAGTTGATGTTGTCGATTCTAGCGGTTGTGTGTCTAGGACATCGTACATCATTCTGGTCATTAACTCATCAACCAAAAGGGAGGGGGTATGTTGAAGGACTTAAAGAATCCATCATAGTTGAAGAAGAATGAAGTCCCTTTTCAGCAGGGGGGATGTATCTCTGAACATCAACGTTGCACCACACCTCTACCTGACCTGTTGAGTTGTTATAAACACTCTTGTTTGATATAATTTATGCAAGAAAGATCCCTTCTTCAGCCTTCTCACTGAACTTCCCAGACTGAGTTTTCTTTAGCAACGTACATGGTGCACCAAATGGTTCGAGATACTTCAGGTTAGGTTTACGTCGCTGAAGCAACTCATAACATGTCTTACCATGACGTTTTACGACCAAGATCCGATTGAGGGTGTAGCGTGCATTGGCCACTGCCTCGTTCCAAAATTGGATTGTAGTTTTGAGTCAGCTATTATTGTTCTTGTTGTCTCTATCAAGCTCTGATTCTTTCGCTCAGCAAATCCATTCATCTGTGGTGTGTAGGCAGACATAAATTGATATACAATCCCTTTTTCTTTACAAAACGCCTCCATCTAATGATTCTTGAACTTTGTGCCGTTGTCTGATCGAATCTGTCTAACTTTCAGCTTGTAGAGTGATTTCAATGTAGTTACCAGATGTTTGAATGATTCAAAACTTTCTAATTTCGCTTTCACAATCATCACCCAAGAGAATCTTGAGTAATCATCTGTTACTACATAGCAGTTAGATCACCAGCAATACTTTTAGTGCAGACGGGACCAAACAGATCCATATGTAGAAGCTCGAGAGACATATCTATAGAGTTAACTTTCTTTGCCTTATGAGCCTTCTTGGTCTATTTCCCTTTCTTGCAAGCTATGCAGAAATCTGGAAGCTGAAAGTTCTTCACATTTACACCATTCACTAGATCATTTTGAATCAAATGATTCAACTTTCTAGGATTGATGTGTCCCATTCTCCTATGCCCGAAAATTGAGTCACTCTCTGTTGCCTTTGACAAGAAGCATTGAACTGTGTGATCAGTTGTGGATGTTTTTGATAGAACCAAGACATATAAATCGTTATATCTTGAAGATGACATGAGAACCTTATCCACCTTAATCACATAGTCCTTTTCAACACGGAGCACTTCTTGTTGTCAAAATCAACTTTGAAGCCTTTGTCATAGATCTGGGAGACTGAAAGCAAGTTGTTCTGTAGTTGTTGAATGTAGTTGACCTTATAAAACTTGACTTTATGGTTTCCTACTTTGCCCTGAGAAGTGATATATCCTCTTTTATTACTATCAAATGATACATGTCCTCCTTTAATTTGTTTGACATTGAAGAGGAGAGACAAGTTCCTGGTCATGTGCCTAAATGCCCCACTATCAACAATCTAGGTATTTGTGATAGCACTGTAGTGGACACCCTACAAATTCAAAGAAAATGATCGGTTTAGGTTTGGGACCCAAGCCTTAACTGGCTTGGATGACCTAGAGGAATCACATATCATAATTCAACCCACTATCCACTTGAGGATAAGGGCATATTATTCTTCTTATTATTCTCATTATTGGACAAATTATTTGACTTTTCTTTCCATAAGCCATTTTTGTGTAAGGCATGTTTGTGATAAACAGACGAATGGCTTAGAGTTTGAACTTTAGCTTCATTAGTTCTTTTAGGAGGAGTAATAGAACTCCTTTTAGAAGAACTTTGTTTTGTATCGTAAAGTTCAATTTTCTTTCTTGGAGTCTGACAATAAGGACACTTAGAATAAATATGTCCTCTTTTTCCACAACTGTAGCACGATCGTCCTTCCACATGTTAAGGAAACTGTTTATGTGGTGTCTAGTGTGATACAGGTGCGACATGAGTCTAGTTGGCTTTAGTCACTTCTCATTTAGATGTATCATCTTATTAACAAAGTTAATTTTTTGACATTTTAAACATCTTTAACATGCCCTTTGGTTTGACTTTGATGACTAACATGTGTGTGGTTAACTAGATTAGTCAGTTTGGGTTCTAAAATAGACTTTGGTGAATCTAACTTTACATTAACCCTTTTAAATGCATCATCTAAATTCTCAATGGGCATCTTGCCTTTTGATTTCAAAGTAGCCTCCTTTTGTTTAGTGACAGATTTCACCAGTTTACCCGTAGAATCAGGATCACTAACCAGAGGAGTGGACACCACATGATCCTTTACTAGGTTGTTATTTACAGGTCTACATTTTGTATTTAAAAGGGTCTCATGTGGTGGTGAAACTACTTTGTAACCCAACCCTTTCCCATTATTTCGTTCTCCCACCCAGTGTTGAACTATGTGAGAAGAACTGGTCCAACTATGCAGTTTTTGTTTTAATGAATTAACTTCGACTTCTAAAACTGCTTTCTTTCTTTGTTTCTTCCAAAGAATTTAAATAAAACTTTATATCATTTTCTTGATTGAAAGCAACAACCTCGGTTTCCCTTAGTTGTTTACCTAAAAGTTCTAATTTTTCTTTGTAACTGCACACATTTTGTTTTAATATACGATTAGCTTCAGTGCACAGTTGTAAATCATTTACCAAGTTATCATTGTGGTCTGATAACCTAGCAAATTTCAAATCAATGCTTTCTCTAAATTTGTCACATTAATTACAAGCATGTTTTTCAAACAGTTGGTCTTTAGTACTTACCTGTGAGGAATCGGTTGAATCAGCCATCAATGCAGAGTTAGACTCTTCAGTTGTTGGAGATTCTGAACTTGTTGCTCTCAGCTCTTCCTCAACCAAGTGATGTACCACATTCACAGCTTCTTCAGTATCTGACATTACTTGCTCAACTATGATCTCGCCTTCACTTGCAGAACCATCATCCAGTCCCTCAACACAAGCAATGTTTGATTCACCCGAAGACATAAAGTGGAAGGTCCAGTCTTGTCCTTCATCATCTTGAGCGGTCAAGGCCTTTGTATCTTTGCTTGAAGTGGTAGCTCCACTCATGGGTTTGTCTTCACGATTGAAGGTGGAAAATGGATTTCCATTTTCAGTTTTCTTGGGCTTTACACATTCACGTTTAAAATGCCCCTTTTCACCATAATTAAAACAAGCGACTTTGGTTTTGTCAAAGCCAAACGTTGTGTCCTTTGTGGCTACAAGATTCTGTCCTGTCTTTTTAATGAACTTTTTCACTCGTCTAACTGCATTTGCAAGAGCCCACATCATATCCATCCATTCCAGCTCGTTCTCATCAACCTGCTCATAGTCTTCATCTGCAAGATGACAATTTCCAATCTTCCCAGCAACTACACCATCATACAGTTGTACCACTGCTGCTAGAAGATCCATATGCTCCTTTGCAACCTCCAGTGTTATATTACCGAGATTCTCGGTCTTCAACTTCGTTGTATTGGCTTTAGGCACTATGTGTTGAGTCAATGATGACCTAGACGTTTCTGGTCTTGAAGCAATGGATTGTGAGGGAGCCTTGGAACTGGATACAAATGTTGTTTGCAGTGGTGCTCCTGAACTGGTTGGAGTGGGGAATGAGTTGTAAAGTGAAGGATTTTGATCGTAGGATCCTTTTTGTGACTTGTACTTCATTCTCAGTTCCTCTTCTCTTAATTTCTGGATGAAGTCATTTATGTCTAACTTTGCAAGAATATCATTCTGTCTCATATTAGACACGAACGAATCCCAATTATCTGGAAAACCGTCTGCAAAACTTGACATTTTACCTTCCATTGACGTTGTTACACTATGAGTGTGCAGCTCACTCATCAGATGGTAGAACCTGTCAATGATGTCATCCAAGCTCTCCTTCCCTATTGAAGAGAAGTTATCAAACTCTTTTTTGAGAGCCTTAACCTTCAGAGCCTTTAACGTTGCATTCCCATCATGTTTCTTTTCCAATGCCTCCCATAACTTTTTCGCTTGCTTGTTCTCAGAGAACCGATAAAAGATGTCTTTCAGTATCGACTGAGTCAACAAGGTGTAAACTTTCTTCTCTGCATTGTATTTAACCTTATGGATGTCATTCATTCCTCCCAGAGTCAGCTTAACTCCATCAGCACCGACTTGCATTGTGTAACGTGTCTCAATGGATGCCAAAAGATTGGGATGAACTCTATTTAGATAGATCTCGAACCTATGCTTCCATTGTGGATAATCATCTAACCTTATAAGCTTTGGTGGTTATTATGATTTCGAATTTCATTTTCCAGATTCAGAAGGTTCTGGATGCGAGAGTCCCTTCCGGCAGTACAAGCAGTGAATTGATCTTCCATTTCTATAAACTTTGAACTTTAGAACAAGACTGCTTCACACGTGCGAATGGACAAATGCAGATGAGTCAATCGTGCGATTGGACAAATGTGGATTAGTCAATCATGCGATTGGACAAATGCGGATAAGTCAATGCGGATGACTCAGTCGTGCAATTGGACAAATGCGGATGACTCGGTCATGTGATTGGACAAATGCGGATGACCAATGCGAATGACTTAATCGTGTGATTGGACAAATGCGGATGACTAATGCGGATGGCTCAATCGTGCGAATAAGCTATTCGTGCGATTGAAGGCTGTTGTGTTGAAAATTTTCAAATTTTGACACTTTGACATGAATTACAATTTTCCCAGAAACCCTAATCTGCCGTATGATGAAAAAACTTCAACTTTAATGCCTGTAAACGTCGGAAAACACCTGTGGACCAAAAAAGATGACTCTTTTGAGTAAACATGTGAGGTTTGACACAATTCTAATTGAATCAAATGCAAAATCAAGAGCCAAAACTCTGATACCACTTGCCAGGACCATGTACGTACGGAATACTAACAGATTCTGCATTCATACCGAATCAAATAGTGTGGAATCCTATTTTTCCAATCAGTGAGAACAATTACCCGGTCGATATAAGATTGAAACTAAACGTTATGAACGAGTAGAGATCGATCAGGATTGATCTATGAAGTTGGACAGACTTCCTTGGACGTTCTAGACGGCTAGGGTTCATAAGAGTATCAAGTGTTTCTCAAGTGTTTCCAGGGTTTTTCCATTAATTAAGTAGTATTTAAAGGTTATGAGTTTCCAATCGTACGATTGAACCATTAGCATGGTTCAGTCGTGCGACTGAATCATACGATTGATCCATACGCACGACTGAAGGTTCAGTCGTGCGACTGAGTCAATCTTATATCTCAATCGTGCGATTGATCCAGTCTCCTGGTTCAGTCGTGCGACTGGTCCACTAGCATGATGTATTCATGCGTATGGTCCATTAGCATGGTCCATTCGCATGAAGACTCATATGACTAAGTTTAAACACATTTCTCAATCATTATTGACTAAGAACTATGCACAACAACCTCAAACCTATATAGTAAGTTCATTATACATTAACACACAATAATACTATGAAATATTAAACATTATAAACATCAACCGCATATTATATTTCATTCAACCCATTCATTACATATGTGTAAGACATGAAAGACTTTTACATTAAGCACATAAACCAGGGACATATGTATCAACACGATACTGATTAGCATCAGAATAGGGCAATCATCGGGTCTTTGATGAATCTCATAGCAAGTAGACCCGATATCATGTTTGCAACATGCATTTGTGCAAGATATCAGGCTACTTCAAAGGTGTCTCACCTAGTTGCTACCAAGAGAATCCTTAGATATCTCAAAGGAGCACCTAAACTAGGTCTCTAGTATCCAAGGAATAGTAATTTCAATCTCTATGGTTATTCTGATAGTGACTGTGGTGGCTGCAACATCAACTAGAAATCAACATCAGGAGTATGTCAATTTCTTGGTGGAAGGATCATTTCATGGCAATGCAAGAAGCAATGTTGTGTCTCTACATCAACTGCTGAAGCTAAATACATTGCTATTGCTAGTTGTTATGCTCAGCTGCTGTGGATTTAAAATCAGATGTTAGACTATGGATTCAACTTTATGAGTACTCCTATACACATTGACAACAACGGTGCTATCTCCATTAATAAAAATCTAGTGAAGCACTTCAAGACAAAGCATATTGACATCAGGTATTATCACTAGAGATATTCATGAGAAAAATCTGATTAAACTAATCAAAGTTTATTCGAATGAACAATATGCTGATTTGTTCACCAAAGCATTTTATGAACAAAGATTTAAGTATCTCACTACAGCTATTGGGATGATAAACATTGATTAGTCTATCTCATTTCAAAACCTTTTTAAATGTGTAATGTCTTTTGTGAAAACAATCTAAGCCCTGTTACAAAAGGTTTTCCGTTAAATTTTTCTAAGTATAAATTCTTCTGAAAAGAAATTAACCTTTGGAAGATGATTCACTTATCTTCCAAAGCAAAATTTCTCCAAAAGAAATCTTCTTCTCGGAAGAGTTTTTAGTCTTAGAAGAAGCGATTGATATTTTATCAGATCTACTTCCGAAGCTTATAAACATTTCATTCAAAAAACCACTTTACTCCCGAAAGTAAGAAATTACCTTCAGAATTAAGTAGGCTTTGGAAGAAGATTACCTTTGGAAATCTCTTATACTCAGAAGAAGACCTTACTGTGTAACAAAAATCTTTGGGCCCCACAAATGTTAAAGGTAAAGATTTTCTTAATGATGTTGGAATATTTTAAATGGATTTAACCTTGCCGCCCTTTTCACATCATACCCAAACCATCACTTCACCTTATCCATCTACCACTTTCACCCATTTAAATATTTTAGCTTACCCATTTTAATCTTTTTACCAATTTCACTATCCAAAGCTTTCGTCATCCCTAATTTACGCAAATCCAACTCATTTCTCTACTTCTTTCTCACTAATGGTGCCTAACCCTCAGCACAATCAAGTCGCATTCTTGGATTCGTCCATGGATGATGACTTCTCTGAAATCATCTCCTTTCTAACCTAATCCAGTTCCTTCACAACCATAACTTTAAACCTCACCGTATATTCAAACCACATGGCTGAATTTTAGGGGAATGCACAGATTATAACCTAGAATAGGGTAAGGGTTTTGAGGTCAAGCATTTGTGACCAAGAGTTGATCATATCCGAATAGATCATCAGGGAGCATCTCGAGCTTCATGATGAAGGTTAATCGCCGGAGTTTCCTAAAACCGAAGTTGACAAAACATATACCTTAATGGGATATGGTAGTGATGTCAGCAGGTCCGCTGTCTACAAGTTTAACTTCTCATACTAGTGGAAGTTCCTGCTGCACATTGTCCTTCACTGTTTGTCAAACAAGTCAGGGGGATGGGAACAAATCCCATACGAACTAGGATGTCTAGTTCTTGGGTTGGTAAGAGGCCTCCGCTTTAACTACTCAAGATTTGTGCTGACCAATTTGATGGGAAACCTTCAAAGGGAGACATTCTACATGTATCCTAGGTACATCCAGCACTTCACTAATTATGAGTTGGACTAGAGCAAGCTTGTCTACCTTCTCAACAACCCTTCTTCCAGATTCTAAAGAGGATGTCCACCAACTTCACCGGAAGACACAATCCACTTCTTCCAGGTATGATTGAGCGCATAGCTCCTGGTGACATCCCTGTTAACCCCATAGGTGATGAACCCACACCAGCAACAACCCTCACATTGTCAAGTCTACCTTCTCACCCCCATCAAATACACATATCAGAGACACCTCAAACGAACCCTTGTTCAATCTACTCTGATTGAGCAAGCTCCTCCTATTCAATCCAAAAAGACTAGAGTGGAAACATAGGTTCCCACTTAGTCTGAGGTCTAACCTTGCTTCACCATTGACCTCAATATGGGATTGGAGTCTCCTCAATCTCAATCCCATGAGCTCGAAACCCAAGCTGAAAGCCCTCAGGGTGAGTCTCTATACTCCCCTAAGCAGCAAAAAGGGATAGCCCCATCATAGGCTCAATGAGAATAGACATTGATTAGCGTCCCGAGTCATTACGTATAACTTCCATATCCTTTACTGACCTAGTGATAAGAATTGATGAAGATATTTGTCTCTTCAAGGCAATGAAGTTGATCCACAACACTCTCTCAAGGATCAACAGAGCCTAGAGGGACCTCTTATCTCTAGCCCCCATCAGCAAGACCCAACTGAGGTGAGTCCCACTGATGTGGAGGGGACTCATGTAGATTTAGTTGTCACTACTGAAGGAGCCTCATTGGATCCTTATGGTAGTAGTAACATTTCTAAGTCTAAATCTATGGCAATTGTGTCCTTTGATGACTCTTAAAGAGACATCATGAGGCAAGGGAAATCAGCGTGCCAAGAAACCACATCTGGTGGTGAGGATGAACATACTAGGTAAGTTACCTCATCTCCCCATGATTCTTCAAAAAAAGATGAGTGAGTCTAAAACTCAATATTCAAGACCTACTTTCTAAGATTTCAAATCTTGAATCTAAGGTTAAGACTTTAGAGGATAGTTTTGCCATTCAGCAACTTGAGATTGACAATCTCAAGGCTAAACTAGTTGAGAAACAGATTGAGAGATTTGTTAGGTGTGTACCAATTTAGGTCTCATTGACATCTTTCTCTAGCTCATCTAGCTCTCAAAATTATGCTACCAAAAAAGGGGAGAGTGGCAAACACATGAGGAACCATAGAGCCAAGCTTTAACATCCTTAACTTCAAGATACCCTACTCAACAAGCCATAGTTTTTCCTGAGCCTCCTCTAATTGTTCTTCAAATGGATCAAAGGATGCTCCAAGATCTAAACATGTTCTTTTCCAACTTCTTTTT
Organism: Flaveria trinervia; assembly: GCA_025506515.1. Taxonomy (NCBI): domain Eukaryota; kingdom Viridiplantae; phylum Streptophyta; class Magnoliopsida; order Asterales; family Asteraceae; genus Flaveria; species Flaveria trinervia. Next base: position 62,508,843 of record CM046451.1, read on the forward strand.
TAGACTTCTATTGAACAACCAAGCCCTGATGTTGTTGTGGCATACTTTGGAGCTGAAAAGCTTCAGAGGTTGAATGCACTTTCTACCACTATTCAAGAAGTTGGTCAACCTAAGGTCTATATGGAACTTGAGATTAATTTTGAAGGGGAAATGGAGACTGATGGCCCATCAACTAAAATAGTTGGGATAGAGAGTGCATTGCCACAAACTTCCAAAGCTGAAGTCAAAGCCTTGGAAGAACCATTTTAATCTTCTGAAACTGAGATGGAAGCTGCGGAAGGGTTATTCTCTTTATTCAAGGATCTGGTTATCACAATGTAATTCAAGAACTAGAATCTGATTTAAAAGTGAGGATTTTCTCAACAGACCCCTCACTCAAACAACATCACTACAACAAGCTCCAACCACCATCTCTCAATCTGAAACCTCCAAACAAGAACCCCCAAACTCTAGCACTTCCAAAGGAAAAAAGAAGATGACTGCAGAAGAGCTTCAAAAGGAAGAAACGTTATAGAATCTTAAAAGAAAGGTAGACTCCTTACTGGGAAGTTGTTAGCTACAAACAACAAAGCAGTTGCAACCCACCACAAGGCTATCAACAACCAAAGAAGGGTGGAAATCATTGACATGCTTGTCAAGCTTGGAGTTATTAGTGAATAAGTGCTCTTGCTATCACTAGAGGAGCTTATTGTGTTAGAAAAGGCAAACATGCTACAAATTGAATAAAGAGAAGAGGCAACAAGGTTGACCTTAGAGGAAGAAAGGGGAGGAAGGAAAGAGAGGCTGATTTGTAGCTAAGGAGATACATGATAACTTTCCTGACCTCCAGGGGTTTCTCTCTAGAAGAATTGTCTCCACATAATATTGATACGAGTTTATGGCTATTCAAGAAAGAGCAAGATCAAATGGAGAAGGAGAGAAAGAAAGCTGCGAAGGTGAAATTGAGGGTGAAAAAGAAGAATGAAGAAGAAGTAGGACTCGCTGCTATCATGCACATAGGTGACAAGGCCTAGATGAAAGGCTATCTTCAAGCTGATCGCTTCTCTGGCAGGCAGGTGGGTCACATGTCTGAGAAGACCTTACAGCGACATGTTAGTGACATCAATACTGACATTCGCTTAGGGAAAAGGAAGGAAATGTATCGAATGGGATAGAGGATGACCTTCAAACCAACACCTCAACCCCAACCACAACCTGAACCAATCCCATTCCTATTTCCTATTAAAACTAAACCCACCTCTGAACCATACAGTCCTAAACCTACACCATCCTCCATACATGCCTCATCACCATAACCACCTTAACTACCCATCCTCAAATCCAAAACAGTTCCTAGAACCCAAACACCACTAGCTACCCAAGAACTACTCAAACCATCCCCTCAGCCTTCCAAACATCTCTCCTTAGAGGAGTTTAAGGAGATCAAGATGAAGCTTATCAAGTGTACAACCTTGAACGACATCTCTTGTGTGAAGGAGTTTGTAAAATTGATTTATGTTGATGGCTCCTCATGTTCCCTCACAAGAAATCAATTCCTTGATCTGCAGAGAGGAACACTGGACCAAGTCGTTAAACTCCTTGTCCTCAACTCTGATTCATTAAATGATGGAGAGAAGAAACTAAGAAGAATGCTAATGACTCTACTAGATTCCAAGAAAGGGGATAGAGTGCCAAGTAAGACATTATAAAAGTTTGTAAAAGTTTTAAGCATAGCACACATTCACGAAGGAAACACAAGCACAAGATAATAAAGCAAGTAGGATATCCACACAAGGAGTTAATAAAGATGAGGAATGAACGATCAAGGAAAAGTTAATGGATAATCACGTTAATTGACGGACCTTGTGGTGACAGATGTCACATTCAACATGTTGGGAAAGACGTCTTTGTGGGGAAGTGTGTGAGACCAGCGTGACTTTGGGCTTGTTGGGTTTTATCACTTCTTGTTTAGATGTTTTATCTTCTTTAACAAAATTAATAGTTTGAACCTTTTTAACATCTTTACCTTTTTGTTTATTTGGACTTAGACATGAAGCACGTGTTTGGTTAACTTGTTTGTTCTTTTTGGGTTCAGTATTAGACGTGGTTGAACCTGAATTTACCTTAACTTTCTCAAATTGCTCATCCAAATTAATGATAGGCATTTTACCCTTAGATTTCAAAGTGTCCTCTTTCTGTTTAGGGATAGATTCCATCATTTGACACGTGGAATCTGGATCACTAACTAGAGGAGTGGTCACCACATGATCCTTAATAGGATTGTTATTTACTGGTCGACATGGAGTATTTAACAAAATCTCATGTGGTGGTGGAACCACTTTGTAACTTAATCCCTTCCCGTTACTTCGTTCTTTCACTAAGTTTTTAACTATGTGAGAATAACTAGTCCAACTGTACAGTTTTTGTTTTAATGAATTTACTTCGACTTCCAAAACTGCTTTTTCCTTTTTAGTTTCTTCAAGGGAGTTTAAATAGAACTTAATGTCATTTGCTTGGTTAAAAACCACAACTTCGGTTTCCCTTAGTTGTTTATTTAACAGTTCTATTTTATCTTTGTAACTGGGCTCATTTAATTTTAAAATGCGATTTGCTTCTGTGCATATTTGCAAGTCCTTTACTAAGCTATTGTGGTGAGCTAACAACCTAGAAAATTTCAAATCTATGCTTTCCCTAAATTTATTACATTCATAACAAGCATGATTGTCATACAGTTGGTCTTTAGTACTTACCTGTGAAGATTCAGTTGAATCCACCATCAATGCACAAGTTGACTCTTCAGCTGCTGGAGATTCTGTACATGTCTTTTTGGTATCTTCTTTAATCAGGGGTTTGACTACTTTCATAGTATCTTTAGTTTTTGACATTGCTAGTTCGACCGCAATATCATCTTCACTTTCAGTATCATCATCCAACACCTCGACATTTGTAATGTTAGATTCTCCCAGAGACACAAATTTGAAGGTCCAATCTTGTCCTTCGTCACCTTGAGCAGTCAAGGCCTTTGTCTCTGCACTAGACGAGGTAACTCCACCTTTTGGTTCGTCCTGACGGTTAAAAGTCGAGAACGGGTTGCCATTTCCTGTCTTCTTGGGCTTTACACACTCACGTTAAAAATGCCCCTTCTCTCCACAGTTGAAACAGGTAACTTTGGACTTATCGAAACCAAAAGTAGTGTCTTTAGTGGCTATCAAGTTCTGTCCCGTCTTCTTAACAAACTTTTTAGCTCTCCGCACAGCAATTGCCAATACCCACATTATGTCCATTCTTTCAAGCTCGTTCTCGTCTATCGGTTCGTAATCTTCATATGCTAGATAGCAGTTACCAATATTTCCAGCATACGAGTGAACAACAACTGCCAATAGATCCATATGTTATTTAGCCACCTCCACAGTGATATTCTCGAGGTTCTCGGTCTTTAACTTGGTAGCATTAGCCTCAGGTGCAATATAATGGTACTTGATGACCCAAACATGTCAGACCCTGAAGCTATGGTTAGTGAAGGAGCAGGTGAACTTGAAACGAATGCAGTCTGAAGGGGTGCTCCTTAACTGGTTGTAGTGGAAGAGACGTAAAGTGAAAGATTTTGGTTATATGTTCCTTTCTGCGACCTGTATTTCATCCTAAGTTCCTCCCCCTCAATTTTAGGATGAAGTCGTTTATGTCTAATTTTCCCAATATACTGTTTTGTCTCAAATTAGATACAAACAAATCCCATTTCTCTGGTAAGCCATTTGCCAAGCTGGATACCTTGTCTTCCATTAACGTTGTAACTCCATGAATATGCAGCTCACTCATGAGATGATAGAACCTGTCGATTACATCATCCAGACTTTCTTTACCCATTAAAGAAAAGTTGTCAAACTCCTTCTTCAAAGCTTTTGCCTTTAGAGCTTTTAATGAGGCATTTCCATCATAGCATTTTTCCAAGGCTATCCAAAGTTTCTTTGCCTGTTTATTCTTAGAAAATTGATGGAATATATCCTTTGGAATAGACTGAGTTAACAGGGCATAAACCTTCTTCTCTGCATTATGTTTCTCCTTCTGGCTGTCAGTCATCCCTCCCAAGGTCAATTTTACCCCATCTGCACCAACTGACATGTCATATCCTGTTACAATTGTTTCCCAAAGGTTGGGATCAACTCCATTGAGGTAGATCTTGAAACGTTGCTTCCATTGTGGGTAATCATCTAACGTTATAAGCTTAGGTGGTTTATTGTGATTTCCAGTCTGATTCTCTAGAAGCAAAAGGTTCTGGATCCGTGTGTCTCTACCTGCAGTGAACACAGAGTATTGTTCTTCCATCTCGTTAACTTTAAACTTTCGAAATCAAATACTTCACTAGTGCGAATGGACCACATGTGCAATTAAACTTATGCGAATAAGTCAATTATGCAAATGAAGAGTTCGGATGAAGTCAATCGTGCGTATGGACTAATGCGGATGAATCAATCGTGAGATTGAATCAATGCATATGAGTCAATAGTGTGATTGAGCAGATGTGGATGAACTATGCGAATGGGGTATTCAGTCGTATGAAAGGATGAGCAACTGAGTTCAATCGTGCATATGGGAGGTACGATTGAGTTTAGTCGTGCGATTGCGCCAATCTTGTGACTGAGGTTGTTGGATATTTAACAAACCCTAATCTGCCGTGAGCTAAAAAACGTGAACTTTTTTATCGGGAGACACTGAAAACAGTATTTGACACAAAAAGATTGAGTTTTTGAGTGAAAAACGCAATTTTTATATCAAAATCAATTGAATCGCAATCAAATCAAGAGCCAAGCTCTGATACCACTTGTTAGGACCGTTTAGGTACGGAGTACAAACTAATTATGCGTGTATACCAACTCAAATAGTGTGAAATCCTATTTGATTGGCGATCCAATCAGGGAGAACACAGTTTAGATCAATCTAACAATTAATGAAACGTTATGAATTATTAGAACTCAATCAACTGTGATCTATGAACTTGGAATAGGTGTTCTTGAGTCTCTAGACGGCTAGGGTACGATTATGTGTGTAGGAATTCGAATTGTTACTTTTTTTCACGAATTAAGTGGTATTTATAGGTTAGGGTATTCCATTCGTATGACTGAACCATTAGCATGGTTCAGTCGTGCGACTTAATCATGCGGTTGATCCATCCGCACGACTGTTCAGTCGTGCGACTAAGTCAATTTTATGTCACAATCGTACGACTGATCCAGTCTCCTGGTTCAGTCGTGCGACTGGTCCATTAGCATGAAGTATTCATGCATAGGTCCATTCGCATGAGAACTTTACACGATTAAGTTTAAACACGTTTCTCAACCTTTATTGACTAAGAACTATGTAAACAACCACAAACCTATAGTTAGTTTAATATGTGTTATCACACAATAAACAATGAAATATTAACCATTATAAGCATCAACAACACATTTCATTTCATTCATACCCATTCAATTACACATACATAAGACATGAAAGACATTTTACATTGAGCTCCTAAACTAGGTACACATGTATCTACAGACCCGATTCGAACGGATGTGGATTCCTTGCTATGGGAATCTACGTATGAAGATTATGGATGAAGCTCATAAGACTCGGTACTCTATTCATCCTGGTGCTACAAAGATGTACCAAGACATGAAGAAAGATTACTGGTGGCGGGGTATGAAGCATGATGTGGTGGAGTATGTGAGTAAATGCCTTACTTGTTTACAAGTGAAGGCCGAGCACCAAAAGCCGTATGGAAAGATCCAACCGTGGATATACCAGAGTGGAAATGGGATCACATCACCATGGACTTCATTACAAAGCTACCGCGTACCACACGAGGATGTGATGCCAAATGGGTGATAGTTGATTCATGGAGATAGTAACTCGTCATGGTGTGCCGGTGTCTATTGTGCCTGATCGTGACACTCGGTTTACATCTAAATTTTGGAAGAAATTCCATGATACGATGGGGACGAGGCTACATATTAGCATGGCTTATCGTCCTCAAAGAATGGTCAGTCGGAGAGGACGATTCAGAGGCTGGAAGATATGTTTCGGGCATGCGTCATTGATTTTGGAAGAAGTTGGGATGACCACTTACCGTTAGCTGAGTTCTCATATAACAACAGTTATCATGCTAGCATTGGTATGCCCCCTTATGAGATGCTATACGGTAGGAGATACCGAACACCATTTGTTGGGGTGATATTGGTCAGAAAGAGTTAGGGAGCGTTGAGGTAATCGAGGCTATGACTGAGAAGCTTGAAAAGATCAAAGCCTTTATGAAGGCAGCAAAAGATAGGAAAAAGTCGTATGCTAACAAACGACGTAGACCGATTGAGTTCCAGGTGGGTGATAGAGTTATGTTGAAGGTCTCACCTTGGAAGGGTATCATTCGCTTCAGAAAGCAGGGCAAGTTGAGCTCGAGATACATAGGGCCTTTCCGAATCGTCGCTCGAGTAGGAGAGGTGGCCTATAGACTAGAGTTACTAGAAGAGTTAAGTGGAATTCACCCGACATTCCATGTATCTCATCTGAGAAAGTGATTAGCAGACGAGGATATGATTGTACCACTAGAGGATATCAAGGTAGATGAACGGCTCAATTATGTGGAGCAACCAATGGCGTTCATTGATCGTAAGGAGAAGAGGTTAAGGAATAAAATGGTTCCTCTTGTGCGTGTAAAGTGGAAGCACAGGAAGGGATCTAAGTCTACGTGGGGGACAGATGAAGAGATGAGAAAGCATTATCCACGATTGTTTGAGGAATAATAGGTTTCGGGGACGAAACCTAAATAAGGGGTTGGACTTGTAACACCTGATTATTATAAAAGACAAAGAAAGAAGAATATAGTGAAGAAAAGAAAGAACAGATATTTTACCCAAGTTGAAGGGTAAAAAGTGTCCAAAAGGACAAAATGTTTGAAAAGTGGCTGTAAAAGGTGGCATAGGCGCCCATGTTGTCCACACACCCACATCATTCGGATTTCTAAAGAGAGAAAGCAAAGAGGAGCAGAAATTCTTGGGTATGTGAAGAAGAGCAAGAAGAAAAGTTCGAATTCAAGGTAAGAATTTATGGTTTTAAGATGTTCTTTACTGGCCTTGCCTCGGTTATATGCTTATGTGTGTTTGTATGTTCGGTTAGGTGTGTTCGGTGGGTTTTAGGTGTTTGAACTCAATTTGCAAACGGTTTTGAAGAAGTCTTACCCTAAGAGCTGCAAAGGTGAGTTCTAGAACCCCTCTTTTACATGTTTTTAACTGCTTTGGGGCTGGAAATGCATGTATGTACGTTTTTCTTGAATGGGTTTTGACCCGTATGTTAACGTGTATGTGTTTGCGGATGGGGTTTGATTTTGGTGTTATTATGGTTATGATTATGCTATGAATATGTTTCTAAGGCTTAGAATGTATGATTTAATCTTAGTATAAGTTTGAGAATGATTGGAGAACTGATTGTTCTTCCACATTGACAAATGCGGAAGACCAGATGTGATGCGAACAAGTTTTGCTCTTGCGCATTGACAAATGCGAGAGAGTAGAGGAAATCGGATAATAGTTTTGTTCATCCGCATTACCTAATGCAGATGAACCACATACAAATGCAGATGAAGACTTAGTTTATTTTTCTGAATTTCGAGGAAAAGTGCAGATGTAGGTTTTGACTTGGGAGGTTCCCAGGGGTTCATGTAAGTTGACTTTTGAGGTCATAGATGATGTGATGGGCATGAATGATGTAAGATGATGATGATGTTATGTATGATGTTATGCATGATTGATGTGTGAATGATGATGGATGATGATTATGTATGATTGCATATTATGTTAGGTTATGTTCCCTATTATGTATGATGTGACTTTACAGGGTGTGATATTGTTAATGAACGTAAAGTATTATCTTAACAAAGTGAAAAGATTTAAGATAATGAAAGTAGAAAATAATGAACGAATAAAAAGTCTTGCAAGCATATGAAAGGAGGTTCACAACTCATTGAGGGTTGTTAGTTCAACTATGTGTGTATCTACAGTGTGCGATTTTGGCTAACTCATAAGGGTTCATACACACAGTAAGGTTCAGTCTCGGTGACTGCTCCAATACGTGCGATTTCCTAATTACTGTGTGTCATACAACGTGCAATTTTGGCTAACCCATAAGAGTTCACACACACAGGGGGAGTGTGCAACTATGTGTGTATCTATAGCGTGCGCTTTTGGCTAACTCATAAGAGTTCATACACACAGTAAGAGTTCAGTCACGATGATTGCTCCAATACATGCGATTTCCTAATTACTGTGTGTCATACAGTGTGCGATTTTGGCTAACCCATAAGAGTTCACACACATAGCGGGAGTCTGTCCTAGTGACCACTCCATGCATGCAATATGTGGGATATGTGCGATATGTGCGATATGTGCGATATGGGGTCCTTGTCACTTAACCCTAGATGATATGGCCTTGTGCTTAAGAAGGGGTTAAGCATATGAAAGGACCTAGATAAAAGTGAAAAGATATTAAGTACGAAAACTGCGATAAGTAAGAAATGTGTGAATTGTGCGAAATGTACAAAACGAACGATGATGAAGATAATAATTATTACCTTGATATATGTACGATGTGTGATCACGTGCGATAGTAATGAAAATGTTTTAACGAATGGAAGGTAATGCAATGTCTTTATAAAACTAGAATTCACGCAGCAACGCTGACTTTTTATGCATTTTCCAGTTGGCAGGTGAGCATTGCTGAGGATGGCATGAGGCAACTACTTGGCATTTTTGGTTGGCATCCATTTGATAGAAATATGACGTTTTTGTGATGTAATGCAAATAATGATGTTTTGTAACTAGTAAACATTGTATTATTTTGCAAAAGTGATTATAATGAAATGGATGCTTAAATGTTTCTGGTGCAATGATTTCTTTGAGTTAATGAAAATATATGTTTTATGTGCAATGATTGACCAGCTGTGAACGTCCCGGGAACAGGACCTTACATAATACAACATGCAAAACCAAAAGACGACTGCATATACCTGACAAAATCCTCACAAGCCCATCTCTCTTGAAACTCATTCCTTGAAATCGTTAACAAGGGTAAAATTGAAAAATACGAAACCTTGGTGCCCAATGATTAAAGAAATAGAGATAAAGTTATTCTTTGATTGCGGAGATGTTAAATAAAGTTGGAAAGTGTAAAAAAGTTGGTGATCACAAACTCGTGTAAAGCAAAGAAAGAAAGAAGGGGTTTAGTTTAGAATCGTCATCTAAAAAAGTAATTTAGCATTAAACCAATAAAAATAAAAATTGTAAATAGAAAAAGGGGGTGGGTGGTGGGTCCTGACCGACAGCACCATCAGCGAAGAGTCCGGATTTGAGGGCTTAACTGCCGTTGGGACCGACGCAATGGCAGGACCGTAAATACCCAAAATCAACGAGGACAGGAATGGAAATTGAGTTGGGAGCCTCCCCGTGTTATGTTTTAGAGTGATTATTAAGTGATGATTTGTAGCTTACCATTTACCAACGTGAAAACCCAGTCCTGAGACTGGAACTCTAACTCCTACGATGGCCTTCACCAGTTACAGTCTGAGTGTCCCCAACAGCCGCATTGCCCGGATATCTCTTGCAGCCTTGTGGTTGCTTTTCGCCGCATCACCAGTGCTACTGTTTCGCTCAACGGAGGCCTCCGGTTCGCCGCATAAGCACTCACAGTCACATTGGCTTCCCGCCACTGCCACCTGGTACGGCAGCCCCGAAGGCGACGGCAGCAACGGTAGGTGTTGGATTCATTCTTTAATTCGTCATCGCTGTAACTTTTATGCATAGCTGGAGGTGTTGAATTGTTGACCGAGTGTGTTCGTGTCGTCAGGCGGCGCGTGCGGATACGGGCCTCTGGTGGACGTGAAGCCGTTCAGGGCGCGTGTGGGAGCGGTGAGTCCAGTTCTCTTCAAAGGGGGGGAGGGCTGTGGGGCCTGCTACAAAGTCAAGTGTTTGGACAAATCCATATGCTCCCGCCGGGCGGTCACCGTCATCATCACCGACGAGTGTCCCGGCGGCTACTGCTCCTCCGGAAACACTCATTTCGACCTCAGCGGTGCTGCCTTTGGTCGTATGGCCGTCGCCGGTGACCACAACCACCTTCGTGACCGTGGTCTTCTCAACATCCTCTACCGCCGGTATAGTATCTTTCTTATAATTATTCTTATTATTATTCTTATTATTATTCTTATTATTATTCTTATTATTATTCTTATTATTATTCTTATTATTATTCTTATTATTATTCTTATTATTATTCTTATTATTATTCTTATTATTATTCTTATTATTATTCTTATTATTATTATTTTTTTCTTTATTTTGCGGCTTTAGTTACTTCACGGTCCTTTGCGTTCCACTTTTTCTTATTATGTTTATATCCACTTTTTCTTATTATGTTTATATCATATTATTTTCGTAATAGCCTCCTATCTTTCGATAAATGTCTTTCAAAATGTACCCGCTATTTATGAATGACAGAAACAGCCCTTATTCAATGTTATTGACTTTTCTTACTAGGGAAATTTAATACATGTCTCCTTTTTTTCTTCCTTTCAATTCTGGAATTACTGAATTGTAACTGGGACATTATTATTATGTCATTTAAATTGCAGGACTCCATGTAAATACCCGGGTAGAAATGTTGCGTTTCATGTAAACGAAGGATCAACGAATTATTGGCTTTCACTTCTAGTCGAGTTTGAGGGTGGAGACGGTGACGTTGGTTCTATGCATATCAGAGAGGTATAATTTATATAATGGTTTCTTTTCGCATAGTCTAAATGACAAGTACAAAAAATATTTTGTTCTTAATACTATGCAAGAACTAAGGGTTACAAGTAGTGTACGAGTTAATCATTTGTACATAACATAATTTCTAATTCAGTTTTTGAGTTCTATTAGATACCCTCTTTTTTTAATATTATAATCCAAATTTGGTTTAAATTCACTTCAATAGATCTTAATTCAATAAAAAGTATTTGGATTTGTGAAAGCTGTTTTATTTACACCCCTAGCAAGTAACGAATACATTAAAGGACTTGGGGAGAATGTGATTTGTGAAGATGGGCAAAATGGTCAAAAGAACAACTTTTTAAGCAGCTTTTTAAACACACTTTCATAAAAGAAGCATGTTGATATCCGAATATGTCGGATACACCCTTGCACCTTAACCTACAACCTTTACTGCATATGGTACAAGTTGTTAAATGTATTATTAGGTTATTTTAGATCTAGTTATAAATACTATAATACAAAAAAACTGAAATACGTACTGCACATAATATAATAAATAAGTAAATAGTATTTATATACTTTTAATGCCCATAATATAGTAACGAATAAATAATATAGTTGTGTATCCATTAAGTCAGAAAAAGAATATTTGATTTAATGAAGTGAAAGTCGTTAGTGGCGGTTCATTGTGACCAAGTGCTTTCCCAAGTTGTGTTTGATTTATAAAATATAAATTAAAATATTATTCCACTAATTTCCAACCAACAATCCCCTCCTTAGAAAAATATCTTTAAAATATATAAGTTAAAAATAATATCATTTTGGGATCAAACAAAAAATGGGGATCAAGTCATCACAAGTGGGCATAAATTGTCGCATATTCATGTTTCGATAACTAAAGAGTGTGTATGTGATCAACAGGCGAAATCCAGAGAATGGCTAGAGATGAGTCATGTTTGGGGTGCAAATTGGGTTATCGTGAGAGGACCGCTAAGAGGACCATTCTCGGTTAAACTCACAACGCTCTCGACCGGAAGAACTTTGTCAGCAAGAGATGTAATTCCAAGCAATTGGGCAGTCAAAGCGACGTATACATCCCGTCTTAACTTTTCTCCTTAACTGATAATAACTAAATCACTAATCGGAATGTTTAAGCAAAAAAAAAACAAAAAAATCTTACCTTTTTTATTAAAAGTGGCACTTTACAAATAAAAAAAAAGCCATTTTCATCCCAGGGTTAAAAAGGTAATTTAAACCTAAAGCGTTATGACACCACACCAATCCAATGCATCCGTTATCAGTTGGTGTTTTTTTGCTCTGGAGGTTGGAAATGGGAAAAAGTAACCGTTGGAGGTGGGTACCGTTTGGCTTAATATTAGTTATGTGTGGTGTGTGCAAGTCAAGTGGTTTTATGTTGTAATTTAATGCTGTCTTCAGGCTACTTTTGCAGCCCCTCTCCAAAGGGAGAGTGAGCGGGCCTATCTTGTCTTCTTTTTTTCTTTTCTATTTTTATTTGATATGTAAAACTTGTCTAGTGTGTGAGGTTTGTCTTCTATTTTTATTTGATATGATTGTATGGTATGGTTGTTGCGTGTTGGATTAAATCCAAACTTTCCTTTCTATTTTATGTTCTTTTGATTTATTTGTTTTGGAAAAGTATGATGTCCCTTATGAGTGAAGAATCAAAAGCATTATTTCATGATCAACATCTCCGCTATGTATCGATGACAATAGTTACAAGAAAACATACCCTAAAGCTACATGCCGGATTAAACCAACAATAAACTAGATGTAGCTAAAGCCTTGACTTAAAAAAAACAATCTAAACTAAAGATCAAATCAATAACATAATACGTCTCTAACACCTTCCACGCATACTTTTAAGTTCACTTTAAGAAACTTCTCTTTTTGAAGATGACTTTTGCTTTAAAACCTACATTGTCTTGCAACTAACCTTTTCTACACCATGCTAGTAGCCTAATGTTATCAAGATGTTTAGTAAGGTGTTCATCCTCATGAGATTAAGGGTTTGAGTTTCATAGACTATAGTGAACAAATGGTGTAATTTTTTTATTAAAAAGAACTAACATATTCCACACATTACACTTGCCAATTGTTGCTACAATAATTTGTATATTAGGTTTGACTTGTTGTTTATCAGTGTTTGTTGTTTTAGTCACAAATTATGTTAGAAAGAATCTGAAGTAAACTTCAAGATCTCTTATTATCACAACCTAACCACAGGTACGACCTGTTGTATCACAATGGACAACAATTACATTGGAAGACTTAACTTTCGAGACCACAAACCAGACTGGATTATAATTCACTGCACATACACAATCCATGCATTCCTTCCATTACAGACAATGAAAATGTAAACTACATATACTTCCCTGGATAGTTTTAATCCAGTCACTATCTTCTATGTAAAGATATAATTGAACCAAATCCGCTAAGTCTTCTTGACCTAGCTAGTGACTCCAGGCACCTCATGCTCCTGCATTACAAGCTCAAACACCTCAACAATAACATTCTTGGTGAGTCATAAGCAACGGCAATAAAACAATTAAACATTAAAGTGCACAAGAAAACAATTTATCAAATGAAATCTCACTAATGATATCACATATAGGGAAGTATCTATCAATATTTATCACACTCTAGGTTTTACAATAACAATGAGTAGACTATTGGAGCTTCTACCAATTAGCTACTGATGCGTCACAACACACAAGGTGATCAGGCATCCCCGAGGGACCCTTCATAACACTTGAACCAATCTCGATGGATCACAATAATAGTGATAAATGACTCTGTTTAAAGCACATCCTCACACCACACCTGAGAATAAGGCTCAATCTACCTAGATAGATCCAACTAAGTGTACATATGCTTAAGGTGATCAGTGATTCAATCCAAAGCCCATCCTCACATAATAATGATTTACCCTTGAGTAATAGTGATCAACGAAAAATGCACCTAACCTATTATATGCCAGCCCATTGGGGACAAGTTATCTTACAATAAACATCAACACTTTTTTTACTAAAATGTTTAACTTGCTCAGATGCAACCTAAAAACATTAAGAAACGAAGATAGTTAAACTCACAGCGATGAGCTTTTTGAGAGTGTCTACACACTATTCGGGGAGTACCATGAGCGTAATCACACCCTAACGTATATACTACTCATGCCCAATTCTATGGTTATGACCTGTTATTCCATTATCCATTATATATATAGAATTGGACTAGTCCCATGAAAATCCATTTAGAAAATCTCATATGCTTTTCCTAACACAACTACAATATTCATGCTAATGACTTAATCACCTATTTGGTTCTTTCCAAAACCTCAGTTTACTATAAAATCCATGACAATGTACATGCGAGGGTCTAGGGTGTTACCATAGTAGATCTAGAGCATATAGATGTCTTCAAACAACCACGGATCCATCGATAAGAAATCTAACATAGAAATGGTGTTTCACATGTCATATTTTCATTTAATCATAGTACTAACTCATATTTGAAAGAGAAGGGAGCTTACCAATGAAACCGAGAATTTCTAGATGAAATTACAAGCATACCACCATCAAGGAGAGCAAATACGATCACTGATCATTTCACAAAGCCTCTAAAACAACAAATATCTTACAAAGAGAGAGAGATACAGAGAACATGTTGGTAAGATAGAGAGAGAGTGGGAGCATTAAGTTTGATGTGGTAAACATGGTGAAATCTAGATCTTTGGCTTTTTAAATCAAACATACTAATTTGAGGCCTTGGTGGTCCGCTACCGACATACCATTAGAATATTTGGTTCTGCGCCTATAACTTCTATGGATAATTGTCTTCATTATGTCATTTTTGTTGATGATTACTTCCATTTTAGTTGATTCTATTAGTCAAGGAAGAAATATTATATCTATTCGATTTTAACAGCTTTTATACATGTTTTCAGATGTGGTTTTCATGAAGGATTAAGTTCTTTTCAAAGTGATGGGGGACTGGATTTTGTGAATCATATTGTTCGGAAAATATTAAAGATAAGGGTACGTTTCACTATCTCTCTTGTTCTTATATGCCTCAACAAAACGATCAAGTAAAAAACTCATCACATCATTGAAGCCGGATTAACTTTGGCTTTTAATTCATATGTTCCCGCCTCTTATTTGGTAGATTCCTTTACTTTGTGTTAGTGATCTCTCGAGGATAAGTCAGTACTAACCTGGCTTGTGAACATAATTTGTGTCTATGAGAAGAATTTTAGTTGATTCTAACAATACCTCCTCAATGACCCGAGAAAGATCAATTAGATCATAAAAATTAAGAGTGTTAATCGTAATTAGATTCGAGGCACATGTATCTAAAATATTCATGCCTAAATATTATAGAGAAATTTGAAATCAAAACCTAGATAATGTGAGCGACGTGAATAACACTTTCAAATCGACATTATTCGATGGTTCACTCGAATATCTCAGTTGGATATAACTCAGATTTGATCAAGATCTAAGTATGATATTGTGTGCATTTTGTGAACTAGAAGAAGAAAAATTGAGAGTGTTTGTGACCAAAATGTTTGCAATTTAACTTTTAGGAGATGGGGTTGAAACTATTAAACATATTTTCATTTTAAAATCAAAAGGGTTATTGGATTTTAATAATCCTAACTTTTATTTTTTGGTCGAGATTAATCCCAACTCAGGAAATGTTTACGGACACTCCTAACTTTGAGCTTATTTTCCTTCAACAATCCCTTACTAAGTGAGAGTAACACCCGTTAGTTTTTTTATGAAATGGGGCTAACTTTAGCTGTTTTTCAACTCCAACATCACCCAGCCTCTATTAGGTCCCTTTTTCAATGTGTAGCATACATCGTCACTTATAATCTACCTTTAATGAGTCAAGTGGTTCAAATAAAAAGGTAAAGATTGATGAGTTTTAGGTTGTAGAAGTTTCAAATTGACAGAACCGGCAATTGCTTTCAACTTCATGCTTAGTGTTTTGGTCATATAAGTAGTCCACGTCATCAATAAACTAACAGTGTTAACTTTTAGTTAGGAAAAGATCATTACAGGAAAGTAAGCTCAAAGTTGGGAGTGTTTGTAAACATTTGCTGAGTTGGGATTAATCACGACCAATATACAAAAGTTGGGATATTAAAACCCAATAACCCAAATCAAAATGGCCTGAAAATTGCATATTTCTTTCAATCCGGATTTCACATGTGTGATTCCGAAAAAACAATTTTTTGACCCCAAGCAGGGGCTCCGACCCTTGGACCATGCTTAGGGCTACTGCCCCTTAGACAACGTTTCAAGGGGCATTGCCCCCAGACTAGACGTGGGCAAAAAAACCGGTTTGGCTAGAAAATCCGAAACCGGTTTGAGGCCCAAACCGTTTGAACCCGACCCAAACTGACCGTTTCAAATGGCTTCATCAAGTATGATTGCATATTATGTTATTGGATGTTTTAGTTGAATCATAACAACTTATAACACTTTTTACTCTCCAAAAACTCAAAAATGCTCTCACAAATACTTTTGTTTTAAATGCTCACATACAAAATAATTCAAATGGCTTCATCAAGTGCTCAATCATTTGTTGGTTATGAAACATCTTCAAGCAACATGGTGGTAGCAATCCTTCCTACAAATAGGAACCCCGAAGTATGGTTCAAATACGATTTATTTCAAATGGATAACGGTCCAAACAAGGCTCGTTGCAAGTTTTGTCATAAGTTTTTCATAAAAGATGCAAACACAACATTGAAAAACCATATTTCAAATAAACATTATAAAGCGTTGAAAGGTGAACCTTCTCAAGGTCAAGCTTTAATGACAAACAAAAAAAATATTTGGGCTTATAACGTTGATGCGGTTCGGCAGCAAATGACGCATTTTGTAGTTCAAGAAAGCTTGTCATTCAAACATTTCGACGATGAACGTTTGACTCGACTCATTCAACGAACTCTCAAACCACGTTACACCAATGTAAGTCATGCTACTCTTCGAAGAGATTGTTTAAAATATGGAAAAAAGCTAAAAATGAATTAATATCTTATTTTAAATCTTTACAAACTGATGTTAACTTAACTAGTGATGTTTGATCGACACTTCACGGTTCACAGGACTGTACATTTGTGTCACTGCCCTTTGGGTTGAACCCAATTCGTGGCAAATGATGAAACGTACGATTGTGTTTGAATTGTTTGATTATCCTTACACCGACCAAAACATTTTTTATCTTATGGATAAAGTTATTCAAACGTATAAATTAGAAAACAAAATATTTTCTATATCTTCTGATAACGCGTCAAATAACACTTTTGCGATAGATCATTTAAAATTAAAATATAAACGATATGTGAGGGTGCGTTTTTCATAGTTGATATGTTGCGCATATTATAAACTTAGTCGTGCAAGACGATTTAAAAATAATTGAAACAGTAGAAAATTGTTTTAAAAGAACGTTATGTGAAATTTTAGCAATAACCAAAGATATACTAAATATCACAAGTTTTGTAAAGATGCAAAAACCAAATGTTTAAGCCTGAATTGGGACGTACCAACATGATGGAATTCCACTTGTAACATGTTTGAAATGGCTATTGAACAAAAACAAAGTTTAATAGCCTTTCATAATAGTTTGGTACGTCGTGGAAAGACAAATTCTTACCATCCATCGGGTTGGGCTGTTATTGAAGAAGTAACAAAAATGCTTCGAAAATTTAAAAACGCAACAACTTGTCTTTCCAGAGTTTATTATCCATCGAGTCCATTAGTATTTCATCAAATTTATTTAATGACTTCAAAATTAAATGAGATGTCATGTAGGACCTTATTCGGATATAATACCCTCAATGAAAGAAAAACTTATAAATTATTTTTAAGAAATGCCTCCGGTTATTACATGTGTCGCTGCTTTAAACCCTTGTTTAAATTTGTCGGGGGTTGAAACTTTATTTGATAAAATTACTTTTAATTTGGATTTAGAAGTTGGAAACCCAATGTATAGTAAAACTTTAAAAGCTACTTTTAACAAACAATTAAAAAAATTATGATTTTTATTTATTAAAATACGAGGAAACATCACAACTCCATGATGTTTTAAGGCATGCGTCGTATGCCGAAAGTTCGATTGATCCAATGTTTGATTTATATAATACTACAAGAGATGAATGTAATAAACGTCAAGGTGGTAACACTCTAAGTAGTGAACCCGGGAGTATGGTCTTATAAACTTTTTATCCATCATGATTCCACAAGATTTTAAAATTTTTGACTTGTTGGCTTGGTGGAAAGATAAGGAAGATCAATTTCCCATCCTATTCACCATGGACCCAGATTTACTAACTGTCCAAGCTTCCACGATAGCTTCAGAATCTGCTTTTTCTGTTAGTGATAGAGTTATATCAATAAGACGAACTCGACTCACTCTACAAGCGGTTGAAATGTCAATTTGCTTAAAAGATTATTTAGATGCCACGGAAAGGGTACAAGAGAAACGCTCATTTGAAGGAGAATTAGAATACGAAGCAGAATTATACGAGGATGAGGTAGAGAGTGGATTAACATCCGGAACGACCGATGATGAAGCAGCATATGATGACTACCTTCGTAATAGTTCTGGTTCTGGTGGCAAAGAATAAACATACAAGTATGTAACGGACGAACGGAGAAACGAATATGCTAAATGTTTAGTTTTTAAAAATTATTATTAAACTTGTATGTTGTTAAAATTGTATAAATGTTTTGCAGGATTAGTTTTTGTCACTTAACACTTGGTTTTTCTCTCACACTCACTTATGTAGCACTTAGATCAGATGAAGAAGAGTCTATTCTAAGAGTTGATAATAATATAATAAGTAACAATGAACACGAAAAGATAATGTTCAAGGTACTTGCATATATTGCTTCTCAACTCAAAGTGCTACAAGACTCTTACAAGCATGGTTCGTGAGTTACAATAAGAAACTATATATAATACTACCTACAGCCGGATATACTTTGATACCAGCTAGGATCCTATAACTAAAGCAAATACTACAGTGCTAAAGTTAAGGTATCTTAGATAAGGTCTTATTTAAGATATGGTAGTCATGACATGTCCATGACTTACCTTTTTTCACTAACTAAAGTTGGCAACTGTGCTATCTAACAAATGGTGAACAGTATAATAAAGTAAGGTCAACTACATGGCTTTTGAGAAAGCACTATGCAGTATCTCAGAGGTCTACAGTGGATTGTCAGAGACCATACTTATGTCTACTGGTTCATAGCAGTGTCTTACGAAGGTTAAGTGGCTTCGGAAGAACTTGTTCTTCCGAAGCCATTTATACTTCGGAAGAGGCTACTTCTTTCGAGGCTTGAGGACTTCTACTTTTCTTCATACTTTGAAAGTAATATTCTGATCTTTACTTATTAGACTTGATCTTCAGAAGTGAATACTTTTGTCTTTGGAAGTAAAGTTTGTCTTCAGAAGTTGATCTTTTACTTAAACTTCAAAATAAACTCTATTTCCTTCGGAAGTCCATATTTAGCTTCGGAAGTCTTTTGTTAACTTCACCAAAATAGACTAAGTGAAATGGTTTTGGTTGCACTAGCCTTCTATTTAATCCAACAAACTCCCCCTAGGCTGATGCTACCAAACTTCACTTTTTCTTGCTTCTAAAAGCTTTCAGCACTAAGGAAAGCATATATTTGTCTGTCTCTTTGTTCTTCCCGGAAGTAGTGCTAAGAAACTTGTATAGATCTTTAGTTGACAGGAATTCTAGTCTGTCACCCTGAATGATGTGCACCCTTTGTTGGGTCCCTCTGAAAAGAGTAAGTTGATGGGAGCTATAATCATATTCCCATCTAACTATAGGTTCCAATTTAGGACCCTCCACCATCTGTAGAAAGATTGTGCCTTTGGTAGGAGATCTATCCTTTTCTTCCTTTCTTCTCAATTTCAACTCTTCTTTAATCTTAGCTTTTGTAGTTAACTCAGCAAAATGAAGACTGCTGAGATGATTTTCTGATGTGAGCAACAGTTTTAGAGTTGGAGGGATTAGAGAATGGTTTCTCTGCTAACTTAGCAATGTCAAACCTGCTAGAGTGCAGCAGAGAGGAGGCATTCAGCCTGTTGATTTCTCCATTCTCTCTTTCCATAACAAAGTTATAAGAGGGTTCATTGAACCTCTACTGGATTATTTTCTTTCTAGGCGCAAGAGGCTGACTAGGAATCTTGTCCTCTTTCTTTGTATCCAGTAAAGTCACTAGCTTCCTTCTTAGTCTCTTCTCTTCATCATTTAATGAGTCTGAGTTGAGGCCTAGAAGTCTAGCATCATGGTCCAGTGTTCCTCTAGAAAAATCAAGGAATTGATCTCTTGTGAGGGAACGTGAAGATCCATCAACATAGGTTTGTTTGACAGAGTCTTCCTCACAGGAGATGTCGCTCAAGGTTGTGCAGTTGGTGAGCTTTGTCTTGATTGGCTTAAACTCCTCTAGGGAGAGATGTTTGGAAGGCTGAGGTGATGGTTTGGAAGGTTGTACGGTAGGTTGTGGTGTAGTGGTTCTGGGAAGTGTTTTCGGTTGAAGGATGGGTAGTTTGGTGGTTAAGGTGAGGAAGTGGGTAAGGTAATGGTGTGGGTTCAGGAGTGTAGGGTTCAGTTTTGATGGTGAATGGATAGGGAATTGGTTTTGGTTGGGGTTGAGTTGTTGGTGTGAAGGTCATCCCCTATACCCTTCTATACATCTCTCTCCTTTTGCCTAAATGAATGTCAGCCTTGATTTCACTGATAATTCATTGGAGTGTCTTTTTAGACATGGGTCCCACTGCTTTCCAGAGAAGCCGTGAGCCCAGAGATAGTCTTTCATCCAGGATTTCTCACCTATCTTCTTGGTTACAGTGACCCTTGTTTCTTCTTCCTCTTATTCTTCTCCCTCAACTTCTCTCTTGTAGCTCTTTTCTCTCTTTCTCCAGTTGATCTTGCTCTTTTTTGAAGAGCCATATGATCATTTCATCATTATGTGGAGATAGCTCTTGAAGAGAGAAACCTCTGGAGGTTAGGAAAGCTATCCTTTCCCTCCTAAGCTGCATGTCAGCTTCCCTCTGTTCTTTTTCTCTTTCTTCCTCTAAGGCTAACCATGCTGCTTCCTTCTACTATTTATTCTGCAGCCTGGTTGTCTTTTCCTGTTACACCAACTCCTCTAATGGTAGCAGGAGTATGTCTTCATTGGCCGCTCCAAGCTTGATGAGATGATCAATGATCTCTGCTCTCTTCTTGTTGTTGACTGCCTCCTGGTTGGCTGCAGCTGCTTTGGTAGTGGCAGCTAACAGCTTCCCAGCTGCAAGTCTCCCTTTTCTTTTAAGCTTTTCAATCTTCTCCTCTTCCTGAAGCTCTTCCGTAGTAATTTTCTTCTTTCCTTTGTTATCTTTTGAAGTGCTTGACTTTGGTGGTTCTTGGAAAGTGGATTCAGATTGTGAGAGAGGTAGAGAGGGTGTCTGAGCTAGAGGTTGATCCAGAAAGTCCTCACTATTCACCTCAGATGCTAGCTCTAGAATTGCATCTGTGATGATTAGATCCTTGGATAGTGAGAACAGTCCTTCCGTAGCTTCCATTCAGCTTCGGAAGATTCAACTTGTTCTTCCGAGGCTTTGACTTCAGCTTCGGAAGTTTGAGGGAGTGCAGTTTCTATCCCAACTATTTCAGTTGCTGGGCCATCAGTCGTTATTTCCCCTTCGAATTGAATCTCATGTTTCATTTGGACCTTAGGTTGACCAACTTCTTCCACAGTGGTAGAAGGTGCACTTAGCCTCTGAAGCTCTTCAGCTCCAAAGTACATCATGGCTGCATCAGGGCATGGCTGCATCAGGGTATGGCTGATCAAAAGAGGATCTCAATAGAAACTCGGAGAAGAGTCTGTAGAAATCTCTGAGCATCCTTGGGTCAATTGTAGTAAAACTTGGGATGGCTTAGAAAAAGTTATAATGGGAGCCGAATTTTTAAAAGTTGAAGTTTGGCTCAATGGTTCCTCAGATGTTTGTCTCTGAACACTCTCCCCCTTTTGATAGCATCATCTTGAGAGCTAGATGAGCTGGAGGAAGTGGTCAAGGAGACCTGAATGGCTACATGCCTAACAGATCTCTCAATCTGTTTCTCAGCTAGTTGAGCCTTGAGATTGTCAATCTCAAGTTGCTGAGTGGCAAACCTTTCTTCTAATGTCCTAACCTTCGATTCAAGGTTTGAGAATTTAGATAGTAGGTCTTGAATGAGGAGTTGCATTCTTCTTTCATCTTCTTTTGAAGAATCATGGGGAGATGAGGTAACATACCTAGTATGTTCAGCCTCACCACCAGATGTGGTTTCTTGGCACCCTGGTTTCCCTTTCTTAATGATGTCTCTTTCAGAGTCATCAAAAGGCATGGTTGCCACAGATTCAGTCTCAGAGATGTTACCACTATCCATAGGGTCCATTGAGGCACTTCTGTAGTGGCAGCTGAATCTGCATGAGTCCCCTCCATATTAGTGGGACTCACCTCAGTAAAGGTTTGCTGATAGGGGCTAGAGATAAGAGGTCTCTCTAGGCTCTGTTGATCTTTGAGAGAGTGTTGTAGATCAAATTCATTGTCATGTAGGGACATAATCTCTTCATCAGTTTTGAAGAGAAGGTTAGTGAAAGATAAGGAGGTTAAACCTACTAATCCAGGACCTTGATTAATGTCTACAGGCATTGAGCTTCTAATGGGGCTGTCCTTTGTTGGCTGCTCAAAGGAGTATAGATACTCACCCTGAGGGATGTTGGTTTGGGTTTCGGGCTGTTGGTTTGGGTTTTAGGCTCATGGGTTTGAGACTGAGGAGACTCAAGACCCATATTGAGGTCATATGAGAAGGATGGTGAGACCTCAAACTGAGTGGAAGCCTATTGTTCCACTCTAGTCTTTTTGGATTAAACAGGAGGAGCTTGTTCAATCAAAGTAGATTGAACAAAGGTTCATTTGGGGCGTCTTTGGTATGTGATGGTGATAGGGTGAGAAGGCAGAGTTGGCATTATGGGGCAGTTGCTGGTGTGGGTTCATCACCTGTAGGGCAAACAAGGATGTCACCAGGAGCTATTGCTCAGTCATACTTGGAAGCAGAGAAGTGTACCTTCTAGTGAAGTTGGTGGATACCTTCTTCAAGGTCTTGAAGATGGTTGGCCTCATTTGAGGGACATTCAGAGCAGCTGCATAGACAAGCTGACTCTGGTCCAGCTCACAGTTGATAATGTGCTGGAGAAATCTGGGATACATAAAGAATGTGTCCGCTGTAGATTCCCATAAGATTGGTCAGCACAAATCTTGAGTACTTGAATCTGAGGCCTCTCACCATTCCATGAACTAGGCACCCTAGTTCATATGGGATTTGATCCCATCCCCCAGATTTGTTGGACAAGCAGTGAAGATCGACATGCAGTAGGAACTTCCAATTGTAAGAAAAGTTGAACTTGTAGATAGTGGACATGCTGACATCTCCTCCGTATCCTATTTGGATGTAGGTGTTGTCCAAATCTGTTTTGGGGAACTCTATAGGGGCACCCTCATCATGAAGCTCCAAATGCTCACTGATAAGTTATTTAGTAATGACCAACTCTTGGCCACAAATTTTGGATCGTATTACACGAACCCCATTTAGGGTTTAAATCTGACCATTATCCTAAAATTTAGCCATTTGATTGGAGTATACAGTGGGATTAACAGTTAGGGTTGTGTAATAGGATGATTGGGTGAGAAAGGAGATGATTTCAAAGAAGTCGGCATCTCTTGAGGAATCAAGAAGTGCAACTTGGTTGTGCTAAGGGTTGAGTGACATTTGAGAAAGGTGAATGTGAATGAGTTTGAGCTTGGGTGAATGGGAGTGAAGGAAACTTTTAGGTCAGTAAAAATGAGGTAAGAAGATGAAAGTGAATAGTCGAGATTATTTAAAATAAGGTGAAATGGCGGTAATGGGGTTAGGATAAGGTGATGTGATGTTTTAATTCAGTAAATAATCCAACATCATTAACAAAATCTTTATTTTTACAGTGTGGGGCCCAAGAGATTTCCGTTACACAGTAAAATCTCTCTTCCGAATATAATCATTTCTGAAGGTAATTTGTCTTCCGAAGGCAATTCCTACTTCCGAAGGCAAATCGATGCTTACGAGAGTAAAGATTGTTTTCTGAATGGAGAGTTTTATAAGTTACGAAAGTAGATCTGATATGTAATCAATCGCTTCTTCTGATACTAAAAACTCTTCTGAGAAGAAAATTATCCTTGGAGAAATTTTGCTTCAAAAATATGTAAAATATCTTCCGAGGGTAATTACTCTTCGGAAGAATTTATACTCAGATAAAATTTCAGAGAGAGACCTTTTGTAACAGGGCTTAGATTGTATTGACATAAGACATTAAATTTTCAAAAAGGTTTTCAAAAGAGGTGAGCTAATCAATATTTATCATCCTAATAGCTGTAATGAGATTTTTAAATCTCTGTTCATCAAAAGCTTTGGTGAACAAGTTAGCATATTGTTCATTTGAATCAACTTTGATTAGCTTGATTAGATTTTTCTCATGAATATCTTTAATGAAATGATACCTGATATCAATATGATTTTTCTTGGGTGCTTCACCAGATTTTAAGTGATGGAGATAGCATTGTTTTTGTCAATATGGATAGGAGTGCTCATAAAGTTGAATCCATAGTCTAACATCTAGTTCTGAATCCACAGCAGCTGAGCCCAGCAGCTTGCAGTAGTAATGTATTCAGCTTCAGCAGTTGATGTAGAGACACAAGATTGTTTCTTGCTTTGCAATGAGATGATCCTTCCACCAAGAAATTGACATCCTCCTGATGGTGATTTCTTGTCAATGATGCAGTCACCATAGTCATTGTCAAAGTATCCATAGAGATTAAAATCACTATTCCTTAGATACTAGAGACCTAGTTTAGGTGCTCCTTAGAGGTATTTGAGGATTCTCTTGGCAGCAGCTAGGTGAGACACCTTTGGAGCAGCTTGATATCTTACACAAATGCAAGTTGCATACATGATGTCAGGTCTACTAGCTGTGAGATACATCAGAAAACCAATAATTACCCTATACTGATGTTGATCAGTATCCTCCCCCTCAAGGTCAGGACAAAGATTATGGTTTCTGGGTATGGGTGTCTTGGCTAGCTTACAATCTTTCATTTCAAATCCTTATAAGATGTCATTGACATAGTTGGATTGATTTATGAAGAACCCTTCCTCAAATTGCTTCACGTGAATTCCAAGGAAAAAGTCAATTTTTCCTCTGGAACTCATGTCAAACTTCTTCTTCATAATGCTTTTAAAGTCTTTACACATTTGGTCATTTGAGGAACCAAATATGATGTCACCTATATAGACTTGAACAAGCAAAATATCCTTTCCAGAATTCTTATAAAGAGAGTCTTATCAATGGTACCTCTGGTGTAACCATTCTTTAGAAAAAACCAAGACAAAGTCTCATAACACAGCCTAGGCGCTTGTTGCAGCCCATATAAAGCTTTCTCCAATTTGCACACATAGTTGGGGTGTTGTGGGTTTTCAAATCCTGAGGCTGGCACATGTAGACTTCCCTATCTATATCCCCATATATAAGGCACAATTGACATCAAGTTGGTAGATAGTGAAATTCTTGGATGCAGCATAAGAAGGAAGATCCTAACTGCCTCACGTCTTGCAAAAAGGTGCAAAGACATCAATATAATTGATTTCTTCCTCTTGGGTGTATCCTTGAACCACTAGTCTTGCCTTGTTCTTGATAATCAAGCCTCTATCATCTCTCTTGTTTTTAAAAAACCATTTTGTGCCTATGGGTACTTGACCGGATGGTAGCGGACATAGGTCAAACCTTTTGTCTTTGGAATTGAAGCAGCTCTTCTTGCATTGTTTAAACCCAACTACTATCTTTCAAGGAATCTTCTACCTTCTTGGGTTCCATCTGAGATAAGAAGCATGAGTACAAGCAGACATTCCCATGATGTGTCTGTCCTCTTGTTCTCACACCTTCAGAGACATCCCCTATGATGTTCTCAGTTGGATGAGTGTTATGAATCCTTAGATGAGGAATTACTTCTAGCTGCAAAGATAGATCCAGATTGGACATATTTTGCTCAGGAGCTAGAACACTTTGTCCAGCTGTTGTTTTAAGTTCATTCAATGAGGATTGATTGAATGAAAGAGAAACATCATCAATTGTGGCTGTGAAGAAGCATTAATAGTTTCCTATTCCTTGAAGATGCTACTTCCATCAGCTTGGTGTTGTACAGGCTCACTAGATGAACTATTAGGATCAATGGGTGAGTTACTGATTGAAGTTCCACTATCTCTTGAGATGGTTATCCTGTCAGATCTACCAATAGTGGAAGCTTGGATATTTTTAGCTCTTGGAGAAATTGAAATAGGTCTGGGTAACTCAGACAATTCATTATCTTTAGAATTTCTTTGAGTACCTATTTCAGCTGAAACATTCTCACAAGATAGTTTAGAATAGTTTGGAAACAATTCTAAATCAAAGATATGATCAGGTCCATTCCCCCTAACACAGGAGTGTGCTCATTAACAACTATGTTGGATGATTCCTCAAATTGTTGATTCTTGATGTTGTATACTCTATAAGCTTTAGAGCTAGAAGAGTATCCAACAAAGATAGCGTCATCCGACTTTTCAGCAAATTTTGCCAAATTGTCCTTTATGTTAAGTATGGTACACCTGCTGCCAAAGGACCTTAGAAAGCCAATGAATGGTGACCTCTTGTTCCATAGCTCATAAGGGGTTTTTCCATGTGGTTTAACTACAAGAACCCTGTTCTGCACATAGCATGCAGTGCTCACTGCCTCTGCCCAGAATGTTAGAGGTAGTTTGGAAACAGGTAACATAGTTCGAGCAACCTCAATAAGTGTCATGTTCCTCCTATCAGCAACACCATTTTGTTGAGGAGTTCTAGGAGCACTGTATTGTTTGGCAATCACTTTTGAGTTATAGAATGAGTCAAGAATAAAGTTCTTAAACTCAGTCCCTTGATCACTTCTAATTATTTTAACCTTGTGATCAATTTGATTTTTATCTTAAGAATAAAAGATCTTAGTGTTTCAGTAGTTTCATCTTTAGTTCTTAAAAAGAATACCCATGTAAATCTTGTAAAATCATCAACGATCACTAGGCAGTATGATTTCCTTCTAATGCTCATTATACTTGTTGGACCAAATAGATCCATGCGCAATAAGTGTAATGGAATGGTGATGGAGTTAACAACTTTGGATTTATGAGATGTCCTTTGTTGCTTCCCTTTCAGGCATGCAACACAGTTATCTTTATAGAAAAATTTATTTTTAGGCAAACCATGTACCAATTTATTTTTAGCCAATTTATTCATTGTCTTAAATTACACATGACACATTCGTATATGCCATAGTGTTGACTCATCACTATCAGCTTTGGAAAGAAAGCATGATACTTCACCCATTAGGGAAGCATTGTTCATATCAAGGTTGTACATATCCCCTTCCTAGGAGATCTAAGAACCACCAATTCCAGAGGAATTGTCATCCCTGGTTTGAGGATAATGGACTCATGTTTGTGAAAAGCATTTGGTGCTTTGGATCACAAAACTGAGAAACACTTCACAGATTGTGTTCAAGATACTTGACAAAGTGAACTTTGTCAACTTTTAATTTTCATTGGATATACTTCCTTTGCCAGAAATATATCCTCCGGCCTCACCTCCAAACTGGACAGAACCTCCATCATAATGTTGAAATTATTGAAGGAGAGATCTGTTCTTTGTCATGTGCCTGGAGCATCCACTGTCCACAATCCAAATGTTGTTATATTTGTCATATGGATGTCCCTGCACATAAGATGAGATGATTAGTTTTGATTAGAAACCTAAGCCTTGTTGGTCTTGGGTTCTTTCAATGATAGTGACATAATTGAACCAAAAGTTAAACATGAGGGTTCAATGGATGTCTTTAAGGAAGAGGTTTGGGTTGCAGCATCTTTCTTGATATTCCAATCTATCTTTTGGTTGATCATGGAAGATATGCTTGTTGAAGCTTTTGCAACATGGCATTCTTCCGAAGCTTCTTTCTTTTCGGAAGAAGCCTTCACTACCTTTCTTTCGAAGCAGTCTTCTTTTGGGATGGTTTCAAGGGAACTTTCTTGTTCTTTGGAATTTTAACAGCTTTAGCTTCCGAAGCCATTTTCCCTTCGGAAGAAGGATTTTCTTTCGAAAGCAACCTTGCTTTGGAAACCAGCTTTCCCTTTTTTATCACTTGAACCATTTGATAAGGTCCAAATGAGAAACCTTTCCTGACTCCTTCCTTTCTAACATTATTTGCATAATGTGTGCTAGCAGGATTATAGTAACAATCTTTAGCCATGTGGTTTTGCAGACCACACATTATGCATGCAATGTTAGTCTTTTGGGAATGTGAGGATTGTTGTTTCTTGTGTTTTTTCCCTTTAACTTTTGATCCTTTGGTAGGAACGGAGTGCTGGTACTACACTCCTTTCTTGAATCCGAAGTACCTACCACTTGGAATCCAGTTGAGATGAATACACTCTTTTGTTTTGGATCAATCATCAGCTTGGACTCAGCCACCTTCTTGGCAGTTTTTCTTGTAGCTTTAGCTCTGCTTCTTCTGGCTTTGATGGTTAGCATTTGATCTTCACTAGGAGAGGTAGGCTGATTTACCTATTTCTTCCTTGTGGTGGCCTCTATTATTGCATCATTCTTCAACTCAAATGAAGATAGGTCAAAGGATGGGACCTCTTGCTCTTCAGTACCACATCTAGGTTGTCTTATGGACTCATAAGAATATGGTGGAGCAATTTCATTGGTCCCCAACCCTCCTTTGTTTTGATAACAAATTTGGAGTGGGAGGCTGATGCAATAATAGCTTGGAAGTTTTGCTCAGAGATAGCATACTTCCTGGCTTGAGCCTCAGTAGTAACAAGTTGGGTTTGAGCCTCAGACAATTTGGATATTAAATCGTTTATTTGAGTCTTGTAGTTTGTGTGTTTATGTTTTAATAAGGACACAGTTTTCTCCAACTCTTCAATTTATCTTTGTTAGTCAGATTCAGCCCTTTTAAAATTAGATTTCAAGATATTTAAAGACTCAATATCAGATTTAGTTACCATATTGTAGTCTTGATATAGTTTAACCTTAGCAATACAGGCAGGAGTACAAAGATGTTCATATACCTTGTTATCATCTGTTCCAGCCATGAGTGTTTGAGCAGGAGTCACATCTTGTACCATGAAGCTCCAGTCAACTTCTTAAGCCATTGCAGGTGTTTTTTCCAGTGGGCTTTGATGTAGAGGGATGTGTGGACGCCTGTGGGGTTCTTGGATTTGTCTAAGGAGCCTTGCATTCCCATGCAAAGTGATCAAGTTGGTTACAGTTGTAACATTTGGCCTTGGTTTTGTCAAAACCAAACTTGCTGTTAATTAGGTTTTGAGGGAATTGCCTTTCGGTTCTCTTGAAGAACTTCTTCGTTTGTAGGTTAAAAGAGCCATTTGTTGGACAATGTCCACATACTCTACATCATCTGGACTGAAGCACTCTAGATCATCAAAGCAGTACTGAAAATCACTAGAGTGTCCACTTCCTGAACAAAGGCACAGTTGTCCTAAAAGGAACTATGATGAATCTGGTGAGACCTTGGAGTCTTAGGAAAGGTGATGTATGGTCCAGATGAGCAGGATAGCCGCTGGTTGTAAGTCAGGTAGTGCTGAGGTTGTATGGGTCCTAAGCCTTCAGTAACCATCAAAGTGTTTCTAGCAGGAAGACTTAGGGGTCTGCTTGTCTGATGGCCCCTCTTGCTCTCTATCTCCAGACGATAAGATTCTCTGTCCTCTTGATAGAGACACAGTAGAATGTCCACTCATTTGGAAGAGCACTCATGAACTTTCTTGTGACGCCTCTAAGTTCAGGAGTGATTCCCACAGACTGCAGAGAAGAAATAAGATCCATGTATCTGAAATACTGCGGGCTGAGAGACTCTCTAGCAATATAGGTGAAGTTCTCGAACTGCTACTTCAGTGAGTCCTTCTTGGAGTCATTGGAGCTTGAATACATTTGAGCAAGTGCATC
Organism: Flaveria trinervia; assembly: GCA_025506515.1. NCBI lineage: Eukaryota > Viridiplantae > Streptophyta > Magnoliopsida > Asterales > Asteraceae > Flaveria > Flaveria trinervia. Next base: position 62,538,736 of record CM046451.1, read on the forward strand.
AAACAGTTCTTTGGCAGACTTGCAATGCTCAAACCCTACCATGATGGAGTTAGGCATTGCAGTCATAAGAATAGTCATTGCATTGTTGTCAATGTCCATCATCTTCCGGTTCTCATCAGAGTAATCTTCAACAGTCTTCTCTATCATAGCACCGTTTCCACCAAGTGCTGCCACCTTGGGTTTATATGGGCCATTGACAATATAATACCATATTTTGCTGTCTTGGTACCTCATGAGGCCTTCCATGCGTCTGCTCCATGAGAAGTTTTTCAGTGTCACACCCCGACCGACGGCGGAAATATCGGGGAAGATGAATGTGAAACGATTGTTCATAGCACATGGAACTAAATTAGTTGGAATAATATTAAATACCATTTTTCATTGAACAATACAAGTCAATTAAGTCAATATACAAAAATATAACCAACAACATAAGATGTTTAATTTATCTAAGTCCAAGTCCTATATGAGCAAAAAGAGTTCTTCAAGTATCAAACCTAAAACATGTTAAAAATAAAGTGTCAACTTTGAAAGTTGATGAGTTTCCATGGGTTAAACATACATATATATAAAAAGATTTACAAGCAGCAATTCATGTCAATTGTTATGAATTATGCAAGTTTATAGAACACATATAGTTACAACCAAACCTCGACTTGATTACAAGTTTATAAGATTGACTAAGTGTACTTGGTTCCCACGATGAACAAGTCATATGTCATCAGGAGCCAACAATACATCGCTTTAGCACCAAATAGGCTTGTCAGTCCCAAAGATCTAAGACGTCGCCAGGGTAGCAATAGTTAATGATTGTAAACAAACTATGTATCTCATATAGCACTCACAATAATACTAATAACATGACAGAAAGGTAAATATGAATTGCATGTGAATTTACAAGTGTAAGTTTATAAGGTTAACATGTTTCACCCTAAAAGGTGTGAAATAAAGTAAAAGAGAGCATGGAGAACTCACATGGAAGACTCACAAGTATAGTGATGGTTGTAGAGTACATAAGAAAGCTTGGATGTCAAGAGTCAAAGGTGATGTCCTAAATGATAAAAAAAACAATAACTTGAGTTTGGAATTCATTACAAGAAGTTGGATGTTTAGAGAATGCTACAGTAAAAGGTAGATTGAAAAAGGATTATTGCATCAATTTTAGATTCTGGACAGAATGTTTGGTATGTGTTTGAACAATGTTTAAAAACAGAAAACAATTTCATAAAGTTATAAAAAATTATACTTGACTAGTTCAAAGTCTCCCCACAACTTTCATTCAGACACAATTTTATGAAATGATTTTAAATAGGTCAAACAAGCAGCACAAGACAGAAGGTGCTAAATGCGCACTTATCTTGTGAAGGCTATTGTTGAGTTGTTCGATTGAGTTTAAAGAAGTATAAACTGTCGTTAAAAGGGTAATTCAATAAACTTAACATTGGAGTCTGATTTTACCCAAATTTATTTTTTTATGATCAATTTATGTTTGGTTGAAGTAAGGCACTTATCTTCACTTTTAAAATCGTTAAAGCATGAAAGAGTTAGAACATTTTATTATGTCAATATATGGTATATTAGTATTCATTTGAGTTATAAAAATATTCTAAGACGTTGGCATAGCCATCATTTAGAACAATAATCTTGTGGAATAACCGAATGCGGTGACATAGCCGTCCATATGCAAACAGGATTCTTTGTTTATGTTAGTGTGTTGTTAGCTTAATTTAGGAATGTTAGTGATTGTTATAAGGTTAGTGATTATTAAAATGTTAATGAACAAATGATAATGATTAAAATAAAAAAAGATTTGGTAGAAAAAAGAACAATAGTAAGAACATAAAGTCATGAGAACAATTGGATGTTAGGATGAATGAAATGTATAATATAAAAGCTGTTGGATCAAGAAGAAGGCTAATGCAACCAAAACTAGATCACTTAAGTTATTTTGGTGCTGCATGCAAAGGCTTCCGAAACTTGTCATGGAACTTCCGATGGTTGTAGTGTTCTTCCGAAGACAAAGGAAATGTTCAACTTCCGAAGACAGAACTCTACTTCCGAAGACAAATGCATACTTCCGAAGTTCAAGAATTAGAAGAATAAAGTAAAGACCACTTCTGAAGTATGATGAATAGAGGAAGTCTCCAAGTCTTGGAAGAAGCAGCCTCTTCCGAAGTATAAAGTGGCTTCGGAAGTACTTACTCTTCCGAAGCCATTTAACCTTCGGAAGACACTGTTATGACCAGTGGACACAAGTATGGTCTCTGACACTCCGCTGCAGACTTCTGATACAGCATGGCTTCTTCCTAAAGAACCATGTTGTTGACCATACTTTATTCCACTGTTTACCTTTCATGATAGTATAGTTGCCATCTTTAGTTGGTGACAAAAGGTAAGTCAGGGACATGTCCTGAATACCAAATATCAGATAAGACTTTATCTAAGATACCTTAGCTATAGTCTTGTAGTATAGGCTTTAGCTAAAGGATCACAGCTGGTATCAAAGTATATCCAGCTGTAGATAGTATTATATATAGGTTCTCCTTGTAACTCATAGAAATAACATTCTGCTTGTAAAAGTCTTTGTATCTTGAGTTGAGAATCAATATATAAAAGTATCTTGAAATTATCTTTCTGTATTCTTAGTTACTTTTCATATTGTGATCAACTCTTATTGATTCTTACCCTAGTGTGATTCTAGGTGAGTTTGAGAGAAAACCTTGTGTTTAAGTGACAAACACCGATCCTGCAATTGGTATCAGAGCTTCTCAAGCTCTTGATTGCGTGATCTAACCATCCAAATCAACATGTTTTCACTCCTCCCTACCACCCACTCCCTCAAATGGCCCTCAACAAATCTGAAGTAGAAATGGGGACGATTACCAAAGCACCAATCATCACCCCTGAAAACTTCAGGTCTTGGAGTAAAAGAATGGAAGGCTTCATAAGATACCAAGACAGAAAAATGTGGAACTCGATTGTCAATGGACCGTACAAGCAAAAGGTGGCTTCACCTGGTGGAAACGGTGCCATGATAGAAAAAGCTATCGAGGACTATTTTGATGACGACAGAAAGAAGATGGACATCGATAGCAATGCTATGACTATTCTCATGACTGCAATACCGAACACTATTATGGTGGGGTTTGAGCATTGCAAGACTGCCAAAGAATTGTTTGATGCACTTGCTCAGATGTATTCTTGCTCACCTGGTCCCTACATCACTTATCCCGAGACTCCAAGGTCTCAACAGGCTCACACAATCCCTTCCAGGAAAGTTGTGCCTTTGTCTCAGGAGGTGGACACTCAGGAGATTTTCAATACTACTTTGATGATCTTGAGTGCTTCAGCCCAGATGACGTAGAGTACGTGGACATTGTCCAGCAAATGGCTCTCTTAACTTACAGAGCAAGAAGTTCTTTAAGAGAACTGGAAGGCATTTCCCTACCAGCAAGTTCGGGTTTGAGAAGACCAGGGCAAAATGTTACAACTGTAACCAACTGGGTCATTTTGCAAGGGAATACAAGGCTCCCAACCAATCCGGGACCCCCACAGCCTCCACACATCCCTCAACATCAAAGCCCACTGAGAAGTCAACTGAGACAGCCGCAATGGCTCAAGAAGTTGACTGGAGCTTCATGGTACAGGATGTGACTCCTACTCAAGCTCTCATGGCCGGAACAGATGATGCCTAGGTATATGAACATCTCTGCACTCCAGCCTATATAGCTAAGTTAAACTCTATCAGGATTACAATATGAAATCAGATCTGACATTGAGTCTTTAAATATTCTAAAATCAGATTTTAAAAGAGCTGAATCTGACTATTAAAAGAAAATTGATGAGTTGGAGAAAACTGTATCTCTTTTGAAACATGAACACACCAACTACAAGACTCAAATCAAGGATCTGATATCCAAATTGTCTAAGGCTCAAGCCCAGCTTGTCACTTCTGAGGCTCAGGCCAGGAAGCATGCTATCTCTGAGCAAAACTTCCAAGCTATTCTTGCATCATCCTCCCATTCCAACTCTGTTATCAGAAGAAAGAAGGGTTGGGAACCGATGAAATTGCTCCACCACATTCCTATGAGTCTGTCAGACAGCCAAGATGTGGTACTAAAGAGCAAGAGGTTCCAACTGCTGACCCTTTCTTTCCAGAGTTAAAGGATAGGCAACAATAGTGGCCACCACAGGGAAGGATAGGTAGATAACCCATCGCCTCCTATGATGATCAAATCCTAACCACCAAAGCTAGAAGAAGCAGAGCTAAAGCTGCTAGGAAAGCTGCTAGGAAAACTGCTAAGAAATGGCTGAATCCAAACTGAAAATTGACCCCAAACAGAAGGGTGTCTTTGTTTCAACTGGTTTCCAAGTGTTAGATACTTCTGATTCAGGAAAGAATGTAATACCAGCATTCCTGTCCTACCAAAGGATCATAAGTTAAAGGGAAAAGTTGCTGACAAAGAAAAGAAAACCAATAAACAGCAACCCTCACTTTCCCAAAAGTCTAACATCGCATGCATCATGTGTGGCTTGTAAAATCATATGGCAAAAGATTGTTACTACAATCCTGCAAGCACACATTATGCAAATAATGTTAGAATAGAAGGAGTCAGGGAAGGTTTCACATTTGGATCCTTCCATACGGTTCAAGAGTTGAAGAAGGGAAGCTAGTTTTCAAAGCCAAGTTGCTTTCGAGAAGAAATTCCTTCTTACGAAGCAAAAATGGCTTCGGAAGCAAAAGCTACTAAGGTTCGGACGAACAAAAACCTCCCTTGAAACCATCCCAGAAGAAGACTGCTTCGGAAGAAAAGGTGTGAGGACTTCTTCTGAAAAGAAAGAAGCTTTGGAAGAAGACCATGCTGCAAAAGCTTCAACAAGCTCATCCTCCAAGATCATCCAACGGTGGACTGGAAGATCAAGGAAGATGCTGCAGCCCAAACCTCTTCCTCAAAGACCTCTGTTGAACCCCCATGCATATCATTTGGTTCACTCATGTCATTACCTTGGAAGAACCCAAGACAATAAAGCTTGGGTTTCCAAACAAAACTAAATTTCATCTTATGTGCAGGAACATCCATTTGACAAGAACAACAATGTATGGATTGTAGATAGTGGATGCTCCAGGCACATGACAGGGAACAGACATCTCCTTCAACAATTTCAATATTATGATGGAGGTCCTGTCCAGTTTGGAGGCGAGGCCGGAGGATATATTTCTGGCAGAGGGAGTATATCCAATGGTATGTTAATAGTTGACAAAGTTAACTTTGTCAAACAGCTTGAACATAATCTGTTAAGTGTTTCTTAATTCTGTGATCAAAAGCACCAAATGCTTTTCACAGAACATGAGTGCATTATCCTCAAACCAGGGATGACAATTCCTCGGAATTGGTGCTTCTTAGATTTCCCAGGAAAGGGGATATGTACAAGCTTGATATGAACAATGCTTCCCCAATGGGTGAAGTATCATGCTTTCTTTCTAAAGCTGATAGTGATGAGTCAACACTGTGGCATAAACGTATGTGTCATGTAAATTTTAAGACAATGAACAAATTGGCTAAAAATAACTTGGTACATGGTTTGCCTAAAAAGGAGTTTTTCTGCAAAGACAACTGTGTTGCATGCCTGAAAGGGAAACAACACAGGACATCTCATAAATCCAAATGTGTTAACTCTATCACTACTCCATTGCACTTATTGCACATGGATCTTTTTGGTCCCACAAGTATAATGAGCATTGGAAGGAAATCATATTTCCTTGTGATAGTTGATGATTTTACAAGATTCACATGGGTATTCTTTTTAAGAACTAAAGATGAAACTGCTGAAACGTTAAAATCTTTTATTCTTAAAATAGAAAATCAAATTGATCACAAGGTTAAAATAATTAGATGTGATCAAGGGACTGAGTTTAAGAACTTCATTCTTGACTCATTCTGTAACTCAAAAGGGATTGCCAGACAATATAGTGCTCCCAGAACTCCTCAACAAAACGGTGTTGCTGAGAGGAGGAATAGGACACTTATTGAGGCTGCTCGAACTATGATAGCTGATTCAAAGCTACCTCTAACATTCTGGGCAGAGGCAGTCAGCACTGCATGCTATGTGCAGAACAGAGTTCTTGTAGTTAAGCCCCATGGAAAACCCCCTTATGAGCTATGGAACAAGAGGCCACCATTCATTGGCTTTCTAAGGTCCTTTGGCAGCAGGTGTACCATACTTGCTGAAAAGTCGGATGATGCTATCTTTGTTGGATACTCTTCTAGTTCCAAAGCTTACAGAGTATACAACATTAAGAATCAACAATTTGAGGAGTCATCTAATATAGTTGTTAATGAGCACACTCCTTGTGTTAGGGGGAATGGACCTGATCACATCTTTGATTTAGAATTGTTTCCAAACTATTCTAAACCCTCTTGTGAGAATGTTTTAGTTGGAATAGGTGCTCAAAATGATGCTGATGCTGCTGCTAATGATCAACTGTTTGAGCTTCCCAGGCCTAGACCAAATTCTCCAAGTGCTGCAATACATCAAGCTTCCACTATTCATAGATCCGACAATTTAACTATATCAAGGAATAGTGAAACTTCAACAAGTGAGTCACCTACTGAGCCTCAAAACTCATCAGGTGATCCACCACAACACCAGGAAGAAAGAGGTAGTATTCTGAAGGAACAGGCAACTGTTAATACTACCTCACAACCAACTATCGATGATGTTTCTCATTCATTCAATCAGTCCTCATTGAATGACTTTGAAACAACAGCTGGACAGAGTGTTCTAGTTTCTGAGAAGAATATGTCCAACCTGGATCTATCTCTGCAACTGGATGTGATTCCTCGTCTTAGGATTCACAACACTCATCCAACTGAGAACATCATAGGGAATGTCTCTGAGGGTGTGAGAACAAGAGGACAGACTCATCAAGGGAATGTCTGCTTGTACTCATGCTTTCTATCTCAGATGGAACCCAAGAAGGTAGAAGATGCCTTAAAAGATAGTAGCTAGATTGAATCGATGCAAGAGGAGCTGCTTCAATTCAAGAGAGAAGGTATGGAACCTATGTCCGCTACCATCTGGTTAAGTACCCATAGGCACCAAATGGGTTTTCGAAACAAGAGAGATGATAGAGGCTTGATCATCAAGAATAAGGCAAGACTTGTGGTTCAAGGATACACTCAAGAGGAAGGAATCGATTATACTGATGTCTTCGCACCAGTTGCAAGACTTGAGGCAGTTAGGATCTTCCTTGCTTATGCTGCATCCAAGGACTTCAAAGTATACCAACTTGATGTCAAGTGTGCTTTTCTATATGGAGGATATAGACAGGGAAGTCTATGTATGCCAACCTCCAGGATTTGAAGATCCACAGCACCCCAAACTGTGTGCAAATTGGATAAAGCTCTATATGGCTGCACCAAGCACCTAGGCTGTGGTATGAGACTTTGTCTCAGTTTCTTCTGAAGAATGGCTATACTAGGTACCATTGACAAGACTCTCTTCATTAGAAAGTCTGGAAAGGACATTTTGCTCGTACAAGTCTATGTCGATGACATCATATTTGGTTCCTCAAATGACCAAATGTGTAAGGACTTTGAGAGCATTATGAAAAGAAGTTTGAGATGAGCTCCATGGGAAAATGGAGTTTCCTTGGAATTCAGGTAAAGAAATGAAGGAAGGGTTCTTCATTAATCAATCTAAATATGTCTCTGACATCTTAGAAAGATTTGAGATGAAGGATTGCAAGCCTGCCAAGCACCCATACCCAGAAACCATAATCTTTGTCCTGACCTTGAGGGGGAGGATACTGATCAACATCAGTATAGGGCAATATTGGTTCTCTGATGTATATACATCAAGTAGACCTGATATCATGTTTGCTACTTGCATTTGTGCAAGATATCAGGCTGCTCCTAAGGTGTCTCACCAAGCTGCTGTTAAGAGAATCCTCAGATACCTCAAAGGAGCACCCAAACTAGGTCTCTGGTATCCCAAAAACAAGGATTTCAATCTTTATGGATACTCTGATAGTGACTACGGCGGCTGCAATATTAACAAGAAATCAACATCGGGAGGATGTCAATTTCTTGGTGGAAGGATCATCTCATGGCAATGCAAAGAAACAATCCTATGTCTCTACATCAACTGCTGAAGCTGAATACATTGCTGCTGCTAGTGCTGTGCTCAACTGCTATGGATTCAAAATCAGATGTTAGACTATGGATTCAACTTTATGAGTACTCCTATCCATATTGACAACAACAGTGCTATCTCCATTACTGAAAATCCGGTGAACACTCCAAGACTAAGCACATTGACATCAGGTATCATTTCATTAGAGACATTCATGAGAAAAATCTAATCAAGTTAATAAAGTTGATTAAATGAACAATATGCTGATCTGTTTACCAAAGCTTTTGATAACAAAGGTTTAAGTATCTCGTAACAGCTATTGGGATGATAAACATTGATTAATCTATCTCTTTTGAAAACTGTTTTAATATGTAAGTCTTGTGTCAACACAATTTAAGCCCTGTTACAAGAAATCTCTTTGAAATTTTCTAAGTGTAAATCCTTCCGAAGAAAAATTAACCTTCGGAAGACACTCTCATATCTTCCGAAGCATAATTTCTCATAGGATAACTTTCTTCTCGGAAGAATTTTTGGTCTCGGAAGAAGCGATTGATTGCATATCAGATCTACTTCCGAAACTTACAAATTCTCTATTCGGAAGCAACTCTAACCTTCGAAAGCAAGATTTGACTTCGGAAGTAAGAATTGCCTTCGGAAGACAAGTTACCTTCGGAAATGTTTACACTTGGAAGAGAGATCTCACTGTGTAACGTAAATTTCTTGGGCCCCACACTTAAAAAGCAAAGATTTGTTAATGATGTCGATTATTTAACTGATTTTTAACCTTACCGCCACTGTCATTTCATACACTAAACCATCACATCACCTTATCCTAACCCCCATTACCGCCTCTCCACAATCTTTTAAATAATATCGACTATTCACTTTCACTTTCTTACTCCTACTCAACTTTACCCAGCTCAAATCATTCCCATTCAACTTTACAAATGGCCTTCAACCCTCAGCACAACCAAGTCGCACTTCTTGATTCATCAAGAGATGCTGACTTCTCAGATATCATCTCCTTCTTAACCCAATCTTCCTACTGCACCACTCTGACTGTTAACCCCACAATTTACTCAAACCATATGTCTGAATTTTGGGCAAATGGTCATGTTGAAACCCTAAACGGGGTTCGTGTCATTCGATCGAGCATTTGTGGCCAGGAGTTGGTCATTTCTGAACAACTCATCAGGGAGCATTTTGAGCTTCATGATGAGGGCGCTCCAACGGAATTCCCCAAAGCAGACTTGGACGATTCTTATCTCCAAATGGGATATGGAGGAGACGTTAGTAGGTCAACTGTCTACAAATTTAACTTCTTGTACAAATGGAAGTTCCTACTACACGTGGTCCTTCACTGCTTGTCGAATAAATCGGAGGATGGGATCAAATCCCATTTGAACTTGGGTGCCTTGTTCATGGGTTGGTAAAACGCTCTGCTTCAACTATTCAAGATTTGTGCTGACTAACCTCATGGGAAATCTTCAGAAGGACACATTCTTCATGTATCCCAGGTTTCTCAGCATATAATCAACTGTGAGCTAGACGGAGCACGCTTGTCTGTGCAGCTGCTCTGACTGCTCCTCAGATGAGGCCGACCATCTTCAAAACTTGAAGAGAGTGTCCACCAACTTCACAGAAGAGATACTGCACTTCTTCCAGGTATGACTAAGCCAACGGCTCCTGGTGACATCCCTGTTAACCCCACAGGTGATGAACCCACACCAGCAACTACCCCCACTATGCCAACACTACCTTCTCCACCCATCACCATCACTTATCAGAGACGCCCCAAACGAACCCTTGTTCAATCTACTCTAATTGAACAAGCCCCTCCTATTTAACCAAAAAGGCTAGAGTGGAACAAAGGGCTCCCACTCAGCCTGAGGTCCAACCATCCTTCACAATTGACCTCAATATGGGTCCTGAGTCTCCTTAGTCTCAGACCCATGAGCCCATAACCCAAGCTGAAAGCCCTCAGGATGAGTCCTTATACTCTCCTGAGCAGCCAACAAGGGATAATCCCACCAGAGGCTCAATGCCTATAGACATTGACCAAAGTCCCGGGTCAGTAGGTTTACCCATCCTATCTTTCACTGACCTTTTATTTAAAACTGATGAAGAGATAACATCTCTCCATGGCAATGAAGTTGATCTACAACACACTCTCCAAGATCAACAGAGCCCGGAGAAATCCCTTATCTCTAGCCCCCATCAGCAACCAACTGAGGTGAGTCCCACTGATGTAGTTGGGACTCATGTAGATTTAGCTGCCACTACAGAAGGTGCCTCAATGGACCTTGTGGATAGTGGTAACATTTCTCAGACTGAATCTATGGCAACCGAGCCCTTTGATGACTCTAAAAGAGACATCATTGAGCATGGGAAACCAGGGTGCCAAGAAACCACATCTGGTAGTGAGGCTGAACATACTAGGTATGTTACCTCATCTTCTCGTGATTCTTTGAAAGAAGATGAGGGAAGCATGCAACTCCTCATTCAAGATCTTCTTTCTAAAGTCTCAAACCTGGAATCTCAGGTTAGGACTTTAGAGGCAAGATCTGCCACTCAGCAACTTGAGATTGACAATCTCAAGGCTCAACTAGCTGAGAAACAGACAGAGAGGTCTGTTAGGCATGTACCTATTCAGGTCTCCCTGACTTCCCTCCTCCAGCTCATCTAGCTCTCAAGATGATGCTACCAAAAAGAGGGAGAATGTTCAAAGACAAACACACAAGGAACCACAGAGCCGGCCTTCCACTTCAACATCTTCCTCTCCCATCATCTCTGCACCTGAAACATCTCAAGTCCCACTTTAGATTGATCCAAGGATGCTTAGTGATCTCTATAGACTCTTCACCAAGTTTCTGTTAAGATCTTCCTTGAGCAGCCAAGTCATGATGCTGCAATGATCTACTTTGGAGCAGAAGAACTTCAAAGGCTGACTGCACCTTCTACCACTGTGGAAGAAGTTGGTCAACCTAAGGTCCTTATGGAACCTAAGATTCAATTGAAGGGTAAATGAGAACTGATGGCCCAGCAACTGAAACAGTTGGGATAAATCTGCATCTCCTTTAACTTCCGAAGCTGAAGTTAAGCCTCGGAAGAACAAGCTGAATCTTCCGAAGCTGAGATGGAAGTTGCGGAAGGACTGTTTAAAATGTCCGAGGAATTGATCACACATATGCTATCCTGGAAATGGCATCTGAATGAGCAGCGAGGATTTTCCTTGCACCTCCATCTCAAACACCATCTCTGACTCTCTCACAATCAGAAACCTCTCTCAAAGAACCACCACAGTCAGGATTTAATGGATAAGGTAAAAGGAAGATGACTACAGAGAGATTCAGGAAGAGGAGAAGATTGAGAAACTTAAGAAGAAGGAAGCTTCAGACTAGAGTTTGCTAGCTGCCAGCACAAAAGCAGGTTGCTTCCAATCAGGAGGTTGTCATCAATAAAAGAAGAGAGCAGATCATTGACCAGCTATTGGACCAAAAGAACCAATGAGCCTGATCAGAAAAACCTCTAAGTCCCACAGACATCACAACAACTACTGAAGATTGATAAGATGTTTGACAAAGTCTGAAGATTTCAACAGCTGAAGACTAAAGTACTGAAGACTTCAAAAGCTGAAGACCAAAGTCTGAAGATCAACAGCTGAAGACTAAAGTACTGAAGACTTCAACAGCTGAAGACTAAAGTACTGAAGAATTCAACAGCTGAAGACTAAGTCTCAAGATCAACAGCTGAAGAACAAAGTACTGAAGATCAACAGCTGAAGTTCAAGTACAAGTACTGAAGCCTTCAGAGTTGTTACAACAGCTGAAGAAGCATTCTTCAGTTGTTGTGATGGTTTCCTTTCAGTAGTTTTCTTTTTGTTTCAGTATTTGTAAAACGACTGAAGAGCATGTTCTTCGGTCGTTGTAGTTTCAGTAGTTTTCTTTTCAGTAGTTGTAGTGATAGTTAACACTTAGCATTTTTGTAAGAAGATGTCAGCTGTTTGACATCTTCAGTAGTTGTGTTAACTATCAGTAGTTTGAATAAATTCTGTTAGATGTCACTATCAAGTGACATCAGCAGACGTCACATCTCCTATATAAGAGGTGTTGACCTAATTGTATTTGTGACATTTCCACGAAATCGAATATTGAATGAAATATATTTTGCAGAATTCTTTCTGTCTATAACCGTTTTTCTTACCTTGAATATCTTTTGTGTTCTTGTGAATTGGCTAATTCATTGTTTGTTCTCCGCTGCTATACTCTCAAATCAATCACACGTAGATCACTGATCCTAACAAATGGTATCAGAGCAGGTTAATCATTGATCGATCTAACAGTTGACCATTAAAACTGCTATTTGATATCTATGTTTGATTGAATTAGCTTATTTGCAAGAACTGGTTATAGATTATTGATTTTCTGCCGCTTTCGTTTATTAATTTGAGATCTCTCTTGGTTCAATTTGGTTTGTTGTGTTTTGTTCTAAATCTGTTATAGCTTAATTGAATTTGGTTGAATCTGAGATGACTACTCCTTCTAATGACCCTCACAATACCGGTTCCTCAACCAAGCCTCCGATGCTGGTTAGGACTGAGTATAACATATAGCAACGAAGGATGCTTCATCACCTGTCTATTAACAGTTCAGGTTGTTGGACACCTGTGGTACATGGACCACATAAGCCTATGGTGAATAATCCGGAAACCAATCAAATGGTTCCAAAGAAGAAGGAACAATACTCAGATGAAGATCGGAAACTGTTTGAGATTGATACTAAAGCCCATGGAATTCTGGCCATGGCATTGCCTAATGAAATCTATTCAAGGCTTATGCATCATGAAACTGCTCATGACCTCTGGAATGCACTGAAGGAACAATTCGGTGGAACAGATGAGGTCTTAGCAAACAACAGAGAAATCCTCGCCCAACAATATGAGACATTCTCTCATAGAAAGGGTGAGACACTGACTCAACAATTTGAGCATTTTTCCTGTTTGATCTCTGAGCTGAAAATGGTGAAACAGGAATACACCAACCCAGATGAATAACAGATTCCTGAGATCACTGCCTGAGAGATGGGACACATACACTATTGTCCTACGCTCTAGTGCAAATCTGGATAGCCTATCTCTCACCCAACTTCATGGGAAACTGCTTACATTCGAAAGAGAGATAGAACAGAAGAGGAAACTGTCATCATCAGGAAAGCTCACTGATGACTTTGTACCAGGGAACACTGCCTTGGTTGGTCATAAGTTAGAATATGCTGCATCTGAAAGCAATTATGATGAGCATATTGATTTCTCTTCAAACAGTTCTGATCATGCATTTGTTGGTATTGATAGTCATTCTGGCAGTAATAGTGACAATCTATGCTTCATCATGGATGATCTGAAAGGAATTGCTGATGATGATTTAGAAGAGATGGATATTCTAAGCCAAATGGCCTTAGTTAATATCAGATCTCAGAAGTTCTACAAGAGAACTGGCAGGAAATTTCCTGGACTCTCTGGCAAAACCAAAGTTGGTTTTGACAAGAGTAAGTTGAGGTGTCACAAATGCCAAAGGCTTGGACACTTGCAAGAGAATGTAGATCAACTGGATCTAACTCTTCTGCACCCTTTGTGACTTTTCCTGCACAGTCACAAAACAGAGGGCAACATCCTGCTGGTTCTGGTCATCAATCACACCCTGTATCTCCTGCATACTTTGTTCCCCAGGGTCCAATGACATATCCTTTTCCCTGTTATTACATGCCTCAGCCAAATCCGGTTCAAGCTCCAATTGCACAACAACCACATGCATTACCTGAACCTCAACCTTCCCAATCTCATCAACAAACTCAACCTCAAACACACACAGCTTTTTCACCCCAGGAGTTGTTGACTGGAGCAGTTTACCAGATGATTTGTCTGGTCATGAACAACTGTTCTCTGGTGCTGGTCAACATGGTGGTGACAGTCCTTTTGGAAATCTAGCTCTTATGGCTTTGGAGTCTGCTGATACTTCATCCTCTAATGCCTCTACACCACAGGTATCACAGGTATCCTCTGAGGCAAAAGCCAAACTATGTTCTGAAACATGCATAGCCGCATTTGCATCTATTAGAGAAGCAAATGTAGCTTTAATTAACAAGAACATTGAGCTAGAACAAACAATTTCCAAAAGCAAAGTTGAATTTGAGTCTGTGATTAATGATAAGAATGATGAGATTTACAAACTTAAATGCCAAATCACTTATGATAAGGCTAGGGAAGAGATACTTCTAGAGAAGTACAGAGACCTCAAAGAAACACTTGCAACTACCCAGGTAGAGTGTGATCGATGGGTAAATTCTTGCAAGGGTTTTGAAATGCTTCTTAGTAAGCAATCTGCTTCCAATGTGAAGTTTGGCATTGGTTATAATCACACTGCTCCTCCTACAGACTTTACTCCCAGAGCAGAGGTAGAATCTGATGGTGAAAGCAATAACCAATCCTTTTCATCATGTGATCTATTATCTGATACAGCACCATCAGAAGTAGAAGTCAACATTAATTCCTCTCAGAAACTATCAGCTGATGTTGATGGTTCAAATGCTGACACTCACATGATCACAAAGTTGATCACTCAGGTGATATTTCACAAAGTACTGAAAGTACTAAAAAGAATGTCATAACACCTGGAGAACAAGCCCAAACTACTACATGTACTAAAGGAAAGAAAACTGTAAGTAGAAAGGGTGGGAAAAACTAGAAGAAGATATCAAGAAAGCAGGTACTAAGCAAAGAAAACTGCTAGTACTGATAGCAAACTGCTGAAGAACAAGTCTTCAGTAGTTTCATCTTCTTCAGCAGATGATCAACTTAAGATGAAGAAAAAGCCATGTGAAATATGTGGCTTATTCAATCATCTTACTGATGATTGTGGTATAAAAAGGGCTCCAAACTCAAACATAATGAAAACATTAAAGAGAAAATGGATAAAATGAAAAACGAGTTTGAAATCAATTTGTACCAGCAACATCAAAACCTGTAACCCCAAATCCAAAAAGAAATCCAAAAAGAAAGGGGTTAAACAGGCAACAGCTGAGGTTGCTCAAAGAGAGATGGTACAACACAGGAACCCATCCAACTCAAGCACTAATGTGTCTGATGAGCTGAAGGCTTTATCACAAAATCAGACACAACTTGTTATGATGGTTCAACATCTATTGGGGAGAGTCAACCAATTAGATGCTCCTGTGTTGAAACCACAGAGAAGAAAATCCATGCCAAAGGAATCTTCTTCTTCACCATCTCCATCCCCTCAGGCTGTTATTCATAGCAAGTCTGTTAGTTTACCATCTGTTGATGTGAATAGACCCAAAACCAAAAAGGTTTGGGTCTCAAAAACTAACTAATTGTTTATGATTGCAGGGTTCTTCAACATGCCAAAGTAGCATCTGGTATGTAGACAGTGGGGGATTTATGCATATGACAGGGAACAGCTCTTCTTCATGACTCTCAAGGAAAGAAGGGGTTTGTTTCTTTTGGCAATGATGCTAAGGGTTACATCATTGGAAAAGCTTTGTCTCCAATGGAGAAATAAAGTTTGATGATGTTAATCATGTGGAAAATCTCAAGTACAATCTCTTGAGTGTCAGTCAAATGTGTGATAAAGGCCATGTTGCTCTTTTCACCAGTCAGAACTGCAGGATTCTGTCATCCAAAGTTCTGAATTTGATTGATAAGGTGTTGGATGATCACACTCTCCTGAGGGCCAACAGGACAGGAAGAGTGTATGCCTTAGATCTTCCAAGAAAATAGATCTCAGAGGCCATCCTTGCCTATTTTCCAAAGCCTCTCCTCAGGAATCTAAACTGTGGCACAGAAGGCTGGGTCATGTTAATTTCAAAAACATGAATCAGCTGATCCACAATAGTTTAGTGAGAGGCTTACCAATAAAGGAGTCCACTGTGATGAAACCTGCACTGCTTGTTTAAAAGGAAAACAACACAAAGTCTCATTCCCTCCTATTGAAGAGCCTAAGTCCACTGCCTGCTTGCAATTACTGCATATGGATCTATTTGGTCCTGTGAGAGTGATGAGCATGGCAAAGAAGAAATACTGTCTGGTAATTGTGGATGATTACTCCAGATTTGTATGGACTTTCTTTCTGTATTCAAAGGATGAGGTTGCTCAGAAGATTATTCAACTTTGTGTTGTATGTTGAGAAGCAGTATCCCTTTCAGTCAAGTGTATAAGGAGTGACAATGGAACTGAATTCAGAAACCATACACTTGATGAATTTTATCTTTCAAAGGGAATCAAAAGGCAGTTTAGCATCCCAAGGACTCCAGAACAAAATGGAGTAGTGGAGAAAAGAACAGGACCCTAATTGAAGCTGCAAGGTGGCTACTCTGACTCTGGTTTGCCACTGACCTTTTGGGCTGAAGCTGTTAACACAGCTTGCTATGTGCAGAATAGAGCCTTAGTAAATCAGAGGTTGATGAAGACTCCATATGAAGTTCTACATCACTTGGCTCCTCTAATTTCATTTTTAGAGCATTTGGGTGTCCCTGTTTTATTCTCAACACAAAGGATCAACTCCAAAAATTTGATCCTAAGGTGGATGCAGGGTATTTTGTTGGTTATTCATCTACTTGCAAAGCATACAGAGTCTTCAACTGCAGAACAAAGATAGTTGAAGAGACTTTGCATGTGAAGTTTAATGAATCTCCAATGGACAAGATTCCACAAAACCTGTGGAGTTGTTTGATTTGGACATACTGCAATATGTTCCTTATCAACCTCCAGTTGTTGCAGACCATGTGGATAAATCATCTTCTGCAGCATGTCTTCCACCTGGTGGTATTGATGATGATGATGATAATATCAATACTCACCTATTCAAGTTTAGTGACCAACTGCCTGAGTCTGCTAAACTTGATGTTCCTGTAGCTTCAGCAGTTCCATCCACAACAAATGCTGATGAGATTTCTGATTCCTCTACATCTTTTGAGTTACCATCAAATTCTTGGTTTCAAGAGTCTGCATCAACATCTGCTGCTGCTGAAGGTTCTACAAACACTTGCACAGATATCATTGTTTATCAAGAGCTGAAGAATCACCCAATGTCTCAAATCATTGGTGATATCAATGCTGGAGTTTCAACAAGAAGTCAATTGTCTAACTTCTGCTTCTATGCTCTCTTCATCAGTCAGCTAGAGCCAAAGAACTATCATATTGCTTTAAGAGACAATGGATGGGTTGAAGCCATGCAGCTTGAGCTACTTCAGTTCAAGAAACAGCAAGTGTGGGAACTGGTTCCTCTACCCCCAGGTAAGTGTGCAATAGGCACTAAATGGGTGTTTAGGAATAAAACTGATGAAAATGGGCTTATTGTTAAGAACAAGGCTAGACTGGTTGTACAGGGGTCTCACAAGAAGAAGGTATTGATTATGATGAAACCTTTGCCCCTGTAGCCAGACTAGAGGCAATTAGATTGTTCTTAGCCTATGCTGCATTCCACCATCTCAAAGTTTTTCAAATGGATGTCAAAAGTGCATTTTTATATGGCAAAATAAAAGAAGAAGTTTATGTGTGTCAACCACCAGGTTTGAGGACAATAAACATCCCATGGGGTAAACTTGAAGTTATATTGGGTCTAGAGAGGAGTATAGATTGACATTGAATTTTCACTCTAAGACTAATAGATTCACTAGAGGCTCCATAGATAAAACTTGTTTATTAAGAAGGTGGATCAGCATAAGCTACTTCAAATTTATGTTGATGATATTATTTTTGCATCCTCTGATCCCCAGTTGTGTGATGATTTTACCAAATTAATGAAAAAGAGGTTTGAAATGAGTGCAATGGGAGAATTACAGTTCTTTCTAGGTTTGCAGATCAAACAAAAGGCTGATGGAACCTTTATTCATCAGTCCAAATATACAAAAGATCTTTTGAATAAGTTTGATTTACAAAATTGTAAGCCCTGTTCTACTCCCATGTGCAACACCACACAACTGGATGCGGATCAGAAAGGTAAAGCTGTTGATGAAACACTTTACAGATGTATGATTGGGTCCTTGATGTACTTAACAGCTTCTAGACCAGATATCATGTTTGCTACTTGTGTCTGTGCTAGATTTCAGGCTGCTCCTAAAGAGTCTCATTTGATTGCAGTCAAGAGGATCTTTAGATATTTGCAAGGTACACAATCTCTAGGTTTATGGTATTCCACTGGACACTCTTGCAAATTAGTTGCTTTTTCAGATAGTGACTATGCAGGGTGCAAGTTAACTAGAAAGTCAAATTCTGGTGGATGTCAATTCCTAGGCAACTGTTTGATTTCTTGGCAGAGTAAGAAACAAACATCTGTTGCTACATCCACTGCTGAAGCAGAGTACATTGCAGCTGCAAGTTGTACTTCTCAGGTACTCTGGCTTCAGAACCAACTTTTGGATTATGGCATTACAGAGACTAAGACTCCATTATTAATGGATAGTGCTTCAGCTCTGTGCATTGTCAAAAATCCAGTCCAGCACTCTAGGACCAAACATATAGAGATCAGACATCATTTTATTAGGGATTGTTTTGAAAAAGGTCTGATTGATCCTAAGTTTGTGCCTAGTGCTGATGAGCTTGCAGACATTTTTACTAAGCCTTTGGATAGTTCAACTTTCCAAACCTAGTGTTAAGGCTTGGTAAGCTGCAGCTAGAATAAGTGATAACTAGATATCACATATAGTACTGATTCTGTTAAAACAACTGATAAAGTTACAACTACTGATGTAGTTATAACTACTGATGTCAGTAAAAACAGATAAGTACTGATGTCCTATGAAACAACTGAAAACAGCTAAAGGCTGATGAGTAAGTGTTGAGGACAGTATGAAACAGCTGAAAGGCTATGAATTGACGAAAACTACTGATGAGAACTTTCTCCTCAGTTGTTTCTACAACTGTGTTCATCCTAAACAACTGATGACAAAACCATGTCTTCAGTAGTTTCACAACTACTGATGACTAACACCAAGTCATCAGCTGTTTACAACAACTGATGACAAAACCATGTCTTCAGTAGTTTCACAACTACTGATGACTAATACCAAGTTATCAGTTGTTTACAACACCTGAAGACTAAACCGAGTCTTCAGTTGTTTTCAAACATCTGAAGTCAAAACCATGGTTTTCAGTAGTTTATAACTGCTGATGCCTAAAACCAAGACTTCAGTTGTTTCAACTTCTGAAAGGGTAATACCATGTCATCAGTCGTTTACAACTACTGATGACTAACACCAAACCCTTCAGTCGTTTTCTAACCCTTACCCTATAAATACCCAATACCTAAGCCTTCAGCGCTTCATCCTCTCCAAACCTAACGTTCAAATCTCCAAAACTTCTCTCTCATTAATGGCGACCATGCAGCTCAAACCACGCCATAAACTTGTGTGCCTACCTCACAAAATCACCTTTCTGGACAAAGTTCGACAACGCCATTGATCTAATGGTCCAATCTCCCTACCAAACGGCCTTCCTTCTAAATCCCACCATTCATGTCGAATCCTTACACCAGTTTTGGACGAACGTCACCCTTCTAACTGGGGAGAACAACACCGAGTCTCTCCAGTCGTTCGTCAACAATCATCAAGTGGTCATCACTCCGGAGTCATTCGCCAAACCCTAACTTGGATGATGCCACTTTCCCTGCTGGGTATCCAAAGGGCACAACTGATTTATCCTTTGCCCATCATGGATATCAGGGAAACCTCAGTGCCTCTACCATCCTGAAGAAGCATTTCCATGATGCAGAACGTCTTATCTTTCACATGGTTAATGTTTGCTTAGCTCCTAAGACATCCTCTTGGGATCAAATGTCTACCAGGTGGCAGCAGGTACTATTCTCTATCCTTGAGCAACAAGACTTAAACTTTTCTGAAATTATTTTTCTTGAACTTAAGGATATGGCCTCAAAATCTCTTTCTAATCGATGGATATTATATCCTCGATTCATTATGGCCATCATAGAGAATCAGCTGCAAGCTGAGGGACTTGTTGGCCTTGGAGTCCCTGCAACGCTGTATTGCCTGAAGTATACTCCAGGCACAACTCTGACCACACACTGAAACAGGCTGCCAAACTGCAAAACCCACGCAGTTGGAACCCACAGCCACCACCTCCAGAACCAGAGTCCCCACCAAACCTAAATCCAAAAAGCCAAAAACGGCTACTCAGGGAGATGAGTCCCCTGAGGGCTGCCCTGTACCACAAACACAGGAACCACATACTGGTATTAACCCCAGTTGTGTCAAAGACTCAACCTGCCAAAGCCGCACAGGTATCCTCTCAACAGGATCCTGTTGCAACCAATATTGGGAACCCACACTGCTGGAACCTATCTCACTTGAGAGGGTTACCATTGAAGCGCACCATTCACCCGGGTGCAATCTGCTTCTACCCAATCACCCCATGCAACCGCCCCCCAAAGTCCTACATTAATTGTTGCACAAGTGCTGAGTCAGTTGCACTCCTCACCCCCTCCCCAGATACCAATTACAACTGGGCATACCTCTACCATTGAGGGGGAGGATCAAAGTGCATCTGATAACCCACAGCATAGGGGTTACAATGTTCCATTTCCTAGTGTAGAAAAGGAGATTGGAACTTTGGTGAGGCTGCCACTTATCCTGCTTCAGCATATGATCAGGATGTAGTTGGTACCATTACTAAGACCTTACCAGAGGCAACTGCTGATGAAGGACATAGTCCTGAGGCAGGAAGTCCCAGTTCCAAGACAAAGGGGCACATGCTACAACTGATCTACACTCAGTGCATGTTCATCCTGATTCTATCAGGAGGTCAGGTGATTCAGTACCCACTGATGATGACCTGGGCTTCTTTTACGATGTATTAGCCCAAAACACCATCCTGGAAGAGGAGGTGAGCAGACTCAAAGAGCTGCTTGCCAAAACTTCTGCGGATCAAAGACCATCTGCCTCTCAAACCCCACAGATGGCACCTTCATCTGAAGGTCTCCTAACACAGAGCCACTCCCAAATCTCAGCCACCTGCCTCTGCTTCTGGCACTATTTCTCAGGAACAGAACCCCCTGAGCAAATAGCTGCTATCTTCCAAATTTCCTACCTCTCATCACACCTATAATCACTGATATAGTGATCAAAACCATTGATGAGAGGCTTTCCTCAGTAATACAACCCTTGATAGAGGAGTTGTGGGCAAAAAGCTTTCTGACAATCAAACCCTTGCAACCAATGCAACCAAAAAGGGGAGATTCAGTCAGTGAAAGCAAAAAGAAAGAGGAGTGCAGAGAGGAAAGAGAAAGAGAAAGAAACAAAAGTGACAGTAGTGGAAAAAGAGAAGGAGTTGGCTGTGGAGACTGAAAAAGAGAAGGAGAAGGAAGCTGACATGGAGAAATCAAAGAAAAGAAAGAATGAAAGGAGACTGCCTTGGAGCTGATGGTAAAAGAGGCTGATGCCGAACACAACAGATCAATGGATAACATCATTGATCAGTTGTTAGGCAAGGCCATGACACTGACAAACTTGACTCTGAGATCAGAAGATTAGAGATTGAAGAAATCCAAAACAGATGGGCAAGTTATGATGTGTTAGAAAGAGAAGGCTGGAGATCATGATCAGATTTATAGCAAAATATCTTGGAAGATCAATGATCGAAATCAAGGCTTGGTCCAGGGACAGCATCTTGGCAATAACCACCAAGATCTGTTCGTCTGAAGTATACACTAAAGGATTAGTTATTGAAGCTTTGAATGAAGCTTGTGCTGGGAGCAGGACTGAACTAGCCAAGCAATCTAAAGCCACACTCACTTCCAAAATGCTAGAACAGCCAGTCAACATTCCCACACCTAAACCACCAAAACACAAACCACCAAACCACTCCCTACCCTCAAAACCAATAGCCGATGATGTACCCAGAAGAAGAAGAGAAGGGTATTGAGGCTAGAAGATGATGAAGAAGATGATGAAGATGAAGATAGGCTGCCACTCTCAGCTGTTATACAGTTGCCGAAGGCCACAAGTCACTCTCCAACAATTACTCCTGAAACTCAAAGACAAATTGTGAAAGTGAAGCTAGAAGAAGAAGAACTTCACAAACAACACGATGAGGAATTGTTGAGGAGGGTTGACAAAGCATATGAAGCCACATCTTCTATCATCAACATGAAGAAGCATGCTCTCAGATTATACACTCTTAAGCATACATTTCAATATCAAAAGGAGAGAGTGAGGATTTGGCCTGATCCCAGGGTGTCTCACAGGATTCACAAGAAAAACATTCCACAGAGATACATTGGCCAGGTGAAAAAGATTGTAGATGAAGTGATCTCCTGGTCTTTGTAGTATCACCCTGGGAAATCCTAGAAGACTTCAAGAAAGCTTATAAAGCTAACCAAACCCCACAGAAGATGCTGGAAAATAAAATGGTGAAAAAGGGGTTTGTATATAAGAGGCTTGAAGAAGTCAGAAAGAATGAGCTCCAGTTGTTCCTAGAGGGTAATCACCCGATGAATTTGCTTATAGAATAATAACAACTGTGGAGCTAAAGAATGGGAAACAGGTCAAATACCTATCTGAGTACTATGGGCCTGAATCATTATTTGAAGGAGGTGCTGAAGAGCTGACCATGGAGGAACAAATTACCTTCCTTGAGGCCTACACAAGAGAGTCATACAGACTCATAGTGGGGAAGTAGATTCATGGATGGGGTAACAACTCTGTGTCCAGTTCCCCAAGACAGAGTTCCCATTCATACTTTGCCAAACAGATCATTGAGACTTCTTCCAGGCCTGTGCTTAAAAGGGTCACTTCTGAGCTGATCTAGAAGACAAAAAGACCAATCCTTGCCATAATAAGTGGGACATCTTCAATAAGTTTAGAGGTTTTGGCTGCATTGGTTCAGGGGGAGTTTGTTGGACCAAAAGAACCAATGAGCCTGATCAGAAAAACCTCTAAGTCCCACAGACATCACAACAACTGCTGAAGACTTGATCAGCTGTTTGACAAAGTCTGAAGATTTCAACAGCTGAAGACTAAAGTACTGAAGAATCAAAAGCTGAAGACCAAAGTCTGAAGATCAACAGCTGAAGACTTCAACAGCTGAAGACTAAAGTACTGAAGACTTCAACAGCTAAAGACTAAAGTCTGAAGATCAACAGCTAAAGAACAAAGTACTGAAGATAACAACTGAAGTTCAAGTACAAGTACTGAAGCCTTCAGAGTTTGTTACAACAGCTGAAGAAGCATTCTTCAGTTGTTGTGATGGTTTCCTTTCAGTAGTTTTCTTTTGTTTCAGTATTTGTAAAATGACTGAAGAGCATGTTCTTCAGTCGTTGTAGTTTCAGTAGTTTCTTTTCAGTAGTTGTAGTGATAGTTAACACTTATCATTTTTGTAAGAAGATGTCAGCTGTTTGACATCTTCAGTAGTTGTGTTAACTATCAGTAGTTTGAATAAATTCTGTTAGATGTCACTATCAAGTGACATTAGCAGACGTCACATCTCCTATATAAGAGGTGTTGACCTAATTGTATTTGTGACATTCTGTTACCACGAAAGCGAATATTGAATGAAATATATTTTGCAAAATTCTTTCTGTCTATAACCGTTTGTTCTTACCTTGAATATCTTTGTGTTCTTGTGAATTGGCTAATTCATTGTTTGTTCTCCGCTGCTATACTCTCAAATCAATCAAACGTAGATCACCGATCCTAAAACCAGCTCATTGAATGGGAGTGCCAATAAGAAA
Organism: Flaveria trinervia; assembly: GCA_025506515.1. Taxonomy (NCBI): domain Eukaryota; kingdom Viridiplantae; phylum Streptophyta; class Magnoliopsida; order Asterales; family Asteraceae; genus Flaveria; species Flaveria trinervia. Next base: position 62,562,627 of record CM046451.1, read on the forward strand.
CACTCCTGCTACCATTAGAGGACTTGATGGATCTGGAGAAGGAAACCAGGCTGAGACTTGAAGAAGAAGCCAGGTTGGCCATAGAGGAAAAGGAAAGAACAGAAGGAGGATGAATTGCAGCTGAGGAGAGACAGGAGAAACTTCCTACTCTCAGAGGCTTTGATCTTCAAGAACTCTCTCCACACAACGATGACATCCCTCTGGCTCTACAACAAAGAACAGGATCAAATGGAGAAAGAAAGGAAGAAGGCTGCAAAGAAAAAGGCAAGAGAGAGAAAAAGAAGAAAAGAAGAGAGGCTAGGGTCACTGCCTTCAAGAAGCTTACTGAGAAGGCCTGTATGAAGGACTATCTTCGGGCTCATGGCTTCTCTGGTAGGCAGGTGGGTCCTATGTCTGAAAGAACACTCCAATGGATTGTCAGTGAAATTAAGGCTGACATCCGGTGGGGAAAAGAAGAGATGTATAGAAGGGTAAAAGGGATGACCTTCACTGCCTCTACCAACCACAACTTGAACCCTCACCCTCACCATCACCATTAAACCTGAACCTTCACCCCTGAACCCACATCACTACCCACTACTACTCCCTCACCTCAACCTCCTAAGCTTCCCTTAATCCAACCCAAAACACTAGCCAGAACCTCTGAACCTAAACCTACCCAATTACCATCCAAACCATCCCTTCAGCCTTCTCAACATCTCCCTTGAGGTGTTTAAGGCAATCAAGATGAAACTCACTAATTGCACCACTTTGAGCGAAGTCTCTTGTGTAGAAGACTCCGTTAACATTACCTATGTAGACGGATCTTCAAGTTCCCTCACAAGAGATAGATTCCTTGATTTGCCTAGAGGAACTTTGGACCAGGCTGCAAGACTTTTGGGCCTCAATTCAGACTCTTTAAATGAGGAAGAAAAGAAGCTTAGAAGGAAACTGGTGACTCTGCTGGATACAAGAAAAAAGGACAAGATTCCTAGTCAGCCTCTTGTGCCTAGAAGGAAGATAATCCAGTGGAGGTTCGATGAACCTTCTCACAACTTTGTTGTGAAAAGAGAGAATGGTGAACTCAACAGACTCAATGCAACCTCTTTGTTACACTCCAGTAGATTTGACATTGCTGAGTTAGCAGAGAAACCATTCTCCAACCCCTCCAACTCTGAAACTGCTGCACTCGTCAGAAATCATCTCAACAGTCTTCATTTGGCTGAGCTAACTGCAAAAGCAAAGATTGAAGAAGAGTTGAAGTTGAGAAGACAGGAAGACAAGGAAAGATCTCCCACCAAAGGTGCTGCCTTTCTACAGATGGTGGAAGGTCTTGAATTGGAACCTATAGTTTGATGGGAATATGATTATAGTTCCCATCAACTAACTCTTTTCAGAGGGCAACAACAAAGGGTACATGTTATCCAAGGTAATAGACTGGATTTCCTGTTTACCAAGGATTTGTACAAGCTTCTCAGCACCACATCAGGGAAGAACAAAAAGACAGACAAATATTTGCTCTCCTTGGTGCTGAAAGTTTTGAGAAGTCGATGTAAGTGAAGTTTTGGTAGCATCAGCCTAGGGGGAGTTTGTTGGATCAAGAAGAAGGCTAATGCAAACAAAACTAGATCACTTAAGTTATTTTGGTGCTGCATGCAAAGGCTTCCCAAGCTTGTCATGGAGCTTCCGAAGGTTGTAGAGTTCTTCCAAAGACAAAGGAAAAGTTCAACTTCTGAAGACAGAACTCTACTTCCAAAGACAAATGCATACTTTTGAAGTTCAAGACTTAAGAAGAATAAAGTAAAGACCACTTCCGAAGTATGATGAATAGAAGAAGTCTCCAAGTCTTGGAAGAAGCAGCCTCTTCCGAAGTAGAAAGTGGCTTCGGAACTACTTACTCTTCCGAAGCTATTTAACCTTCGAAAGACACTGCTATAACCAGTGGACACAAGTATGGTCTCTGACACTCCGTTGCAGACTTTTGATACAGCATGGCTTCTTCCTAAAGAACCATGTTGTTGACCATACTTTATTCCACTGTTTACCTTTTCATGATAGTACAGTAGCCATCTTTAGTTGGTGACAAAAGGTAAGTCAGGGACATGTCCTGACTACCAAATCTCAGATAAGACTTTATCTAAGATATCTTAACTATAGTCTTGTAGTATAGGCTTTAGCTAAAGGATCCCAGCTGGTATCAAAGTATATACGGCTATAGATAGTATTATATATAGGTTCTCCTTGTAACTCATAGAAATAACAATATGCTTGTAAGAGTCTTTGTATCTTGAGTTGAGAATCAATATATAAAAGTATCTTGAAATTATCTTTCTGTGTTCTTAGTTACTTTTCATATTGTGATAAACTCTTATTGATTCTTACCCGAGTGTGATTCTAGGTGAGTTTGAGAGAAAAAACTTGTGTTTAAGTGACAAACACCGATCCTGCAATTGGTATCAGAGCTTCTCAGGCTCTTGATTGCGTGATCTAACCATCCAAATCAACCTGTATTCACTCCTCCCTACCACCCACTCCCTCAAATGGCCCTCAACAAATCTGAAGTAGAAATGGGGACAATGACCAAAGCACCAATCATCACCCCTGAAAACTTCAGGTCTTGGAGTAGAAGAATGGAAGGCTTTATTAGATACCAAGACAACAAAATGTGGAACTCGATTATCAATGGACTGTACTAGCCAAAGGTGGCTTCACCTGGTGGAAATGGTGCCATGATAGAAAAAGCTATAGAGGACTATTCTGATGAAGACAGAAATAAGATGAACATCGATAGCAATGCTATGACTATTCTCATGACTGCAATACCGAACTCTATTATGGTGGGGTTCGATCATTGCAAGACTGCCAAAGAATTGTTTGATGCACTTGCTCAGATGTATTCTTGCCCTAACGACTCAAAGAAGGACTCACAAAAGTAGCAGTTCGAGAACTTCACTCATATTGCTGGGGAGACCCTTAGCCAGCAGTACTTCAGGTACATGGATCTTATCTCTTCCCTTCAGTCTGTAAAGATCACTCCTGAACTTAGAGATCTCACCAGAAAGTTCATGAGTGCTCTTCCAAATGAGTGGACATTCTACTGTGTCTCTATCAAGAGAACAGAAAACTTGAACACTCTTTCCATGACTAGGCTCTATGGCATCCTTGATGGATACTGTCTAGAGATGGAGAGTAAGAAAGGCCACCAAACAAGAAGATCTATGAGTCTTCCTGCTAGCAACGATTTAATGGTTGCTGAAGGCTCATTAACCTCTCAACCTCAGCACTTCCTGACTTATCAGCAGCCATCCTGCTCACCTGGTCCCTACATCACTTATCCTGAGACTCCAAGGTCTCAATAGGCTCAACACAATCCCTTCCAGGAAAGTTGTGCCTTTGTCTCAGGAGGTGGACACTCAGGAGATTTTTAATATTGCTTTGATGATCTTTAGTGCTTCAGCCTAGATGACGTAGAGTACGTGGACATTGTCCAGCAAATGGCTCTCTTAACTTACAGAGCAAAGAAGTTCTTTAAGAGAACAGGAAGGCATTTCCCTGAAAACCCAACTACCAGCAAGTTCAGGTTTGACAAAACCAGGGCAAAGTGCTACAACTGTAACCAACTGGGTCATTTTGCAAGGGAATGCAAGGCTCCCAAGACCAATCCAGGAACCCCACAGGCCTCCACACATCCCTCAACCTCAAAGCCCACTAAGAAGTCAACTAAGACAGCCGCAATGGCTCAAGAAGTTGATTGGAGCTTCATGGTAAAGGATGTGACTCCTGCTCAAGCTCTCATGGCCGGAACAGATGATGCCCAGGTATATGAACATCTCTGCACTCCAGCCTGTATAGCTAAAGTTAAACTCTATCAGGATTATAATATGGAAATCAGATCTGACATTGAGTCTTAAATATTCTAAAATCTGATTTTAAAAGAGCTGAATCTGGCTATCAAAAGAAAATTGATGAGTTGGAGAAAACTGTATCTCTTTTGAAACATGAACACACCAACTAGAAGACTCAAATCAAGGATCTAATATGCAAATTGTCTAAGGCTCATGCCCAGCTTGTCACTGCTGAGGCTTAGGCCAGGAAGCATGCTATCTCTGAGCAAAACTTCCAAGCTATTCTTGGATCATCCTCCCATTCCAAACTCTGTTATCAGAACAAAGAAGGGTTGGGAACCGTTAAAATTGCTCCACCACATTCCTATGAGTCTATCAGACAACCTAGATGTGGTACTGAAGAGCAAGAGGTTCCAACTACTGACCCTTTCTTTCTAGAGTTAAAGGATGAGGCACCAATAGTGGCCACCACAGGGAAGGAACAGGTAGATAAACCCATCGCCTCCTGTGATGATCAAATCCTAACCACCAAAGCCAGAAGAAGCAGAGCTAAAGCTGCTAGGAAAACTGCTAAGAAAGTGGCTGAATCCAAACTGAAAATTGACCCCAAACAGAAGGGTGTCTTTGTTTCAGCTGGTTTCCAAGTGTTAGGTACTTCTGATTCAGGAAAGGAATGTAATACCAGCATTCCTGTCCTACCAAAGGATCAGAAGTTAAAGGGAAAAGTTGCTGACGAAGAAAAGAAAACCAAGAAATAGCAACCCTCATTTTCCCAAAAGTCTAACATCGCATGCATCATGTGTGGCCTGCAAAATCATATGGCAAAAGATTGTTACTACAATCCTGCAAGCACACATTATGCAAATAATGTTAGAAAAGAAGGAGTCAGGGAAGGTTTCACATTTGGACCCTTCCATACGGTTCAAGAGTTGAAGAAGGGAAAGCTAGTTTCCAAAGCCAAGTTGCTTTCGAAAGAAACTCCTTCTTCCGAAGGGAAAATGGCTTCGGAAGCAAAAGCTACTATGGTTCGGAAAAACAAGAAAGCTCCCTTGAAACCATCCCAAAAGAAGACTACTTTTGAAGAAAAGGTGGTGAGGACTTCTTCCGAAAAGAAAGAAGCTTCGAAGAAGACCATGCTGCAAAAGCTTCAACAAGCTCATCCTCCAAGATCAGCCAAAGGGTGGCCTGGAAGATCAAGGAAGATGTTGCAGCCCAAACCCCTTCCTCAAAGACCTCTGTTGAACCCCCATGCATATCATTTGGTTCACTCATGTCATTATCTTTGGAAGAACCCAAGACCAATCAAGCTTGGGTTTCCAAACAAACTGAATTCTCATCTTATGTGCTGGAACATCCATTTGACAAGAACAACAATGTATGGATTGTAGATAGTGGATGCTCCAGGGACATGACAGGGAACAGACATCTCCTTCAACAATTCAGATGGAACCCAAGAAGGTAGAAGATGCCTTGAAAGATAGTAGCTGGATTGAATCGATGCAAGAGGAGCTGCTTCAATTCAAGAGACAGAAGGTATGGAACCTATGTCCGCTACCATCTGGTCAAGTACCCATAGGCACCAAATGGGTTTTCCGAAACAAGAGAGATGATAGAGGCTTGATCATCATGAATAAGGCAAGACTTGTGGTTCAAGGATACACTCAAGAGGAAGGAATCGATATACTGATGTCTTCGCACCAGTTGCAAGACTTGAGGCAGTAAGGATCTTCCTTGCTTATGCTGCATCCAAGGACTTCACAGTACACCAACTTGATGTCAAGTGTGCTTTCTATATGGCGATATAGACAAGGAGGTCTATGTATGCCAACCTCTAGGATTTGAAGATCCACAGCACCCCAACTATGTGTGCAAATTGGATAAAGCTCTATATAGGCTGCACCAAGCACCTAGGCTGTGGTATGAGACTATGTCTCAGTTTCTTCTGAAGATTGGCTAGACTAGAGGTACCATTGCCAAGACTCTCTTCATTAGAAAGTCTGGAAAGGACATTTTGCTTGTACAAGTCTATGTCGATGATATCATATTTGGTTCCTCAAATGACCAAATGTGCAAGGACTTTGAGAGCATTATGAAGAAGAAGTTTGAGATGAGCTCCATGGGAAAAATGGAGTTTTTCCTTGGAATTCAGGTAAAGAAACTGAAGGAAGGGTTCTTCATTAATCAATCTAAATATGTCTATGATATCTTAGAAAGATTTGAGATGAAGGATTGCAAGCCTGCCAAGACACCCATACCCAGAAACCATAATCTTTGTCCTGACCTTGAGGGGGAGATACTGATCAACATCAGTATAGGGCAATTATTGGTTCTCTAATGTATCTTACAGCAAGTAGACCTGATATCATGTTTGCTACTTGCATTTGTGCAAGATATCAGGCTGCTCCTAAGGTGTCTCACCTAGCTGCTGTTAAGAGAATCCTCAGATACCTCAAAGGAGCACCCAAACTAGGTCTCCGGTATCCCAGAAACAAGGATTTCAATCTTTATGGATACTCTGACAGTGACTACGATGGCTGCAATATTGACAAGAAATCAACATTGGGAGGATGTCAATTTCTTGGTGGAAGGATCATCTCATGGCAATGCAAGAAACAATCATGTGTCTCTACATCAACTGCTAAAGCTGAATACATTGCTGCTGCTAGCTGCTATGCTCAACTGCTATGAATTCAAAATCAGATGTTAGACTATGGATTCAACTTTATGAGTACTCCTATCCTTATTGACAACAACAGTGCTATCTCCATTACTGAAAATCCGATGAAGCACTCCAAGACTAAGCACATTGACATCAGATATCATTTCATTAGAGACATTCATGAGAAAAATCTAATCAAGTTAATCAAAGTTGCTTCAAATTTACAATATGCTGATCTGTTTACCAAAGCTTTTAATGAACAAAGGTTTAAGTATCTCATAACAGCTATTGGGATGATAAACATTGAATCAACTTGGTATACTGTGAAGTCCTTGGATGCAGCATCCAAAGAAAGGTTTAAGTATCTCATAACAACTATTGGGATGATAAACTTACCAAAGCTTGGATGAACAAAGTTGATTCAAATGAACAATATGCTGATCTGATAAACATTTTTAAATCTCTGTTCATCAAAAGCTTTGGTGAACAAGTTAGCATATTGTTCATTTGAATCAACTTTGATTAGCTTGATTAGATTTTTCTCATGAATATCTCTAATGAAATGATACCTGATATCAATATGCTTTTTCTTGGGTGCTTCACCAGATTTTCAGTGATGGAGATAGCATTGTTTTTGTCAATATGGATAGGAGTGCTCATAAAGTTGAATCCATAGTCTAACATCTGGTTCTGAATCCACAGCAGCTGAGCCCAGCAGCTTGCAGTAGTAATGTATTCAGCTTCAACAGTTGATGTAGAGACACATGATTGTTTCTTGCTTTGCCATGAGATGATCCTTCCACCAAGAAATTGACATCCTCCTGATGGTGATTTCTTGTCAATGTTGCAGCCACCATAGTCATTGTCAAAGTATCCATAGAGATTAAAATCACTATTCCTTGGATACTAGAGACCTAGTTTAGGTGCTCCTTTGAGGTATTTGAGGATTCTCTTGGTAGCAGCTAAGTGAGACACCTTTGGAGCAGCTTGATATCTTACACAAATGTAAGTTGCATACATGATGTCAGGTCTACTAGCTGTGAGATACATCAGAAAACCAATAATTACCCTATACTGATGTTGATCAGTATCCTCTCCCTCAAGGTCAGGACAAAGATTATGGTTTCTGGGTATGGGTGTCTTGGCTAGCTTACAATCTTTCATTTCAAATCCTTATAAGATGTCATTGACATAGTTGGATTGATTTATGAAGAACCCTTCCTCAAATTGCTTCACCTGAATTCCAAGGAAAAAGTCAATTTTTCCTATGGAACTCATGTCAAACTTCTTCTTCATAATGCTTTTAAAGTCTTTACACATTTGGTCATTTGAGGAACCAAATATGATGTCATCAACATAGACTTGAACAAGCAAAATATCTTTTCCAGAATTCCTTATAAAGAGGGTCTTATCAATGGTACCTCTGGTGTAACCATTCTTCAGAAAAAACCAAGATAAAGTCTCATACCACAGCCTAGGTGCTTGTTGCAACCCATATAGAGCTTTATCCAATTTGCACACATAGTTAGGGTGTGGGGTCTTCAAATCCTGGAGGCTGGCACACGTAGACTTCCCCTATCTATATCCCCATATATAAAGGCACAATTGACATCAAGTTGTGTTGGACCAAAAGAACCAATGAGCCTGATCAGAGAAACCTCTAAGTCCCACAGGACATCACAACAGCTGAAGAAGACCTGATCAGCTGTTCTACAAGTCTGAAGAATACAACTGCTGAAGTATTTCTGAAGTACTGAAGACAAAGACTGAGACAACAGCTGAAGATCTAAAGTCTGAAGACTTCAACAAGTACTGAAGACAAAGACTGAAGATCAACAGCTGAAAGACAAAGTCTGATGTTCAAGTACTGAAGACTCAGCTGATGCTAACAGCTGATGACAACAGCTGAAGAGGGCTTCTTCAGTTGTGTGATGGTTTTTCTTCATCAGTAGTTTTCTTTTCCTTTCAGTACTTGTAACAACTGAAGAGGTTGTTCTTCAGTTGTTGTAGTATCAGTATTAGTTTTATGTTTTCAGTAGTTGTAAATAAGATGTTTAACACATAGGAACATTTGTAAGAAGATGTCAGTTGTTGACATCTTCAGTAGTTGTAAACATCAGTAGTTATAAAACGGTTACATGTCACTTTCAAGTGACATCAGCCTACGTCACTCTTTCCTTTATAAGGAAGGATGACTCACCTGTAATCGTGCCATTGAGGCCGACAATCTTAATGCAATATTCCTTTTGTCTGATATTTCTCTCTCTATAACAAAATTCTTTTATCGCTTTATATCGAATCTTCTTGCTTGAATTTGTCTAATTCTGAGCTATTCCGCTGCTATATTTGTTCAATCAATCAAACCAAGAGGCTGAGATCCTAACAAGTTGGTAGACAGTGAAATTCTTGGATGCAGCATAAGCAAGGAAGATCCTAACTGCCTCACGTCTTGCAAAAAGGTGCAAAGACATCAATTAATCTTGTAAAATCATCAACGATCACTAGGCAGTATGATTTCCTTCTAATGCTCATTATACTTGTTGGACCAAATAGATCCATGTGCAATAAGTGTAATGGAGTGGTGATGGAGTTAACAACTTTGGATTTATGAGATGTCCTTTGTTGCTTCCCTTTCAGGCATGCAACACAGTTATCTTTATAGAAAAATTTCTTTTTAGGCAAACCATGTACCAATTTATTTTTAGCCAATTTATTCATTGTCTTAAAATTCACATGACACATTCGTATATGCCATAGTGTTGACTCGTCACTATCAGCTTTGGAAAGAAAGCATGATACTTCACCCATTAGGGAAGCATTGTTCATATCAAGCTTGTGCATATCCCCTTTCCTAGGAGATCTAAGAACCACCAATTCTGGAGTAATTGTCATCCCTGGTTTGAGGATAATGGACTCATGTTCTGTGAAAAGCATTTGGTGCTTTTGATCACAAAACTAAGAAACTCTTCACAGATTGTGTTCAAGCTGCTTGACAAAGTGAACTTTGTCAACTTTTAATTTTCCATTGGATATACTCCTTTGCTAGAAATATATCCTCCGGCCTCACCTCCAAACTGGACAGAACCTCCATCATAATGTTGAAATTATTGAATGAGAGATCTGTTCTCTGTCATGTGCCTGGAGCATCCACTGTCCACAATCCAAATGTTGTTATATTTGTCATATGGATGTCCCTGCACATAAGATGAGATGATTAGTTTTGATTGGAAACCCAAGCCTTGTTGGTCTTGGGTTCTTCCAATGATAGTGACATAATTGAACCAAAAGTTAAACATGGGGGTTCAATGGATGTCTTTAAGGAAGAGGTTTGGGTTGCAGCATCTTTCTTGATATTCCAATCTATCTTTTGGTTGATCATGGAAGATGTGCTTGTTGAAGCTTTTGCAACATGGCATTCTTCCGAAGCTTCTTTCTTTTCGGAAGAAGCCTTCACCACCTTTTCTTTCGAAGCAGTCTTCTTTTGGGATGGTTTCAAGGGAACTTTCTTGTTCTTTGGAATTTTAACAGCTTTAGCTTCTGAAGCCATTTCCCTTCGGAAGAAGGATTTTCTTTCGAAAGCAACCTTGCTTTGGAAACCAGCTTTCCCTTTTTATCACTTGAACCATTTGATAAGGTCCAAATGAGAAACCTTTCCTGACTCCTTCCTTTCTAACATTATTTGCATAATGTCTGCTAGCAGGATTATAGTAACAATCTTTAGCCATGTGGTTTTGCAGACCATACATTATGCATGCAATGTTAGTCTTTTGGGAATGTTAGGATTGCTGTTTCTTGTGTTTTTTCTCTTCATCAGAAACCTTTCCCTTTAACTTTTGATCCTTTGGTAGGAAAGGAGTGCTGGTACTACACTCCTTTCTTGAATCAGAAGTACCTACCACTTGGAATCCAGCTAAGATGAATACACTCTTTTGTTTTGGATCAATCATCAGCTTGGACTCAGCCACCTTCTTGGCAGTTTTTCTTGCAGCTTTAGCTCTGCTTCTTCTGGCTTTGATGGTTAGGATTTGATCTTCACTGGGAGAGGTAGGTGTTTACCTATTTCTTCCTTGTGGTGGCCTCTATTATTGCATCATTCTTCAACTCAAATGAAGATGGGTCAAAGGATGGGCCTCTTGCTCTTCAGTACCACATCTAGGTTGTCTTATGGACTCATAAGAATATGGTGGAGCAATTTCATTAGTCCCTAACCCTCTTTTTTTTTATTACAACTTTTGGAGTGGGAGGATGATGCAATAATAGCTTGGAAGTTTTTCTCAGAGATAGCATACTTCCTGGCTTGAGCCTTAGTAGTAACAAGTTAGGTTTGAGCCTCAGACAATTTGGATATTAAATCCTTTATTTGAGTCTTGTAGTTTGTGTGTTCATGTTTAATAAGGACACAGTTTCCTCAACTCTTCAAATTTCTTTGTTAGTCAGATTCAGCCCTTTTAAAATTAGATTTCAAGATATTTAAAGACTCAATATCAGATTTAATTACCATATTGTAGTCCTGATATAGTTTAACCTTAGCAATATAGGCAGGAGTACAGAGATGTTCATATACCTTGTTATCATCTGTTCCAGCCATGAGTGCTTGAGCAGGAGTCACATCTTGTACCATGAAGCTCTAGTCAACTTCTTAAGCCATTGCAGCTGTTTCAGTTGACTTTCCGGTGGGCTTTGATGTAGAGCGATGTGTGGAGGTCTGTGGGGTTCCCGGATTTGTCTAAGGAGCCTTGCATTCCCTTTCAAAGTGACCAAGTTGGTTACAGTTGTAACATTTGGCCTTGGTTTTATCAAAACCAAACTTGCTGTTAATTAGGTTTTGAGGGAATTGCCTTTCGGTTCTCTTGAAGAACTTCTTCGTTTGTAGGTTAAAAGAGCCATCTGTTGGACAATGTCCACATACTCTACATCATCTGGACGGAAGCACTCTAGATCATCAAAGCAGTACTGAAAATCACTAGAGTGTCCACTTCCTGAACAAAGGCATAGTTGTCCTAAAAGGAACATGATGAATCTGTTGAGACCTTGGAGTCTTAGGAAAGGTGATGTATGGTCCAGATGAGCAGGATATCCACTGGTTGTAAGTCAGGTAGTGCTGAGGTTGTATGGGTCCTGAGCCTTCAGTAACCATCAAAGCGTTGCTAGCAGGAAGACTTAGGGGTCTGCTTGTCTGATGTCCCCTCTTGCTCTCCATCTCCAGATGGTAAGATTCTCTGTCCTCTTGATAGAGACACAGTAGAATGTCCACTCATTTGGAAGAGCACTCATGAACTTTCTTGTGACGCCTCTAAGTTCAGAAATGATTCCCACAGACTGAAGAGAAGAAATAAGATCCATGTACCTGAAATATTGTTGACTGAGAGACTCTCCAGCAATATAGGTGAAGTTCTCGAACTGCTACTTCAGTGAGTCCTTCTTGGAGTCATTGGAGCTTGAATACATTTGAGCAAATGCATCAAACAGTTCTTTGGCAGACTTGCAATGCTCAAACCCCTACCATGATGGAGTTGGGCATTGCAGTCATAAGAATAGTCATTGCATTGTGTCAATGTCCATCATCTTACGGTCCTCATCAGAGTAATCTTCAACAGCCTTCTCTATCATAGCACCGTTTCCACCAAGTGCTGCCACCTTGGGTTTATATGGGGCCATTGACACTATAATACCATATTTTGCTGTCTTCGTACCTGATGAAGCCTCCATGCGTCTGCTCCATGAGAAGTTTTTCAGTGTCACACCCCGACCGACGGCGGAAATATCGGGGAAGACGAATGTGAAACGATTGTTCATAGGACATGGAACTAAATTAGTTGGAATAATATTAAATACCATTTTTCATTAAACAATACAAGTCAATTAAGTCAATATACAAAAATATAACCAACAACATAAGATGTTTAATTTATCTAAGTCCAAGTCCTATATGAGCAAAAAGAGTTCTTCAAGTATCAAACCTAAAACATGTTAAAAATAAAGGGTCAACTTTGAAAGTTGATGAGTTTCCACTGGTTAAACATACACATATATAAAAAGATTTACAAGTAGCAATTCATGTCAATTGTTATGAATTATGCAAGTTTATAGAACACATATAGTTACAACCAACCTCGACTTGATTACAAGTTTATAAGATTGGCTAAGTGTACTTGGTTCCCATGATGAACAAGTCATACGTCATCAGGAGCCGACAATACATCGCTTTAGCACCAAATAGGCTTGTCAGTCCCAAAGATCTAAGACGTCGCCAGGCTAGCAATAGTTAATGATTGTAAACAAACTATGTATCTCATACAACACTCACAATAATACCAATAACCATGACAAAAAGGTAAATATGAATTGCATGTGAATTACAAGTGTAAGTTTATAAGGTTAACATGTTTCACCCCAAAAGGTGTGAAATAAAGTAAAAAGAGGGCATGGAGAACTCACATGGAAAACTCACAAGTATAGTGATGGTGTAGAGTACATAAGAAAGCTTGGATGTCAAGAGTCAAAGGTGATGTCCTAAATGATAAAAAATAATAACTGAGGTTGGAATTCATTACAAGAAGTTAGGATGTTTAGAGAATGCTAAAAAGTAAAAGGTAGATTGGAAAAGGATTATTTCATTAATTTTAGATTCTGGACAGAATGTTTGGTATGTGATTGAACAAGTTTTAAAGATAGAAAACGATTTCATAAAATTATAAAAATTTATACTTGACTAGTTCAAAGTCTCACAGACAACTTTCATTCAGAAACAATTTTATGAAAAGATTTTTAAATAGGTCAAACAAGCAGCACAAGACAGAAGGTGCTTAAATGCGCACTTATCTTGTGAAGGCTATTGTTGAGTTGTTCTATTGAGTTTAAAGAAGTATAAACTGCTGTTAAAAAGGTAATTCAATAAAATTAACATTGGAGTCTGAGTTTACCCAAATTTAGTTTTTTATGATCAATTTATGTTTGGTTGAAGTACGGCACTTATGTTCACTTTTAAAATCGTTAAAGCATGAAACGAGTTAGAACATTTTATTATGTCAATATATGGTATATTAGTCTTCATTTGAGTTATAAAAATATCCAAGACGTTGGCATAGCCATCATTTAGAACAATAATCTTGTGGAATAACCGAATGCGGTGACATAACCGTCCATATGCAAACATGATTCTTTGTTTATGTTAGTGTGTTGTTAGCTTAATTTAGGAATGTTAGTGATTATTATAAGGTTAGTGATTATTAAAATGTTAATGTACAAATGATAATGATTAAAATAAAAAGAGATTTGGTAGAAGAAAGAACAATAGTAAGAACATAAAGTCATGAGAACAATTGGATGTTAGGATGATTGAAATGTATAATATAAAAGCAATAAAAGATTACCTTAGTATTAAGAATTTCTGAAATTTCTTGTAAAATAAAATTCTTCAAATTAATCATAACAATAGATGAAAGAAAGATATGAGAGTGAGATTTTAGAGAATGAGCAAATGAAAAGTGAGCCTAAGCTTGCTTTTATACTTGAGGTTAGGAGGAAGCTATGAATGGTGTTAATGATGATTTATACGTCTTTTAAAAGAAGGTTATGATTGGAATTTGAAATAAATATATAATTAAATAATTTAAATAAATCAAAGAATACTTACAATTTAAACTTTAAATTTATTAAAACTTTAATTTTAATTTAACAACTTCTTTTCTATTAAATATTTGTAGACTTTATAAATCTAATAGAACTTTTAATTTGATTATTTATTTTATTTGAATATTTAAAATCAAATAAATATTAATAACATTTATAGACCTTACATATTTATAAAAATAATGTTTGTATTTCAATTCTTTATTTTAGTTTTATAATTAAAACCCATAAATGACAATAAACTTCATAATTTATAAAATTTTATTCTATAAATCATGAAATTACCATGAATTAATTTAATAAATGGAAGGTTGAATAGAAAGTATTATTATTGTTTTGGAAGGATTAAAAAAATTAAATTTCTAACTAACATATTTGATTTTTCCAAAAATTAACCCAGACGGATTCAGGTTTGGGTTTCTATTTTCCAAAATGGGCAGATGTTACATTCAGGAGTAATGATGGGAACTTTAGTCATAGTTCCCATCTCTTCTTCAGACTTGTTGAGGGCCATTTTGAGTGAGGTATAAGGAGTGAAAAATAGGTTGATTAGGATGTAAGAGCCTAAATAGCTCTAATACCAATTGCAGGATCGGTTTTGTCACTTAACACTTGGTTTTTCTCTCACACTCACTTATGTTTCACTCAGATAAGATGAAGAAGAGTCTATTCTAAGAGTTGATAATAATATAATAAGTAACAATGAACACAGAAAGATAATTTTCAAGGTACTTGCATATATTGCTTCTCAACTCAAAGTGTTACAAGACTCTTACAAGCATGGTTCATGAGTTACAATGAGAAACTACATAATACTACCTACAAACCGGATATACTTTGATACCAGCTGGGATCCTATAACTAAAGTAAATACTACAGTGCTAAAGTTAAGGTATCTTAGATAAGATCTTATCTAAGATATGATAGTCATGACATGTCCATGACTTACCTTTTGTCACCGACTAAAGTTGGCAACTGTGCTATCTAACAAAGATGAATAGTAGAATAAAGTAAGGTCAACTACATGGCTTTTGAGAAAGTGCCATGCAGTATCTCAGAGGTCTGCAGCGGATTGTCAGAGACCATACTTATGTCTACTGGTTCATAGCAGTGTCTTTCGAAGGTTAAGTGGCTCCGGAAGAACTTGTTCTTCCGAAGCCACTTATACTTCGGAAGAGACTACTTCTTCCGAGGCTTGAGGACTTCTGCTTTTCTTCATACTTCGGAAGTAGTCTTCTGATCTTTACTTCTTAGATTTGATCTTCGGAAGTGAATACTTTTGTCTTTGGAAGTAGAGTTTGTCTTCGGAAGTTGATCTTTTACTTAAACTTCGGAAGAAACTATTTCCTTCGGAAGTCCGTATTTAGCTTCGGAAGTCTTTTGTTAACTTCATCAAAATAGACTAATGAAATGGGTTTGGTTGCACCATCCTTCTATTTGATCCAACATGTTTTATACAGTTTACTTTTATTATATATCTCACTTTTAGTCTTTGATTAATTTTATAAATGTTTTAATATACATCTTTAATATAAGTAATAATATGATTATATTTTATAACAAAATTTGTATAAATTATCTATCTATATAAAAGCAAACTCTTAGCTACATGGACTTTTTGTTTTTGTTTTTTTATTTTTTGGTCCTTTTTGGATTTCAAGTTATTTTAGTAGTTAAAAGTTATTTTTAATACCTATTTATATAAATTTCATCATAAATATATAAAATCTTGCTTTGGTTCGACACGTTTGTTAAGTTTATTTTGTTATGTTGACATTTTATTTCTTTCGTTTGCTTGATGTCTTCGAGTTCAAAGTCGAAGTGATAGCTGTTAGTATGTTTATTGTATTTGGGTTTTCATATTCAAGTTTGTGGTGGACTTACCCGTGCATCGCGCATGGGATCATTTCTAGTTAATATAATATATAAAAAATTGTATATGTATTTTAACCCAAAATTTTAAATATTCTTTGAATTTGAAAAAATAATTAGTATATGAAGTAAAAAAAGACCGAACCAGTTTGGGCCCGAACCGGTTTCCAAACCAACCCAAACCGGTTTTCAAACCGACCCAAACCAGTTTGGTAGGGTTGAGATTTTTAGGATTGAAACCGGTTTCAACCCTAACCGGGTTAGGGCCAAACCGGTTTTGACCGGAGTTGACCAAACCGGTTTTGACCGGAGTTGACCAAACGGTTTAGGTTTAGACCCCAAAGCGGTTTGGGTTTAAACCCGGTTTGTACATGTTTATACCCATGCCAAGAAGGCAATGCCCCCTTACGAATCCTATTGCTAGGGGTTTCGCCCCTAAACATTATGTGGTTCTAATGTTGAAGATCATGATAAACTCAAGCAAACATGCTTTTCTTAACTCTAATTTGTTTGATGATATTATGATTATATTGATGATCTAGTCAATCCAATTAAACTAAAATATTTAACAAAAATTTCCATAATCCGATGTGAAAATGTATATTTGTTTAAATCTTTATATTGTCCAAGTCGATCATATGATTTCACTTATAGAGCTATATATTTCATCATAGGCATTTCCTAATCCTTACAAAATGAACATATTATCATTTTAAACTTATGCAACCACTTTATTATTATTTGAATGAATGAAGTTGTATGAATGATGCAGCATAAATAATAGCAAATGGTGGTAGGACCAATATGCTATGTAAGTGTTAAGAGATTCCATACTTTGGCATGTGCAATAGAGAGTGGTTTGAATGAACTAAAAAGTATTTGGATATCATCATCTCACCCTTTATCAACTATCACATGAAAAAACAGGTTTGTTTCTTATTATCTGTTGCCCAATGGAAAAATATTAATCCGGAACCAGAAGTAGAACCTTATAAACAAATTTCTTTTTGTAATTTACGTATGATTTATTGCAACTGTTTTAATCATATTTCTGGGATTACTTGTCGTCTTGAAAATATACCGGGAACGGTAAATCCCTCCACTTTAGTATTTATTGTTTTTAAAGCTAATCGTCTTGACCATCAGTTTAATACAGCCATTTCTTTGTAAAGCGGAAGCAAAATGCTTTTGGTGGGTCGGGTTTTACCGCGGTGGACCGTTGGGTGGTGGGTTTTTTCCACAACTGGTGGTTGATGAGTTGGGTTATCTAGCGTTGTCTGTGCTCGCGGGCATATGGGGGTGTTTTTTCGCCATTGAGGTACAAACCGGTTTTTTTTACCTAAACCAGTTCAGGTTCAAAACCAAACTTGCTTTTTTTGTCGTGAGGTGAAACCGTTATTTTTTCAAACCGGTTCTGGTTATAAACCAGTTTGGCTCACCGGATTTTCAAACCTGTCAAACAGATTTAGATTGGTTTGAAACCATTTTTTTAATAAACCGGTTTTGTGGCCGGTTTTTAACTTTTTAAACCGGTTTATGAACCGGTATTGAGGGTGGGGTTACCAAACCGACATACAAACCAGTGGTTCGGGTCGGTTTGGGTCAAACCGGTTTTTATTTGAAACAGGTTCCGGATTTTTTGGATGAACCGATTCCCGAACTTGTGTTTTTACCAATGTCTAATACAGAGTAGTTGGGCTTGATTAGTTGGGCGTTAAACAAAAAGGAGAAAAAACATTATGCCTGGTTTGGTACGGTTTTATTAGCTTTCTACAACTTTTAACCAACAATACGACGCACGTTAAAGAGATGGCATATGGGCGAATGGGAGGGATAACACTTATTTTATTTAACTTTCGTTTTGTTTGGAGTCAATTGAAAACATTCATTTTGTTTGAAGTCACAGTGGCCATAAGTAATACATGAGAACATGTTAATACGCGGGATCATGCGACAAAATCGGCTCAACTAATAAACCTGAATTCCATCATATGGAGTTCTTATTTTTATAGGGTTTGCAAAACATTATTATCATGTTTAACAAGTTAAAGATAACACGTGTAACTTATGTATCAAATATACAAAACACTTGTTTAACTATCTATATATTATATCTATAATTTTTTTATATGTGTTTATGAACTAAGATTGTAAAATAATAAAGTCTGATCTTTTGTTTTAATTATATTTAAAAATATAAAAAAAATTAATTTTTATTAAATAAGTTTAGTCGTGTAATAAAAGGTTGGCGATTGGCAGCCCTATATTTTTGTATATACTTTTGCTTATTTTTAATTTTTAATTTTACAAAACACCTAAATCTTTGAGGGAACCAAATTTATGCCCTTATTTGTTTTCTTAATTGCCTTATTAGCTGCCAATTCAATACTGTTTCTTAACGATATCAACTGTTAATTGATGTATCAATGTTGATATTTGATAATATAACAATTAACTCGTATAAGAGTAGTCTTTTGATTTTCGTTTTTGCTACACTTCACCAACCTCTACACTTTCTTTTATTTTTTAATAGCAATTCTTTTAACATTAGATACAGAGTCGAAATTTCAACAAATATATAAGGAAGCTCAAAAGTTACAAGACCTAATTTTTCTTTCTATCACCATATATAATGTTTTTTACTATCGTTATATCAGGGACACCGGGATAATTTTGACCATTTCATCACAGGTCAACCTCTCCACTTTTGGCAAGTTAAATTAAAGAGTTTTAGTCAATTTACCAATCTGGCTCACGCCTTAGGTTGCGTCTGATTAGAAAGAATGAAATAAAATGAAATGAATTGAAAAACTAGTATAAATTTTAAGTAAAAATTATGTTTGAGTGGATAATGAAATGTAAACCCAATGAAATGTAAACCCAATGAAATGTTTCATCTCAAATTCATTTGGTTGTGGGATTTCAAAATCCTTCCAACTAGAAAGGGAATTTGAAATCACATAACCAATGGAATTTGAGGTAAAACATTCCCTTGGATTTTATATTCATTAACCATTTAAATATAATTTTATTTAAAAATTATACTAGTTTCTCAATTTTATTCAATTATTTCTAACCAAACGCAACCTTAATTTAACGTCCAATTTGATTTTAACTTATAATAATAACATGGCAATGCGGAATCACTTTAAATGGGAAAATAAAAAATGTCAAGCAGTAAAACATTTTACGAGATATTCACTAGCCTTGTATTATATTCTTTGATTGTTATGATAGTTTGTTAATTTATATGTTGTAAGGTGTCTTAAAAGAGGAAAATAGTACCAACTTATAAATACAGTTTAAAGCTATATTATTTATTTCACTAAAACGAGAGTATCAAAAGAGAGTTTTGAGTGATAGAAAATAGTATATTATTGAAATTTGTTTGTATTTGACGATTTTTCCCAATTTCAACATAGAACAAGAAATGCTACAAAACTCGAGTCATCGAAGATAATATTAAAATTATCAAGAATATTCTCCAACTATTTAAAAATCTCACTAAACATTCCTTTGTTTGATTATATCTTCAACATTTGAAAGTGAGTTCATAATTCTGTGATTTCATGATCGGAAATTGTATATTTCTTTTCTTTCTTTCTTGTTGTGACAAGTGACTAGTAAAACCAATTGAACGTTGGTAAATGATTGGTTGAACTTTCTGCAACTAATCAATTAAAACCGTACTAGCTAGTTGGTAAAAAAAATTAAGATACCGGAAAGGTGTTGGTTTAGTTTTAGTTTTGACTTCATATGAATTTCAAAGGTTGAATCGGTTTAACTTCTAAAAACTAATTTGATCGATTTAATAAACTAAACGGTTTTTGAAACACCCACAGCAACAACTGTGTCCTACACAAACACTTGGAGACACTTCAATATAAATTATTTGTGACAGTTGTTGTCTGTTGAGAATCACCATCAGAACTCTGATGGAGCCTATTCTACCAAAACTATAAATTATGTTCTCTTAGTATAATATACAGAGAGATGTCATGGCTTATATATGAACAAAGAGTAAAACACATATTGATCAATGTACAAGTTGTTTAGAGGGTTTTCGTCTACTCGCCGTCCAGTTAGAGGGGGCGTATCAAAGGATAGGTGGATAATTTATATTTATGTTTTTTCTATTAGAGGATATATAAGTGGATAGCTTTTCATTTATTTTGGTGTAATATAATCTTTGGTATCTTCTAGGCTCTCTTTATACGAGTCAAGACCATACACAACCATTTTTATATCGAAAACCAAAAGGCCAACTAGTTATTTAATAAATTATATAAAATAGCTAAATATCACCAACTTAGTTATTTAATTTTACATGTATGTAAATCAATGATTTGGAATTTACATTTAGGTAAATCACTTGTTCTTTTGTTTTGTTTTATAATTATATAATTGGTTATACAAAGATCCTAACCCTTCTCGAATCTCGATCTATATATAGGATATGTCACTACTTTTATACATTAAAAAAAAGGAAAAAAGAAAACACATATTGCCCATTTTATAGTTTGTTTTCAAAATGTAACACACTCGGTAATTCATTGGTAAATTGGTAAACCCACCTGAATACCTGATTACCAATGCATATGTAAATTTGATGATGAAAACCAGCAAAAAAATGTTTTGTATAATGTGGTTGTCGTTGAAGGAACACATTACCCATGCAATATCTACTGATATGCTTGGCGAGGATAAGATTTGGATTTGATTCTTGCTTTGGCTTTTTAGACATTTGCTGGTGTAGGCCCTTTGGATGAATAGTCAGTCGATAAAACTTTATATATATATATTATATATATATATATATATATATATAATATATATATATATATATATATATATATATTATATATAATATATATATATATATATATTCACCAACCTCAAGCTTTCTTTAAATTGAAATATATAATCATTGTCTAGTAAACTTCGATCAGTAATTTAGGTTCAAATAGAGAACCATCCCTATATTTTTAAGTATGGAAAAAATAGCTAATATGAAAGATCATTGTTAGTGAGTTTGGTTAGAAGATTGGTGGTCTTGAGAGTATTTTAATTTGAACAAAGCAGATCAAGATGGAACTAGTTATCTAGAAATGCAGAGCTAAGCCTATATCAGGAATTATTTCCTAACATTGCCCTTTTTGACAAATTTAGCCAGTAGGACTCGTGGACACACATATAAGGATCAAATATAATAATTTGTTTGTAACTAGTATATTTACATGTGCCTTACGACGGAGTGTTAAATCCTCTGAGCATTACTAATCAAAATACGGATTAATATAAGAAAGTGAGGTAATTCCAGAATTGAATAAACATATTATAAATATTAAAAAAATCAAAAATAAAATAAAAATTGAAGTAGCTTCAACAACTTAAGCATTTGCACTTCGATGACATCTATGTTTGTGTTTCAATGATTTGTATATAAATTTTGCAAAACTTCGTTTGGAACGAAATTTACACCTAAACGTAGATAAAAATAATTATTTCATAATGATATTATAATAATTTCATGAAACATTATATTTTAGAAATTATAAAAAAAACCAAAACAATATAAACGTGACATGTGGCATATTATGATTGGGTTGAGAAAATTATAAAATTATTTGATGTAAAAGGTAGTATGAAGAATTTTAAGTGCAAGTTCTTGAGGGTAGAAGTGTAACTTAAATATTATGCATTATTTTTTGCACCATAAGCTTCATGATTTGTACTACAAAAATTACAATGATAATGACAGATGAAAGGTTAAGTGTTGGGGTGCAAGAAGCTACAACCTGACTTACATAAAGTGTTGTATAGCATGATTGTAAATAGAGTAAAGTTATGTTTTGGTTTATGTGATTTGAACATTTTAATCATTTTAATTCAAAAAGAAATATTTTGTTATATCATGTCCTGTAGTCATTGTTTTCGTGATTGGATCGGACCGGCCGGTCCGACTAGGGATCAGCCCCTTAGCCGGTCCGGTTCGCTATGAATCGGTTTGTGGCAGTCGAACCAGCAGGTTCGTCCCGAACCGGCGGTCGGAGCAGGAAATCGGACCTGTTCGAACCAGATTTTGAATTTTTTTAATGAGTAAAAACGGGGTGTTAAACCGTAATTAATGTGTTGGATATACAAATATAGTTAAGTTTTATATATAACTATAAAATATACATAAATCATATATAAATTCTTATATTTAATTACATATATAAATATAATTAAAATATAGTTAAATCCGGTCCAACCGGTTCGACCGGTCCGACCACCAAACCAGTAAGGCGTCAGATTCGAAGTCCGATCGGGTTCTGAAAACATTGTATGTAGTTTCATTTTTATAACGGTTTTGGTATTTGTCACTGATAGGTTCAAATGGATCGATCTGTTATCGATATCAAGCAATTGACAATTGTGTGAAATATGTGAATCAAACAAACAAATATCAGAAAAATTCATAGAGTATTCATTGATATCAGCTGGATTACAAAGTGCAAATTGAGAGAAAAATATCTAAAAGTTGTTACCTGCACTTACATAAGCAATCCTATTTATACTAATAATCAAGAAAACAAAAAGGAACATATATTTACACAATAACTCCCTAATCTATGATAAAACTTATCTAAAGACTAAAATGCTAATCTCTCTAGGTTTCTAACAATACTCCCCCTAAGATTCGCACTTGTCTTCAGCCAAAATAGTCTTCAGGTTCTTTTTTAATCTTGAACATTGGTTTTTCTGTGTGCATCTCTAGTTCTTTAAGAGCTTTCTTTATTAAAGACTTGAACTTTCCAACTAGAATTCCTTGCTCTGGCTTGGAATCATTTGTCTTGTTAGGACATGTACGTAAAGAGTACTAACTGATAATGCGTGTATACCTAATCAAATAGTGCGGAATCCTATTTGATTGGCGATCCGATCAGTGAGAACGCAGCTTTGATCAATCTAATGATTAATGAAACGTTACGAACGATTAGAACATGATCAATTGCGAACTATGAAGTTGGAACAGGCTCTCTGAAATCTCTGGACGGCTAGGGTACGAATGTGAGTCGAAATTCTTGAAGTGTTCTGTTTTTTCACGAATTAGGTGGTATTTATAGGTTAGGGTTTGTCAATCGTACAACTGAACCATTAGAATATTTCAGTCGTGCAACTGAATCATGCGATTGAATCATACGCATGACTAAAGGTTCAGTCATGTGACTGATCCAATCTCATGTCTCAATCATGCGACTGATCTAGTCTCCTGGTTCAGTCGTGAGATTGGTCCATTAGCATGAAGTATTCATGCTTATGGTCCATTCGCATGAAGACTTCATAAGATTAAGTTTGAACACGTTTCTTAATCATTATTGACTAATAACTATGCAAACAACCACAACCTATATAGTTAGTTCAATATGCTTTATTACACAATAAACAATAAAACATTAAACATTATAAGCATCAATCACATATTGCATTTCATTCAACTCATTCATTACATATATGTAAGACATGACAAACATTTTTATATTAAGCTCCTAAACTAGGTATATATGTATCAACAAACTCCCCCTTAGACCTAGTTTACATTAGTGTCTGACATTCTTTATTAGCTCCTAAATAATCTTGTACTTCTCCTCTCTAGTAACTCCTGCATGTATCTCAAATGCAAAATAGAGTTGTATAACATTCTGGAACTGGAGGGCTTGTACTATATCTTGCGTGTCATAGAATAGTGGCCACTTGTATAATGTATAGACATCGTCTACAGACAAGTTGGTTAGCCACATAGGGTCGAACACCCGAATAGTTTCCATTTTGCTCTCTCTCTCTATAGAGCTATGACCGCTTCGCCTATTCTCCAATCATAATACCACCATTTGAAGTGTGGAGTGAAGTCCTGTGGCATTTCCCATAAGGGAATCTTGGACATTGTGCGCGAGGACTCCACTTCAGCACCACCTTAGGCTTTCCAGAGATGGGATCCACTTCAGACCTTTGGATGTACCTCTTCGGTTGTTGAGGTCTGAAGTTTACCCATCTGGTGTGGTATTCCTTCTTTAGTGCAACCTCAAACCAACCTGGCATTTCTAGGATCACATAAAAAAGTTTAAGCGTGCCAGCTGGTGAGCTCAAAACCAGGGAGAGTCTTCAGATAATGTGTGAATATGAAGTATTCTATTCCTTTATCCCTCTTAACTGCATAAACATTAAGATCCTCAAAATATGCCCACGTAATAATCTTGCCCGAAACCTTTAGATGTTTCTTGACCTTGTATAGCTTGGTGTAGGCATTTGACTTTTGAGCAGTGCGTTGGGCTCGTATCTCAGCAAAACAAGCCACCCATTCAGCCTTCCTTAGATCAACATCAGCGTCTGAGGCTTGAGCTTGCCTTTCATTCTTCTCTGTCTCTTTTTCCATCTCATCCAGTTTGTCAAATGTAGCACTGCTGAGAGTGTTACAAGTTGGGGATCACATTGCCCTCTTGGTCAGTGTACTCTGGATAGTACTCAGCTGTGACATCCTCAATCTCTATTTCATCTACGTCGTTTAGCTCATCGTCACTTGTCACATTTGTCACACCCCAACCTTGACGGCGGAAACGTCGAGATGTGAGGGTTAAGATTCACAATCACATAACGCTATAACTAATGTAAATATTAAAATTATAAGTTTTAAAAGGAAATATAAACATAAGTCACAAACGTGAAATAAGTTCAAACATAAATCAAAACATAACATAATATTATTTATTAAACCAGGTCCAAGTCCTAGTTTTATTGCAAGCTTCAAAAGTCCACTTTAAACTTGGGGATTTCCTGAAACATGATAAAATTAAAAGGTCAACTATAAATAGTTGGTGAGTTTCCAAGGTTTTCATACATAATATGATAAAGTTACAAGTAGCAATTCATGTCACAGGTCATAAATTAGTAAGGTTATAGAACACATATCGTTACAACCAAACCTCGACTTGATTACAAGTATATAAGATTGGCTAAGTGTATTTGGTTCCCATGATGAACAAGCATACGTCATCAGGAGCCGGCAATACCTCGGCTTTAGCACCAAATAGGCTTGTCAGGCCCAAAGATCTAAGACGTCGCCAGGCTAGCAATAGTTAATGATTGTAAACAAACTATGTATCTCATATAAATACTTACAACACACAAATAACCATGACAAATATAAAGATGAATTGCAAGTGCTTTACAAGTCTCAAACATTTATAAGTGTATGATGTATAAGTATCATGTTTCACCCCAAAATAGTGTGAAAAACACAAAAAAAGGGGGCAAGAAAACTCACATGACGAAATAAGTATAAGAATGAAGATTGATAAGATTAATAGTAAACGTTGTTCCAAGATGAACGTCACAAGGCACCTAAATACATATATATTCACAAGGTTAAAGTTTAATATTGAGTGCAACGAATTTATGGGCTAGGGTTCAGTTGATGTTTGGGATTTTATTTATCAAACGAAAACTAATTATATTTTCGTAGAAATAATTATTTACATTTTGTGTAATATATGAAGTAAGTATAACATTTATAAAAATTTTGTATTATTCATAAGTTTTGATTAAGGTTTTGTAACCAAATAAAAATGGAAACGATTTAACCGATACTAAACAAACAATGGTTGAAATAATAATTTTGTATAAACTAGTATTTAAATTCTAAATATATACTAACTATAACATTAATTTTTGAATTTTAAATAAAATATAAGGATATTTGTATACACAAATTGCAGAAAAAATATTTAAATGGTTTAAAAATACATGAAGTTTATAAAATGATTTTTTATAATTTTTAGATTTATATATATATATATATATATATATATATATATAATATATATATATAATATATATATAGAATTGAAAAACACTCTAAAAAATGTTGGAGGTCACCGGGTTCGAACCCGTGACCTCTAAGTGGGAAAGTGAACATGGAACCAGTGAACCAAGGCTACAGCCGTGATAGATACCGCATTTTAAATCTTAAATACAAACTCAAATAAAAACCCCCAAACCTAAGAACCCTAGAATCATATTCAATCAATTGAACCCCATATGAACGTTGTAATCGATCGAAAGGTTAGGGCTTTTGATCTCCATATGAAATCGAGTACGTAGTTGCGTTTAATTACCCGGTTTGAAGTTGAGTTGAAGGTGAACAAGATGGATGAAGGTCGCGACCGAGGTGAATCAATAATGAGAAATAGATGAAAACAATCAAATTAACTCAGTGGATAGCTTCGGATGATGTTGTTGATGCAAAGCCCCTTGTCAATTTCAGCTTAAAACTCGGAAGGTGGGTTCGACTATGTTGTAGCCTCGCGATGAAGGTGATGATTGAATTGGATGTTTGCGTTTGTTCAGGTGAATTTGATGATTGTATTCGATTAAAGGTAGGTAGACGTTCGTTCATGTTGATTTAATTGAGTTATTATTGGTTTTTAAGGCTCGAATGGCTGTGGGGTTTAATACTTCGGTTATACACTCGATTAGGATTAGTAACTGACGTTTAAAGGTGATTAATTGCTATGTTTAGGTTCGAATCATGTACACGAAAAGGTTTGGAACTGTTTAGAGTCATTTTTTGAAGGTTCTGGTGAGTTTTTAGGGCCCCCGGAGGTCGGTCGGCGGTGGCCGGTGACTGGCCGGAGAATTGGGGAAGAAAAATGGGGTGGGGGTTGGGTTTTTAATAATTTTCACGTTTAGTCCCTGCAGTTTTGTTTTTATTATTTTATGCACAAAACTTGCATTTAAAGTTTTAAAAACAACAATTTACCCCCTAACTTAATTGTTTTAAGTCCTCATATATTATTAGTATTATTATTATTAATATTATTATTATTATTAATATTTTATTATAGTGATACTATTATTATTATTTATAGTATTATTACTATTATCGCTATATTATTATTATTAGTATTGTTATTATAACTTGTACTCTTATTAATATTAACATAATTAATATTATTTGATATATTTTTATTTTTAACCTTCATATATTAAAAGTTAGCGATAACTAAAAAGAATAAGCACATGAGTTTCATAATTGTCAATAATGACCCTATAAGAATAAACAAAGTTAACTTTTAATTTAATGAAAATACGAGATGTTACAGTCTCCCCAACTTAAAAGAATTTCGTCCCAAAATTAAGAAGATGAAACTAAACGAACAAAAACGGGTATTTCTTCTTCATGTGATCCTCTCGTTCCCAAGTAAATTCAGCGCCATGTTTGTTTTCCCAACGGACCTTGACGATTGGGGTTGTTGTAGTTCTAGTCTTCTTCATTATGCGATCCATGATTTCAATAGGTTTCTCGACAAAATGCAAGGACTCGTCGATCTGAATGTCTTCCAGCGGAACATACAGACTTTTGTCGGCCAAGCACTTTCTCAAATTTGTGACGTGGAACACAGGATGAACTCCACTAAGGTCGGAAGGTAGTTCCAGTTTATAAGCCACTTTCCCAATCCTTTTCAGGATTTTGAAAGGTCCTACAAATCTTGGAGCCAATTTGCCCTTCTTTCCAAAGCGAACAACACCTTTCCACGGTGAGACCTTTAGAAGAACCATCTCCCCAACTTGGAATTCAATGGCTTACGTCTTGTCAGCATAACTCTTTTGATGACTTCTCACCACTTCAAGGTTCTTGCAGATAATAGAAACTTTATCGGTCGTCTCTTGTATAAGTTCAGGACTAGTGATGAAGTTTTCACCAATGTCGGTCCAACAAATCAGTGAACGAATTTACGACCATAAAGTGCTTCAAACGGTGCCATCTTGATACTCGAGTGATAACTATCGTTATACGAAAATTCCGCGAGCGGTAGATGCATATCCCAATCACCACCAAAGTCAAGAACACATAGGCGTAGCAAATCCTCCAAGGTTTGGATCGTTCGCTCGGTTTGACCATCAGTTTGAGGATGATAAGCCGTGCTTAGGTCCAATTGAGTACCCAAGAGTTCTTGCATAGACGACCAAAAGTGTGAAGTGAAACGAGCATCTCAGTCGGATATGATGTGCAGAGGTACCCCATGACGACTTACAATCTCATCAACGTATATATGAGCTAACCTTGATGTCTTGTAAGTGTCATGTATGGGTATAAAATGTGCCGATTTGGTCAATCGGTCAACGATCACCCATATGCTATCATGTCCTCGAGAGGTTCGAGGTAGCTTGGTATGAAGTCCATGGATATGTGTTCCCACTTTCAAATAGGGATCTCGGGTTGCTCAACTAATCCACTTGGACGTTGATGTTTGGCTTTGACCTTCGTAAACGTGAGGCACTTAGCTACATAAGTCGCTATATCTTTCTTCATTCCAGGCCACCAATATTGACTGCACAGGTCCATGTACATTTTATCGGAGCCAGGATGAATAGAATAACGAGTTTGATGAGCTTCGTTCATGATAAAGGTACGAAGATTATCACGATTTGGAATCCAAATTCGATTTGTGAAGTACATCAACCCATTGGGTTTCGTTTCCAATCGGGTTAAAAGATTAGGCTCCAGTTCATCCTTCATTCTTCCTTCTTGTTGCACCACTTGTTGAGCCTCCAAGATACTAGACTCGATGTCACTATCTATTCTCAAGTTTTGTAGCAGTACGGTAGTCTCGTTGACATCTAGTAGGATCTCAGTATCAAACTCACCCAAAGTGTCAAACCATTGACGTCGATTGCGAATTTCTTGGAATGAGATCATCTTGTTGTGAATCTTTCGGCTTAGTGCATCGGCTACAACGCTTGCTTTACCAGGATGGTAACGAATGTCACAATCATAGTCACTAATCAACTCCACCCAACGATGTTGTCTCATGTTGAGATCTTTTTGATTGAAAACGTGTTGAAGGCTTTTGTGATCGGTGTAGACTGTACATTGCGTACCATATAGGTAGTGCCTCCAAATCTTCAAAGCAAATACAACAACACCAAGCTCGAGATCGTGGGTTGTGTAATTCACCTCGTGAACCTTCATTTGTCTTGATGCATAAGCTATGACCTTCCCTCGTTGCATAAGAACACAACCAAGGCCTTGTTTAGATGCATCACAATATACAGTGAAGTCATCATTCTATCGGGTAGGGTCAAGATAGGAGCATTGCACAACTTGTGCTTTAACGCTTCAAAAGCTTCTTCTTGCTCGAAACCCCACTCGAACGGTTTATTCTTTTGTGTCAAAGAAGTGAGTGGTTTCGCGATCCTTGAAAAGTTGGAAATGAATCGCCGATAGTAACCAGCAAGACCAAGAAAAGAACGAACTTCGGTAGGAGTAGTAGGAACACACCAATTCTTCACAGCTTCCACCTTTGCAGGATCAACGTGAATTCCCTGGCTATTCACCACGTGTCCTAGAAATTGAACTTCCTCGAGCCAGAAGTCACACTTCGAGAACTTCGCGTACAATTGCTCTTTCTTCAACAACTCAAGAACCAATCTCAAATGCAGTTCATGATCGGTGTTGGATTTAGAGTAGATAAGTATGTCGTCTATGAAAATGATCACAAACTTGTCTAGATAAGGCTTTCATACTCGGTTCATGAGATCCATGAAGACAGCAGGAGCATTGGTTAAACCAAAAGGCATCACCATAAACTCATAGTGCCCATAACGAGTACGGAACGTGGTCTTTGGGATGTCATCATCATGAACTCGTAATTGATGATATCCAGAGCGTAGATCAATCTTCGAGAATATGGAAACTCCTTGAAGTTGATCAAATAAGTCATCGATGCGAGGAAGAGGATAACGATTCTTGATGGTAAGCTTGTTAAGCTCAAGATAATCGATGCACATACGAAACGATCATCTTTCTTCTTCACGAAAAGAAAAGGTGCACCCCAAGGCGAAGAACTAGGACAGATGAAACCCTTCTCGGATAGCTCTTGAAGTTGACTAGAGAGTTCTTGCATTTCAGATGGTGCAAGTCGATATGGGGACTTAGCCACGGGGTTTGCTCCCGGTATCAAGTCGATTTAAACTCAACTTCACGCACGGGAGGTAAACCACTAAGGTCATCGGGAAATACTTCAGGAAAGTCTCGTACGATAGGGACATCCTTAAGTTCTTTCCCTTTGAATTTCGTGTTGACCACGTAAGCCAAGAAAGCCATATACTTCTTGCTTAAGCATTTTCGGGCTTGAGTGCAAGACATGAGTTTAAGTCCTTTGGAAGATTTTTCATCGAACACCTTCAAGGTATCACCGGAAGGTAACAGTATACGGATGCACTTCTCGAAACAAATGATCTCGGCATGGTGTTTGGCTAACCAATCCATACCAATGATGACGTCGAAGCTTCCAAGTTCATGGGGATAAGATCGATAAGGAAATCATGCGTGTCAAGACTTAAGATACAATCACGAATAATGACGTCAACGGTGATCGGTTCTCCATCGGCAACTTCAACGGAAAGAGGCCTTTCTAGTTTCGTATGTGGCTTAGCAAGTATGGGTTCAAACTCTAACAAAACAAAACTTTTATCGGCTCCAGAATCAAATAGGACATAGGCATAAGTTTTATTAATAAAGAACATACCTATTAGATTTTAAAGGTATTTAACGATTCAGTTTACACATGAAAAGAATTAGGTCACACAAGTCAAAGGTAAGTTAACATACCATTCACTACATCGTTGTTTGCTTGTGCTTGATTTGCGTTGATGTTGAAAGCACGTCCTCGGGCTTGTGGAACATTACCCACAAGACGAGAGCATTGTGGGCAGAAATGACCAGGTTCCCCACAGTTGTAGCAAACACGGTTTGTGACCACAGCGGCATTGTTAGGTGCACGGTGGCAAGTCGCCACCAAATGACCATATTTACCGCATAAGGTGCAAATGCGGCATGGTTGGTTCCCCGGATGATGATACCTACATGTGTTGCACATAGGTTGAGGACCAGCATAAGCCCTAGCCCCAGGCACTTGTGCCACAGGTGTAGCCGCATGTACAATTTGTCTTTGGGGTTGTTTGGGTGCAGCCACAACATAGTTACGCGCCGGTGTGAACTTGCGCTTGTTGTTGTTGTTGTTGTTGTTGGACGGTTCAGCTTTGGTCTCCTTAACGGCCTCGGTAGCCATCTTTTCCACCTTTTTGCACCCTTCACAGACATGGTGCCCGCTCGTATATGGTTCTCGGTGAGTTGAGCGGTGATAGTAATGGCTTCTTCCAAAGTTGTGGGTCGGCTACCCACCACATCATCTGGAATTTGGGGTGGTACACCCTTGATAAACTTCTTGATGTTGCGGGGGACAGTGTCGACCATATGAGGCAGCAGTATACTCAACTCATGATCCCTAGTTGAGTAGGCCAAATGATCACCATCGTTTTGCTTCAAATTCCAAAATTCCTCCTCCAACTTTGCAGTTTGCTTCTCGGGCAGAACTTCGCGATGGTGATGTTCTTGAACTCTTCCCAAGTAAGTTCCAGAATAGCATTGGGCCCATGATTTCTCTTCTCGCTATTCCACCAGGTGAGAGCCCTTTGTTGGAGCATGCTTGTGGCATAACGAACTTTGAGTGCCTCGGGACACTCACAGTTGACAAAAGTGTTCTCCATGCTCTCGAACCACTCAAGAAGACCAGTGGCTCCTTCCTTGCCACTAAAACTAGTGGGTTTACATGAGCTAAAGTGCTTAAAAGTGCAAGTTTGGTTGTTGCGCCCTTGGTTAGCACTATTCTCCCCATGACCGTTGTTGCTAGAGTTGGTCATTAAGGTGCTATTGAGTTCAAAAACCATGGTTGGGATGACAACAGCCATTTATCGGGCAATCATGGCGGCTAGCTTACGATCGGAACTTCCACGCTTTCCATGATGACGAGACATGCTGGAATATGCAAAATGAGTTAGATACAAGGAAAAGAATAAAAAAATTATAATTCAACAAGGATAAGGCAAGAGTTGTAAGGCACATGGAATGGTTCCATTTCTTAACGTATTACCATTTGGAAACGTTGACACGTCAAGGTAAGTTACCCTTTCGCCTTAGGAATTTGTGTATGTTGACCATAGTTTATCACTCATCCCAGAAATCCCCAGATAAGCATAACTAGTCCCGTAGGATTTATGCGATATGCTTGCCTTAGCCCGAGGGCCTTTTGCCAGGAAATCCAGAATACAGGTGTCTATGTGTCACACAAATTTCTTAGGTTCATGGAATCAAAACCTTGATGAGATTTATATAGATTAGACATAGCGTCTAAAG
Organism: Flaveria trinervia; assembly: GCA_025506515.1. Lineage (NCBI taxonomy): Eukaryota > Viridiplantae > Streptophyta > Magnoliopsida > Asterales > Asteraceae > Flaveria > Flaveria trinervia. The sequence goes on from CM046451.1 coordinate 62,594,851, forward strand.
ATCCAAATCATAAGCATAAGCATAAGTTTCCACGTGTTGACGAGAATATGGTTAAGAGATTTCATGTTCGGGGAGAGTCAAAGAGTCAAAGTTAAGTTTAGGGAGACACATAATAAAGTTTAAACAATTACAAGGCAACCTATGCTAAGGCATCAAGTTGCACATAAGTATGGCATAGCATTATGTAGCATGCAAACAATATATATAATTCCAAGAATATAAATATTATTCTATAACGTTCATGCATAAGCTATAGTCTAGGTCACCATTTCTAATAACCTAAATCCCTATAGTTATGGGCTCTGATACCAATCTGTCACACCCCAACCTTGACGGCGGAAACGTCGAGATGTGAGGGTTAAGATTGTTCACAACCACATAACGCTATAATTTAATGTAAATACTAAAATTATAAGTTTCAAAAGGAAATACAAACATAAGTCACAAACATGAAATAAGTTCAAATATAAATCAAAAATAACATAACATTTTATTTATTAAACTAGGTCCAAGTCTTAGTTTTATTGCAAGCTTCAAAAGTCCACTTTAAACATGGGGATTTCCTGAAACATGATAAAATAAAAAGGTCAACTATAAATAATAAGTGAGTTTCCAAGGTTTTCATACATACTATGATAAAGTTACAAGTAGCAATTCATGTCATAGGTCATAAGTTAGTAAGGTTATAGAACACATATCGTTACAACCAAACCTCGACTTGATTACAAGTATATAAGATTGGCTAAGTGTATTTGGTTCCCATGATGAACAAGCATACGTCATCAGGAGCCGGCAATACCTCGGCTTTAGCACCAAATAGGCTTGTCAGGCCCAAAGATCTAAGACGTCACCAGGCTAGCAATAGTTAATGATTGTAAACAAACTATGTATCTCATATAAACACTTACAACACACAAATAACCATGACAAAATATAAAGATGAATTGCAAGTGCTTTACAAGTCTCAAACATTTATAAGTGTATGATGTATAAGTATCATGTTTCACCCCAAAATAGTGTGAAAAACATAAAAAAAGGGGGAAAGAAAACTCACATGACGAATAAGTATAAGAATGAAGATTGATAAGATTAATAGTAGACGTTGTTCCAAAATGAAACGTCACAAAGCACCGGAATACATATATATTCACAAGGTTAAAGTTTAATATTGAGTGCAACGAATTATTATGGGCTAGGGTTCAGTTTGATGTTTGGGGTTTCATTTATCAAACGAAAATATTATATTTTCATAGAAATGATTATTTACATTTTGTGTAATATATGAAGTAAGTATAACATTTATAAAATTTTTGTATTATTCGTAAGTTTTGATTAAGGTTTTGTAACCAAATAAAAATGGAAACGATTTAACCGATAACCTAAACAAACAATGGTTGAAATAATAATTTTGTATAAACTAGTATATAAATTCTAAATATATACTAACTATAACATTAATTTTAGAATTTTAAATAAAATATAAGGATATTTTATACACAAATTGCCGAAAATATTTAAATGGTTTAAAAATACATGAAGTTTATAAAATAATTTTTTTATAATTTTTAGATTTATATATATATATATATATATTAGAAATTGTAAAACACTCTAAAAAAATGTTGGAGGTCACCGGTTCGAACCCGTGACGTCTAAGTGGGAAAGTGAACATGGAACCAGTGAACCAAGGCTACAGCCGCGATAGATACCGCATTTTAAATCTTAAATACAAACTCAAACAAAACCCCCAAACCTTAAGAACCCTAGAAACATATTCAATCAATTGAACCCCATATGAACGTTGTAATCGATCGAAAGGTTTGGGCTTTTGATCTCCATGTGAAATCTAGTAAGTAGTTGCGTTTAATTACCCGGTTTGAAGTTGAGTTGAAGGTGAACAAGATGGATGAAGGTCGCGACCGAGGTTGAATCAATAAATGAGAAATAGATGAAAACAATCAAATTAACTCAGTGGATAGCTTCGGATGATGTTCTTGATGCAAAGCCCCTTGTCAATTTCAGTTTAAAACACTCGGAAGGTGGGTTTCGACTATGTTGCAGCCTCGCGATGAAGGTGATGATTGAATTTGATGTTTGCGTTTGTTTCCGGTGAAATTGATGATTGTATTCGATTAAAGGTAGGTAGACGTTCGTTCGTGTTGATTTAATTGAGTTATTATTGGTTTTTAAGGCTCGAACGACTGTGGGGTTTAATACTTCGGTTATACACTCGATTAGGATTAGTAATTGATGTTTAAAGGTGATTAATTGCTATGTTTAGGTTCGAATCATGTACACGAAAAGGTTTGGAACGGTTTAGAATCGTTTTTCGAAGGTTCTGGTGAGTTTTTAGGGCCGCCGGAGGTCGGTCGGCGGTGGCCAGTGACTGGCCGGAGAATCGGGGAAGAAAAATGGGGTGGGGGTTGGGTTTCTAATAATTTTCACGTTTAGTCCCTGCAGTTTTGTTTTTATTATTTTATGCACAAAACTTGCATTTAAAGTTTTAAAAACAACAATTTACCCCATAACTTAATTGTTTTAAGTCCTCATTATTATTATTAGTATTATTATTCTTAATATTATTATTATTATTAATATTATTATTAGTGATACTATATTATTATTTATAGTATTATTACTATTATCGCTATATTTATTATTATTAGTATTGTTATTATAACTTCTACTCCTATTAATATTAACATAATTAATATTATTTGATATTTTTTTATTTTTAACCTTCATATATTAAAAGTTAGCGATAACTAAAAGAATAAGCACATGAGTTTTATAATTGTTAATAATGACCCTTATAAGAATAAACAAAGTTAACTTTTAATTTAATAAAAATACGAGATGTTACAACATCAAAAGTAGGTGCATCTTTGACAATCTCGTTCGGATTTACCTGAACATCTCTGCAAGTTGCTCATCAGTCAGGTCGTGTATGATTTCTCATTCTTTGGGAGTGTAGCTCACCGACCTTCTAACAATCCCTTGCAAATCAAGAATCATTATGAATTGAGAATTGATTTGCTATAGGGGAGCAACATCATATTCATCTTGTTGAGATGTTGATATGCTTGATTTAAACATGTAACACATCATGAGAGTAATTAATCAAGACATTTAAACATTAGATAAATATATATAAACATTAATACACAACTGTAATACAAGATTCAAGTACAAAGTTTTCAAATACATAAACATCTAATCATTACTTTTGTCTTGAATTGCAGGCTTCTTAGCAGGAGGGGTGGAGGATGAGGCTCCTCGATCTTGATTCCTTTTGGTCCTCTTCTCTTGAGCTCTAGGAGAGGCTGATGTAGCAACATCACCTTCTCCATCATCATTATCATCTCCTTTCTTCTCACTCGGTCCTCCATCATTACCTTCATCTTCTTCATCTGAATCATCCTTATCATCGTCATCATCACCCTTGATCTTTAAAGGCTCACTCTTTGACCCTTTTAGCTTGAGCATGATCTTCTTGTTCTTCCTCTCAAGTATTTCGATCCTTTTCACCGAAGCCAACACCAGCTCATTTTGACTTGTAAGAGCGTGGTGTGCTCAGCTTAGAGCTCTCATACAGGTCAGTCTCTTACTGAGCTCCATGATGTTTTGAGCTTGAGCTGTGTTTACTTCCATCATCTTATGTAACTGATTTGCCCTAAGCTCATCAGTGGCAAGCAACCTAAGCACTGTGCTGTTGAGATTAGCCAGTTGTTCCTCTAACCCAATGGGGGGGGGGGTAGAGTGGATCCTGGTGTGAATGTAGGCTGGGTGGAAGTACCTGCTTGGTGGCTTGTGGTGGTAGATGGGGTGAATATGGGTGGTGGGATAGGAGTGGATGGTGAAGGGTTGGCTGTAGTAGTGGTGGTTGGAAGTGTGGTAGTAGTGGTAGGGGTTGTGGTAGTGGTGGCGGTAGCTATGGTGGATGTGGTAGATGTGGTGGTGGTTGTGGCAATAGTGGTGGCTAGGGAACTGGTAGTTGATGGGGTCAAAGCAAATCTAGGCCTCTTACCCTTTTTGCCATATGGGTGAGCCATCCTGTTCTTCTTGGAGCGCTTAGAGATAGAGGCTCCCCCTTGGCTGCTAGACTGGTCCAGGGTATACAAAGGATCTGTATCAGCAGTAGCAGCATCCCCGGACTCACCCTGGCATCCACCAACCGCCCTGAGACCTCTCTCAATGGCTACGACCCGGCTCCCCCCCGTCCGTACCCGAGGCTCTTCATCCGACCCCTCCTCATCCATCTAAAAATCAGTGTGGATTGGAGCCGGCTCGGGTACACCTGGACCATCACCTCCTTGACCATCCTGTGGTCATCATCGTCAGAGTCATCAGAGGGTAGAGCAATAGGCTCAGAATCTGAGTTACTGTCGTCGTGATGCCACTTCCTCCTAGCTGGCGCCACATATCCTCCCGAGCCAGATGCCAAAATAGTCTCCTTACCGGGGGCTTCACCTGCTTGCCCCGGTATACCTTTATCCTCCCGAGGGTGGTGTCATCCATCACCTCTAGTGTAACAGCATCCTCACTCTCCTTAGGCAGCTAATGAAGCTTCTGGTCTATGATCATCTGAAGGAATCAGGGGTACATGCAGAAGCCTTCCTTGCCTTTGGCTTCTATGTTCTCGACCCAGTAAGTGAATATCATCTGTGAGAAACTGAACGGATGGTTCAGTACCAGAGCTACGTAAGCATTTTGGATTTGGTCTAACATCTCATCAAAGCCTCCCTTCCTCGAGGCTATGCACTTGAGCAGCACATGGGCTAAACACTTGAACTGGGGGCACAGGTTGCTCTTGTTGAGCACACTGCGTTTATGTCCCCCGCGTACTTAGCCCGAAGAAAACAACGTCGCTGTTAGTGGATGCAGTCTGGTTGGGCAAGCACCATCTTCTCCCAACTCTAACACCCTCTTCCTCACTGATCTCAATCTCCTCACCAAATATGGAACTCCGAATACGATGCGGTTTAGCAGACCTGTTGACTACAACGCTTTCCCAGAAAGCCTGCTGAATCGATTGATATGGTGTGCACGGGGTAGATATGGCCTTGAAGATCCTTGATCTCCGTAGGAAGGTTATAATCCCAGCGAAATCAGATGCATTCCGGGAGGTGACATCTAGATGCGCATAGAGGTTATGCTTTGTGCTCATAGTCCATCTACTCGCCGTATTTCTGTTACACAAGATAAGTAAACGTTAGAGTTTGTGTAAGTGAATGACATTTGAATTTAATGGACTTGAATCATTCTGTTCTATCATGCGAATGGACAGTGTGATTGAGTCTTAGTCATGCGAATGAGCTAAGTCGTGCGAATGAACCTATGATTTAACTGAGTCGTATGCTGCTCTATGCGGTTGAACCAGTCGTGCTACAGAATACATACGCTTGGTTCATTCGTGCGATTGAGTCATTCGCCCATTTCAATCATGCGATTGAAGTTCATCGGTGTGTCCATTCACATATGTCTCTGTACGGTACTGTAGGATCGGTTCTTGGTCTATACTTGATATTAAACGTATAGGTAAGACTCATTTGACTTGCAATCAATCAAAATAACACTTAGCACTAAATAAATCGAAGATTAAGTCCATGTTAGTGGTTTATTTTGATGGTTTTTATCTCGGTTTAGTTTTCACCCAATTAGGTCATTAGGGCTTGATTATACTGAGCATTTAGGTCGATTTTAGTCTCGCATTACCTGTAGAAACAAAGCGTAATCGTTACTATCACAATCAGGAAGCTAAATCACGGATGCGAAATTTAGGTAGAGTAACCTTGCTTTCGTACGCTTTAAGTGTGATTTGGGGGTGATGAGTGTCTGCCACTAACTCCCCTCTATTATACTAGGTTTTCCTTCAGTCGTATGACTCACCCTATTCGCACTCTTGATTCGTGCGACTGAGGCTCAGTTGTGCGACTGGCTCAGTTGGTCACATTCAGTCGTGTGACTAGGTTTTAGTCGTGCGGCTGACTCATTCGGTCACCTCCATTCATGCGATTTGTTCATTTTGGTGATCCAATCGCATGTATTGACCCATGCTTATGGTCTAATCATACGTCTGGTCCATACGTGTGGTTCAGTCGTGTGATTGGGCTTATACGTATGATCCAATCGTGTGACTGGTCCATACTTATGGTCTAGTCGTGCGAATGGCTCATACTTATGAGTTTGACCTTATGACCATTCAAACACTTAGACTTTTTAACTATAGATAAAACGTTACGATCGATGATCATCTCAGACATGATCCTTTTAGCTTTGAAAACTGTTAATCACCTCAGACGTGATCCTTTTAACAAAGAAACGATTGGTCACCTCAGACGTGACCCTTTTAACAAAGAACTGATGGTCACCTCAGACGTGACCTCTTTTAAGTGAGTGTTTCATAGATTGAATTCCGATGCCTAGTCCAACTTTTACCAACTAAATGACTAAAATTTTAAAAATAAAGCAACTAGAAAATTTAAAAACAAAATTAAGACATATTTTTGTATTTTTGATTAGAGGTGGATCTTAAACCTATTAGAGTAATTCTAATAGATTTTACTTCCTGGACAGCACAACTTCAATTCCTATTTATCATTTTTGGTAAGAGATTTTGGAATCATACAGGTAAAACAGAATCACTTGGGACATTTTAATAAACAATCTTGATGCTTGATCCTTGTTTTCACTGATAGTCAATAGCAATTTTAGGAAATCATACTAGAGCCACAAGATGCACATAATGATTTTGACTTTCAAGAACTGCAGCTCACGATGATTGTCAATATACTTGTCCTCTTAAATCCATATACAGATTTTTGACACACATTGGTGATTAGTTAAGGTTTAATTAATTCAACAAGTATTGTGAATCCCACACTTATATGGTAATCAATGTTCCTCAGGGGACTTTTTGAGCGGTCTATGGGTATATTTCAAGAAGAAACTATTCTAAGAACTTTCAAAGAGATGCCAAGCCTTAGGTCAGTGCCATCGCACAACAAAGAGGCGCAAACAACAATGAATTCTAGAATATTTAGGTTATGCTTATCCTCAAGTCAGTGCCACCGCACAACAGAGAGGCACACAATCTATCTTCTTGTTCGAGTAATTATTTTATTTTTTCACATATCGCACCAACAAATAAGTTATTAGCTTGATTGCGTTTTGCATTTTTCATGTGCTTTGCTCATATTTTATGGTCGTCCCCACACATATGTGGCATTTATTTTGCTCTTCACCCCTTATTGGAACATCGTTGATTGTGTTAACCGGGGATAAGATGGGAATTCATATCAAGTTGAACAACTTAGTTTGTTATTAAAATCACCAATGAGGTCTACTTGTCTATTGCGTTGTGTTGGACCAAAAGAACCAATGAGCCTGATCAGAAAAACCTCTAAGTCCTACAGACATCACAACAACTGCTGAAGACTTGATCAGCTGTTTTGACAAAGTCTGAAGACTTCAACAGCTAAAGACTAAAGTACTAAAGACTTCAACAGCTGAAGACCAAAGTCTGAAGATCAACAGCTGAAGACTAAAGTACTGAAGACTTCAATAGCTGAAGACTAAAGTACTGAAGACTTCAACAGCTAAAGACCAAAGTCTGAAGATCAACAGCTGAAGAACAAAGTACTGAAAATCAACAGCTGAAGTACAAAGACTGAAGACATCAGCTGATGACAACAGCTGAAGTTCAAGTACAAGTACTGAAGCCTTCCGAGCTTGTTACAACAGCTGAAGAAGCATTCTTCAGTTGTTGTGATGGTTTCCTTTCAGTAGTTTTCTTTTTGTTTCAGTATTTGTAAAACGACTGAAGAGCATGTTCTTCAGTCGTTGTAGTTTCAGTAGTTTCTTTTCAGTAGTGTAGTGACAGTTAATACTTAGTATTTTTGTAAGAAGATGTCAGCTGTTTTGACATCTTCAGTAGTTGTGTTAACTTTCAGTAGCTTGAATAATTCTGTTAGATGTCACTATCAAGTGACATCAGCAGACGTCACATCTCCTATATAAGGAATGCTCCACCATGACATTCCTATATAAGGGATGATTGACCTGATTGTAACTGTGACATTTTGCCACCACGAAAGCGCGTATTGAATGAAATCTTTGATTTGCAGAATTCTTTCTATAATCGCTTGTTCTTACTTTGAATATCAACTCTATTCTTGTGAATTGTCTAAATTCATTGTTCAATTTCCGCTGCAATACTCCCTAATCAATCAAACGTAGATCACTAATCCTAACAATTGGTATCAGAGCCGGTTCATCATTGATCGATCTAACAATTGATCATTGAAACTGCTAATCGATATCTGTATTTGATTGAATTGGCATATTTGCAAGAATTGGTTATAGTTAAGTTGAATTTCTGCTACTTTCGTTTTATTGCTTTCTATTTTCTCTTGGTTCAATTTGGTCTGTTGTGTTCTGTTCTAAATCTATTAAAACTTAATTGATTTTGGTTGAATCTGAGAATGACTACTCCTTCTAATGACCCTCACAATACTGGTTCCTCAACCAAGCCTCCGATGCTGGTTAGGACTGAGTATAACATATGTCAACGAAGAATGCTTCATCACCTGTCTGTTAACAGTTCAGGTTGTTGGACATCAGTGGTACATGGTCCACATAAGCCTATGGTGAACATCCGGAAACCAATCAAATGGTTCCGAAGAAGAAGGAACAATACTCAGATGAAGATCGGAAACTATTTGATATTGATGCTAAAGCCCATGGAATTCTGGCATGGCACTGCCGAATGAAATCTATTCAGGGCTTATGCATCATGAAACTGCTCATGACCTCTGGAATGCACTGAAGGAACAATTCGGTGGATCTGATGAGGTTTTAGCAAACAACAGAGAAATCCTTGCCCAACAATATGAAACATTCTCTCATAGGAAGGGTGAGACACTGACTCAACAGTTTGAGCGTTTTTCTTGTTTGATCTCTGAGCTAAAAATGGTCAAACATGAATATACCAATAGCCAGATGAACAACAGATTCCTTAGATCACTGCCTGAGAGATGGGACACATACACTATTGTCCTACGCTCCAGTGCAAATCTGGATAAACTATCTCTCACCCAACTTCATGGGAAACTGTTTACATTTGAGAGAGAGAGATAGAGCAGAAAAGGAAACTGGCATCATCAGGAAAGCTCACTGATGACTTTGTACCAGGGAACACTGCCTTGGTTGGTCATGAGTCAGAGTATGCTGCATCTGAAAGTAATTATGATGAGCATATAGATTTCTCTTCAAACAGTTCAGATCATGCATTCGTTGGTGTTGATAGTCACTCAGGTTGTAATAGTGAAAATTTATGTTTTATCATGGATGATTTGAAAGGAATAGCTGATGATGATCTAGAAGAGATGGATATTCTAAGCCAAATGGCCTTGATTAATATCAGATCTCAGAAGTTCTACAAGAGAACTGGCAGGAAATTTCTAGGACTCTCTGGCAAAACCAAAGTTGGTTTTGACAAGAGTATGTTGAGGTGTCACAAATGCCAAAGGCTTGGACACTTTACAAGAGAGTGTAGATCATCTGGATCTAACTCCTCTGTACCCTTTGTGACTTTTCCAAGCACTAGTCCACAAAACAGGGGGCAACATCCTGCTAGTTCTGGTCATCATTCACAACCTGTTTCGCCTGCATATTTTGTCCCTCAGGGTCCCATGTCATATCCGTATCCCTGCTATTACATGCCTCAGCCAAATCCAGTTCAAGTTCCTACTGCACAACAACAGCAAGCATTACCTGAGCCTCTACCATCTCATTCACAACCTCATCACAGCTTCTTCACCCCTGGTAATGTTGACTGGAGCAGTTTACCAGATGATCGCTCTGGTACTGAGCAATTATTTACTGGTGATGGTCAACATGGTGGTGAACATCCTTTTGGGAATCTAGCTCTCATGGCCCTAGAATCTACTGAGGGTTCTTGCTCCAATGCATCTTCTTCACAGGTAACCCAGGTATCTTCTGAGGCTAATGCCAAGCTTTGTTCTGAATCTTTCATAGATGCATTTGTCTCTATTAGAGAAGCAAATGTAGCTGTAATTAATCAAAATCTAGAGCTTGAGCAAACTATTTCCAAAAGAAAAGCTGAATACGAGTCTGTCCTTAGGACAAAGATGATCAGATTTATAAGCTTAAATGCCAATTAAATGATGAAAAGGCTAAGCTAGAGGTCATTCTTGAGAACCATAAGGAACTCAAAGAAAAACTTGCAGTTACCCAAGTTGAGTGTGACCGCTGGGTGTCATCCTGCAAGGGATTTGAAATGCTGCTCAGTAAGCAATCTGCTTCGAATGTGAAGTTTGGAATTGGTTATAACCATATTGCACGTCCAACAGATTTTACTCCAAAACCAATAGTAAAATCTGAAAGTGAAAGCATGACAGGATCAGCGATCACAAGTTTGATGTATTAGAGTTCAAAGCAGCGGAATACGAACACGAATTAGGCAAATTGTAGCAAGTAATCGATACTTGTATGCATTAAGAGCACATACGGTTATAGTGAGAGAATATATATTTCTGATTCAAGGAATGTTTATAGATATAGAATATTTCTAATCAAATCATTCATATCATTCCCGTCATTCACTCAATTATTACAATAGGTTGACACTCCTTATATAGAGTGCAATCGCTGCTGTTATCACGGAAAGTGACAACTGGCAGATCTAATACAAAAATAACTAACTCTTAACAAACTACTGAAATGTTCACAACTACTGAGAACATATCAGAGTGTTAAGTACAGAATATAAAACTACTGAAACTACAACGACTGAAGAACAAGCTCTTCAGTCGTTTTACAAAACTACTGAAACATAAAACTACTGAAACTAGAAATATAAAACTACTGAAACTAGAAATATAAAACTACTGATATCACAACTACTGAAGAAGTACTCTTCAGCAGTTGTGACAAACTACTGAGGCTTCAGTACTTGATCTTCAGACTTTGACCTTCAGATGTTTCATCAGCTGATGACTTCAGTAGATATCATCAGCTGATGTCTTCAGTCTTTGTCTTCAGACTTTGTACATCAGTTATTGATCTTCAGCACTTGTAAACTCTTCAGCTGTTGTACTTCAGTACTTTGGTCTTTCAGCTTCAGCACTTGTGTTCTTCAGCTGTTGTACTTCAGTACTTTGGTCTTTCAACTTCAGTACTTGTGTTCTTCAGCTGTTGTACTTCAGTACTTTAGTCTTTCAGCTTCAGTACTTGTGTTCTTCAGCTGTTGTACTTCAGCACTTTAGTTCTTCAGCAGTTGAAGTCTTCAGCACTTGATCTTCAGCTGTTAAAGTCTTCAGCACTTGTCAAACTGCTGATGAGGCTTTCAGCAGTTGTTGTGATACCATGTGGGACTTAGAGGTTTTCTGATCTTGGCTCATGGTTCTTTTGGTCCAACAAACTCCCCCTGAACCAATGCAGCCAAAACCTCTAAATTATTTATTATCCCACTTATTGTTGGCAAAATGTTGGTCTTTTTCCTTCTTGATCAGTAGAGAAGATGACCCATGTAAGCTCCGGCCTAGGAAGAAATCTCAGATATTTGTTTGGCAGGGTATGAATGGGAACTCTGTTTTAGGGAACTGGACACAGAGTTGTTATCCCATTCATGAGATTTACTTCCCATAATGAGTCTGTATGACTCTTGAACATAGGCCTCAAGGAGAACAACTTGTTCCTCCTGAGAGAGTTCTTCTACTCCTCCTTCGAAGAAGAACTCTGGACCATAGTACTCTGATAAGTACTTCATGGTCCTACCATTTTTCAGCTCCACCGTAGTTACCTCCCTATATACAAATTCATCAGGATGGTTGCCTTCAAGGAGTAACTGGAGCTCATTCTTCTGGATGTCTTCAAGCTTTTTATATAACAACCCCTTCTTAATCATCTTGTTTTCTAGTAAAGCTTAAGGGGTCTTCTTTGCTTGGTGAGCTTTCTTGAATTCATCAATGATTTCCCAAGGTGAGACTACAATGGCCAACATGATGGTAGAATCTATTGTTTTTCGTACCTGGCCATTGTATCTGTGTGGAATAGTTCTTTTATGGATTCTAGAACTCACCCTGGGGTCTGGCCATACTCTCACTCTCTCCTTCTGATACTGAAAAGTGTGCCTGAGAGTGTACAGCCTTTGAGCATGCCCTTTCATGGCATGAATAGATGATGACTGAGGAAATTCCTTGTCAACCATCTTCAACAGTTGCTCATCATGCTGTTTCTGCTGTTCTTCTTCTTCTATCTTGACTCTGACCATTTCCCTTTGAGAGTCAGGTGTGATCATGGGTTGACTTCGGGGTTTTGGTAGCTTTAGAACAGCAGAGAGTGGCAGACTATCATCTTCATCCTCCTCTTCTTCTTCTTCTTCCATCCTCAGCACCCTTCTCCTCCTTCTAGGTGCATCATTGGATGATGGTGGGTTGGTGAAGGAATTGGTTTTGAAGAATGAAGATGTTTGGATTTTGGCTTAGAGATTGGTTGGGAGATTTAAGGGATAGGCTCTGTTTGAGTGGGTGGAAGGGAAGGTTGATCCATCATCTTTGTAGTTAGTTTCGCCTTTGTGAGTTTAGCCATCTCTAACCTTTTACCAGCCCCAGCCTCATCAAGGGCTTCCACAATAATCCCTTTGTTGAATTGCTCAGACAGACAGATTCTGGTGGCTATAGCCAGAATACTGTCCCTGGTCCACCGCGAATCTCCATTAACGATCTTCCTAAGTATTTTGCAATAAAGCGGATCATTATTTCCAATCTCTCTTTTTCCAGAGCATCATACCCAGCCCATCGGGTCTGAATCTCTTGGACTTCCAACCTTCTGATCTCACTATCCAATGTGGCTGTATCAAACCCCTGCCTGAAGAGTTGTTCAATTATTTTATCCATGGATCGGCGTGTGTAGTGTCAGCTTCTTTTACCAGCTCTTCCAAGGATTTGTCTTCAGTAGTATGATCATCAGCACTTTTCTTTCGCTTGTAAATGAGTAGAGGTTGCTTTTCTTTCTCATCCTCTTGGGCTTGCTTCTCTTCCTTCTTTTCCTCTGTTCTTTTCCTCTTCTTTTCTTTCAGTGCAGTACTCTCCCCCTTTTTGGATGCATTGGAGGAAGGGGTTTGTACCGCAGAAAGAGTCTTTTGTACAACAGCATCAATCAAGGGCTGTAAAGTTGAGGAAAGCCTCTCATCATTGGCTTTAGTCACAATATCAGTGATTATGGGTGTGATGAGAGGAAGGAATTGTGAAGTACAACACCTATTTGCTCAGGAGGGTTCTGTTCCTGAGAAATAGGGCCTGAAGCAGAGGTAGGTGGTTGAGTTTGGAGTGGCTCAGTGTTTGGGGAACCTTCAGGTGAAGGTGCCATCTGTGGGTTGGTAGAGGCAGATGGTCTTTCTCCTTGTGAGAGTTGGTCAAGTAGGTTTTGCAGCCTACTGACTTTCTCTTCAAGGATTGTGTTCTGGGCAAGAACATCGTAGAAAAAGCCCAGGTCATCATCAGCCGAAGCCGAATCATCTGACCTCCTGCTTGGAGCAGGATTTACATGCACTGGGTGTAGACCAGTTGTTGCATGTGCCCCTTGTGCTTGGTACTGGGGACTTCCAGCCTCAGGACAGTGTCCATCATCAGCTGTTGCCTCTAATGAGGTCTTAGCAATGTTACCAGCCTCATTCTGATCATGTGCTGAGTCAGAAGAGGTGGCAGCCTCACTAGATATTCTAAGCTCTTGTCTACACCAGGAGATAGAAGTGGTAAACCCCTGTGCTGTTGGTTCTCAAGTGCACTGTGTTCCTCCACCTCAATTGTAGAGGTGTTCCCAGTAGTAAGTGGTTTCTGGGGAGGGGGTGAGGAGTGCAGTTGAGTCAGCACTTCTGCAACTATTAAAGTTGGGCTGTGAGGGGCGGTTGTTTGGGGTGAAGGGATAGAAGCAGTGTGCACCTGGGGAGGTTGGTGCTCTTCAATGGCAATCCCCTCAAGTGAGGAAGATCCCAGATATGTAGGTACCCCTTGTGTGGTTGCTGCAGGCTCCTGTTGAGAGGAAGCCTGAGCGGCTATGGCTGGAAGAGTCATTGTATCCACTAGGGGGTTTGGACTAGTGGATATATCCTGCGTTGTGTTGCAGGGGCATCCTCAGGGGACTCAATTCCCTGAGTAGCCGTTTTGGGTTTCTTTTTGGTGGGTTTGGTGGGGACTTTTGATTTGGAGGTGGTGGCTGTGGGTTCCAGCTGCGTGGGTTTTCGCAGCTTGGCAGCCATTTTGAGTGTCTGGTCAGAGTTGTGCCGGGAGTATACTTCCGGCAGAACAGCCGTAGCAGGGACTCCCAAGCCAACAAGTCCCTCAGCATTAAGCTGGTTTGTAATGATGGCCATTATGAACCGTGGATATAGTATCCAACGGTTGGCAGTTAGTTTTTGAGCCATATCCTTGAGCTCCGAAAATATTATTTCTGAAAAGTTTAGCGGTTGTTGCTCAAGAATAGAATACATTACCTGCTGCCATTTTGTCGACATTTGATCCCAAGGCGACGTCTTAGGAGCCAAACATACATTCACCATGTGAAAAATTAGGCGTTCAGCGTCAGGAAAGTGTTTCTTCATGATAGTGGAGGCACTAAGATCGCCTTGATATCCATGTTGGGCAAAGGATAGATCTGTGGTGCCCTTCGGATATCCAGCAGGAGAACTAGCATCATTCAGATGAAGAATTTGGCGGATTATTGCAGGAGTGATGACTACTTCTTTGTTGTTGACGACCGACTGGAGAGATGGTGTGTTGTTCTCCCCAGTGGTAATAGTAACGTTCATCCAAAATGGTGAAGGGATTCGGCATGTAGTATGGGATTCAGAAGAAATGCCGTATTGTATTGGGACTGAACCATAAGATCGATAGCAGTATCGAACTTAGTCCAGATAGGCGATTTAGTAAGGTAGGCAACACAGTTGTGTCGCGGTTTAATTTGCATGGACGCCATTGAGAAGAGGGAAGTTTTGGAGAGGAACGTTAGGTTTGAAGAAGATGAAGCATTGAGGGCTTAGGTCAGGGATATTTATAGGGTGCGGGTAATAAAACGACTGAAGGATGTGGTGTTAGTCATCAGTAGTTTTGAACGACCGTTGACATGGTATTATCCTTTCAGACGTTGAAACAGCTGAAGTCGTGGTGTTAGGCATCAGAAGTTAGAAAACTACTGAAGACCGTGGTTTTGACTTCAGATGATTGAAACAACTGAGGACTTGGTGTTTGTCATCAGTAGTTATGAAACTACTGAGGACAGTGGTTTTGTCATCAGCTGTTGTAAACAACTGAAGACTTGGTATTAGTCATCAGTAGTTATAAAACTACTGAAGGCATGGTTTTGCTTCAGTTGTTTAGAATGAAACAACGGTTGTAGAAACGACTGAAGAGAAAGTTCTCTTCAGCTGTTTTCGTCAATTCTTAGCTTGTCAGCTGTTTCATACTGTCCTCAACACATTCATCAGCCTTTTTGGCTGATTTCAGTTGTTTCATAGGACATCAGTACTTATCTGTTTTTACTGATTGCAGTAGTTGTAGCTGCATCAGTAGTTGTAACTACATCAGTAGTTTAGAACAGATGAAGTACTTCAGTACTTGTGAGACATTTAGCCTTCAGTAGTTATAAAAACTGCTGAGGGTAAAAGAGCTCATCAGTACTTATATGTGACATAGTTACTAATGATCATCAGTACTTATTACTAAGATCATCAGTAGTTGTCACTTATTCTAGCTGCAGCATACCAAGCCTTAACACCAGGTTTTGGAAAGTTGAACTATCCAAAGGCTTAGTAAAAATGTCTGCAAGCTCATCAGCACTAGGCACAAACTTAGGATCAATCAGACCTTTTTCAAAACAATCCCTTATAAAATGATGTCTGATCTCTATATGTTTGGTCCTAGAGTGCTGGACTGGATTTTTGACAATGCAAAGAGCTGAAGCACTATCCATTAACAATGGAGTCTTAGTCTCTGTAATGCCATAATCCAAAAGTTGGTTTTGAAGCCAGAGTACCTGAGATGTACAACTTGCAGCAGCAATGTACTCTGCTTCAGCAGTTGATGTAGCAACTGAGGTCTGTTTCTTGCTCTGCCAAGAAATCAAGCAGTTGCCTAGGAATTGACATCCACCAGAAGTTGATTTCCTGGTCAACTTACACCCTGCATAGTCACTGTCAGAAAAAGCAACTAATTTACCAGAATGTCCAGTAGAATACCATAAACCTAGAGATGGAGTGCCTTGCAGATATCTAAAGATCCTCTTGACTGCAATCAGATGAGACTCTTTAGGTGCAGCCTGAAATCTAGCACAAACACATGTAGCAAACATAATATCTGGTCTAGAAGCTGTTAAATACATCAAGGACCCAATCATACATCTGTAAAGTGTTTCATCAACCACTTTACCTTTCTGATCTGTATCCAGTTGTGTGGTGCTGCTCATGGGGGTAGAACAAGGCTTACAGTTTTGTAAATCAAACTTTTGCAAAAGATCTTTTGTGTATTTGGACTGATGAATGAAAATTCCATCAGCCTTTTGTTTGATTTGCAACCCCAGAAAGAACTGTAATTCTCCCATGGCACTCATTTCAAACTTCTGTTGCATCAACTTTGTAAAGGCATCACACAACTTTGGATCAGAGGATGCAAAAATGATATCATCTACATAAATTTGAACAAGTAGATTATGCTGCCCAGCTTTCTTAATGAATAAAGTCTTATCTATGGAGCCTCTAGTGAAATTATTTTCCAGAAGAAAGTTTGATAATGTCTCATACCAGGCTCTAGGAGCTGTTTAACCCATAAAGAGCCTTATCAAGCTTATACACCCAATTAGGATGTTTATTGTCCTCAAAGCCTGGAGGTTGACATACATAAACCTCTTCTTTAATTTTTACATACAAAAATGCACTTTTGACATCCATTTGAAAAACTTTAAGGTTTTGATAAGCAGCATAAGCTAAAAACAATCGAATTGCTTCCAGTCTGGCTACAGGGGCAAAGGTTTCATCATAATCAATACCTTCTTCTTGTGCAAACCCCTGAACAACCAGTCTGGCCTTGTTCTTAACAATAAGCCCATTTTCATCAGTTTTGTTCCTAAACACCCATTTAGTGCCTATTGCACACTTACCTGGAGGTAGAGGAACCAGTTCCCACACTTGCTGTTTCTTGAACTGAAGAAGCTCAAGCTGCATGGCATCAACCCATCCATTGTCCTTTAAAGCAATGTGATAATTCTTTGGCTCTTGCTGACTGATGAAGAGAGCATAGAAGCAGAAATTTGACAATTGACTTCTTGTTGATACTCCAGCAGTGATATCACCAATGATTTGAGACATAGGGTGATTCTTCAGATCTTGATACACAATGAGATCTGTGCAAGTGTTTGTAGCAGGCTCAGCAGTAACAGATGGTGATGGTGAATCATTTCCTTGAAACCAATCAGTGGATGGTAATTCAAAGGAAGTTGAATTCGAAGAGATCTCATCAGCATTTGTTGTGGATGGTGCTACTGGAGCTACAGGAACATCAGGTCTAGCTGAATCAGGCAGCTGATCACTAAACCTGAAGAGGTGAGTACTGCAATCATCATCATCATCAGCAGTACCACCAGGTGGTGAACTGTTGACAGGAGCAACAGCAGGAGTTTGATAAGGAACATATTGCAGTATGTCCAAATCAAATAACTCCACAGGGCTTTGTGGAATCTTGTCCTTTGGAGATTCATTGAACTTAACATGTAGAGTTTCTTCAACCATTTTTGTTCTGCAGTTGAAGACTCTGTATGCCTTGCAAGTAGATGAATAACCAACAAAATACCCTGCATCCACCTTAGGATCAAATTTATGGAGTTGATCCTTTGTGTTGAGAATAAAACAGGGACACCCAAATGCTTTGAAAATGAAATCACAGGAGCCAAATGATGGAGGACTTCATATGGAGTCTTCATCAACCTCTGATTTACTAAAACTCTATTTTGCACATAGCAAGCTGTGTTAACAGCTTCAGCCCAAAGGTCAGTGGCAAACCAGAGTCAGCCAGCATGGACCTTGCAGCTTCAATGAGGGTCCTGTTCTTTCTCTCCACTACTCCATTTTGTTCTGGAGTCCTTGGAATGCTAACTACCTTTTGATTCCCTTTGAAAGATAGAAGTCATCAAGTGTATGATTTCTGAATTCAGTTCCATTGTCACTCCTAATACACTTGACTGAAAGGGAATACTGCTTCTCAATATACAACACAAAGTGAATAATCTTCTGAGCAGCCTCATCCTTTGAATGTAGAAAGAAAGTCCATACAAATCTGGAGTAATCATCCACAATTACCAGACAATATTCTTCTTTGCCATGCTCATTACTCTCACAGGACCAAATAGATCCATATGGTTACAGGATTTGATGTTGCTGATACAAATGTGGTCTCAAACTCAGTTTTCATTTTTACCATTTTCTCTTTATTTCTCTTTTTGTTTGAGTTTGGAACCTCTTTTGTACCAACAATCATCTGTAAGATGATTGAACAAACCACATACTTCACATGGTTTCTTCTTCATCTTAGGTTGATCATCGACTAAAGAGGGTGAAGCAACAGAAGACTTGTTCTTCAATGCTTTGGAAGCATTGTTTGCTTTCTTGACTGCCTCTTTAGTAGTCTTCAAACTCTTTCTACTGGCAGTTTTCTTCTCTTCAGTACTGTCAGCAGTTGAAGTTTGAACTTCAGGTGTTAAATCCTGCTCTCTAGTCCTTTCAGGACCTTCAGAATTAACTCCTAAGTTGATCAACTCATTGATCATGTGAGTGTCAGCATTTGAACCATCAACATCAGCTGATAGGTTCAAAGAGGGCTTGATGCTGACTGCTACTTCTGATTGTGCTGCATCAGAAAGTAGATCACATGATGTGATGGATTGGTTATCACTCTCACCATCAGATTCTACCTCTGCTCTTGGGGTAAAATCTGCAGGTGGAGCAGTGTGATCGTAACCAATTCCAAACTTCACATTTGAAGCAGATTGCTTACTAAGAAGCATTTCAAAACCTTTGCATGATTGTACCCATCTATCACACTCTACCTGGGTAACTGCAAGGGTTTCTTTGAGATCTTTGTACAAACTCAAACTCAGCTTATCATCAATTATTTGGCAATTCAGTTTATAAATCTCATCATTTTATCTTTAAGCACAAACTCAAACTCAGCTTTGTTTTTGGAAATTATTTGTTCTAGCTCAATGTTCTTATTAATTAGAGCTACATTTGCTTCTCTAATGGAAGCAAATGCTGCTATGCATGGTTCAGAACATAATTTGGCTTTTGCCTCAGAGGATACCTGTGATACCTGAGGTGTAGAGGCATTAGAAAATGAAGTATCAGCAGATTCCAAAGCCATAAGAGCTAGATTCCCAAAAGGACTGTCACCACCATGTTGACCAGCACCTGAAAACAGTTGGTCATGACCAGACATGTCATCTGGTAAACTGCTCCAGTCAACAACTCCTGGGGTGAAGAAGCTGTGTTGTTGAGGTTGAGTTTGTTGATGAGATTGGGATGGCTGAGGTTCTGGTAGTGCATGAGGTTGTGGTGCCATAGGAACTTGAACTTGATTTGACTGTGGCATGTAATAACAAGGGTACGGATATGGCATTTGACCCTGAGGAACAAAATATGCCGGAGATTGTTGTTGAGGATGATGACTAGAAGTGACAGGATGTTGCCCTCTGTGTTGTTGACTATTGCCAGGAAAAGTCACAAAGGGTGCAGTGGAGTTAGATCCAGTTGATCTACACTCTCTTGCAAAGTGTCCAAGCCTTTGGCATTTGTGACACCTCAACTTGCTCTTGTCAAAACCAACTTTGGTTTTGCCAGAGAGTCCTAGGAATTTTCTTCCAGTTCTTTTATAGAACTTCTGAGATCTGATATTTATTAGGGCCATTTGGCTCAAAATATCCATCTCTTCTAAGTCGTCATCAGCAATCCCCTTGAGATCATCCATAATGAAGCATAAATTGTCATTATTACACCCAGTAAACTGACCATCAATACTCACAAATGCAGAATCAGAAGTGCTTGAAGAGAAGTTAATATGCTCATCATACTGGCATTCAGATGAAGCATATTCTGACTCATGACCCACCAAGGCAGTGTTGCCTGGTACAAAGTCTTCAGTGAGCTTTCCAGATGAAGACAACTTTCTCTTCTGTTCTATCTCTCTCTCAAACGTGAGCAGTTTCCCATGGAGTTGGGTGAGAGATAGTTTGTCCAAACTTGCACTGGAGCGTAGGACAATAGTATATGTGTCCCATCTCTCAGGCAGTGATCTGAGAAATCTGTTACTCATCTGGATATTTGTGTACTCAAGTTTGACCATTTTTAATTCAGAGATCAAACAAGAGAACCGCTCATATTGTTGAGTTAGTGTCTCACCCTTTCTATGAGAAAATGTCTCATATTGTTGGGCGAGGATTTCTCTATTATTTGCCAAGACCTCATCTGTTCCTCCAAATTGTTCTTTCAAGGCATTCTAGAGGTCATGGGCAGTTTCATGATGCATTAGCCCAGAATAGATTTCATTTGGCAGTGCCATGGCCAGAATTCCATGGGCTTTTGCATCAATTTCAAGCAACTTCTTATCCTCATCTGAGTATTGCTCCCTCCTCTTCGGAACCATTTGATTGGTTTCCGGGTTATTCACCATAGGCTTGTGTGGACCATGTACCACTGATGTCCAACAACCTGCGCTGTTAACAAACATGTGATGGAACATTCGTCTTTGCCATATGTTATACTCATTCCTAACCAGCATTGGTGGCTTGGTTAAGGAACCAGTATTGTGAGGATCATTGGAGGGAGTAGTCATTTTCAGTTCAGAAACATTTTAATTCAAGCTTTTAAAAGTTTTACACAGACCACAACAAAGTCAATGAGAATCAAGAAAAGATCTCAGGATGAATGACCAGAAATACAGAAAATTCAATCTCTATAACAGTTTCTTGCAAAAAACAAAAGCTAATTCAATCAAACTTAGATCTTGAATAGCAGTTTCAATGATCAATTATTAGATCGATCAATGATTAACCTGCTCTGATACCATTTGACAGGATCAGCGATCACAAGTTTGATGTATTAGAGTTCAAAGCAGCGGAATACGAACAGGAATTAGACAAATTGTAGCAAGTAATCGATACTTGTATGCATTAAGAGCACATACAGTGATAGTGAGAGAATATATATTTCTGATTCAAGGAATGTTTATAGATATAGAATATTTCTAATCAAATCATTCAGATCATTCCCGTCATTCACTCAATTATTACAATAGGTTGACACTCCTTATATAGAGTGCAATCGCTGCTGTTATCACGGGAAAGTGACAACCGGCAGATCTAATACAAAAATAACTAACTCTTAACAAACTACTGAAATGTTCACAACTACTGAGAACATATCAGAGTGTTAAGTACAGAATATAAAACTACTAAAACTACAACGACTGAAGAACAAGCTCTTCAGTCGTTTTACAAAACTACTGAAACATAAAACTACTGAAACTAGAAATATAAAACTACTGATATCACAACTACTGAAGAAGTACTCTTCAGCAGTTGTGACAAACTACTGAGTCTTCAGTACTTGATCTTCAGACTTTGACCTTCAGATGTTTCATCAGCTGATGACTTCAGTAGATATCATCAGCTGATGTCTTCAGTCTTTGTCTTCAGACTTTGTACATCAGTTGTTGATCTTCAGCACTTGTAAACTCTTCAGTGTTGTACTTCAGTATTTGGTCTTTCAGCTTCAGCACTTGTGTTCTTCAGCTGTTGTACTTCAGTACTTTGGTCTTTCAGCTTCAGTACTTGTGTTCTTCAGCTGTTGTACTTCAGTACTTTGGTCTTTCAGCTTCAGTACTTGTGTTCTTCCTGTTGTACTTCAGCACTTTAGTTCTTCAGCAGTTGAAGTCTTCAGCACTTGATCTCCAGCTGTTGAAGTCTTCAGCACTTGTCAAACTGCTGATGAGGCTTTCAGCAGTTGTTGTGATACCATGTGGGACTTAGAGGTTTTCTGATCTTGGCTCATTGGTTCTTTTGGTCCAACAAAGCAATCTCCAAACCACATTATCATATGCATCATTCACAAGTGATCTTCCAAAATCGCAAGATGAAATAAGGGTTGATACCTCAGCAAGTCAATTGGCTGATGGGTTAACTACTGATAAGCACATGAAGCTGAGTATTTCAGATGTTGTCCCTCAAAGTAACTTAAGTACTGAAGGGCAAGTTACAACAACTGAAAAGCATTTCAAATCAGCTGAAATAAATGGATTAACAACTGCTGACATAAACAGCTGAAGAACAATTCTTCAGTTGTTACAGATTCTTCAGTACTGAACAAAATTACTGAAAGGAGGAAAGTACTAAAGAGCATACCTTCAGTAGTTTCCACATCAGCAGTTGATCAATCCAAGATGAAGAATAAACCATGAAATATATGGTAAATTCAACCATCTTTCTGATGAATGTTGGTACAGAAAGGGTTCCAAACTCAACAGAGATAAGCTCATTAAAATCCAGATCGATGAAATGAAAACTGAGTTTGAGACCAAGTTTGTACTGCAATCATTCCATTGTGATAAACCCAAGTCTTCAACCAAATTCAAAAAGAAGGATAAGGTTCATCACAAAACAGCTGATGGTGCTCCTCATGATAAACATCAGACTAAGTCTGTTAATTTTAAGGAGGAAATGGTGGATCACAGAAACTCATCAAACACAAGTACTGATATGTCCCAAGAGTTGAAAGCTTTGGCCACAAATCAGACACAACTTGTTATGATGGTTCAACATTTGTTGGGGAGAGTTACCAACTAGATGCACTTGTGATAAAATCACTGAAAAGGCATTCCAAGTCCAAATCTAAGGAATCCATTTCAACACCATCTCCTTCTTCAGCTGTTAATCATAAAAAACAAGTTATGGTTGCATCTGTTGATGAAAACAGACCCAAAACCAAAAAGGTTTGGGTCTCAAAATCTAACTAGTTTTCTTTCATGCAGGGTTCTTCAACATGCCAAAGGAGCATCTGGTATGTGGACAGTGGAGGATCTATGCATATGACTGGGAGCAGTTCTCTTCTTAATGACTACTCTCAAGGAAAGAAGGGATTTGTTTCATTTGGAAATGATGCCAGAGGTTACATCATTGGGAAAGGATATGTGTCTAATGGACAAATCCGGTTTGATGATGTCAACCATGTGGAGAATCTCAAGTATAATCTACTGAGTGTCAGTCAGATGTGTGATAAAGGGCATGTTGGACTTTTCACAACCCAGAACTGCAGGATTCTGTCTTCTCAAGTTCTGAGGCTGATTGACAAGGTAATGGATGAACATACTCTCCTGAAGGCCAACAGGATTGGAAGAGTGTATGCCTTAGATTTGTCAAAGAAGAGTGATTTGAAGGGTCATCCATGCCTGTTCTCCAAAGCCTCTCTTCAGGAATCTAAACTATGGCATAGAAGGCTGGGTCATGTCAATCTCAGAAACATGAATCAGCTGATCCAAAATCATTTAGTGAGAGGTTATCAACAAAGGAGTTCCACTGTGTGAAGCCTGCACTGCTTGTTTGAAAGGAAAATAGCACAAAGTCTCATTCCCTCCCATTGAAGAACCTAAGTCCATGCCTGCTTGCAGTTACTGCACATGGATTTATTTTGTCCTGTGAGAGTGTGAGCATGGGAAAGAAGAAATACTGTCTGGTAATTGTGGATGATTACTCCAGATTCGTATGGACTTTCTTTCTACATTCAAAGGATGAGGTTGCTCAGAAGATTATAAACTTTGTGCTGTATGTTGAGAAGCAGTATTCCCTATCAATCAAGTGTATAAGGAGTGACAATGGTACTGAATTCAGAAACCATGCACTTGATGATTTTTATCTTTCAAAAGGAATCAAAAGGCAGTTTAGCATCCCAAGGACTCCAAAACAAAATGGAGTAGTGGAGAGAAAGAACAGGACTTTAATTGAAGCCGCAAGGTCCATGTTGGCTGACTCTGGCTTGCCTTTGACCTTTTCGGCTGAAGCTGTCAATACAGCTTGCTATGTGCAGAATAGAGTGTTAGTAAATCAGAGGTTGATGAAGACTCCATATGAAGCTCTACATCATTTGGCTCCTTTGATTTCATTCTTCAGAGCCTTTGGATGTCCCTGTTCATTCTCAACACAAAGGGTCAACTCCACAAATTTGATCCTAAGGTGGATGCAGGGTATTTTGTAGGTTATTCATCCACTTGCAAGGCTTACAGAGTCTTCAATGCCGAACAAAGATAGTTGAAGAAACCTTGCATGTGAAATTCAATGAATCTCCTAAGGATAAAATTCCACAAAACCCTGTGGAGTTGTTTGATCTGGACATACTGTAATATGCTCCTTATCAAACTCCAGTTGTTACAGATCATGTGGATAAATCATCTTCTGCAGCAAGTCTTCCACCTGGTGGTACTGAAGATGATGGATATCAGTACTCACCTTTCAAGTTCAGTGACCAACTGCCTGAGTCTGCTCAACTTGATGTTCCTGTACCTTCAGCAGCTCCATCCACAACAAATGCTGATGAGATTTCTGAACCTCTACATCGTTTGATTTGCCATCTAATACTTGGTTTCAAGAATCTGAATCAACATCGGCTGATGCTGAACCGGCTACAAACACTTGCACTGATCTTATTATGCACCAAGAGCTGAAGGATTACCCATGTCTCAAATCATTGGTGGTATGGCATCTCAACCAGAAGTCAATTGTCTAACTTGTGCTTCTATGCTCTCTTCATCAGTTAGCAAGAGCCAAAGAACTACCATGTTGCATTGAGAGACAATGGATGGGTGGAAGCCATGCAGCTTGAGCTACTTCAGTTCAAGAAACAACAAGTGTGGGAATTGGTTCCTCTACCCCCAGGTAAGTGTGCAATAGGCACTAAATGGGTGTTTAGGAACAAAACAGATGAAAATGGGCTTATTGTTAAGAACAAGGCCAGAGTGGTTGTTCAGGGTTTTTCACAAGAAGAAGGTATTGATTATGATGAGACCTTTGCCCCTGTAGCCAGGCTGGAGGCAATTAGATTGTTCTTAGCCTATGCTGCATTTCACAATTTTAAAGTTTTTCAAATGAATGTTAAAAGTGCATTTTATATGGTAAAATAAAAGAAGAGGTTTATGTATGTCAACCACCAGGTTTTGAGGATAATAAACATCCAGATCGGGTATACAAGCTTGATAAGGCTCTTTATGGGTTGAAACAAGCTCCTAGAGCCAAGTATGAGACATTATCAAATTTTCTTCTTCAAAATAATTTCACTAGAGGCTCCATAGATAAAACTTTATTCATTAAGAAGGTGAATCAGCATAAGTTACTTGTTCAAATTTATGTTGATGATATTATTTTTGCATCCTCTGATCCCCAGTTGTGTGATGACTTTACCAATTTAATGCATAAGAAGTTTGAAATGAGTGCAATGGGAGAATTACAGTTCTTTCTAGGATTGCAAATCAAGCAAAAGGCTGATGGGACTTTCATTCATCAGTCTAAATATACAAAAGATCTTTTAAATAAGTTTGATTTACAAAATTGTAAGCCATGTTCTACTCCCATGTGCAACACCACACAATGGATGCAGATCAGAAAGGTAAGGCTGTTGATGAAACACTTTACAGATGAATGATTGGGTCCTTGATGTACTTAACAACTTCTAGACCAGATATCATGTTTGCAATGTGTGTTTGTGCTAGACTTCAGGCTGCTCCTAAAGAGTCTCACTTGATTGCAGTCAAAAGGATCTTTAGATATCTGCAAGGTACACAATCTCTAGGTTTATGGTATTCCACTAGACACTCTTGCAAATTGGTTGCTTTTTCTGACAGTGACTATGCAGGGTGTAAGTTAACCAGAAAGTCAACTTCTGATGGATGTCAATTTCTAGGCAACTGTTGATTTCTTGGCTGAGTAAGAAACAAACATCTGTTGCTACATCCACTGCTGAAGCAGAGTACATTGCTGCTGCAAGCTGTACTTCTCAGGTACTCTGGCTTCAGAACCAACTTTTGGATTATGGCATTACACAGACTAAGACTCCATTATTAATGGACAGTGCTTCAGCTCTTTGCATTGTCAAGAATCCTATCCAGCACTCTAGGACCAAACATATAGAGATCAGACATCATTTTATTAGGGACTGTTTTGAAAAAGGTCTGATTGATCCAAAGTTTGTGCCTAGTGTTGATGAGCTTGCAGACATTTTTACTAAGCCTTTGGATAGTTAACTTTCCAAAACCTAGTGTTAAGGCTTGGTATGCTGCAGCTAGAATAAGTGATAACTGCTGATGATCTTAGTAAATAAGTACTGATGATCATTTGTAACCATATCACAAATAAGTACTGATTCTGTTACAAGAACTGATACAATCATAACTACTGATATAAGTACAAACAGATAAGTACTGACGTCCTATGAAACAACTGAAAACAGCCAAAAAGACTGATGAGTAATGTTGAGGACAGTATGAAACAGCTGAAAAGCTGTGTGAATTGACGAAAACTACTGATGAGAATTTTCTCTTCAGTTGTTTCTAAAACTGCTGCTTCAACTTAAACAACTGATGACAAAACCACGTCTTTAGTAGTTTCACAACTACTGATGACTAACACCACGTTGTCAGCTGTTTACAACAACTGACACAAAACTATGTCTTCAGTAGTTTCACAACTACTGATGACTAACACCACGTCATCAGCTGTTTCCAACATCTGAAGCTACAACCATGGTCTTCAGTAGTTTTATAACTATTGATGCCTACAACCAAGACTTTAGATGTTTCAACATCTGAAGGTTAATACCACGTTATCAGTCGCTTAAAACTACTGATGACTCATACCAACCCTTCAGTTGCTTTAAAACCATACCCTATAAATACCTTGTCTTACAAGGCTTCATCATCTCAAACCTAACGTTCAAAAACTCAGAACCTTCTCTCACATCCATGGCGAACATGAAGCTTAAACCACCACACAACTGTGTTGCTTACCTTACCAAATCACCCTTCTGGACAAAGTTTGATAATGCCATTGATCTAATGATCAACTCTCCATACAAAACGGCTTTTCTTTCTAAATCCTCATTCATGCCGAATCCCTCCAGCAGTTCTAGACGAACGTCACCCTCGTCACTGGGAGAGAATGACACGACTCTCTCCAGTCGTTCGTCAACAATCGTCAGGTGGTCATCACTCCAGAAATCCTTCGACAAACCCTACAAGTGGATGATGCCACTTTTCCCACTGGGTATCCAAAGGGCACCACTGATCTATCATTTGCCCAACATGGATACCAGGGTAACCTTAGTGCCTCTACCATCCTGAAGAAACATTTCCATGATGCGGAACGACTAATTTTTCATATGATGCGGAAAGACTTCTTCTTGGGATCAAATGTCGACGAGGTGGCAGCAGGTATTATTCTCTATCCTTGACCAACAACATTTAAATTTTTCTGAAATATTATTTCTTGAACTTAAGGATATGGCCTCCAAGCCTATAGCTAACCGATGGATATTATATCCTTGGTTCCTAATGGCCATTATAGTAAACCAGCTGAAAGCTGACGGACTTGTTGGCCTTGGAGTCCCTGCCACGGCTGTATTGCCTGAAGTATACTCTAGGCACAACCAGACCAATCACTCAAACTGGCTGCCAAACTGCGAAAACCCACGCAGCTGGAACCCACAGCCACCACCTCCAAATCCTTTGTCCCCACCAAACCCAAACACAAGAAATCAAAAAGGCTACTACTCAGGGAAATGAGTCCCCTGAGGATGCCCCTGCAACACAAACACAGGTTATATCTACTGGTCATAACCCCCCAGTAGATACCACTCACTCACCCTCAACTGCTCAGGTTTCCTCTCAACAGGAGCCTGTAGCAACCATCTCTGGGGCACCTATACATCTGGAACCTTCCTCACTTGAGGAGGTTGCCATTGAAACGCACCACTCTCCCCGGGTGCATACTGCCTTCACACCCTCTCCCACTGCAACCGCCCCCCAAAGTCCTACCATCATAATTGCCAAGGTGCTGACTCAGTTGCACTCCTCACCTCCTCCCCAGATACCAATCACAACTGGGATAGCCCAACCATTGAGGGGGAGGACCAAAGTGCTTCTAACACCCCACACACAGGGGTTACCATCTTCAATCTCCCAGTGTAGAAACGGAGATTCGAAATTCTGGTGAGGCTGCCACTTCTCCTGCTTCAGCATATGATCAGGCTGAAGTTGGTAACATTCATAAGACCTCACCAGAGGCAACTGCTGATGAAGGACATGGTCCTGAGGCAGGAAGTCCCCAGTACCATGACCAAGGGGCACATGCTACTACTGATCTACACTCAGAGCATGTTCATCCTGATTCTATCAGGAGGTCAGGTGATTCAGTAAACACTGATGATGACCTGGGCTTCTTTTATGATGTTTTAGCCCAAAACACCATCCTCGAGGATGAGGTGAGCAGACTCAAAGAGCTGCTTGCCAACATTTCTCAGGATCAAAGACCATCTACCCCTCAAAACCCACAGATGGCACCTTCCTCTAAAGGTCTCCCATACACTAAGCCACTCCAAAACACTCAGCCACCTGCCTCTGCTTCTGGCACTATTTCTCAGGGACAGAACCCCCTGAGCAAATAGCTGCTATCTTTCAACATTCCTTACCTCTCATCACATCAACTATCACTGATATGGTCCTTAAAACATTGATGAGAGGCTTCTCTCAGTTATACAACCCATGATAGAGGATGATGTGAGCAAAAGGCTTTCTGACAATCAAACCCTTACAACCAATGCAACCAAAAAGGGGGAGATTTAGTCAGTGAAAGCGAAAAGAAAGAGGAGACAGATAGGAAAGAAACTAAAAAGGAGAAGGTGAAGGATGCTGACATGGAGAAAGTGACTGAAAGTACTAAAGACTTTCATGTCACATACAAGAAAAGGAAGAATGAGAAGGAGACTGACTTGGAGACAACGGTGAAGAAGGCTGATGCTGAACACAGCCGATCAATGGATAACATCATTGATCAGTTGTTTAGGCAAGACCACGACACTGAAAAACTTGACTCAGAAATCAGAAGACTAGAGATTGAAGAAATCCAAGCTAGATGGGCAACTTATGATGTGTTGGAAAGGGAAAGGTTAGAGATCATGATCAAGTTCATAGCGAAATATCTGGGTAGATCATTGATTGAGATCAAGGCATGGTCCAGGGACAGCATCTTGGCAATAACCACAAAGATCTGTTCATCTGAAGTATACACAAAAGGATTGGTTATTGAAGCCTTAAACGAAGCTGGTGCTGGGAGCAGGACTGAACTAGTCAAGCAATCTAAAGCCGACCTCACATCCAGTATGCTAGAACAGCCTGTCAACATTCCCACACCAAAACCACCACAACACAACCCACCAAACCAACTCCTCTACCCTCAAAACCAGTAGCCGATGAAGTACCCCAGAAGAGGAAGAGAAGGGTACTGAGGCTAGAAGAAGATGATGAAGATAATGATGAAGATGAAGATAGGCTGCCACTCTCAGCTGTTATACAGTTGCCGAAGGCCACAAGTCACTCTCCAACAATTACTCCTGAAACTCAAAGACAAGATGTGAAAGTGAAGCTAGAAGAAAAGAGCTTCAAAACAACATGATGAGGAATTGTTGAGGAGGGTTGACAAAGCATATGCCGCCACATCTTCAATCATCAACATGAAGAAACATGGTCTCAGATACACTCTTAAACATACATTTCAATATCAAAAGGAGAGAGTGAGGATTTGGCCTGATCCCAGGGTGTCTCATAGGATTCACAAGAAAAACATTCCACAGAGATACATTGGCAAGGTGAAGAAGATTGTAGATGAAGTGATCTCATTGGTCTTTGTAGTATCACCCTGGGAAATCCTAGATGACTTCAAGAAAGCCTATAAAGCTAACCTGACCCCACAGAAGATGCTAGAAAATAAAATGGTAAAGAAGGGGTTAGTATATAAGAGGCTTGAGGAAGTCAGAAAGAATGAGCTCCAGTTGTTTTTAGAGGGTAATCACCCTAATGAATTTGCTTATAGAGTAATAACAACTGTGGAACTCAAAAATGGGAAACAGGTCAAATACCTATCTGAATATTATAGGCCAGAATCACTTTTTGAAGGAGGAGCTGAAGAACTTACCATGGAGGAATAGATAACCTTCCTTGAGGCCTATACAAGGGAGTCATACAGACTCATTGTTGGGAAGTAGATCTCATGGATGGGGTAACAGCTCTGTGTCCAGTTCCCCAAGATAGAGTTCCCATTCATCCTTTGCCAAACAGATCATTGAGACTTCTTCCCAGGCCTGTGCTTATATGGGTCACTTCTGAGCTGATCTAGACATACAAAAAGACCAAATCTCTCTGCCATAATAAGTGGGACATCTTCAATAAGTTTATAGGTTTTGGCTGCATTGGTTTAGGGGGGAGTTGTTGGACCAAAAGAACCAATGAGCCTGATCAGAAAAACCTCTAATCCTACAGACATCACAACAACTGCTGAAGACTTGATCAGCTATTTTGACAAAGTCTGAAGACTTCAACAGCTGAAGACTAAAGTACTGAAGACTTCAACAGCTGAAGAGCAAAGTCTGAAGATCAATAGCAGAAGACTAAAGTACTGAAGACTTCAACAGCTGAAGACTAAAGTACTGAAGACTTCAACAGCTAAAGACCAAAGTCTGAAGATCAACAGCTGAAGAACAAAGTACTGAAGATCAACAGCTGAAGTACAAAGACTGAAGACATCAGCTGATGACAACAGCTGAAGTTCAAGTACAAGTACTGAAGCCTTCAGAGCTTGTTACAACAGTTGAAGAAGCATTCTTCAGTTGTTGTGATGGTTTCCTTTCAGTAGTTTTCTTTTTGTTTCAGTATTTGTAAAACGACTGAAGAGCATGTTTTTCAGTCGTTGTAGTTTCAGTAGTTTCTTTTCAGTAGTTGTCATGACAGTTAACACTTAGTATTTTTGTAAGAAGATGTCAGCTATTTTGACATCTTCAGTAGTTGTGTTAACTTTCAGTAGCTTGAATAATTCTGTTAGATGTCACTATCAAGTGACATCAGCAGACGTCACATCTCCTATATAAGGAATGCTCCACCACGACATTCCTATATAAGGGATGATTGACCTGATTGTAAGTGTGACATTTTGCCACCACGAAAGCGCGTATTGAATGAAATCTTTGATTTGCAGAATTCTTTCTATAATCGCTTGTTCTTACTTTGAATATCAACTGTATTCTTGTGAATTGTCTAAATTCATTGTTCGATTTCCGCTACAATACTCCCTAATCAATCAAATGTAGATCACTGATCCTAACACATTGAATCTACGGACATATCATATAAGAACTAGCAGTCTCTAGGTCTACTTTCTGTATGTTACCTTGGTAGCCTACTAGTTTTACTATCATTTTTCCTTTTATTTGCTTAGACTTTTCAGACTTAAATTTGAATTTTGTATCTTAATCATTTAAACTTTTTGAAGTCCCAAATAATATGTTCCCTATGTACTATCATTTTCCAAATACGTGAATCAGTATCACAGATTTGATTTCTTTCCTTTTAGCTAAGCTGTCCTCCTCCCTTGTTGGCTTTTTTTAAATAATTAAATAAAATGACTAATTTAATACTAATCTAACCTATTCTTCCCCTAAAATTCTAAAACCGAAAATATTTTTTGAGTTTTTGGATTTTATAGAAACAGGAAATTAAAATAAGAAAAATAAAAGAAAATAAAAATAAAAAGTTGTCGGACTAAGCATTTTCCTGATCACATCACTTTTCTTTTTCACGCCATTTACCTCTAATAGATATAGAAATCTCGGTTTATCAAATGCTTTTATGTATAGGTCGGCGCGTTGAAAATCCATATTTATTTTAACGACATTGATTAAATGCTTTTCAAAACAATCACGTATTAAGTGATACTTAATGCCGATGTGTTTAGTTTTAGGATGTTGGACTGGATTTTTTGTAACGGCTATAGCAACAGAATTAACAACATAAATAGGAGTGTTAGAGAATTGGAAACCGTAGTCCCGCATTTGCTGTTGAATCCAAATGATCTGCGAACAACAACTTGCAACAACAACATATTCAGCTTCACAAGTTGACAGAGCAACCGATGTCTGCTTTTTACACTGCCAGGTGACTAATCTTCTCCCGAAAAAATGACATCCTGCAAACGTTGACTTGTAGTTCATTTTTGCAGTCGCCATAATCCGAGCACTATACGCTGTAAGCTCAAAATCACCTCATGAGAATCCACAACCCGTAGTGTTGGAGTACCCTTAAGATAATGACAATTATGTTTAAATCTATGAGATGTTTGACTTTCGGTTTCGCCTGATATTGGAGCAGAGAGAATGTAGCGACATGGATATTAAAGGTTGTGAGGCTGTGAGGTTCTGATGAGATCCAATCATCCTCGGTACATGGGCATCCACTAGATCACCATTTTTATCGGGTTCCACGTCGGGGTTTGTAGCAAGTGGTCAAGTACCAGTTGCCGACGCATTCTCCAATCCGAACAGACTAATGATATCGCCTTATATACTTGGTTTGAGTTAGGAAATATTCCCCCCCCCCCTTTGGTGTCTGATCACTAAGTAACCCGAGGAAAGAACCCTTCATCTCTTCTAGGCATCATCTCAAATTCAGCCTTTCATTATTGCCTTCCAAATCTTTACATACTTCTTCATTTTTGGAAACGAAGATTTGTCATCAACATAAATTGTACAAGTAGTAAGTCACATCTTTTTCTTTTGTTGATGCATGTATGTCCCTAGATCATGATTTGAAATGTAATGAATCTTGTCTGTCTGGGTATGATGTAATTTGTATTGATTAATGAAATGACATAAATTGTTTGTTACTTGTGATGTTTAATATTTCATTAATGAGTCGTGATTGAATTGATTGGGTTTATGATTGTTTGAATGGTTGCACATTATGTTATATTAATTAAAACATTCAAACTTAACTTAATGAAGTTCTCATGCGAATGGCTCATGCGAATGAACCATACGCATGAATAACTTCACACAATTGACTCAGTCGCACGACTAAACCAGGAGACTGGATCAGTCGTACGATTGTAACATAAGATTGGCTCAGTCGCATGACTGAACACTCAGTCGTACGAATGAATCAACCGCATGGTTCAATCGCACGACTGAACCAGACTAATGGTTCAGTCGCACGATTGAATAATACCAACCTATAAATACAACTCAATTCGTGAAATAAGGACTCTCGATCAATTACGATTCCAGACGTACCCTAGCCGTCCAGAAACCTTCCAATTCGTTCTCCAAGTTCATAGAACACATTAGATCGATTCCCAATCGATTTCTAACGTTAGTTTCAATTCTTGATTGATTCTTCGTGTGTTCTCACTGATTGGATCGCCAATCAAATAGGATTCCGCACTATTTGATCTGGTTTACACGTTAATCTCTAGGTATTTCGGTCAAATACCAGGTCCTAACAAGTGGTATCAGAGCTTTGACTCTTGATTACGTGTTGATTCAATCAAGATTGCATAAAAGTTTGTGTTTTTGCACTAAAAACGCAATCTTTGGCATCAAAAGTGATCTTGGAAGTTCCCTGCTCATCGAAGTTTGGTTTCTACGGACTTAGGCGATTAGAACTTGTGAAATTTCGAATCTTTACGGCTGAAACCCGTCAAACCTAGAAATTTTCGCAAAACAGCAGCTTCAGTCGCACGAGTGACTCATTCGCACGACTGGACTCCATTCGCATTGCTCATACGCACGATTGGACATAGTCGCACCCTCATTCGGCCGACTGAACCGTTCGTTCGCATAGCTCATACGCACCAGATTCATTCGCCCGACTGAACCAATCGCCCAGTTCAGCCGCACGATTGAACCAGTCGCAGAGTTCATACGCACGATTAGATCATTCGCATCCTTCAGTCGCATCAGTGAAAGTTTGTTTGATTAGATTCTAAGTTTATTAGTCATGGAAGATCAGATGTCAGCCTTTACTGCTGGGAAGGACTCAAGGATACAGAACCTGCTGTTGCTTGAGAGTGAGGTGGGTAATCACAATAAACCACCAAAGCTTTTGACTTTAGATGAGTTTCCCCACTGGAAACAACGTTTTGAGATCTACCTTAATGGAGTAGATCCTAATCTGTGGGAAGCCATTGAGATCGGTTATAGTACACCGGTGGGAGCTGATGGAGTTAAGCTAAATATTAAGCGGGATGACAGACGCACAGAAAATAAAGTACAATGCAGAGAAAAGAGTTTATGCATTGATCACTCAGTCTATCCCCAAAGACATATTCCACCAGTATTCAGAGAACAAGCAGTCCAAGAAACTGTGGGATGAGCTAGAGAAGAGATATGATGGGAATGCGTCATTGAAGGCAATCAAGGCAAAGGAGTTAAAGAAGGAATTCGATAACTTCTCATCGATTGGTAATGAAAGTTTAGACGAAGTCATAGACAGATTCTACCACTTGATGAGCGAATTGCATACACATGGAGTGGAAACGACTATGGAAGAGAAAGTAAGCAACTTCGCAGACGGATTGCCTGATAAGTGGGCTACATTCGTGTCTAACCTGAGACAGAATGGAATGCTTGTAAAGCTGGATATAAATGACTTCATTCTTAAGTTGCGAGAAGAAGCACTAAGGATGAAGTATAGAGCTCAGAAGTCTTCGTACACACAAAATCCAGCTTTATACAACGCCACGCCTCAAGCTAAGACATCTGGAGCACCACTCCAGACTGCTTTTGTGTCTAGCTCGTCAGGTCCTTCACATGCTTCTCCTTCTGGATCAGACACGTCTGGGTCGTCATGTACCCATTATATTGGATCAGAAGCAAGTGCTACCAAACTGAAGATCGAGAACCTCGGTAATGTGACCGTAGAAGTAGCTCGAGAGCATATGGATCTTTTAGCAGCAGTGGTTCATTCATATGATGGACTTGTTGCCGGGAAGATTGGAAACTGCCATCTGGCAGATGAGGACTACGAGCAGGTGGATGAAATGGAGCTTGAGAGGATGGATATAATGTGGGCCTTAGCTAGCGCTGTCCGAAGGGCGAAGAAGTTTGTTAAGAAGACTGGACAGAACTTGATAGCTACTAAGGATACCACATTTGGCTTTGACAAGAGCAAAGTGACCTGCTTCAACTGTGGAGAGAAGGGGCACTTCAAAAGAGAATGTGTCAAGCCAAAGAAGACGGGTAATGGGAACCCGTTTCGTCCTTTACTCGCCAAGACAAGCAAGCCTCCAGTTCTACTTCATCAAACAAGGATCCAAAAGCCTTGACTGCTCATGATGATGAAGGACAGGATTGGAGTTTTAGGTTTGTCTCACCAGGAGAATCTAACATTGCCAGTGTTGAGGATATTGATGATGATTCTGCGAGTGAAGGGGATCTAGCAGTTGAGATAGCAATGTCACATAGTGAAGAAACAACTGCAGCCGAGGTCAGTTACAAGCCAAATGAGGAGATTTCCACGTCAGAGACAGAAAAGTCAGAATCACCAGAACCAGAGACATCTGATGCTGCACTGATGGCTAACTCTTCTGAACCAACTCAGGTAAGTACTACTGACCAAATGTTTAATAATCATGCTTGTTCTGACTGTGATACTTTTAGGAATAGCATAGATGAAAAATTTGCTAGGTTATTAGATCATAATGATAACTTAGTAAAAGATTACGACTGTGCACTGAGGCTAATAGAGTACTAAAACAAAATGAGCATAGTTATAAAGAAAAAATAGACCTATTGACTAAACAACTTAGGGAAACCGAAGTAGTGGCTTTTAACCAAGCAAATGACATTAGGTACTATCTAAACTCCCTAGAATAAACTAAGAAGCATAAGGCAGTTCTAGAAGTAGAAGTTAATTCATTAAAACAGAAACTGCATAGTTGGACTAGTTCTTCACACATAGTTCAACACTTAGTGAGAGAAAGGAATAACGGGGAGGGATTAGGCTACAAAGTGGTTCCACCACCACCTGAGACCTTGATGAACACTAAGTCTAGACCAGTAAATAATAACCCCATCAAGGATCATGTGGTGACTTCTCCTTGTTACTGATCCAGACACCTCATGTTCATCTACTGAATCTGGACAGAAACAAAAGGAGGCCACTTCAAAGGCAAAGGGTAAATTGCCTTGTGTTAATCTGGAAAATGAATTTGAAAAAGTTAACTTAAAGTCAGGGTCAAAAAGTCAAATCAGAACCTAAAAGGACTTCAAATGTTACTTTTTCACATGCTTCAAGTCAAAAACCAGTTAACCAAAAAAGTGAAACAGGTTAAAACAGTAAATTTTGTTAAACAGAGAAAACATCAAACATACAAGAGTCAAAACTAAAGTGATTGATGTTACTAGAGTGTCACGCACTTCTCCACAAAGAAAGTCTACTCATAAAGTTGATAGCAGGTCATGCTACAACTGTGGAGAATGTGGACACATTGCTTCCTATTGTCATTTCTATCAGACACCTAGGAAGAAGATTGATCTTCAGGACTCTAGACCTAGGTCTTCTAAGAGGAGTTCTCTAACTCCACCTAGAAGAGCTAGTGAACCTAAAGTCCAACCTGTAAGCCAGACGACTGTTTATCATAAACAGGCATTGCACAAATCTGGCTTATGGAAAGAAAAGTCCACCTACGTGTCTGATACTGATGACAAGAAGGAACCTGAGCTACCCTCACCCTCTAAGGGTCAATGGGTGGAGTTTATGATGTGTGATGCCTCTGGGAAACCCAAGACAGTAAAAGCTTGGGTTCCTAACCTAAACTAATTCATTTACTTTGTATGTGCAGGGTGTTCGATACAGTGCTGAGACTAACACGTGGATTATAGACAGCGGAGCATCCAGGCACATGACAGGAAATAGAGCCCTTTTATCAAACGTCAAACAAATAAAAGGAGGGCATGTTTCCTTTGCAGGAAACAAAGGAGGCTATATCACAGCTCAGGGAGAAGTGGGAAATCAGAAAGTTAAGTTTGATAAGGTGAACTACGTTCAACAACTTCAGAACACTTACTTTCTGTTTCCCAAATCTGTGATAAAGGATTTAAAGTCATCTTCGACAACAAGAAGTGTTACGTGCTGAAGAAAGAATATATGATCCCAGAGGACCAAGTTCTAATGACTGCTTCAAGATATAAAGACCTTTATGTCTTGGATCTGTCAACAGCTGCTACAACGGATCATGAGGTTCAGTGCTTTCTATCTAAAGCTACTGAGAAGGATTCAATCTCCTGGCATAGGAGAATGGGACACATTAGTCAAAGGAAGATGAATCATTTGATTCAGAAGGATTTAGTGAGAGGAGTAAATGTCAAGAACTCCAACTTCCTGACTTTTGTGTAGCTTGCAAGAAAGGCAAACAGACAAAGAAGTCTCATAAGGAAAAGAAAGTTCATTCAATAGAACTTCCTCTTGAGCTTCTTCACATGGATCTGTTTGGTCCAGTTAGTACAAGGAGCATTGCAGGCGACGTGTACTGTTTTGTGGTCACTGATGACTACTCAAGGTTCACTTGGGTAATGTTTCTGAAATCCAAATCAGAAACATTGGAGACATTCAAGGAATTAGTAACCACACTGGAATCTCTCTACAAGCTAAAAGTTAGACAAGTACGCTCAGACAACGGGACAGAATTCAAGAATCAAGGGATGGAGGCATACTGCAAGGAAAAGGGAATTGTGCATCAATTCACTTCTGCTTACACACCTCAGATGAATGGCGTTGCTGAGAGAAAGAACAGGAGTTTGATAGAGACAGCACGGACTATGCTGGCAGACTCGAAACTGCCTATCCAATTCTGGAATGAGGCGGTGGCAAATGCGTGTTATACACTGAATCGAGTCCTAATAGTCAAGCGCCACGGAAAGACATGTTATGAGCTACTACAAAGACGCAAACCGAATTTGGAGTATCTTGAACCTTTTGGCGCGCCGTGTACACTTCTGAAGAAGACACAAGAAGGCAATTCAGCGAGAAGGCAGATGAAGGAATTTTTCTAGGATACAACATACCGAACAAGCGAGTTTACAATAACTCAACGGGTCTTGTAGAAGTGTGGTGTAATGTCGACGTTCAGAGATATACCACACCACCTACAGGCAAAGGACCTGCATACTTCTTCGATTATGATGGATTCTTCAAGTCCTTCAACATCCCTCTCTCTCCCTCGGATGATGAGTTAGCTACTAGGATGATGTATGATATTCTAAATACACCATCTAGCACACAGGGAGAATCATCTACTCAGTCAGGGGGGTAGTCGATGACAGTGACTCCTCCTCTGAAGATGAAACTGAAGCAGATGACCAGAACAGTCAGGAGGAACAGGTTCCAGTTCCTGAAAGTCCACAAGCATCCATGAGTGATGCACCTTCGACTTCGGAACCTCAAACTCCATCTTCCTCAGATGCAGAACAAAATGTTCACAATCTCGGTTCTGAGGTGGCTGTGCCTACTACTCCAGGATCACGACTAAACGTCTATCATCCCCTTGACAATGTTATTGGGGATGTCAGATCAGGAGTACAAACCCGAAATCAGCTATACTCAGCTGATTACGCCTCAGTTATGGAGAAAGGTTACATTCATGATGGTGCTTATCGATGTTTTGTTTCGCAGGTTGAGCCAAAATATATCAGTGAAGCACTAAATGATGAGGCGTGGGTGAGTGCCATGCAAGAAGAACTTCTGCAGTTTAAGAAGTTAGGTGTATGGACTCTGGTTGATAGACCTAAAGGTGCTAAAGTCATTGGCACCAAATGGGTACTAAAATGCAAGAAGGATGACCAAGGAGTCATTATCAGGAACAAAGCTCGACTGGTGGTTCAAGGTTTTCGCCAAGTCGAGGGGATTGACTATAATGAGGTGTTTGCACCCGTGGCAAGGATGGAAGCTATTCGTATCTTCCTTGCCTATGCATCGTACATGAAGATTAAAGTCTACCAATTAGATGTGAAGAGTGCATTCCTTCATGGGGAAATCAGGGAAAAAGTCTATGTAAGTCAACCCGAGGGATTTGAAGACCCTTATCATCGGGATAGAGTTTACAAGCTCGACAAAGCTTTATATGGGCTTCATCAAGCTCCTCGAGCTTGGTATGAGAAACTCTCGACTCATCTTGTGAAACACGGCTTTCGCAGGGGAGTCATTGACTGTACACTGTTTATTAAAGAAAAGGATGGCGACCTACTGCTTGTACAGATATATGTTGATGACATAATCTTCGGGTCAAAGAACGAAGAGTTATGCAAAGAGTTTGAAGCAGTGATGAAGAAAGAGTTGAGAGATGAGTGCTATGGGGGAGATGAAGTTCTTTCTCGGGTTACAGGTGGATCAAACACCTAATGGGATCTTTCTACATCAGACCAAGTATGTAGGAGACATTCTCAGTCGCTTTGACATGGAGAATGCTTCTGCTGCTGGGACTCCACTTGCTACGAATCATGATATAGCACCTGATGAGAATGGAGATCTTGTAGATGCCACTATGTACCGAGGAATGATTGGATCCCTCATGTATCTCACTGCCTCAAGACCTGATATTATGTATGCTACATGTCTATGTTCTAGATATCAGGCTAAACCAAAGGTCAACCATCTGATCGGGGTCAAGAGGATTTTTCGTTATCTGAAGGGTACACCCACACTTGGATTGTGGTATCCTCATGATGATGACTTTGAGCTTACCACGTATAGTGACTCGGATTACGGGGGATGCAAGATGAACTACAAGTCTACATCAGCGGGGTGTCAATTCTTTGGGAGAAGATTAGTTACCTGGCAGTGTAAGAAGCAGACATCGGTTGCATTGTCAACCTGTGAAGCCGAATATGTTGCTGCTGCAAGTTGCTGTTCACAAATTCATTTAAAATCTACTCCTATTTTTGTTGATAACTCTGCTGCAATTTCAGTAACTAAAAATCCGGTTCAACATCCTAAGACCAAACACATCGGTATTAAATACCACTTCATAAGAGACTGTTTTGAAAAGAACTTAATTGATGTGGTTAAAATTAATACTGATTTTCAACGCGCTGACCTCTATACCAAAGCATTTGATAAACCACGTTTTCAATATTTGCTAGAGGTCAACGGCGTTAAAAAGAAAAGGAGGTAATTCCTGATGATAATAATGTGTAGTCCGATGTAGTTTAGTTAAAGTTTATTTTATTTTATGTTATCTGTTTTATTTTCGTCTGTTATATTTAAACTCATGTTATTTTGCTGTTTATTAAAATCCAAAAATAATTAAACCAGAAATGATTTTAGTATTTTAGGGGGAGAATATGTCAGCAAGTTAACATTAAAAAAAACAAAAAAAATAAAATGAGGGAGAAGGGGTAACTAGCTGAAATAAGGTAGATTGTGTCTGTGATACCGATTCAATACCTTTGGAAAATGATAGTACACAGGAACAAATCAAGAGGGACTTTAAAAATTTAAGTTTTGAAAAGATGCAAAAGTTCAAAGTATAAGTCTGTGTAGTCTAAGCAATATAAAAAGGGAAGATGATAGAAAACTGGCAACTCCTAAGGTGACACAAAGAAAGTAGACTTAGAGGCTGCTAGACCACAAATGATATGTTGGTAGATTCAACACAATAGACAATTAGACCTGATTGGTGATCTCAAGATCAAACTAAGTTGTTCAACTGACTGTGGACCATCTTATCACTGGTTAACACAATCAAATATATTCCAATAAGGGGTAATGAGCATTTAAATGCCACAAATGTGTGCGGATGACCATAATTAGAGCAAAGCAAGAAAAAAATGAAAGACAAATGCAATAAAGCTAATGACTTATGTTGTTGGTGCATATTGTGTAAAATAAAATAAGCTGCTCTAACAAGGAGATAGGTTGTGTGCCTCTCTGCTGTGCGATGGCACTGACCTGAGGATAAGCATAACCTAGATATTCTAGAATTCATTGTTGTTTGCCGCCTCTCTGCTGTGCGATGGCACTGACCTGAGGACAGGCTTCTCTTTGAAAGCTCTAAGAATAGTCTCTTCTTGTAATAATACCCGTAGACCGCTCAAAAGCTTCTGAGGAATGTTGATTACCATATAAGTGTGGGATCCACAAATGTTAGTTGAAATAATTAAACCTAAATCAGTCACCAGTCTGCGTCAAAAGTCTGTGTATGGATTTAAGTGGACAAACATACTGACAATCTTAGTGGCTACATTCTCAAGAGTTCAAATCAATGTGAAAATCTAAGAGTTCCAGTATGATTTCCTTAAGTTGCTAACGACTCTGGATGAACACCGAGAATTTAAGCATCAAAAATTTTAATAACAAGTCCCAAATGATTTGACTTACCTGTATGATTCCAAAATTGAATTGGTCCAGATATGATCAATCTAAGTTGAAGCTGTCTACTCCCAAACCAAATCCCGTAGATATCAATCTCTGGATTTATCTCTCACAAAAAGCCAAAAATAAGTTTGTTTATGAAATTAGTTTAAGGTTTTAAATTAGTTAGTTGTTTTTATTTTAATTGTAGGCGTGTGTCGGGCTACATCAGGAAAATCAGAAGGAATCAAATCACTAAAAGGGTCATGTCTGAGATGACCATATGTGCTTTGAAAGTTTAAAATAGTCACGTTTGAGGTGACAAAGTGCTTAAAAGGGTCACGTCTGAGGTGACTAAAGTGTCTAAAAGGATCACGTCTGAGGTGATCAAAATGCTTTCAAAATAAAATGATCATGTCTGAGATGATCAAAGGCTCATAACGTTAATTTCAATTAATTTAAAAGGGCTTAAATGTAAATTGGTATAAATGGCAGAAAATTAACTAAGTGTGACCCATTCGCACGATTGGACCATGAGAATGGACCAACCATGCGAATGGCTTCCACTAACACGAATGGCTCATCAGAATAGCCCATTCGACCGATTGGAAGAGGGTGAATGAGTCAGTCGACCGATTGAAACTCATTCG
The DNA here is from genome assembly GCA_025506515.1 of Flaveria trinervia. NCBI lineage: Eukaryota > Viridiplantae > Streptophyta > Magnoliopsida > Asterales > Asteraceae > Flaveria > Flaveria trinervia. The sequence continues at coordinate 62,636,990 of CM046451.1, forward strand.
GTCAACTGAACATGCGAATGAAAGGCACGACTGAGCCAGTCGACCGACTGAATCTCAGTCGGTCAAGTGCATGCGACTGGTTGGGCTAATCGTACGATTGAGCCTGAGTCGCCCGAATGAACTGGGGACTGAGGCCAGTCGGCCGACTGAGCCCAGCTTCAGTATTTAAAGGGCTCTGTCGATCGCATTTCACTCATCACTCCCAAATCGCCCTTAAATCGCACTCCCTACCGTTACTCTGCCAAAATTTTATTAGCACTAGTTTATCATTGTTTTTGATTCACTAACGTTCGCCATTCATTATACAGGTAGATTGAAGTCTTGTTTCATTGAAATTAGAAGGATTGAACCATAATGTGGTGAAATTCGAACGAAAACAAGAAACAGACAGAACGCGACCTAATAACCTACTTCAACTATGCAAAATGTTAAAATTAATGTTAATAGGTTATTAGTAACAAGAATGCGAGTAGATTGAACCGGTAATCCATGTTAAATCACTTGTATTGATCAAGACTCGAACCACAGGCGACTGGTCGTTCGGATGAACTTCAATCGCACGATTGAATCTGGCGATTGGGTCATTCGGCCGAATGAACCATACGATTGATCTCAGTCGGCCGACTGAACCATTCGCAGACTCAGTCAGTAGACTGAACCCAATCGCATGTCACATTGACCAGAATGAGTCCAGTCGCATGAAAGAACAGACGACTGACTTCAGTCGCATGATTCATTCGCACGAATGAATCAGAATGACTTTCAACTTTACACTTAGAACAGAATTTTTCATGTCTTATGTACTAATGGTTCTATGTCTTGTGTGTTTCAGGTAAATGGCAGAAAGGTGGTCCATAAATCCAAAGCACAACATCTGTGCTCATTTGGATCACACCACCAGGAACGGGGCCGAGTTTACTGACATTATAGCCTTTCTGAGACGGTCCCGGATTCATAAGGCTATCTCCACGCCTTGCACGCCATATAGATCACTCCATCAGGCATTCTGGGAGAATGCCTCGGTGGACCGCTCTCGTGAGCCGTACTGTATTAGGAGCTCTATATTGGGCCATGATATTGAGATCTCTGCTGCCGACATTCAGAGGGTCCTAGAGTTTGGGGATGACACTGATCATCCTACTAAACTACATCCGTTGACAGTGAGAGGATGCTTCCTGAGGATAAAGTACGCTGGGGATATCAACTCAGGTGTGCTCAACAAGAGCAACCTGAGCCCCCAGTACAAGTACTTAGCACACGTGATCCTCAAGTGTGTTGCATCGAGGAGGGGTGGGTTTGACGACCTCTCAGACCAGATTCAAAATGCCTACGTGGCACTGGTTCTGAACCACCCCTTCAGTTTTTCCAGCATGATATTCTCCTACTTAGTGGAGAACTTGGAGGTCAAGGGTAAAGAGGGGTTTTGTATGTACCCCAGATTCTTACAGCTCGTCTTCAACGAGAAGCTGCCACAGTTGCCCAAAGAGAGTCATGACGCAGTGGCCTTAGAGATTATGGATGATACTACTCTGGGCAGGATGAGAGTTTACAGGGGAAAGCAGGTAAAGCCCCAAGTGAAGAGACTGATTGGCCACCTGGCCAACGAGAGGTATGTGGCGCCTGGCAGACGCAAATGGCGTCATGATGACAGCGACTCCGATGATGAGAGGTTGCTCCTACCAGATATGGATTCTGATGATGATGACAGCGGCAACGCCGGGGATGATATGCCTGCTACACAAAGAGGCACTGAGTCAGATGTTATTCCCCCGGGGTCTGACACTGCCGGAGAGGTTGCTGAGACGGCCGGTTTCCATCAGGGGTTCATTGTTGGTGATCAGGAAGAGGAGGAGTCGGATGAGGAGCCCCTCACTAGGACTGTGGGAAGCAAAGTGTTCCCACAGAACACGGGCTTAGGGTGGTTGGTGAACACCCTCGGGACTCCACTGAGAGAGAGACTGACCCAAGCTATGCTCCGGGTTCAGTGGGCAGAGCTGCAGGGGGAGCATCCACTTCCACCGGGACTAGGAGGAAGAGGATGGCTCAACCCCACGGACTGAAGAAGAAGAAGCGTCGCCTGACCTTCGTTACCACTGCTGCCACTACTCCACCACCCACAGCCAACCACATCCACTACTGCTACCACAGCCACCACCTTACCTACCACCACTGTATCCTTCCCATCCACCACCATACCATTCACACCTACATCACCAGCACCTGCTTACCGACCCATATTCACCACTGCTACTACCACCACCACCTCACATCATGCCGGACCTTCAACCCAGCCATCACATGTATATGGATCTACTCTACCTCACATCGGGGTAGAGGAGCAGCTGTCGGCGCTTAACCGTATGGTGATGCGCCTGCTAGCTGCAGATGAAGAGAAAGCGGCGCAGATTCGCCAGTTGACCGATCTGACTGCTGCCCAGTCTCAGCAGTTGGCAGAGCAGGCTCGGGTGATAGAGCAGCAGACCCAGCTAATCGATGCTAGGAGAGTCGAGATGTCCCAACTCCAGGACCAGCAGGCCCAATCAGCCAAACGTATAGAGGAGTTGGAGACGACCAACAAGACGATTATGCTGAGGTTAAAGGGGTCAAAGGATGAGCCTTTGAAGATAAAGGAGGGTGATGGGGATGATGGAGATGGTCATGATGAAAATGATGATGACGATGAGGAAGATGATGAGGATGAAGAAGAGACAGAGGAAGAAAGGACAGAAGGTAGAGATGATGATGACGAAGCAGAAGGAGGGGATGCGGCTGCATCGGCCTCTGCTTCTGGTCAAGAGCGAAGATCGAAGAATCGACAGGATCAGCCATCTACCACTTCTGCTCCTCCGAGCGACGAGCCCAGGATTCAAGACAAAAGTACAGATTAGATGTCTTATGTATTTATTTATTTTGTGATTGAATCATGGAATGAAAAACAAGTGTGTTGAATGTTATATATTACGTTGATATAATCTGGTTGATTACTTACTAATGGTTGTGTGTTGAATGTTTATATATTAAGTTGATATAATTCTGTTTGATCACTTACTAATGGTTTATGTGTTGAATGTTTAAATCAAACAGATCCAAACTTTCAAAGGGATGAGTTTGACATTGCTCCCCTTCAACAGGTCAAGACTCAACTAACCATGACTCTTGATCTGCAAGGGATTATAAGAAGGTCTGTGAGTTATACCCTGAAGAAGGGGAAATAATTCATGACCTATCTAACGAGCAACTGGCAGAGATGTTCAGACTCAATCCTGATGAAATTGTCAAGGATGCTCCAACAGTTGATTCAACCAGTGATGAAGAACTAAATGACGTTGATGAAGTTGAGGTTGAAGATATTACTGCAGAAGAGTACCCTCAGTACGCTGACAACGAGGGTAATGTGGTCCCCAATCTGGGTGAGTCCCTAGTCAGTGATATGTTTGAGGTACTAGACAAGATGGAGCAGGAAACAGGAAAGACCGAAGGAACAGCCCAAGCCTCAAATGATGACGTAGACACTCGAAAGGCTGAGTGGGCTGCCTGTTTTGAAGAAGTTAGAGCCCAGCGTGCTGCACCAAAGAAAGATGCCTACACCAAGCTCTACAGAGTCAAGAAACACCATAAGGTGTCAGGCAGGATTATTGCATGGGCTTATTTTGATGACCTTAACGCGTATGCAGTTAAGAGGGAACAGGGCATAGAGTACTTCAGATTTCCACATGATCTGAAGACTCTACCTGGTTTTGAGCTCAACCAGCTGGCTAAGCTAAAGCTGCTGTATGCTGACCCACGAAAAATGTCAGGCTGGTTCGAGGCTGCCCTGAAGAAGGAGTACCACACCAGATGGGTTAACTTCAGACCACAACAGCCTACGAGGTATATAAGAAGGTCTGAGGTTGATGCCAGTACTGGCAAGCCCAAGATTGTGTTGAAGTGGAGTCCTCCGCGCACTATGTCGAGAATCCCTCTCAGGGAAATGCCACAGGACTTCACTCCACACTTCAAATGGTGGTACTATGATTGGAGAACTGCTGAAGCTGTCATAGTTCTGAATAAAGAGGGCCAAATGGATACTATCAGGGTATTCGACCCGATGTGGCTAACCAACTTGTCTGCTAATGATGTCTATACATTATACAAGTGGCCACTGTTCTATGACACACAAGACATTGTACAAGCCCTCCAGTTCCAAAACGTTATACGACTTTGTTTTGCGTTTGAGATTCACGCAGGAGTCACTAAGGAGGAGAAGTACAAGAAGTATAAGGAGGTTATGCAGAAGACAAGAGATTAGATAGATCTAGGTCCAAGGGGGAGTTTGTTGATGCATGTATGTCCCTAGATCATGATTTGAAATGTAATGAATCTTGTCTGTCTGAGTATGATGTAATTTGTATTGATTAATGAAATGACATAAATTGTTTGTTACTTGTGATGTTTAATATTTCATTAATGAGTCGTGATTGAATTGATTGGGTTTATGATTGTTTGAATGGTTGCACATTATGTTATATTAATTAAAACATTCAAACTTAACTTAATGAAGTTCTCATGCGAATGGCTCATGCGAATGAACCATACGCATGAATAACTTCACACGATTGACTCAGTCGCACGACTGAACCAGGAGACTGGATCAGTCGTACGATTGTAACATAAGATTGGCTCAGTCGCACGACTGAACACTCAGTCGTACGAATGAATCAACCGCATGGTTCAATCGCACGACTGAACCAGACTAATGGTTCAGTCGCACGATTGAATAATACCAACCTATAAATACAACTCAATTCGTGAAAAATAAGGACTCTCGATCAATTACGATTCCAGACGTACCCTAGCCGTCCAGAAACCTTCCAATTCGTTCTCCAAGTTCATAGAACACATTAGATCGATTCCAATCGATTTCTAACGTTAGTTTCAATTCTTGATTGATTCTTCGTGTGTTCTCACTGATTGGATCGCCAATCAAATAGGATTCCGCACTATTTGATCTGGTTTACACGTTAATCTCTAGGTATTTCGGTCAAATACCAGGTCCTACATCTTGATGAATAGTGTGCAGTCCACACTCCTTTGCAAAGGGCGTTGTGTTTTCACAAGATGAGTTGAGAGCTTATCATTACCTTGGGGTGGTGGAGCCGTAGAGAGCCTTATCCAGCTTTTGGAAACTCTATCACGATGGTACGGATCCCAAATCCTATCAAAAAAACTGATGAGTGTGCGGATAGAGATATATATTGTTGATTTAAGATATTGCACAGATTCAGTTTAATTGGTTATTTACTATCTAAACCACACACCCAAAAGGCAGTGTACCTGTCGTGTGGTAATATAGTGTTGGTAAGAACCGGTATCAATCCGTGGACACACTAGCCTACTTAACAAACTTGAGTTTGGGACTATCAGATTTGGTTTTTTTGTTAAAGAAAATGATAATTTGCTATGGAAAGATTTTAGGATTTAAATAAACAATAATAGAAAGGAATAAAACTAAGATTTGAAGCGTTTGGGTTTAAAAAACCAGAGAATAAAAATTATCATCCCAATTAGATTCACTATGAACTGTGAGGAATTGGTGGGTGATTTAAGATATGGATTAATGCAATTATGTTAATGTTATAAAGATGATCTGGCCGATTTCTCGTCTATCCTGCTGCCATAGTGACTTGACCCAGTTTTACTGCTCAGATCAAGCTAGTAATGTAGGTAAATCTTTTGTGACCTATATGACATACGATTTCTGAAAACATAACTTATGCAAAAAGAGAGTTGACCAGGTTCTTCCTACCTACCTTAATTTTAGAAAACCGTAACATTACTGAAGTTTCTGAACTACTAAAAGGGAACCCCGCAAATGATCAGAAAGTTAAGTGATATGATTTTGAATAATCATATCTAGTTCATTAGGCATGGATTTATTATGAAGACAGGTTCGCGAATAAAAGTTAGCATAACCGTTTTTTTCACTTTGTATGACGATCACAATCACAAACCATAATTTATAACTTCCTGTTCAAATGTAGATGCTACCCATCAATAGTTTTTTCCAAGATCCCTATAACATTAACCATAATATTTATCACAAACCATTAATTCATCACAAATTACATACTGTAGGATCGTTGAAGGGTTATAGTTACAACACAACAACACAAAGAGGAGATTAACTAAACTTTAATCAAACAGTAAACTGATTAACCAAGTGTTGAGATACTAAGAACACAAGTAATGCAAGAGAACAACACAAAGAACACAAGTGTATGGTTTTCAAATGCAGTATATTGCCTTCTCTATGTTCTATTACAAGTGTTACAAAAGCATATTCGAAAGATACAAGAACATGAGATACTTATACTACATCCTACAGCCGGCTATACTTTGAAAGCCAGCTGGATACAATTGACTAGACACAAACAAAATCAATTGTAGAGTCAAAAGGCAGATTGCCTTTTGACTTGTGACTATGACATGCCATAGCTCACATCCTTATCTATTACAAAAAGGATAAAGTACATAAAGTAGAAAGTTACAGACTCAAGACCTCAATGTACAGTTACCAAAAGCATGGACCTTTTCACCAACTCATGTAAGTTGGTGACTTGCAGAGTGCAGCGGAAAGGTGTCCAGCTTTATGGAACAGTACATCAGATAAAGCATGTTACTAAAAGTCTTTGGAAGAAATCTGTCTTCATGAGTTGAAGCTTCGGAAGACTTTGTCTCTGAGGCTTCGGAAGACTTCATGTTTGGCTTCGGAAGATATTGGTCTTGGCTTCGGAAGATTTCACACTTAGAGTATTTTCTTTTCATGTGTGAAACTTCCTAAGCTTCTTCTTTAATGCACTTGTGCAGCATGCAGGAAAGACTTAAGATGTTTAGGTTGCATCAGCCTCTTCATTAATCTCTACAAACTCCCCTAGGCTGATGCTACCAAACACTTTGAAAACTTCAGATATTAACAGTCCTCATTAGGATGATCACCATTCCTTTCTTCATAAGATGATTAGGATCCTTCAGGCTGTCAAAGTGTCTTCTCATGTCAAAGAGGTCATGTAGAGGCAACTAAAACATATCTTGCCATGTATAAGTCTTCAATGCCTTGATCTCTAATAACATGCCATCTTTCTGGATTTGTGGTGTATGTCCAAGACAAGATGGGTCTTCCTATTTCTAGAGGAGCTATTTGAATTGGAGTTGGTGTAGCTTCCTCTGGCTGCACATCCTCAGGCTGTTCTGATTCATCCTGAGGTTTAGAAGAGGATGCAGGCTTCTTCTTCTTCTTAGGCTTTGGTCTAGAAGCCATCCTCTTCTTTCCTTTCCAAATTTTAACTGAGAAGACTGGCCTGCAGCACACAGATTGATCTTCACTGTCTTTCTCAGTTGGGACTTCCTCTCTCTCAGGACTCAAAAGGAGAGGGAGGTTGACCCACTGGATCAGAAGATGAAGCTTGCTGAGTTTAGCAGGAGGTCCGGGTTGTGTTGTCTCTGTTTGTTCAACCTTAACCTCCACTTCAGGTGGAGCCTGACTTGGAGTGGAGTGTAAGTCAGTGAGCTCTCCACTCTAATCTTCTGCTTGATTACCCTGATATGCTCATCCATAGTGGATAGAGACATGGGTCCAAGTCTCCTTCCGGAGAATCCATACAGCTTCAAGAAGCTCATCATCCTCTGCCTATCAGCAAACTTCTTCATGCTCTTTTGATGATGGCTCTTGATTTTGCAGCTTCTTCCCTTTGCTTCTTCTTTGTTGTCTTTCTTTCCTTGACTAACTCAAGCTCAAGTTGTTTTAAGTACTCAAACTTAATATAGTCATAACACAAAGGAAGGAGTGCATCTACCTGATAGAAGCCTGTGGCACTCAGGTAGTTAATCATCTTGATTCTGTCTTCTTCTTTATCTACCTGAGGTTCTTGTTGAACCACACCTCTTGTTCAGGACTTTCTTGAACTGGGGAGAGGTAGGCATACCTTTGTACAGTCTTTTTCGTCTTCTCTCTTCTTTGACTTGTACTAGGAGTTCTGCATCTTCTGCCTCCTTCTTCTCTCTTGACCTTTCCAGGTCAACCAGTTCATTCAACTCATCCAAGGGAAGAGAAATGACACTATCTATGTCATAGTTCCTAGTCTGCAGATAGTTAATCCTTACCGCCCTTAACTCATCATTCTGAGTATCCGGTCTGGGGGCAGCCCTGATTACAAACTCCATGAGTCTTGAAGACTTAGCAAAGGAACTTTCTCCCCTTAGCCTCCTTTTCCTCTCTCTCTCCTCCTCCTCCATCTCCTCAGATGTCATCTTTCTTTTCCCTTTGTCACTCACAGACCTTTGTGACTCAGGGTGGAGAGAGCTTTGACCTTCATTGCTTGTTGCAGCATCTGAGCTCAGGCCAGAGAGAGGTTGAGAAGCACCTTCACCAGCAGGTGTCTCAGAAGGAATGTGGATCTCTGCAGCAGTTGAAGATGATGAGACAGGGCTCTCAGGTTCTGTCACTGGCCTTCAGTCAAGGTTTCCCCTATGAAGCTAATCTTAGGGTCTGCTCAACATCCAGTTGACCGATGACATTGCCTGATTGCCTAAGTCTCCTTCTTAAGCTGAACTCTGCAGTGATCCTGTCTTGGATTTTTTAGCCAGTCTGTCAGCTTGTCTTGATTGGCTTGGGTTGACAAGTGGCATGTTGACTAGATCCAGACCTTCATAGTAGTCCAAGGTCTGAAAATTGAAGACTTCTTGCTGTCCTTGAACTCTTATGATGATGGGCCTTCCTGTTGTTAATACCTCCACCCAATGATGTGATGGAAGATGGTGAAGGTGACATAGCCCTTGGTATCCCATCCTCAAACAGACTCTGTATGAAGGAGTCTGTGTAGTCCACATCAATGTGAACTAGAGGAGGTTGCTGAGAATGCACAATTGCAAGTGAGGATGGTGAGTCCTCAATGTCCATTCTCTCTGAAGAACTCCAGGTTCTGTGGCTGTAATGACTTCTCCCCCTTTTTGGTAGCATCACCCACTTGCATAGGTGAGCTGGAAGATAGGTCAATCACATCCACAGGTTCTTGTGTTCCTGGTTGAGCTCTCTTAAGGGTCTCCCAGCTAGTTTTTCCTTAAGATATGAAATCTCAAGTTGCTGATCATTGATCCTTTGTGTAAGGTAGTCACCTGAGATTCAAGGTGACTGACCTTTGAGACTAGGTAAGTGCATGTTTTAGACAATTTTTGCACCAGTAGTCTCAGATTCCCCTCATCTTCATCAGAAGATCATTGGGGGATGAGATGATTGGACCAGAGTCCTCTCTCTCTCACCACAGCTTGAGTTCTTGGCTGCTGGTTTCCTCTGCTCACTGGCAATCTCAGTTAGATGTCAGTGGGCTGAGTTGCCATGGTTGAGGTCTTAATGATGTAATCACTTTCAGAAGTGAGAGCCTCTTCCATATGGACATCCTGAACAGGTTCAGGAGTGTCCACCTCAGTTGTAGGTGACTGATGTGGGATAGATGTAGGAGACTCAGGAGTACTCATATCTCTTTGAGTAGGGGAAAGAAGAGAGATTCATTATACTCACTGAAACCTATATCTTCATCAGTATAGAAGTCAAGGTTGGGAATTGGTTGGTTGAGATCTATAGGCTGGGGATGGTAACTGTCCCCTGAAGGTTGATCACTTGAGTGTTGAGACTCAGAGTGATGGCTTAAGGCAGTTGGGATAATGAGCTCATCAGGCTGAGCATGAGGAACCTCAGCACTGATTCTTGAAGAGATGGAGTGGTCTGCTCCTCAGGAGAAGTGGGAGCTCCAGTGTCCACTTCTTCCTGTATGGGTGAGTATATGGGGGCCTCCACAGACTGAATAGTCTGAGCAGGGGTTCGTTTGGATTTTCTTTGGTAAGTGATGGTGATTTGAGGCTGTGAGAGTGGTTGGGAAAAGCAGGTGTGGGTTAACACTAGCTTGTGCTGCTAGGTTGTCACCTTGAGCAATGAGCTCTAACATTTTTGGACTAGGGCTGTTTCTACCCAGAGAATCCAAAGTGGGCTTTCTCAGTATTTTAAAGATGTCGGGCTTCATCTGTCCCAATTTAAGAATGTTACCTGTTTCCCTCAACTGTGAGCCCAGTTCACAGTTAAGAATGTACTGGACATATCTAGGAAACGTAATACTCTAAGGAGTCTAAATTAGCAAGTAAATTGTATAAACAAATGAAATACCTGAATTTGACCCCTTGAACCATTCCATGGATATGAAGGAGAGATCCTCAGGAATCTGGTCCCATCCACCATGCTTGTTTGATAAGCTGTGGATGACCACATGGAGCAGGAATCTCCATTGGGATGAGACCTTCCCTTCCTAAAGGTCTTTACAGAGAAATCTCCCTCATATCCCATCTGCTCAAAGGAATGATTGACAGCTTCCTTTGGGAAAAACACCTCACCTTCTTCATCATCCAGCTGAAGATGTCTATTGATGATGGCCGGAGTGATGAAGATTGTTCCCCTGCACTGTGGCAGACAGTGCCTTCTCCCCGTCCATAATGACCTCTTGGCAGGTCTTCCAGAATTCAAGCAACTGATCCTCATAGAGTGGAGGATCAATGGTTAGGGAGGTGAAGTAGTTTGACAGAGTTAGAAAATAGCAAACCTTGAGAAATGAGGATCTTTCTCAGAGCTTAACAGAGCAACCTGATTGTGTTGTCTGTGTAGCTGCATGGTAAAGTTAGGATCATTTCTGTGAGCAAGGTTGGCCATTTTGAAGTAGCTTAAGGACAAAGAAAGAAGAAAGAAAGAAATTTCAGAGAGAAAATTGGGGTTTTAGGTTTGGAGGAAGAACAGATGATAGAAAGAGGGGGAACCGTTGGGTTTATAGTGAGGTTTTAGAAGGAACAGATGATAGAAGAGGGGGGAAAGTTGGTTTAATGTGAAAGTTTCAGATAATTTAATGAAAGAGGATAAACTTTGAAATCCGGATGTCGGTCCCACCTCTGAAAAAGTAGTTTACTTTTGCTCAAAAAGTAGTTTTCTTGGAAGTCAAAAAGCTTCCGAAGGTTAATTATCTTCGGAAGTTTTAATAAAAAGCTTCCGAAGCTAAAATGACTTCGGAAGAATTTCCTGAGAGATTTGAGAATTTTGGCTTTGTATATAAACCAACAAAGCTTCCGAGAGTTAATTTTGCTTCGGAAGTAAATGGTCCTTGAAAATAAGTAAGTGTCTGAGACAAGTATTTAAGCTTCGGAAGATAAATTTGAAAGCTCTTCCGAAGGTAAATTTCTTAGACAGTTATTTATTTTAAGGCATGATTTACTTCCGAAGTTAAAGCATAACTTCCGAAGTATCAGAAATTTTTCAAGTCTAAGGAAAGTTTTCAAAAAGAAATTTCATCCAAAGAAAACATGAGCTTATGAAAGTGATGAACTAGACAACTTAGGACACACATAATTTTTAAGAAATAATAAGAATTAGTTTTAAGAAAAGCTTACTCAAGGTTTATCATCCAATAGCTGATATTAGATATTTAAATCTCTGTTCATCAAAAGCCTTTGTAAACAGATCAGCATATTGTCATCTGTGTGAACTTTGACTAGTTTAATTAATCCCTTTCATAGTTATCTCTTATTAATGATACCTGATATTGATGTGCTTTGTCCTTGAGTGCTGCACAGGGTTCTCTGTGATTGAGATAGCACTGTTGTTGTCTATGTGAATGGGAGTCTCCTTGAAGTTTAACCCATAGTCCAGCATCTGATTTGAATCCAAAGTACTTGAGCACAGCAGCTTGCAGCAGCAATGTATTCAGCTTCAGCAGTTGATGCAGAGACACAGGATTGTTTCTTGCATTGCCATGAGACAACCCTTCCACCAAGAAATTGACATCCCCAGATGTAGACTTTGCAGTCATGTGCAACCACCATAATCACTATCTGTATAGGCATACAGATTGAAGTCAGAATTCTTGGGATACCATAGGCCAAGTGTTGATGCACCTTTGAGGTATCTTAGAATCCTCTTGATAGTGATAAGGTGAGACATCTTAGGGTTGGCTTGATATCTTGCACAAATGCATGTAGCAAACATGATATCAGGCCTGCTAGCAGTAAGATACATAAGAGACCCAATCATAGCCCTGTATAAGTGCTCATCTACACACTCCCCTCAAGATCAGGACCAAGAGAGTGGTTTCTAGCTATGGGTGTCTTAGAAATCTTACAGTCAGTCATTTGAACCTCTTGAGTATGTCCTGAACATACTTTGACTGACTTATGAAGATGCCATCTTCAACTTGCTTCACTTGAATTCCCAGAAAGAAATTGAGTTCCCCCATGGCACTCATTTCAAATCTGTCTTTCATCAGCTTCTCAAAGTCTTTGCAGAGCTTTGGATTAGTTGAACCAAAGATGATGTCATCCAATATACTTGAACTAGCAATGTCTTTTCTTGTCCTTTGATGAGAGAGTTCCATCTATAGTACCTCTCCTGTATCCATGTTTACAAGATACTCAGATAGTGTCTCATACCATTTCCTGGGTGCCTGATGCAGCCCATAGAGAGCTTTGTCAAGTTGAGACATATGATATCAGGATCATAACAGATGATAGGATCTACAAACCAGTGGTTGTTTGACATAAACTCTTCATCTATCACTCCATATAAAAAGGCACACTTCACATCAAGTTGAAAGACCTTGAAGTTCTTGGATGCAGCAAATGCCAGGAATATCCTAACAGCTTCTAATCTTGCCACTGGAGCAAAGACATCAGTGTAGTCAATCCCTTCTTCTTGTGTGTATCCTTGAACAACCAGTCTAGCTTTGTTCTTGATGATAATGCCTCTATCATCCTTCTTGTTCCTAAACACCCATTTGGTTCCAATGGTAGTCTTCCTAGAAGGAAGAGGACAAAGGTTCCAAACTTTCTGCCTTTTGAATTGAAGCAGCTCTTGTTGCATAGCTTCAACCCAACTTCCATCCTTTAGAGCTTCATCAACTTTCTTTGGCTCTATCTAGGATAGAAAACAAGAGTGAAGACAAACATTTGCTTCATGGGTTTGTCCTTTTGTCTTTACCCCTGAGACAACATCTCCAATGATGTTTGTGGTAGGGTGAGACTTGTGGATCCTAAGCTGAGGGATCACAGCAAGTTGTTGAGAAGATCTAAATTAGAGAAATTTAGATCTGGCATGGATGTTTATCCCACCATTCAACACTTTTCAGTGAAACTTGATCCAAGCAGTGTGTGACATCATTGATGTTCTCATTAATGGTGGGTTAGTGGCATCAAGAAATTCTTGGTCACTGTCACCACCACCATTGTTGTCTTCTACAGTTGAGGTGTTCTTATCTGGTTGTAGAGCCTCTGCGCTGGAATTTGAAGGCATACCAGATGTATCAGCTGAGTTTGTCATTGTTGTGCTGACAGAACCTCATTTGCAGAAGTGGTTCCAACTGGAGCTGAAGATGTATGACTTGAGGATCTTCCTAGCTCAAATCTTGGATCAGTATCATCTGTATTTAAATTTTCTACAGATCCTGAAACATTCTCACAAGATTTGTTAAAACAGTTGGTAACCAAATCAAGATCAAATAACCAATCCGGACCAGAACCAGCAACACAGGGTGTGTGTTCATTGAAAGTCACATTACCTGACTCCTCAACAATTCTAGTTCTGAGATTGTACACTCTATAAGCTTTAGCTTGGGAAGAGTATCCATTAAAGTGTCCATCATCTGATTTCTCTAGAAACTTGGCAATTTGATCTTTGGTATTCAAGATGGTGCAAGGACATCCAAATGACCTGAGAAAACCAATGAAATGTTTCCTCTTGTGCCAAAGTTCATAAGGAGTCTTGCCATGAGTCTTGACTACTATAACTCTATTCTGCACATAGCAGGCAGTGTTGACTGCCTCTACCCAGAAGGTGATGGGTAGTTTAGAGTCAGACAGTATGGTTCTTGCAGCTTCAATCAGTGTCCTTGTTTCTCCTCTTAGCAACACCATTTTGCTGAGGAGTCCTGGGAGCACTGAATTGTCTTGTAATACCCTTTTCATCTCAAAATGTATCAAGGTTGGTTCTTAAATTCAGTTCTTTGATCACATCTTATGATCTTGACCTTGTGATCAGACTGATTCTCAATCTTTAAGATGAAATTCTTTAGAATCTCAGAGTCTCATCCTTAGTTCTAAGGAAGAAAACCCAAGTGAATCTTGTAAAGTCATCTGTGATCACTAGACAGTATAAGGTCCTCCTAAACTCATTACACTGGTGGGGCCAAAGAGATCCAAATGTAACAAGTGTAGGGATGTAGTGATGGAGTTCTTTTCCTTGGCTTGTGAGATACCTTATGTTGTTCCCTTTCAGTGATAACCTTATGTTGCTTCCCTTTCAGGCATGCAACACATGGTCATCACTTGTAAACTCTTTCTTTGCATTCCAGTTACCAAATCAAACTTATTAATTTATTCATGTTCTTAAAGTTTACATGGCACATTCTTTTATGCCATAGGAAAGACTCATCACTATTGGCTTTAGACAGAAAGCATGAAACTTCTCTAGAGGGAGAGGTTTCTTGCAAATCCATCTTGTACATGTTTCCTTTCCTGGGGGCTCTAAGCAGGATATGCTCATGAGAAATGACCACACCAGGCTTAAGAACAATGTACTCATGCTCAGTAAAGAGCATGTTATGACTCTGATCACAAAATTGAGATACACTCAGAAGATTGTATCCAAGCTCCTTAACAAAGTTTACCTTTTCTATGCTGAGCTTACCATTTGTGACCTTGCCTTTCCAGAAAGTAACCAACTTCATCTCCTCCAAAAGCAACTGGTCTTCCATCATCCTTTCAAAGTTCTGAGTAGTGACCTATTGCCTGTCATGTGCCTAGAACAGCCACTGTCTATGATCAGACATTTTTGTCTGTCTTCAGCTATCCCTGCACAAAAAGATTTAGTTATATTTGGAAACCCAAGCCTTGCTTGTCTTGGGCTCATTTGCAGAAGGTAATTCAACAGTAATAGATCCTATGGTTGTTTAAGAGTCTTGAGCTGTTTGTTGAGGAATTCTCAGTCACTTGGTCTTTCTTAGACATCCACACCACCTTGGAGTCTTGGACTTGACCTTCAAAACTTTTGAAGCTTTTGGAACTTCAGAAGTTTGATGACTAACCTTCAGAAGATTCGCAGACACTGCAACAGACTTCAGTGCTTCGAAAGAACTCCTTTCTTCCGAGACCAAATTTTCTTCCGAGGGAATTTTCCACTTCCCTTCTTGTTAGATTTGAACTTCTGAAGGAAACAGGTTTCTCCTGAAGCTTGAATCTTCTTCAAACTCTTTGAAGTCTTTGTTTTGGTCATATGGACAGTACCTTTAGGATTGAAGGGACAATCCTTGCAATGTGAGTGGTACTTTCACACATGACACAATTCATCTTCTTCTTCACAAAGCCTTTTCTTTGGAATAGGACTGTCTTTGGTCACATCCTTCTCCACTTTATCTTTGCAATGATGAGACATCCTCTTGGGCTGAGGACTGTGCTTGGAGTTTGATGGTCCAGGCCGTGAAGCAGTGGTACACAGCAGATCAGTTTTCTTCTTGCTGCTGAGATGAGTTGAACAAGAACTAGAACTCTTAGCAAAAGAGTTTGGGTTGATGTCTTCAGTCCCTACCACTTTAAACCCTGCAGAGATAAAAACTTGTTTCATGTCTTCAGTCCCTACCACTTTAAACCCTGCAGAGATAAAAACTTGTTTCTGCTTAGAGTCAAAAGTAGTCTTGATCTCTTGAGCCTTCCTTGCCTTTCTTTTGCTCTTTCTAATCAAGTTCTTTCTCATGGACTTGGTCATCACAGTCTTCACTTCCTCCTTAAAGGATAGTGGCCTTTCTTGGAATCCTCCTCTTCACTCTTTTCAGGGGATTCTTCATTATCTTTTCTCATCCTTCACTCATAGGATCTATGAGAGGAAGCTCATCTTCACAAGTTCCATACCTAGAGATCTACTGACAAGATTGTGTGGGAGGAGCTATCTTATTGGATCTTAGTCCCTGCCTGTTTTCATAGCACACTTTGTGTGCAGGGATGAGGATATCATGTTCTTGAAGGTCTCTTCTTCAAGAACACTCTTTTCTGCCCTGGCTTTGCTGATCACAAGCTCAGCCTGGCACTCAGTTAGCTTGGTTATGAGATCTTGATTTGAGTCCTAAAATCTGTGTGTTCATGTTTTAGAACTGAAATGGTTTTCTCCAGGTCCTCTATCTTCAGTTTATAATCATTTTCAGACTTTCTAAAATCAGATTTTAAAAAGGTTAAGAACTCAAGGTCAGATCTCAGTTCCAAGTTGTAGGACCAGTACCTATTAACTTTAGCAATGCATTTAGGAGTACAGAGATGTTCTAATACCTTGGCTTTATCATGATCAGCCATTAGTGCTTGCTTTGGAGAAACATCTTCCACCTGAAAGCTCTAGTCAAAGCCTCCTTCTTCAACAGCAATAGCAACTTGCTGCTTTGACTTGTCATTCTGGAGAGCTTTGTTAGTGTAGTTTGGTCTGAATTGTGTTTGGCCACCATTTGTTCTAGGTGCCTTACACTCTCTGGAAAAGTGGCCCATCAAGTTACAGTTGTAACACTTGATTTTGCCTTTGTCTAGTCCAAACTTTCCAATGTACAGACTCAAGACCTCAATGTACAGTTACCAAAAGCATGGACCTTTTCAACAACTCATGTAAGTTGGTGACTTGCAGAGGTGCAGTGGAAAGGTGTCCAGCTTTATGGAACAGTACATCAGATAAAGCATGTTGCTAAAAGTCTTCGGAAGAAATCTGTCTTCATGAGTGAAGCTTTGGAAGACTTTGTCTAGTTGGCTTCGGAAGACTTCATGTTTGTCTTTGGAAGATATTGTTCTTGGCTTCGGAAGATTTCGCACTTAGAGTATTTTCTGTTTCATGTGTGAAACTTCCTAAGCTTCTTCTTTAATGCACTTATGCAGCATGCAAGAAAGACTTAAGATTTTTAGGTTGCATCACCCTCTTCATTAATCTCTACAATAAGTTTCATTCGATTAGGATGATAAAACGATTTTAGCTCATAACGAGCTTGAACATAACAACATATAACAAAGAAGATAGATATGTAATCATCGGTGAAATGGAACAATCAAATCGATAATCCACAATGGATGGCATTTAGACGATTCCGAGCTTCTTCCAAGTGTTGTATGCACCTCTCTCGCCTCCAAATGATCTTGAAGTCTTGATTCCGAGAGAGTTCTGCAGAGTAACTCTCCCACCAAAAGCTACCAAAAATGGTGAACTTAGGCTTCTATTTATAGGCTTTCCAGAGTGTTTAAGCACGACCCCATGCTAGTACAATGCTTGCGAAATTTGGTCGGCTCGTACATGCAGGTTATGTCAGGCACGACCCCGTGCTAAGTAGGGCACGACCCCGTGTTGGAGGTGGGGCACGGCCCCATGCCTAAAAGGCATGGACCCATGTCTAGTTTTACGGAATAATACTTTTGTCCTTGTCAGATGTCCAAACACGGGGGTGTGTTAATTTAGCACGGGGGTGTGTTTCTGGCAAAGCATGGGGGCGTGCTTAAAGAGGCACGACCCCATGCTTGGACTCCAAAGTTCAGATTACTTCAATTTCTTGCTAAATATGCTTCTTTTCTCCATCTTGCCCTTTTAACACCTAAAAACACAATTTAAGACTTTTAAGTACATTTTCATCATTTTAAGGAAGATATTAAGGAATAATTGATGTGCTTTTGACAGGAATTTTTATGTATAATTTGGAGCACATCATGTATGTATGATGTGTGATCACTTGCAAAAGTAAAGAACGGTTTTAATGAAAGTAAAGTATGTTTTACTTAAAACTAGAACTCACTGAGCAATGCTGACTTTTTATGCATTTTCCAGTTGGCAGGTAAAGTTGCTGAGGATGGCACGGGGTGGTTACTTGGCTCTTTTGGATGGCATTCTTTTGTTTAATGTTTTAGCATTGTAAAGACCACAAATGAAATTATGTAACAAATGTTGGCTACTTGGCTCTTTTGGATGGCATTCTTTTGTTTTAATGAAAGTAATGAAACTGTTGTTTTAAAATGTTTTCGCTACAACGTTTATTTCAAGTTAAAGTAATTATATGTTTTGTGAGCGATGATTGGCCAGCTATAAGCGTCTCAGGAACAGGGCCTTACAGATAGTTAGGAAGGTTTTGTCATGAGTGAAACACCAAACATTAGATCGATACAGGACTTGGCTTAACAAACATGAGAAATAAGTTCAAGATGTTTTTGGATGGGATATGTAATTTATAAGACCTTCTCATACAAATAACTTTAACAGGGTTTCTAGATGATCGATTCTTGTTTACTAATGTCTATGAGTTTTCAAAGTTTAATTTGAATAAAGTTAATACGAGAATCATGTTTGTTAAGATTAAAGATTCAATTTAGAATGAGAGCATCATTATAATAGGTTTTCAGGATAAGTGCGGTTTTGAGGGGAAGACGTTTAGAAAGATTTTTAAGGGTCATTAAAAGAAATGGGATAATGAGTTTTAAGATTCAGGGGGACCAAATCAATGATGAAATGATTCAAAATAACAAGATGTTTCGATTGTATGTTCGATTTACAAACCAAAACATTACGTTGACTTACCAAAGTATTGGGTCAACTACAACCTTAATGAATACATGCGTACCTATAAGCAGACACTCACCCCAAGGGTTCCCAGGTAAGGTAAATGGATTCATTGGTTGATTTGAATTTATATGAATACTTTCCTAAACAAAACACCTCGAGATACAGGCATCACACTTTTCCAACATTACATGTTTCAAGTTATAGGACACAGACTTTGACGAGACTTGAAAACCATGAATAATGATTCAAAGTTCATTTTGAAAACCAATTGATTTAGGCTCACAATGCCTTAGAATATCACTTAAGATTCATGTGGACATTGATAAGATTCAAAGTATAATAAGAAACACATAAGACATATAATCACACAATCAAGTATACACATATAAGGCACATAAAATCCTATCTAAACATATAAAATACATGAGAGGACTCATGTGTAAGGTACTTAGTTATAGTCTAGGTCATTCCATTTCTAATAACCTAAATCCCTATAACCATGGCTCTGATACCAATCTGTCACACCCCGACCAACAGCGGAATCATCGGGGTGGACGAATGTGAAACTGCAGGACCGGTGAAGGGGTTCACTTACAACACAACAACACAAAGAGGAGAGTAACTAAACTTAATCAAACAGTGAACTGGATTAACCACAATATATGATACTAAGAACACAAGTAATTTAGTAAGAGACAGAACAAAAGAACAAGATACACAAGTGTATGGTTTTCAAGAATGCAGTATATTGCTTTCTCAAGTTCTATTACAAGTGTTACAAAGCATAAAGGAAAGTTTCAAGAACATGAGATACTTATACTACATCCTACAGCCGGCCATACTATGAAAGCCAGATAGATACAGTTGACTAGACACAAAACAAAATCAATTGTAGAGTCAAAAGGCAGATTGCCT
The DNA here is from genome assembly GCA_025506515.1 of Flaveria trinervia. Classification (NCBI taxonomy): domain Eukaryota; kingdom Viridiplantae; phylum Streptophyta; class Magnoliopsida; order Asterales; family Asteraceae; genus Flaveria; species Flaveria trinervia. The sequence goes on from CM046451.1 coordinate 62,656,527, forward strand.
TTTAACTAGTGACTATGACATGCCATAGCTCATATCCTTATCTATTACAAAAAGGATAAAGTACGTGAAGTAGAAAGTTACAGACTCAAGACCATAATGTACAGTTACCAAAAGCATGAACCTTTTCACCAAGTTATGTAAGTTGGTGACTTTACAGAGTTATAGCGGAAAGGGGTCCAGATTTATGGAAAAGTACATCAGATAAAGCATGTTGTTAAAAGTCTTCAGAAGAAATTTTTCATCAAGAGTTGAGCTTCGGAAGACTTTGTCTCTGAAGCTTCGAAAGACTTCATCTTTGGCTTCGAAAGATATTGGTCTTGGCTTCGGAAGATTTCACACTTAGAATATTTCTGTTGCATGTGTGAAACTTTCGAAGCATTCTTCTTCAGTACTTGTGCAGCTTGTATGCAGAAAGACTTTGGTTGCTTTAGCCTCTATACATATTCTCTACAAACTCTCCCTAGGTTGATGCTACCAAAACACTTGAAGACTTCAGATATCAATAGTCCTTATCAGGATAATAACTAGCCCTTTCTTCATAAGATGATCAGGATCCTTCAGACTATCAAAGTATCTTCTCATGTCAACAAGATCATGCAGAGGCAACTGAAACATGTCTTGCCAAGTGTAGACATTGTCAATGACATGATCTCTGATGACATGCCACCTTTCTGGATTTGTAGTGTATATCCAGGACAAGATGGGTCTTTCTGATGCTAGTGGAGCTATAGGAATGGGAGATGATGGAGCATCCTCTGGCTGCACATCCTCAGGATGTTGTGACTCATCCTGAGGTTCAGAAAAGGATGCAGTCTTCTTCTTCTTTGGCTTTGACTTTGAAGCCATCCTTTTCTTTCTCTTTATTGCTTCAACTGAGAAGACTGGCTTGCAACACCTGATTGATCTTCATTGTCTTTCTCAATTGGGACTTCCTGTCTCTCAGGCTTAGAAGGAGAGGGAGGTTGACCCTGCCGTGGATCAGAAGATGAAGCTTGTTAAGATTCAGCTGGACATCCGAGTTGTGTTGTCTCTAGTTTTTCAGCCTTAACATCCACTTTAGGTGGAGCTTGACTTGGAGGGGAGTGTAAGTCAATCAGCTCTCCACTCTTTATCTTCTACATGTTCACCTTGACATGCTCATCCATAGCAGATAGAGACATGGGGCCAAGTCTCCTTCTGGAGAATCCACAAGCTTCAAGAAAGTCACATCCTCTACCTATGAGCAGACTTCTTCATATTCTTTTAGATGATGGCTCTTGACATAGCAACTTCTTCTTTTAGCTTTTGTTTTGGTTGTCTTTCTTTCCTTGACTATATGAAGTTCAAGTTGTTTGAGATACTCAAACTCAACATAGTCATAGGATAAAGGAAGAAGTGCTTCTGCCTTATAGAAGCTTGTGGCACTCAGGTAGTTGATCATCTTGATACTATATTCTTCTTTTTCTACCTGAGGTTCTTGTTGAACCACATCCTCTTATGCAGGACTTTCTTGAACTGGGGAGAGAGTAGGCACACGCTTGTACATTCCTTTCTTTCTTCTTTGATTTGTACTAGTAGCTCTGCATCGTCTGCCTCTTTCTTCTCCCTGACCTTTCCAGGTCAACCAGTTCATTTAGTTCCTCCAAAGGGAGAGAAATGACATTGTATATGTCGTAGTTCCTTGTCTGCATGTAGTTTATCCTAACTGCCCTTAACTTATCATTTTCAGTACCTAGTATGGGGGCAGCCCTAATAGCAGACTCCATGAGTCTTGAAGACTCAAAAGAGGAACTTTCTCCACTTAGCTTCCTTTTCCTCTCTCTCTCGTCCTCCTCAATCTCCTCAGATGTCATCTTTCTTTTCCCTTTGTCACTCATAGACCTTTGTGACTCAGGGTGGAGAGAGCTTTGGCCTTCAGTCCTTGATGTAGCTACTGAGCTCCGGCCAGAGAGAGGTTGAGAAGCACCTTCACCAGCAGGTGTCTCAATAAGGGTATGGATCACTATAGTAGTTGATGTTGATGGGACTGGGCTCTCAGATTCTATCACTGGGCCTTCAGTCAAGGTTTCCCCTATGAAACTAAACTTAGGGTCTACCTCAACATCCAGTTGACCGATGGCATAGCCTGATTGCCTTAGTCTTCTTCTAATGCTGAACTCTTTAATGATCCTGTCTTGGATTCTTTGAGCCATTCTGTTAGCTTGTCTTGATTGGCTTGGATTGACAAGTGGCATTGGAATAAATCCAGACATTCATAGAAGTTCAGGGTGTGAAAGTTGAAGATCTCTTGTTGCATTTGAACTCTAAGAAGGATGAGGGCTTTTCTATTACTGTCATACCTCCACCCAATGATGTGACTGGAAGATGGTGGAGATAAAATGGCCCTTGGTATCCCTTCCTCAAACAGATGTTGTATTAAGGAGTCTATTGAGTCCATATTAATATGAACTTGAGGAAGTTGCGGAGTAGGCATAATTGAAAGTGAGGTTTGTGAGTCCTCAATGTTCATACTCTCTGAAGAACTCCCAGGTTCTATGGCAGTGATGACTTTCTCCCCCTTTTTGGTAGAATCACCCACTTGCATAGGTGAACTAGAAGTTAGATCATTCACCTACATAGGTTCTTGTGTTCCTGATTAAGCTCCTCTTAAAGGTCTCCCAGCTAGTTGTTCCTTAAGATATGAAATCTCAAGTTGCTGATCATTGTCCCTGGTTTGGAAGGTAGTCACCAGAGATTCAAGGTTACTAACCTTGGAGACTAAATATGTTCCTGTTGTAAACAATTGTTGCACCTTTAGTCTTAAGTTCCCATCACCTTCATCAGAAGAATCATTGGGGGATGAGATGATTGGACTAAAGTCCTCACTCTCACCACCAGCTTTAGGTTCTCGGCTGCTAGATTTCCTCTGCTCACTAACAATCTTAGTTGAGATGTCAGTGGGCTGAGTTGCCATGGTTGAGGTCTTAATGATGTATCACTTTCAAAAGTGAGAGCCTATTCCATATGGACATCCTGAACAGGTTCAAAGTGTCCACCTCAGTAGTAGGTGACTGATGGGGGCTAGAAATAGAAGCCTTAGAAGCACTTATCTCTCTTTGAGTAGGGGAAAATAAGAAAGAATCATGGGACTCACTAAAATCTAGATCTTCATCAGTGTAGAAGTCAAGGTTGTGGATTGGTTGGTTGAGATTTAGAGGCTGGGGATGGTAACTGTCCGCTAAAGGTTGATGTTAGGATTGTGTATTGAATGAAATACTAACTGAAATACGTGTATACCAAATCAAATAGTGTGGAATCCTATTTGATTGGCGATCCAATCAGTGAGAACACACGTAGAAACAATTAAGAATTGAATCTAAACGTTAAAAACGATTAGGGATCGATCTACTGCAATCTATGAACTTGGAACAGGTTCTTAGAGGTCTCTGGACGGCTAGGGTACGGATGTAATCGAAGTGTTCTTAATTCTTACGTTTTTCCACGAATTAGGTGGTATTTATAGGTTAGGGTTTCTCATTTGGGCAACTGAACCATTAGCATGGTTCAATCGTGCGATTGAGCCATGCGGTTGATCCATTCGTACGACTGAGTGTTCAGTCATGCAATTGAGTCAATCTAATGTTACACTCGTGCGACTGATCCTCTCCTGGTTCAGTCGTGCGACTGAGTCATTCCCATAAATTTGTTCATGAGTATGGTCCATTAGCATAGGCCATTCGCATGAGAACTTCGTATTACAAAGTTTGAATATATTTGTTAATCATTATATTATTAACATTAGTTCAAACAGCCACAGACCTATATAGTCAATTCAATAAGCGTTAAACTACTAATTAATGAAATATTAAACATTATAAATAGAACCAAACATTTGCATTTCATTAAGTACCCAAACTATTACATATGTGTAAACAATAAAGACATATTACATTAAGTTCAGAAACTAGGTACACATGTATCTACGAACTCCCCCTTGGACCTAGATTCATTTATTGTCTTACATTCTTCATGAGCTCCTCATACTTCTTGTACTTCTCCTCTCTTGTGACTCTTGCATGTATTTCAAATGCAAAGCAGAGTCTGATCACGTTTTGGAATTGGAGGGCTTGTACATCATCCTGCGCATCATAGAATAGTGGCCACTTGTATAGAGTGTAACCATCTTCAGCTGACAAGTTGGTAAGCTACATCGGGTCAAATACCCTGATAGTATCCATTCTGCTCTCTCTATTCAGAACTATGACCGCTTCCCCTGTTCTCCAATCATAGTACCATCACTTAAAGTGTCGAGTGAAGTCCTGTGGCATTTCCCTTAGAGGGATTCTTGACATCGTGCGTGGAGGACTCCACTTCAGCACTATCTTTGGCTTTCTAGTTATGGCATCAACTTCAGACCATCTGATATACCTCGTAGGTTGTTGAGGTTTGAAGTTGATCCACCTGGTGTGGTACTCTCTCTTCAATGCAGCCTCAAACCAGCCTGACATCTTTCTCGGGTCAGCGTATAACAGCTTCAGTTTGGCCAGCTGGTTGAGCTCAAAACCAGGTAGAGTCTTTAGATCGTGTGGAAATCTAAATTACTCAATACCCTTCTCTCTCTTTACCACGTACATTAAGATCCTCAAAATGGGCCCATGCGATAATCTTGCCTGACACCTTGTGATGTTTCTTCACTCTGTAGAGCTTGGTGTAGACATTCGGTTTTGGAGTAGCACGTTGGGCTCGGATCTCCTCAAAACATGCAGCCCATTCAGCCTTTCGGATGTTGACATCGGTGTCTAAGGCTTGGGCTTGTTCTGCAATATTCTTCGACTCTTGCTCCATCTGATCCAGTATCTCAAACGTAACACTGACGAGGGAATCACCCAGATTGGGGACCATATTTACCTCTTTGTCAGTATACTCTGGATAGTGCTCTACAGTGATGTCCTCGATCTCGATCTCATCAATGTCATTCAGCTCATCGTCACTAGTTACTTCAAAAGTTGGAGCGTCCTTGACAATCTCATCAGGATTGAGCTTGAACATTTCGACCAGTTGCTCATCAGTAAGATCATGAATTATTTCCCCCTCTTCAGGGGTGTAACTCACTGATCTCCCGACTATCCCTTGCAGATCAAGAATCATTGTTAGTTGAGTCTTGACCTGCTGAAGGGGAGCAACGTCGAATTCATCTCTTTGATAATTTAGATCTGCTTGATTTAAAACATGCAACACGTCAACCATTAGTCAATAATCAAAACAGACACCGATGGTCCTTTGAGCCTCAGCATAATGGTCTTGTTGGTAGCCTCCAATTCCTCTATCCTTTTGGTTGAGTGGACATGTTGCTCCTGGAGTTGGGACATCTCTGAGCTCTGAGCAGCCATCTGCTGTGCCTGCTACTCAATCAGCTGAGCCTGCTAAGATATCTGCTGAGATTGTACAGCAGTAAGCTCTACTAGTTGACGAATCTAGGTAGTGTTCTCATCATCGGCTGCTAACAGCTTCAGCATCATACGGTTCTGTGCTGAGAGCTGTTCCTCTACCCCACTGGGAGGTAGAGATGATCCAGATGGAAAGGATGGGTAAGATGAAGGTCCTGCTTGGTGGCTAGTTGTGGTGGTGGTAGCAGTGGTGAAGATTGGGGGTGGTATAGATGAAGGTGGTGGGGGATGAGCTATAGTGGTGGTGGAATGGATGTGGGTAAATGGTGGAGTGGGTGTGGTAGTCGTGTGTGAGGTGGTAGATATGGTGGCTGGTGGTGTAGTAGCAGTGGTGGTGGTAGTGGTGGATGGTGTGGCTGAGGTAGTGGCTGTGGTAGTGTATGATGTTAGAGTGAACCTAAACCTCTTTCTCTTCTTGCTGTAGGGGTGTGCCATCCGCTTCTTCCTCGAACCTCTAGGCATAGAGGCTCCCACTTGGCTGGTGGGTGGGTCCGGGGCATATGTGGCATTAGTATCAGCAGCAGCGTCCCCGGACTCCATTGGGAATCCACCAACCGCCCTCAGACCTCTCTCTGTGGCAACCACCCGGCTGCCCACAGTCCTCGTGAGAGGCGCTTCATCAGTCTCTTCTTCCTCATCAGGAGGACAGAAGTCCTGGTAAAAGTTGGCTATGGTGGAATCTAGGTGTGTAGGGGGTGAAGGAGTAACATGTGTAGTGGCGCCCCTCGTAGAAGCGGGCCCAGAGTCTCCGTCTGTATCACCATCATCGTTAGAGTCGTCAGATGAAAGAGCAATTTGCTCAACAACTGAGTCACTCTCCTCGTGGCGCCACTTTCACCTACCCGACACTACGTAATCAGCTTGGGCCAGATGCCCAAAGAGTCTCTTCCCCGGGGGTTTGACCTGCTTTCTCTGGTAGACCTTCATGCGACCCAGTGCCGTGTCATCCATAATTTCCAACGACACATCGTCGTTGCTCTCCTTGGGCAGTGTGGGTAGCTTCTCATCAAAGATTATCTGGAGAAACCTAGGGTACATGCAGAAACCCTCTTTGCCCTTAGCCTCCAGATTATCTATCAGGTAAGAGAATATCATGCTTGAGAAGCTAAAAGGGTGGTTCAGAACCAGTGCCACGTATGCATTTTGTATTTGGTCTGAAAGATCATCAAACCCACCCCTTCTCGAGGCCAAGCACTAAAGGATGACATGTGCTAAGTACTTGTATTGGGACACAGGTTGCTCTTGTTAAGCACACCTGCATTAATATCCCCAGCTTACTTCATCCTCAAGAAGCACCCTCTCACTATCATAGGGTGAAGTCTGGTAGGGTGGTCTGCATCGTCACCCAAACCAAGTACGCGTCGTATATCCTCTGCAGTAATCTATATATCCATCCCAAAAATGGAACTCCTAATGCTGTATGGCTCAGGTGGGCGGTCAACCGATGCCCCTCCTAGAAGGCCTGCTGAATAGACCTATAGGGAGTGCACGGTGTAGAAATAGCCCTGTAGATCCTGGATCTCTTAAGGAAAGCAATGATCCCCGCAAACTCGGCACCATTCCGAGTCGTGGCATCTAAATGAGCACATATGTTGTGCTTGGGGTTGATGGACCACCTGTCCGCCACCAATCTATAATACAAGACACGTAGACATTAGATCACCACAAAACATAAATCAGTTCAAATTAACATGGTTGAATTCATCCTGGTTCTATGATGCGATTGAACCATGCGATTGTGTTCAGTCGGTTGACCTGGCATGGGACTAGATTCAATTGGGTGACTGAATATACAACTGAGTTCAATCAGGTGACTAAGCATGCGATTAGTTCAGTCAGCCGACTGAGCTCATTCGTATCACTCATTCGGCCGATTGAGTCATTCGTTCAGCTCAATCGTGCGATTGTAGTTCATCCATGTGTTCAGTTGCATGTCCCACTGTTCGTTCAACTAAAAATCGAATTTGGTACAATACTTAGATTTAGACGTCATGTTTTAGTTCAATAGACTCGCAATCACTTTACTAATAACCCAATGACTTTTATTTCAATATTTTACTCGGTTTAGTTAGGTTATTAGTCCATTTACAGGTTCGGTTCTTGTATAGGTCGAAATTCATAAATTAGGGCACCATTCCAAAAGATTTTGGTGAGATATCATCACATTGTGCCTGTATAACAACTCGCAATTGGCAGAATATCAAAAAAAGTCGGAAAATTTGGTCTAGTGAAATTTTGGCAGAGTAACGGTAAGGTGTGTGATATTAGGGCGATTGGGGGCGATGAGTTGAATGCGATCGATTATGGCCCTATTTATACTGAATCTGATTTCAATCGGGCGACTGGACCCATTCGCTCGGTTCATTTGGGCGAATGGACCTCAGTCGTGCGACTGGTTCAGTCAATCACATTCAGTTGGCCGACTGGGGTTCAGTCAGGCGACTGAGTCATTCGCACAGCTCCATTCGGGCGATTGGCTCAATCTGGCAAGCCATTCAGTTGAATGGTTCATACTCATGCTCTATTCGGTTGTCTAGGGCATAATTATGGTCCATCCGTATGGTTGGTCCATACTCATGGTTCAATCGTGCGATTGGATCATACTCATGATTTTGACCTTATGACCATTTGACATTTTACACCCTTTAATATATTGATTAAACATTTTAAGCACTTGATCATCTCAGACATGATGCTTTTAACTTGAAAACTTTTGATCACCTCAGACGTGATCCTTTTAAAACAACTTTGTCACCTCAGACGTGACTCATTTTACATTTGAAAACCAGTGTAGTCACCTCATACGTGATCATTTTAAAATGATTAAGTTCCTGATTAAATTTCATGACATAGTCCGATGTTTAACAAACTAACTTGACGAAAGTTAAACAAAATAAAAGAAATAAAAACTGAAGTCCAAAACTAAGACATGTTTTTGTGATTTTGTGAGGGGTAAATCCTAAGATGTAAATCTAAAGAATTCATTTCCTGAAAAATCCGCTTCAATTCATTTTGACCATACATGGACCGATTCAATTTGGAATCATACAGGAAAGTCAAATCATTCGGGACATGTTATCAAAATCTTTTGATGCTCTATTCTTGTTTTTCATCTAAAGTCGTTAGCAATTTTAGGAAATCATACTAGTACTATTAGATCTCCACATTGATTGGACTTTCAAGAATTGTAGCCATGATGATTGTCAGTATACTTGTCCTTTTAAATCTATACACAGACTTTCAACAAAGATTGGTGATAGTTTAAGGTTTAATTATTTCAACCAACGTTTGTGGAGCCCACGCTTATGTGGTAATCAACATTCCTCAGGAGATTTTTGAACGGTCTACGAGTATTTTGACAAGAAGAAACTATTCTTAGACCTTTCAAAGAGAAGCCAAGCCTCAGGTAAGTGCCATCGTACAGCAGAGAGGCGGCAAACAACAATGAATTCTAGAATATCTAGGTTATGATTATCCTCAAGTCAGTGCCATCGTACAACAGAGAGGCACACAACCCATCTTGTTTTTAGAGAATCTTTAATTTTTTTCTTTTGCACATAACACACCAACAACATAAGTTATTAGCTTGATTGCATTTATTTTTCATTTTTTCATGCTTTGCTCTTTTTATGGTCATCCGCACACATTTGTGGCGTTTATTTGCTCATCACCCCTTATTGGAATTTTGTTGATTGTGTTAACCAGTGATAAGATGGGAACCCACAGTCAGTTGAACAACTTAGTTTGATCTTGAGATCACCAACAAGGTCTAATCATCTTTTGTGTTGAATCTACCGACATATTATCTGTGTTCTAGCAACCTCTAGGTCTACTTTCTATGTGTTATCTTAGTAGTAACCAGTTTTACTATCATTTTTCCTTTTATATTGCTCATACTACACAGACTTACACTTGAATTTTAAAGTCCCAAATAATTTGTTCCTGTGTACAATCATTTTCCAAAGTTATTGGATCGGTATCACACATATGATCTAATTTCTATCAGCTAGCCTCTCCTTCTCCCTCGTTATTTTTTTGAATGTTGTTAACATAAACCTATCTCCCCTGAAAATTCTGAAAACGTAAACGATTTGTGGTTTTAGGATTTTAATAGGCGAAGAAATAACATCAATTTAATTAAAAACATAAATGAAGATAAATAAAATAAAATAAAATAAAATAAAAATTGACTATATGCAACAGACTACACATGGTCATCTTCAGGAATTACATCACTTTTCTTTTTAACGTCGTTGACCTCTAACAAATATAGAAAACATGGTTTATCAAAAGCCTTTGTATAAAGGTCAGTGCGTTGAAAATCAGTATTTATTTTACCACATCGATTAGGTTCTTTTCAAAATAGTCACGTATAAGTGATATTTTATTCCGATGTGTTTGGTCTTAGGATGTTGGACCGGATTTTTAGTTACTGCAATTGTAGCCGAGTTATCAACAAAAATAGGAGTAAAAAGAGAATTGCAACCGTAATCCCACATTTGCTGTTGAATCCATATGATTTGTGAACAAAAACTTGTAGCGGCAACATATTCGGCTTCGCAGGTTGACAAAGCATCCGAGGTCTGCTTCTTACACTGCCAGGTCACTAATCTTCTCCCAAAGAATTGAATCCCGCTAATGTAGACTTGTAGTTCATCTTGCATCCTCCGTAATCCGAGTCACTATACGCCGTAAGCTCAAAGTCATCATCATGAGGAACCACAACCCAAGTGTTGGAGTACCATTCAGATAACGAAATATCCTTTTGACCTTTATTAGATGGTTAACCTTTGGCTTCGCCTGATATCTTGAACATAAACATGTTGCATACATGATATTAGGTCTCAAGGCAGTGAGGTACATGAGAGAACCAATCATTCCTCGATACATGGTGGCATCAACCAAATCACCATTCTCGTCGGGTGCTACATCGTGGTTTGTAGCAAGTGGAGTCCCAGCTACAGAAGCATTCTCCATGTCGAACCGACTGAGAATATCTCCTACACACTTGGTCTGATGTAGAAGTATTCCCTTTGGTGTCTGATCCACCTGTAACCCGAGAAAGAATTTCATCTCTCCCATTGCACTCATTTCAAACTCAGCCTTCATTATTGCTTCAAACTCTTTACATAAGTCTTCGTTCTTTGAACCGAAGATTATGTCATTGACATAAATTTGGACGAACAGTAAATCTCCATCCTTTTCTTCGATGAACAGCGTCCAGTCAATTACACCTCTGCGAAAGCCATGTTTCACAAGGTGAGTCGAGAGTTTCTCATACCAGGCTCTAGGCGCTTGATGGAGTCCATATAAAGCCTTGTTGAGTTTGTCAACTCTGTCCTGATGGTATGGATCCTCAAATCCCTCGGGATGACTAACGTACACTGTCTCTCGGATTTCACCATAAAAGAATGCACTCTTCATATCCAGTTGATAAACTTTAATCTTCATATATGATGTATAGGCAAGGAATATGCGGATGGCTTCCATTGTTTCCACGGGTGCAAACACTTCATTGTAATCTATTCCCTCAACTTGTCGAAATCCCTGAACTACAAGTCGAGCCTTTTTTTCTGATGATCACGCCTTGATCATCTTTCTTGCATTTCAAGACCCATTTGGTACCAATGACCTTAGCACCTTTAGGTCTATCCACTAGAGTCCATACACCTAACTTCTTGAACTGAAGAAGCTCTTCTTGCATGGCACTCACCCATGCCTCATCATTCAGGGCTTCACTTACATACTTTGGCTCAAACTGAGACACAGAAATGATATGCACCGTCGTGAAGGTATCCCTTTTCCATCACTGAGGCATAATCAGCTAAATACAGCTAATTTCTAGTCTGAACTCCTGATCTGACATCTCTAATAACATTATCCAAAGGATGATAGACGTTTATTTGTGATCCAGCAGTGGTTAGAACAACTACCTCAAAATCAAGATTATGACCATTAGATTCTGTATCTGAGGTAGTAGGAGTTTGAGGTTCCGAAGACGCAGAGGCATCAATGTCAGATGCTTGTGGACTTGCAGGAATAGTAACCTGTTCCTCCTGATTGTTCAGATCATTTTCCACAGCCTCTTCATCAGAGGAGGAGTCACTATCTTCAAATGCTCCCCCTGAGTTGTTAGATGAGCTACCTTGAGAACCGGATGATGTTGAATCTGGAGCCGGTGTGTTCAAGACATCATTCATCATCTTTGTTGCCAACTCATCGTTAGAAGCGAAGACTGGTATGTTGAAGGACTTGAAGAATCCATCATAGTCGAAAAAGAAAGCGGGCCTTTTTCCAGTAGGTGGTGTGGTGTATCTCTGAACGTCAACGTTACACCATACTTCTACTTGACTCGTTGAATTATTTGTAAACTCTCTTGTTCGGTATGTTGTATCCTAGAAAGATGCCTTCATTAGCCTTCTCACTGAATTTGCCCTAGATTTGGTGCACCAAACGACTCGAGATACTCTAGATTTGGTTTACGTCGTTGTAGTAACTCGTAACATGTCTTGCCATGGCGTTTAACTATCAGAACTTGATTCAATGTGTAACACGCATTTGCAACTACCTTGTTCCAGAATTGGATAGGCAGTTTTGAGTCTGCTAGCATTGTCCATGCTGTCTCTATCAAGCTACGATTTTTCCTTTCATCAAGGCCGTTCATCTGAGGAGTGTAGGCATAGGTGAACTGGTGCATAATTCCCTTTTCCTTACAGTAATCCTCCATCCATTGGTTCTTGAACTCGGTTTCGTTGTCTGAGCGCACTTGACGTACCTTTAGCTTGTAGAGGGACTCCAGTGTAGTTACTAGTTCTTTGAATGACTCAAATGTTTCTGACTTGGATTTCAGAAACATTACCCAAGAGAATCTTGAGTAGTCATCAGTAACTACATATTAGTACAAGTCGCCTACGATGCTTCTCGTACTAACTAGACCAAACAGATCCATGTGAAGAAGCTTAAGAGGAAGTTCTATTGAATGAACTTTCTTTTCCTTAAGAGACTTCTTCGTCTGTTTGCCTTTCTTGCATGCAACACAGAAATCCGGAAGTTGGAAGTTTTGGACGTTAACTCCACTCACTAGATCATTCTGGATCAAGTTATTCATCTTCCTTGGATTAATGTGTCCCATTCTCCTATGCCAGGAGATGGAATCCTTCTCAGTAGCTTTTGACAAGAAGCACTGAACTTCACAATCCGTTGTGGAGGCTTTAGATAGACCAAGACATACAGGTCGTTATATCTTGACACAGACATTAAGACTTGGTTCTCCGGGATGACATATTCCTTTTTCAGGACATAGCACTTCTTGTTGTCAAATATTACTTTAAAGCCTCTATCACATATTTGGGAAACATAAAGCAAGTTATTTTGAAGTTGTTGAACATAGTTTACCTTGTCAAACTTCACATTCTGATTACCCACCTCCCCTTGAGCTGTGATATACCCACCTTTGTTTCCAGCAATGAAACATGGCCTCCTTTGATTTGTTTGACATTTGATAAGAGAGCCCTATTCCCTATCATGTGCCTGGATGCTCCGTTATCGACAATCCACGTGTTGGTTTCTGCACTATAGCGAACACCCTACACATTCAATTGAAAACATTAGTTCAGGTTAGGGACCCAAGCCTTTAGTGGCTTGGGTTTCCCAGAAGCATCACACATCATAAATTCAACCCATTGACCGTTAGTAGGTGAGGGAAGTTCAAATGTCTTCTTGTTCTCATTATCAGACACAGGGATTGATTTTTCTTTCCATAAGCCAGCTTTGTGTAAGACCTGTTTGTGATAAACAGACGACTAGCTAATGGGTTAAACTTTAGGTTCGTTAGCCCTTCTAGGTGGCGTCACTGAGTTCCTCCTAAAAGAGCTAGCTTTTTGGTCCTGAAGTTCAATTTTTCTCCTCGGTGTCTGATAGTAAGGACAATTAGACACAATGTGTCCATACTCTCCACAGCTGTAACATGATCTACTTTCAACTTTACGATTTAATTGTTTTTGTGGAGACATGTGGGACACGCATGTGACCTTACTCTGTCTGGATTGAGACACTTCTGGTTTAGATGTATAGTCTGGTTTTACAAATTTAATTTTTTTACCTTGTTTAACATCTTTTCCATTTTGTTTATCTGGACTTTTACATGATGCATGTGATTTGTTAATATTAGTGGTCTTCTTAGGTTCAGATTTGACTGTGTTCGAACCTGACTTTATATTAACTTTTTCAAAATCTTTTTCCAGATTAACACAAGACATTTTGCCTTTTGCCTTTGACATGGCCTCCTTTTGTTTAGTTCCATATTCATTTAATTTACATGTGGAATCTGGATCACTTACAAGACGAGTGGACACCACATGATCCTTGATTGGATTGTTATTGATTGGTTTACTTTTTGTGTTCATCAAGGTCTCAGGTGGTGGTGGAACCACTTTATATCCCAATCCCTCCCCATTATTACGCTCTCTCACTAAGTGTTGGACAATATGGGATGAACTTGCCCAACTATGCAGTTTTTGCTTTAACAAATTAACTTCTACTTCTAAAACTGCCTTTTGCTTCTTAGTGTCTTCTAGGGAGTTAAGATATTACCTAATGTCATTAGCTTGGTTAAAGGCTACAACTTCTGTTTCCCTATGTTGTTTGTTCAAAAGTTCTATCTTTTCTTTGTAACTGTGCTCATTTTGTTTTAATACTTTATTAGCTTCAGTGCACAGTTGCAAGTCCTTTACTAAGCTATCATTATGATCTAATAACCCAACAAATTTTAAATCTATGCTTTCTTTAAATTTATTACAATCAGAACAAGCATGATTATCAAAAAGTTGGTCAGTAGTACTTACCTGAGGAGGTGTAGATGAATCAACCATTGGAGCAGAGTCTGGTGTTTCTCGTTCTGGTGATTCTGATATTGTTGTAGTTGTTCCTTCTTCAGGCAGGTAGTTGACCACTGTTGCAGTCTCATCAGTGTTGGACGTCGCAAGTTCCACTGCAATATCTCCTTCACTAGCTGAATCGTCATCTATATCCTCCACGCTAGCAATGCTGGATTCTCCCAGTGAGACAAACCGAAAGCTCCAGTCCTCTCCTTCATTATCATGAGCAGTCAAGGCTTTAAGATCCTTGCTTGGTGAAGTAAGACTACTAGTGGCTTTATTCTAACGATTAAAGGATGTGAAAAGGGTTCCTATTTCCTGTCTTCTTAGGCTTCACGCACTCACGTTTGAAGTGCCCCTTCTCGCCACAAGTGAAACAGGTCACCTTGCTCTTGTCAAAGCCAAAAGTAGTGTCCTTAGTTGCAACCAAGTTCTATCCGGTTTTCTTGACAAACTTCTTAGCTTGCCGGACAGCACTCGCTAAGGCCCACATTATATCCATCCGTTCCAGCTCTATCTCATCCACCTGCTCGTAATCCTCTTTAGCCAGATGGTAGTTCCCTATTTTAATAGCAATTAGTCCATCATAGGAGTGGACTACCGCAACTAAGATATCCATGTGCTCTTTAGCTACCTCAACTGTCACATTACCGAAATTCTCGGTCTTCAGTTTTGCTGCATTGGCTTCAGGTACAATATATTGGGTACCATACGACCCTGATGTTTCTGACCCTGAAGTAGAGGCTTGTGAAGATCTAGCTAAACTTGACACGAAAGCTGTCTGAAGTGGTGCTCCAGATGATTTGGCTTGGAGTCGCGTTGTATAGCGCTGGATTCTGATCATAGGTAGACTTTTGGGCTCTATACTTCATCCTTAGCTCGTCCTCTCTATACTTCATTAGCATACCATTCTATCCGAGATTGGAGACAAAGGACACCCATTTTTTGGGCAAACCATCCGCAAAGTTTGACACTTTGTCTTCCATTGACATCGTTACTCCATGAGTGTGCATGTCACTCATCAAGTGGTAGAACCTATCGATAACATCGTCTAGGCTTTCTTTACACATTGAAGAGAAGTTGTCAAACTCCTTCTTCAAAGCCTTAGCCTTTATGGCCTTTAAAGATGTGTTCCCGTCATATCTCTTCTCCAATGTATCCCATAATTTCTTGGCTTGTGTATACTCAGAAAATTGATGGAAAATATCCTTCGGAATTGACTGTGTAAGCAAAGCATAGACTTTCTTCTCAGCATTGTATTTGACTTTTTGTCCATCAGTCATGCACCCAGTGTAAGTTGACGCCATCAGCTCCTACTGGCATGCTGTACCCCGTCTCTATAGATTCCCACAGATTGGGATCTACTCCATTTAAGTAGATCTCGAAACATTGCTTCCATTGTGGGTATTCATCTAACGTGATTAGCTTAGGGGGTTTATTATGATTCGCCACTTCATTCTCTAGTAGCAGTAAATTCTGAATACGTGAGTCTCTTCCTGCTGTGAATGTGGAGTATTGGTTTGTGCTATTGAACAATGCGGTTGGTTCAATCGTGCCACTGAACTAATGCGGATGGCTCAGTCGGGCGAATGAACAAGTGCGGTTGAACAATGGGAATAGGATGCTCAGTCGTATGAATGGAGGTATGAATGAGTCCAATCGTGCGTATGAGGGATGCGTATGTATTCAGTCGTGCAATTGAGTCAATCGTGCGACTGAAGCTGCTGGATTTTGAAAATTCATAGGTTTAACGTGTTTTGGCTGCAAAAACATGAATTTTCACTAACCCTAATTGTCGTATACTGGAAAAACCAAACTTTATGAACAGGAGACGTCTAAGACACCGTTTGACACGAAAAGATTGCGATTTTTAAATGAAAAAACACAATTTTTGTATCAAAAACAATTGAATCACACGTAAATCAAGAACCTGGCTTTGATACCACTTGTTAGGATCATTTATTGAACGAAATAATAACTGAAATACGTGTATACCAAATCAAATAGTGCGGAATCCTATTTGATTGACGATCCAATCAGTGAGAATGCACGTAGAAACAATTATGAATTCAATCTAAACGTTAAGAACGATTAGGAATCGATCTACTGCGATCTATGAACTTGGAATATGTTCTTAGAGGTCTCTGGACGACAAGGGTACGGATGTAATCAAAGTGTTCTTAATTCTTACGTTTTTCCACGAATTAGGTGGTATTTATAGGTTAGGTTTTTTCATTCGGGCGACTGATCCATTAGCATGGTTCAGTCGTGCGATTGAGCCATGCGTTGATCCATTCGCACGACTGAGTGTTCAGTCGTGCGATTGAGTCAATCTCATGTTACACTCATGCGACTGATCCAGTCTCCTGGTTTAGTCATGCGACTGAGTCATTCTCATGAAGTTGTTCATGTGAAAGAGGATTTCAGATAAAGTTTAATGATAGAAAGAGGAGGAAACCATTGGGTTTATATGTGAAAGAGGATTTCAGATAAAGTTTAATGAAAGAGGATAAAGTTTGAAATCTGGATGTCGGTCCCACCTCTGAAAAAGTAGTTTACTTTTGCTCAAAAAGTAGTTTTCTTGGATGACAAAAAGCTTCCGAAGGTAAATTATCTTCGGAAGTCTTAATGAAAAAGCTTCCGAAGCTAAAATTAATTCGGAAGAATTTGCTAAGAGTTTTGAAAATTTTGCTTCGGAAGAAAAATTAAGACTTGAATGCTTTGTTCCAGAAGAATAAAGCTTCCGAGAGTTAGTTTTGCTTCGGAAGAAAATGGTTCTTGAAAACATATAAGTGTCTGATACAAACATTTTAGTTTCAGAAGATATTTTAGAGATTTTCCGAAGGTAAATTTATCAAACAGTTATTTGTTTTTGAAGGCATGATTTTCTTCCAAAGATAAAAACATATCTTTCGAAGGATCAAAAATTTCCAAAAATCTAAGGAAAGTCTTCAAAAATATTTTCATCCGAAGAAAACAAGAGCTTATGAAAGTGATGAACTAGACAACTTAGGACACATAGATTTTAAGAAATAATAAGAATTAGTTTTTTAAGAAAAACCTACTCAAAGTTTATCATCCCAATAGCTGATATTAGATATTTAAATCTATGTTCATCAAAAGTTTGTAAACAGATCAACATATTGTTCATTTGTGTGAACTTTGACTAGTTTAATTAATCCCTTTTCATATCTTATTAAATGATACCTGATATTAAGGTGTTTAGTCCTTGAGTGCTGCACAGGATTCTCTGTGATAGAAATAGCATTGTTGTTGTCTATGTGAATGGGAGTGTCCTTGAAGTTTAACCCATAATCCAACATCTAATTTTGAATCCAAAGCACTAGAGCACAACATATTGCAATAACAATGTATTCAACTTTAGCAATTGATGTAGAGACACATGATTGTTTCTTGCATTGCCATGAGATAACCCTTCTACCAAGAAACTAACATCCCCCAGATGTAGACTTTGCAGTCATGTTGCAACCACCATATTCACTATCGGTATAAGCATACAGATTGAAGTCAAGATTTTTAGGATACCATAAACCAAGTGTTGAAGCACTTTTGAGGTATCTTAAAATCCTCTTGACAGTGATGAGGTGAGACATCTTAGGGTTGGCTTGATATCTTGCACAAATACATGTAGCATGATATCAGGCCTGCTAGCTGTAAGATACATAAGAGACCAAATCATAGCCCTGTATAAGTGTTCATCTACACACTCCCCATCAAGATCAGGTCCAAGGGAGTGGTTTTTTGCTATGGCTGTCTTAGAAATCTTACAATTCGTCATGTTGAACCTCTTGGGTATGTCTTGAACATACTTTGACTGGCTAATGAAGATGCCATCTTCAACTTGCTTCACTTGAATTCCCAGAAATAAATTCAGTTCCCCCATGGCACACATTTCAAATATGTCCTTCATTAGCTTCTCAAAGTCTTTGCAGAGCTTGGAATAGTTGAACCAAAAATGATGTCATCCACATATACTTGAACTAGTAATATGTCATTTCCCTATCCTTTGATGAAAAGAGTTCTATCTGTAGTACCTCTCCTGTATCCATGCTTGCACAGATACTGAGATAGTATCTTATACCACTTCCTGGGTGCCTGATGTAGCCCATAAAGAGATTTGTCAAGCTTGCAGACATAATCAGGATGGTCAGGATCTACAAAACCAAGTGGTTGTTTGACATACACCTCTTGATCAATCACTCCATAAAAAAAAGCACACTTCACATCAAGTTAATAGAGCTTGAAGTTCTTGGATGCAGCAAATGCCAAGAATACCCTCACAGCTTGTAGTCTTGCTACAGGAGCAAAGACATCAGTGTAGTCAATCCCTTCTTCTTGTGTGTACCATTGAATAACTAGTCTAGCTTTGTTTTTTTATGATAATGCCTCTATCATGCTTCTTGTTACTAAACACACATTTGGTTCTAATGGTAGTCTTCCCATGAGGAAGAGGACAAAGGTTCCAAACTTTCTACCTTTTGAATTGAAGCAACTCCTATTGCATAGCTTCAACCCAACTTCCATCCTTCAGAGCCTTATCAACTTTCTTTGGCTCTATTAGGGATAAGAAACAAGAGTGAAGACAAACATTTGCTTTATGGGTTTGTCCTCTTGTTCTTACCCTCGTGACAACATCTCCAATAATATTTGTGACAGGGTGAGACTTGTGGATCCTTAGCTGAGGGATCACAACAAGTTGTTGAGAAAGATCTAAATTAGAGAAATTTAGATCTGGCATAGATGTTTCACCCTCCACATCAGCACACTTATCGAGAGAAACTTGATTCAATGAGTGTGTGAGATCATTGATGTTGTCATCTATGGAGTGGTTATCAGCATCAAGAAACTCCTGATCACTGTCACCACCTCCATTGTTTTCTTCTACATGAGAGGCATCTCTATCTTGTTGTGGAGCCTCTGAAGTGGAATTTGAAGACATCCCAGATGTATCAGCTGAGGTTGTTATTGTAGTGTTGATAGAAACCTCATTTGTAGAAGTAGTTCCAACTGGAGTTGAAGATGTGTTACTTGAAGGACTTCTCAGCTCAAATCTTGGATTAGGATCACCTGTATTTAAATTTTCTGCAGATCCTGAAACAGTCTCATAAGATTTGTTAAAAGAGTTGGTAACTAAATCAAGATCAAACAACCAATCAGGACAAGAACCAGCTACACAGGGTGTGTGTTCATTGAAAGTCACATTGGTTGACTCCTCAACAATTCTAGTTCTAAGATTGTATACTCTATAAGCCTTAGCTTAGGAAGAGTATCCAATGAAGTGTCATATCATCTAATTTCTCAGCAAACTTGGCTATTTGATCTTTGGTATTCAAGATGGTACAAGGACATCCAAATGACTTGAGAAAACCAATGAAAGGTTTCCTCTTGTGCCAAAGTTGATAAGAAGTCTTGCAAAGAGTCTTAACCACTAAAACTATGTTCTGCATGTAGCAGACAATGTTGATTGCCTCTACCCAGAAGGTGATGGCCAGCTTAGATTCAGACAACATGGTTCTTGCAGTTTCAATCAGTGTCATGTTTCTCCTTTCAACAACACCATTTTGCTAAGGAGTCCTGGGAGCATTATATTGTCTTGATATACATTTTTCATCACAAAATGTATCATGGATTTGGTTCTTGAATTCAGTTCCTTGATCACATCTTATGATTTTGACCTTGTCATCAGATTGATTCTCAATCTTTAGGATGAAATTCTTCAGAATCTCAGGAGTCTCATCCTTAGTTCTAAGGAAAAACACCCAAGTGAATCTTGTAAAGTCATCTATGATTACTAAATAGTAAGTTGTCCTTCTTAGATGCATTACACTGGTGGGGCCAAAGAGATCCATATGTAACAAGTGTAGAGGTGTAGTGATGGAGTTTCTTTCCTTATGAGATACCTTATGTTGCTTCCTTTTCAGGCATGCAACACAATGGTCATCACTTGTAAACTCTTTCTTTGGCATTCTGGTTACCAAATCATTCTTAATAAGTTTATTCATGTTCTTACAGTTTACATGGCACATTCTTCTATGCCTTAAGAAAGACTCACCATTATTGGCTTTAGACAGAAAGCATGAAGCTTCTCTAGAGAGAAATGTTTCCAGCAAGTCCATCTTGTACATGTTCCCTTTCCTGGGGGCTTTAAGCAGGATATGCTCATAAGGAATAATTACCCTGGGCTTGAGAACAATGCACTCATACTCAGTAAAGAGCATGTTATGACTCTGATCACAAAATTAGGATACACTCAAAAGATTGTACCCAAGCTCCATAACAAGTTTACCTTTTCGATGCAGAGCTTACCATTTGTGACCTTATCCCGTCCAGAAATGTAACCACCTTTATCTCCTCCAAAATCAACTAGTCCTCCATCAATCCTTTCAAAGTTCTGGAGTAGTGACATATTGCTTGTCATGTGCCTGGAACAACCACTGTCAATGATCCAGACATTTTTGTTTGTCTTGAGCTGTCTCTGCACAAAGAAAATGATTAGTTACATTTGGAAACCCAAGCCGTATTTGTCTTGGGCTCACTAAGAGAAACATAAGGTAATGCAATAGTAATAGATCCTATGGTTGTGCTAGGAGGATCTTGAGTTGTTGTTGATGGAGAATTTTTAGTCACTTGGTCTTTCTTAGACTTCCACACCACCTTTGGAAGCTTAGAGTTGCCTTCAATACTTCAGAAGCTTTGGAAGTTTTGATGATTGAACCTTCGAAAGATTGTGCAGACACTACAGCAGACTTCAGTGCTTCGGAAGTATTCCTTCTTTCAAGACCAACTTTCCTTCGAAGGTAATTTTCCACTTGCCTTCTTCTTAGATTTGGAGCTTTCGAGGAAACAGATTTTCCTTCCGAAGCTTGAATCTTCTTGGAACTCTTGGAAGTCCTTGTCTTGGTCATATGAAGAGTACCTTTAGGATTGTATGGACAATCCTTAGCAAGATGTGCACTACTTTCACACATGACACACTCCATTTTCTTCTTTCCAAGAGCCTTCTGCTGGGAATAAGACTGAATTTGGTCACATCCCTTCTCCACCCTCATCTTTGCAGATGGTGAGACAGTCCTTTTCGGCTTATGACTATTCTTGGAGTTGGATGGTCCAGGTTGTGTAGCAGTGATACACAATACATCAGCCTTCTTCTGGGTACTGAGATGATTTGAACATGAACCAGAACTCTTAACAGAAGAGTTCGATTGATGTCTTCAGTCTTTACTACTTCAAACCCTGCAGAGATAAAAACTTGCTTCTGCTTAGAATTGAAAGTAGCCTTGATCTCTTGAGCCTTCCTTTCTTTTCTTTTTTTGTTTTCGATCAAGTTCTTTCTCATTGACTTGGTCATCAGAGTCTTCTTCTTCTCCTCAGAAGGATAGTGGCCCTTCTTAGAATCCTCCACTTCACTCTTCTTAGAGGAATTCTTCACTATCACTTCTTTATCATCTTCACACAAGGGATCTATGAGAGGAAGCTCATCTTCACAAGTTTCACACCTAGGTGATCTTACAGACAAGATTGTGTGTGGAGGAGCTATCTCATTTGATCCTAGTCCATGTTTGTTTTGATAGCACACTTTGTTGTGTAGGGATGAAGATATCATCTTCTTGAAGGTCTCTTCTTCAAGAACACACATGTCTGCCCTAGATTTACTGATCACAAGCTCAGCGTGGCACTTAATCAGCTTAGTTATAAGATCCTTGATTTGAGACCTAAAATTTGTACGCTCATGTTTTAGAACTGAAATAGTTTTCTCTAAGTCCTCTATCTTCAGTTTATAATCATTTTTAGACTTTCTAAAATCAGCTCTTCAAATGTTTAAGAACTCAAGATCAGATCTCATCTCCAAGTTATAGGACCTGTATCTATTAAGTTTAGCAATGCATTCAGGGGTACAAATATGTTCCAAACCTTTGGCTTCATCATGATTTGCCATCAGTGCTTCATCATGATCTGCGATCAGTTCTAGGTGCCTTACACTCCCTAGCAAAGTGGCCCATCAAGTTACAGTTGTAACACTTGACTTTGCCTTTGTCCAGGCCAAACTTTCCACTGGTTGTATTGCTTGGAACTTCCTTCCAGTCCACTTGTAGAACTTCTTGGCTCTATGAGTGAGAAGAGCCATCTGCTGGACTATCTCCATGTACTCCAGATCATCTGGATGGATATAGTCTAGGTCTTCAAGAGTGAAAAGAAAGATGCCACAACTTTCATCAGAAGACACAAAGGCTTGAGAAGAACTTGTCTCTTAGAATGGGCTTCCTTGAGTGTAGTTCTCCCTTGGTGTCTCTGGGAAGGTGATGACAGGGCCCTTTGGTGAGTTGTCAAGGTAGCATATGAGATGATGCTGGGGTTCTATACTATCCCTTTCAACCACATGCAAGACTAATCCCATTTGATTATTGGAGTTGCAAGATGAACCTTGCATGTTCATCACCATCTCGTAGCCATTGAGAATCCCTATAACTTTGTCAGAGTAAGAGTTTTGAGATTCTCACTCCTTTTGATCAGCACATAGTAGTGTGTCCACTGCCTAGGAAGTGAGGACATGAACTTCCTTACAATGTCCATGTTCTGAAGAGGAACTCCTCCATCCACAAGGGTATCCACAATCCCAACATACCTGAAGTATTGATGAGTCATGGTTTCACATGTATTGAAGGTAAAGTTTTCAAACTGCTGCTTCAGAAGATCCTACTTGTTTTCCTTAGCTTCAGAGGAACCCTCATACATTAGATTCAATGCATCCCATAACTGTTTAGCTGTTTTACATTTCTTGAAATCTCCGTATGTAGAGTTTGGAAGAGTAGTCTGAAGGGATATCATAGCTTATCTATCAATCTCTACTCTCTTCCTGTCTTCATCTAAGTAGTTTGCCACAGCCTTGGGGATCATACCAACACCAGTAGCAAAAGGGGGGCTCGGTATGTAAGGTCCATTTTCAACAGACTCGGACATTCTTGAGTCTAGATACTTGATGAAACTTCTCAGGCACCGGGTGTCAAAGTCATCAAGAGTGATCAGTGGGGACTTGTTCATGGTTCCAGTTTCCATATCAGTCTTAGAAATGGCTGCCATTTGAAAAATTGAGTATTTGTGTGTGTGATGGATCTTAAGATGGTGAGATCTTATATCAAGAGCCTGGTATGCTGTGATACAAACGCAGGACCGGTGAAGGGGGTCACTTACAACACAACAACACATAGAGGAGATTAACTAAACTTAATCAAACAGTGAACTGGATTAACCACAATATATGATACTAAGAACACAAGTAATTTAGTAAGAGACTGAACAAGAGAATTAGATACATAAATGTATGGTTTTCAAGAATGCAGTATATTGCTTTCTCAATTTCTATTACAGGTGTTACAAAGCATAAAGGAAAGTTACAAGAACATGAGATACTTATACTACATCCTACAGCCGGCCATACTATGAAAGCCAGCTAGATACAATTGACTAGACACAAAACAAAATGAATTCTAGAGTCAAAAGGCAGATTGCGTTTTGACTAGTGACTATGACATGCCATAGCTCACATCCTTATCTATTACAAAAAGGATAATGTACATGAAGTAGAAAGTTACAGAATCAAGACCTCAATGTACAGTTACCAAAAGCATGGACCTTTTCACCAACTCATGTAAGTTGGTGACTTTACAGAGTTGCAGCAGAAAAGGGTCCAACTTTATTGAAAAGTACATCGGATAAAGTATGTTGTTGAAAGTCTTCGGAAGAAATCTGTCTTCAAGACTTCTGAAGCTTCGGAAGACTTTAGCTTTGGCTTCGAAAGATATTGGTCTTGGCTTCGGAAAGCTTCACACTTAGAATATTTATGTTGCATGTGTGAAACTTCCGAAGCATTCTTCTTCGGTACTTGTGCAACACACATGCAGAAACACTTTGGTTGCTTCAGCCTCTATACATATTCTCTACAAAAATGATTTTTCATAGCACATGGAACTAATAAGTTGAAATAATATTAAATACTATAATTCATTAAACAATACAAGTCAATTAAGTCATTACAATACACAAGAATATAAACAACAAGATAAAATGTTAATTTTATCAGGCAATAGTTAATGATTGTAAACAAAATATGTATCTCATATAAGACTTACGATAACACAACACAAACAACCTTGAAAAAAGGTAAATATGAATTGCATGTGCATTTACAAGTATCAAGATGTTTACAAGTGCAAGTTTACAAGGTTAATATGTTTCACCCTAAAAGCTGTGAAATTAAATAAAAAGGGGGCATGGAGAACTCACTTGATATATACAACGTGATGAAAGAATTTAAACAAGGATTCAACGATTATTTTACAAGTTACCTAAACGTATTGATTCCAAGATTAAGTTCAATAATAAGATTAACAATTAGACATGAACTAGGGTTTCAATTGGAATTTTAGGGTTTTTAATAACCAAATCTAATAAAATAAAATAAAGCAATCAACTATGTTTTGATTAAATAAAGTTGGAATTAGTCAATTAAGAATAAGAATTCAATACTTTAATTTGTTGAATTAATAAAGATTAGATATGTTGTGTGAAAAGAAATAATTAATTTATTAATTAATTACTTAAAAATTGATAAAGGTAATTAATTGAATATTTATTTTAAATGACCTTAAATGTATCTAAAATCATTATATAAAGTTTTGAGCTTTTATATGATTTATTATAAAGTCTTATAATATTAAGCTTTAAAATAAGAGTAAAGTATAATAGAAATGAATATAAAGGTATTATTTTATAACTTTCAAGAACTTAAATAACAATTTAAGGAATAACTTTAATAAGTAATTTTATATAACATGATTAAATGAATAGATGAATAACTAATTATTTAAATGATTATTTAAATAACTATTTAAATAATTATTTATTTAACACATAGATGTATAATCTTCTAAAAATAATCTACATTTGAACCATAATAATTTTATAACGTTTAAATTACATAAAATAACTAATAAAATTTTTTTTATCTTTGTAATCCTTTACAAAGTAATTAAATTTAAAACCATAAGTTTTTAAAACCTTTTAAAAATTTAGTTTAATAATTTCTGAAATATTTTGTTAACAAAATTATTCTTATTTAGGTTAATTAGTATAATGATAATTTTCTGAATAAAAGGAATGTAAGAAAAATAATTAAATAAAAAGTTGGTAGAGGCCGGTTCGAACCCGGGACCTCCTGCCTAGAAGTGTTATGGTTACTAGTCGGGCTAAAGCCCAGATATGTTTAGAAATTCCCTTTAAAATGTTTTAAACATTAATTGTATTAATCCCCAAATTCAACAAGAACCCTAGTTTGATATTTATCCAATTGAACATCATATTGATGTTGTTTATGGAATTAAACTTAGGGCTTTCATTGCCCCCATGAAACCGAGTGTATATGCGGATTTTGTTACCAGAATAATGATCGCAATGGGGTACAAGATGAAGGTCTAGTTGCGACCACGGTTGAACATGTTCGAGATGCAAACGTTGCTGGAAATCAAATTAACTTTGTATTAAGCTTCGGATGGTGATGCTAAGTAAAAACCGTCAACCAATTTTGTGTAACAGAGGTTCGAACATGGTTCATGATTAAGTTGCAGGTGCGAACAATTATGGTGATGGGCACAATGATTTCGTGTTGTATATAAGAAATTGAAGGCATAGAAAGTTTAAAGGAATCAAAAGGAATGTTTTCCCTATGTTATGTAGGTTGAATTTGGTATGTTTCAAATCAACGAGTTATAGATATTGGCTAATGGTTTTGGATGTTTTGATTTCCAATTGATATAAATCTTGCAGTTATAAGTTCCAATTGATTTGATTATCAGGTTTTTAATGATCACAAATGCATTACATGTAATAGTTTGGCTTAATTGCTCCAGTTTCATGTGAAACTGATTTGGTTTTGATGAGAGACTTCGGTTTCAAATTTGGGGATGTTAAAACTTAGTTTAATCCAAATTAATGGTGTTTAGGAGTTCGAATCAGTTTCAAGAAGGAGAAGCATCGATTTATTGAATTTATTTTGTAAGATGCTGTGATTTGGGAGTCGCTGGAGCTCGGCGGTTGTTTGGCCGGAGACAGAGGAGGGGCGACAGGAAGGGGGTTGGGTTTTGAAACAAAGTTACACTTTGGCCCCTCTAATTACATTGAGTTATTATTTATGTAAAACGTCTTTAATGTGAGTTTTAAGATTTTCAATTCAAACCCTAAAGTTTGAAAAATAATATTTAATTAACTAATCAATTTATTTTTAGAAAATATTTATGAACCTTTTAAATATTTATAAAAAATTAACAATTTAATTATATATTATAACTTGATAATTAAAACTTATAATTTAGAATAAGCCTTATAACTTAGTAAACTTTATTTTAATTAAAATAATATCACTTATTATAAACTTCATAATTTTTATAAATCTTGAAATAACTCTCTAATTTAATTATATATTCTAATTTAATAATGAAGACCCATAAATGATAAATAAAACTTTATAACTTTATAAAGAAATTATTTATAAATTAATAAATTATTATAAGTTGTTTAGATGATTTAATGAATGATATTTAGACAATTTAATTCACAATATTGATTAAACTATGTATTATTGTATTTGTTTTATCTAAATATGTAAGATTACTTAAATAATGAAAATACACATCGTATGAAAGTTCATTTTATTCAGGTTCGGGTTAATAACTTGAAAATGACAGATTTACAGTCTCCCCTACTTTAAGAAATTTTGTCCCGAAATTTAATCACAAGTAGTCTAATTTCAATGATATGAGGAGACTTGGATTTCATTTCACGTTCGCAGGTGAAGTCTAGGAGGCGTTTTATATTCAACAAGATTAATTATGTTTTTGATATGCCTAAGTTTGTTATGATTCATAGTTTATGATTTTATGTGTTCTTGACAAAGTGTGAAAAGTTATTAATTTAGAATTTTTTAGTTGACAAACGTTTGTATTTTAACCATTCAAGACGGTTAGGAAGGTTTTTTCATGAGTGAAACACCAAACATTATATCGATACGGTTCTCGACTTAAGAAACACGAGGAATAAGTTTAAGATGCTTTTGGATGGGATATGTAATTTATAAGAGCTTCTCAAGCAAATAACTTTAACGAGGTTTCTAGATGATCGATTCTTGTTTACTTATGTCTTTGAGGTTTCAAAGTTTTAGTAGCTTAAAGTTAATATGAGAATCGTGTTTATTAAGATTAAAGATTCAATTTAGCATGAGAGCATCATTGTAATAGGTTTTCAGGATAAGTGCGGCTTTCAGGGGAAGACCTTTAGAAAGATTTTTAAAGGTCATTAAGGGAAATGAGATAATGAGTTTAAGATTCAGCGGGACAAAATCAATGATGAAACAAATCAAAATAATAAGATGTTTCAAGTGTAACATTCGATTTACAAACAGAACATTACGTTGACTTATCAAAGTATTAGGTCAACTACAACCTTAATGAAAACATGCGTACCTATAAGCGAACACTCACCCCAACGGTTCCCAGGTAAGGTAAACGAATCCATCGGTTAATTCGGATTTATATGAATATCTTGCCTAGACAGAACACCTCGAGATACAGACATCACACTCTTCCAGCATTACATGTTTCAAGTTTTAGGATACAGACTTTGACGAGACTTGAAAACCAAGAAAAACGATTCAAAGTTCATTTTGAAAACCATTTGATTTAGGCACATAATGCCTTAGAATATCACTTACGATTCATATGTGCATAATCAAAGTATAATAAGAAACACATAAGGCATATAATCACATAATCAAGTATAAACATATAAGGCACATAACAACCTATCTAAACAAATAAAATACATGAGAGAAATCATGTGTAAGGGTACTTAGTTATATTCTAGGTCATTCCATTTCTAATAACCTAAAACCTTATAACCATGGCTCTGATACCAATCTGTCACACCCCGACCGACGGTGGAATCATCGGGGATGACGAATGTGAAACGATTGTTCATAGCACATGGAACTAATAAGTTGAAATAATATTAAATACCATTATTCATTAAACAATACAAGTCAATTAAGTCATTACAATACACAAGAATATAAACAACAACATAAAATGTTCAGTTTATCTAAATCCACGTCTGATATGAGCAAGAAGAGTTCCTCAAGTATTAAACCTGAAACAGGTAAAAATAAAAGGGTCAACTTTGAAAGTTAGTGAGTTTCCATGGTTGAACATACATATATATAAAAAGATTTAGAAGTAGCTATTCATGTAAAGGGTTATGAGTTAGCAAGTTTATAGAACACGTATAGTTACAACCAAACCTCGACTTGATTACAAGTTTATAAGATTGGCTAAGCGTACTTGGTTCCCATGATGAACAAGCATACGTCATCAGGAGCTGGCAATACATCGGCTTTAGCACCAAATAGGCTTGTCAGGCCCAAAGATCTAAGACGTCGTCAAGCTAGCAATAGTTAATGATTGTAGAAAAAATATGTATCTTATATAAGACTTACAATAACACAAATAACCATGACAAAAGGTAAATATGAATTGCATGTGCATTTACAAGTATTTAGATGTTTACAAGTGTAAGTTTATAAGGTTAAGATCTTTCACCTCAAAGGTGTGAAATAAAGTAAAAAAGGGAGCATGGAAAACTCACTTGATATATACAAGGTGATGATAAGAATTTAAACGAGGATCCAACGATTTCTTTTACAAGTCACCTAAATGTATTGATTCCAAAATTAAGTTCAATAATAAGATTAACAATTAGACGTGAACTAGGTTTTCAATTGAAATTTTGGGGTTGTTAATAACCAAATCTAATAAAGTAAAACAAAGCAATCGATTATGTTTTGATTAAATAAAGTTGGAACCAATCATTAAGAATAAGAATTCAATAATTTAATTTGTTGAATTAATAAAGATTAGATATGATGTGTGAAAAGAAATAATTAATTTAATAATTAATTACTTAAAAATTGATAAAGGTAATTAATTGAATATTTATTTTAAATGACCTTAAATGTATCTAAAAGTCATTATATAAAGTTTTGAGCTTTTATATGATTTATTATAACGGTCTTATAATATCAAGCCTTAAAATAAGAATAAAGTATAATAGAAAGTTGTATTATTTTATAACTTTCAAGAACTTAAATAACAATTTAAGGAATAACTTTAATAAGTAATATTATATAACATGATTAAATGAATAAATGAATAACTAATTATTTAAATGATTATTTAAATAACTATTTAATTGAATATTTATTTAACACATAGAGGTATAATCTTTTAAAAATAATCTACATTTGAACTATAATAATTTTATAACGTTTAAATTACATAAAATAACTAATAATATTTTTATTATCTTTGTTATCCTTTACAAATTAAATTTAAAACCATAAGTTTTTAAAACCTTTTAAAAATTTAGTTTAATAATTTCTGAAATATTTTGTTAACAAAATAATTCTTATTTAGGTTAATTAGTATAATGATAATTTTCTGAATAAAAGAAATGTAAGAAAAATAATTAAATAAAAAGTTGGTAGAGGCCCGGTTCGAACCCGGGACCTCCTGCCTAGAAGTGTTATTGGTTACTAGTCAGGCTAAAGCCCAGATATGTTTAGAAATTCCCTTTAAAATGTTTTAAACATTAATTGTTTTAATCCCCAAATTCAACAAGAACCCTAGTTTGATATTTATTCAAATTGAACATCATATTGATGTTGTTTGTGAAATTAAACTTAGGGCTTTCATTGCCCCCATGAAACCGAGGGTATATGTGGATTTTGTTACCAGAATAATGATCGCAATGGGGTTACAAGATGAAGGTCTAGTCGCGACCACGGTTGAACATGTTCGAGATGCAAACGTTGCTGGAAATCAAATTAACTTTGTATTAAGCTTCGGATGGTGATGCTAAGTAAAAACCGTCAACCAATTTTGTGTAACAGAGCTTCGAACATGGTTCACGATTAAGTTGCAGGTGCGAACAATTATGGTGATCGGGCACAATGATTTCGTGTTCTATATAAGAAATTGAAGGCATAGAAAGTTTAAAGGAATCAAAAGGAATGTTTTCCTTATGTTATGTAGGTTGAATTTGGTATGTTTCAAATCCAACGAGTTATAGATATTGGCTAAATAGTTTTGGATGTTTTGATTTCCAATTGATATAAATCTTGCAGTTATAAGTTCCAATTGATTTGATTATCAGGTTTTTAATGATCACAAATGCATTACATGTTAATAGTTTGGCTTAATTGCTCCAGTTTCATGTGAAACTGATTTGGTTTTGATGAGAGACTTTGGTTTCAAATTTGGGGATGTTAAAACTTAGTTTAATCTAAATTAATGGTGTTTAGGAGTTCGTGTTCTATATAAGAAATTGAAGGCATTGAAAGTTTAAAGGAATTAAAAGGAATGTTTTCCCTATGTTATGGGTTGAATTTGGTATGTTTCAAGTCCAAAGGGTTATAGATATTGGCTAAATGGTTTTAGATCTTTTGATTTCTAAGTGATATAAATCTTGCAGTTACAAGTTTTAGTTGATTTGATTATTAGGTTTTTAATGATCACGAATGCATTACATGTTAATAGTTTGCCTTTATTGCTCCAGTTTCATGTGAAACCGATTTAGTTTAATCCAAATTAATGGTGTTCAGGAGTTCAAAATAGTTTCAGGAAGGAGAAGAATCGAATTAATTGAATTTATTTTGTAAGATGTTGCGATTTGGGAGTCGTCGGAGCTCGGCGGTCGTTTGGCCGGAGATAGAGGAGGGGCGACGGGAAGGGGGTTGAGTTTTGAAACAAAGTTACACTTTGGCCCCTCTAATTTCATTGAGTTGTTATTATGTAAAAACTTTTTAATTTGAGTTTTAAGATTTGCAATTCAAACCCTGAAGTATGTAAAATCATATTTAATTAGCTAATCAATTTTATTTTTAGAAAATCTTTATGAACCTTTTAAATATTTAAAAAAAATGTACAATTTAATTATATATTATAACTTTATAATTAAAACTTATAATTTAGAATAAGCCTTATAACTTAGTAAACTCTATTTAATTTAAAATAATATCACATATTGTAAACTTCATAATTTTTATAAATCTTGAAATAACTCTCTATTTTAATTATATATTTAATTTAATAATTAGGACCCATAATGATAAATAAAACTTTATAACTTTATAAAAAATTATTTATAAATTAATAAATTATTATAATTGTTTACATGATTTAATGAATGATAATTAGACAATTCAATTCACAATATTGATTAAACTACGTATTTAATGCATTTGATTTATCTGAATAAATAAGATTACTTAAATAATGAAAATTCACATCGTATGAAAGTTCATTTTTAATTTGGATTCGGGTTAACAACTTGAAAATGACGGATGTTACATAAAAGATTTAAGATTAAATTTGATATTGAAGATGAACTTTGATGGGGTTATGTATACGTACCAAAGTGTTTCATATTCATAACACACTAATACATATAAGTACCATATTGTTACAGTTGAAATTAACTATCATTCAAACTATTAAAAGATAAAAAAATTTAATGATATTTTTATCAATAAGTTTCTATTTAAAGAATAAATTATATGAGAAAGAATGATTTATTTTTGAAATATATTGATTGTGCTTGTTTTCAAACTAAAAAAAATAGGATTTTCCTATTATACCCTTAATAACTTATAATAACTTCTTAAATTTTAATTTAGTTACTATTGGATCAAGAAAAAGGCTAGTGCAACCAAAATCAAATCAATTAGACAAATTTTGGTGCAATTTACAAAGGCTTCTAAAGCTAAGTGTGGAACTTCCAAAGGAAGTAGAGTTCTTCCAAAGACAAAGTGAAAGATCAACTTCCGAAGACAAACTATACTTCCGAAGTCAAAGTATTCACTTCCGAAGATCAAGTCTAAGAAGAATAGATCATAAAACAACTTCCGAAGTATGAAGAAAAGAAGAAGTTCTCAAGCCTCGGAAGAAGTATTCTCTTCCGAAGTATAAGTGGCTTTGGAAGAAGTTCTTTCGAAGCCAACTACCCTTCGGAACGCACTTCTTTGAACCAGTGGACATAAGTATGGTGTCTCTAACACTCCACTGCAGACCTCTGATATATTGCATGGTGTTTTCTCAAAAGGCCATGGAGGTGACCAAACTTTATTCCACTGTTTACCTTTAATAGATAGCATAGTTGCCAACTTTAGTTGGTGACAAAAGGTAAGTCATGGAGATGTCATGACTACCTTATTTTAGATAAGACATTATCTAAGATACCTTAAACTATAGCTTTGTTGTATTTGCTTTAGTTAGAGGATTTGAGCTGGTATCAAAGTATATGCTGCTGTAGGTAGTATTATATATAGTTTGTCATTGTAAATCATGTAATATGCTTGTAAGAGTCTTGTAAAACTTTGAGTTCAGAAGCAATATATGCAAGTACCTTGAGAATTATCTTTTTGTGTTCATTGTAACTTATTATATGATTATCAACTCTTATAGTGTATGCTTCATCCGAGTGTAGTTTAGGTGAGTTTGAGAGAAAAACCAAGTGTTTAGTGACATAAACCGATCCTGCAATTGGTATCAGAGCTACTTAGGCTCTTAATTCTGAGATTTTACCAACCAAATCAACCTGTTTTCACTCCTCCTTACAACTCACTCAAAATGTCCCTCAACAAATCTGAAGTAGAGATGGGAACCATGACTAAAGCTCACATCATTACACCTGAAAACTTTAGGACATGGAGCAGAC
This sequence comes from Flaveria trinervia, assembly GCA_025506515.1. Taxonomy (NCBI): domain Eukaryota; kingdom Viridiplantae; phylum Streptophyta; class Magnoliopsida; order Asterales; family Asteraceae; genus Flaveria; species Flaveria trinervia. The sequence continues at coordinate 62,689,645 of CM046451.1, forward strand.
ACATGGAAGGCTTCATGAGGTATCAAGACAGCAAGATGTGGTATTCTATCGTCAATGGGCCGTATAAACCCAAGGTGGCAGCACCTAGTGGAAACAGTGCTATGATAGAGAAGGTTGTTGAAGACTACTCTGATGAGGACCGGAAGAAGTGGGCGTTGACAACAATGCAATGACTATTCTTATGAGTGCAATACCCAACTCCATCATAGTGGGGTTTGAGCATTGCAAATCAGCTAAAGAACTGTTTGATGCACTTGCTCAAACGTACTCTAGCTCAAATGATTCCAAGAAGGACGTACTGAAGCAGCAGTATGAGAACTTCACCTATGTTGCTCGAGAGACTCTTAGTCAGCAATACTTCAAGTACATGGATCTCATCTCTTCCCTCCAGTCTGTGGGAATCATTCCTGAACTTAGAGCCCTCATAAGAATGTTCATGAGTGCTCTTCCAAATGAGTGGACGTTCTACTGCGTCTCTATCAAGAGGACTAAAAACCTTAAACCCTCACTATGACTGAACTCTATGGCATCCTTGATGGATACCATTTGAAAATGAAGAGTAAGAGAGGCCATCAGATAACCAGACCCCTGAGTCTTCCTGCTAGCAACGCCTTAATGGTTGTTGAAGGCTTAGGACCTACAAAACCTCAACAGTATCTGACATACACAGAGCAGCCATCCTGCTTATCTGGACCATACATTACATTTCCTGAGAATCCCAGGTCTCAATAGGCTTAGCATGGTCCCTTTTAGGACAACTGTTCATTTGTTTCGTTCAAATGGACACTCTAGTGATTTTCAGTACTGCTTTGATGATCTAGAGTGCTTTAGTTCAGATGATGTAGAATACGTGGACATTATCCAAAAATGGCTCTTTTAACCTACAGAGCAAAGAAGTTGTTCAAGAGAACTGGAAGGCAGTTTCCCCAGAACCCAACCAATACCAATTTTGGGTTTGACAAAACGAAGGCCAAATGTTAAAACTATAACCAACTTGGTCATTTTGCAAGGTAATGCAAGGCTCCCAAATCAAATCTAGGAACCCCACAGACCTTCACACATCCCTTTACATCAAAGCCTTCTGGAAAGTCGACTGAGACAACTGATTAGCTTACCTCTCTTGAAAACCTTTTTTAATATGTAATGTCTTATGTCAATACAATCTAATCCATGTTACCAAAGGTCTCTTTCTAAAATTTTCTCTAATTATAAATTCTTCCGAAGAGGAATTAACTCTCGGAAGATGTTTTACATATCTTCCAAAGTAGAACTCCTCCAAGGATAATTTTCTTCTCGGAAGAGTTTTTAGTCTCGGAAGAAACGATTGATTACATATCAGAACTACTTCCGAAGCTTATAAAACTCTCCATTAAGAAAGCAATCTTTACTCTTGGAAGCATCAATTTGCCTTTGTAAATAGGAATTGCCTTCAGAAGACAAATTACCTTCGAAAATGATTTATATACAAAAGAGAAATTTTACTGTGTAACGAAAATATTTTGGGCCCCACACTGTACAAAGCAAAGACTTTGTTAATGATATCAGATTATTTAAGTGAACGAAAACCTTACCGCCCCTGTCAAATCTCCCACTAAAACATCACATCATCTTATCCAAACCACCTCTACCGCCATATCATTCTCTTTTAAATAATCCCAACTATCACTTTCATCTTCTTACCTCATTTTTACTGCCCTAAACGCTTCCTTCACTCTCAAATTTACCCAAGTTCAGATTCATTCACTTTCACCTTTCGCAAATGGCACTTAACCCTCAGCACAATCAAGTCGCACTTCTTGATTCTTCAAGAGGTGCTGACCTGTCTGAAATCATCTCCTTTCTCACCCAGTCATCCTATTACACTACCCTAACTGTTAATCCTACTGTGTACTCCAATCATATGGCTGAATTTTAGGATAACAGTCAGATTGAAACCTTAAATGGGATTCGTGTAATTTGATCGAGCATTTGTGGCCAAGAGTTGGTCATTACTGAGCAAATCATTAGGGAGCATCTCGAGCTTCGTGATGAAGGTGCCCCCACAGAGTTCCCCAAGCAGATTTGGACAACACATACATACAAATGGGATATGGTGGAGACGTCAGTAGGTCCACTATCTACAAGTTCAACTACTCTTACAACTAAAAGTTCCTGCTGCATGTCATTCCTCACTGTCTGTCCAACAAATCTGGGGGATGGGATCAAATCCCATATGAACTAGGGGGCCTAGTTCATTGTCACATCATGTATTTTAGGGTTATTTTTAAGTTTGCATCGTTATTCTTGTAAGGACCAATATTACTAGACATGAAATTTATGGGTTATCTATGTTTATTTTTCTTTATTGGCATTAAATTTTAAATTATGAAATTTAATAATTAAAGTATTAACTTGTACAATAATAATAACAATACTAATACCAATAATAATAAATATAACAATATTAAATAATATAAGAATAATAATAATATTAATAGTAAATAATTTATAAAAAGTTTTCAAACTTAAAATAAAGAATAATATTAAAATTTGGAGTTTATTAACTCAAGGGGGGTGTTTTGTTATTTTGGAAACTTAAAATAGGAAGTTTTGATATAAAATAACAAAATGTAAACAACAGGAAGTATATGTGTAACTAACCAAAACCCAATTTCCTTTTTCCCTTCCACGCAAATCCGGCCACTTTTTCCGGCCGAATTCTGGCAAGCTCTGGCGAACCCGAAAAGCAACAAATGCCCTCGAAACCGACTCGAATTAAAGCCAAATGACTCGCGAAGGCGTTTCTAACTCAAACCCGTGACTAATTGCGGTACTTTATTCGACATTTAAGGAAATGAATCAAAATCAACAATAAAAATCGGTTCATAACCGTTCAACGCATACAAGGGTCGATTAATCAAATTAAACGGTTGGAAACGTTCGTATAATCAATTCCAACCTTAATCTAGTGTTTAACTGGAGTTAAACTATCGATTAAATACGTGTTAGTAACCGAATTGGTTGATTGGAACATAAAGCTTGTTCGGCACCCTAATGTCCAAATTGAACCTATTTAACAGAGATAATCATCCCATTCGTTTCCTTTAATCTCTCTAACACTCAATTGCATAACAAACTCATCGCAAGGTCAGATTTTAACTCGCCGTTCTTCGTGTGTGAACCGAGATAAACTAGAGCTTAATCACATCTTTTAGATCGTAATCAGGTAATTTTAATACATCACTGTGCTCGATTAAGCTTAGGGATCAAAAGCCCTAAGGTTAATCGAGTTGAAACACTCCAATCGGTGTTCAATTTGAATCAAAATGAAATTAGGGTTCATGCGATTGGGGGTGATGCAACATTTAGGGGTTTTAAGTTATTTAAACAAAGCTTTACCGTGGCTAAGGCCTTAGATCGCTGGTAAAGTGCACGCTCCATACACCTGAGGTCCCCGGTTCAAAAGCAGGGAACCCCACATTTTTTGTTTTAATGCTTTTTGGCCTTTAAATAAACTCAGAAAATTTCTAAAAATTATAAAAATTATTTTATGAATTTTAATTAACTTGTAAGACAATTAAATAAATTCTAAAATTTATTTGCACTTTTCTTTATACTCTAAATTAACATTACAATTAGATTGTTTCTATAAAAAAAAGTTGGATTTCAAATAATGGGTTAAATTACTAAGTTAGTATTAGAACAATCACCATCAAATGTATATTATTGTTAAAATGAAGATTTATTTACAAACTATCAAGATTTATTCAAGATTAAGATTTTATTAAAAATCCTAAAGCTAATGTTATAGTTAACTTACTTTTATTTAAAACTTAGATTTTAATAATATTTTTTTTAGTATTTCAAACGTCCCTTTAAATTATTTAAATCGTGCTAACTTCATTTAGTTATAAATATCTCATTTAAACTTATAAATCTTATAAATTATTATAAATGTTTTCTCTTCTCATTTTTATATAAAAATATATATATTTCTTAGCATTTATTCAAGATAATATAATTGATTTTCATTCGATAAATATAATTGTTTATCAAAACCCCAAATACCAAATTGAAACCCTAGTCTCGTTTAACCATTAATATATTTAAACTTTAACCTTGTAATATACATTTGTTTTAGGTGCATTGTGAAGGACTACGTTGAAACCTTGCTTATTATTATTCATATTAATCATCAATTATATTTTGATCATGTGAGTACTTTCATACCTCTTTTTAGTTTATTTCACACTTTGGGGTGAAACATGTTAGTTATAACTTTTGCACTTGTAAACTCGTTGATACTTGTAAACTAATGGCAATTACTTACATGTTGTGATTAGATGACCTTTGTAACTACCATGTAATGTCGATTATATGTACAATCATTAACTATCGCTAGCCTCGCGACGTCATAGATCTATGGGCCTGACAAGCCTGCTTGGTTGATCCAAGTACACTTAGCTAATCATATATACTTGTAAATGTTTGAGACTTGTAAACTTTGTCAAGGTTTGATTTTGCGTTCTGTCTTACATCCCTAGTTACTTTGTCATCTTTTATATACTTATGTATTGCAAACTATGGAAATCTCACCAACATTATTGTTGACCCTTTATTTTTAATATGTTTCAGGAAATACTCAAGCTTGATTTCTACTCTTTGAAGCTCACACATCTAGAAATGGACCTAGTTAAATAAAAAAAAAAATGACTTGTTATATCTTATGTTATGCTTTTAATTTCTTTGAGACTTATGATTGTAATAGTACAATTGGAACTTGTTTAAATATATATTTGGGTTATTAATAACGTTATGTGGTTGTGAACGATCTTAATCCTCACACCTCGACGTTTCCGCCGTCAAGGTTGGGGTGTGACACATTGGCATCAGAGCCCATAACTATAGGGATCTAGGTTATTAGAAATGGTGACCTAGACTATAGTATGCATGAACCTTATAGAATTGTGATTCTATCTTGTAAATGATATAGTTTGCATGCTACATAATGCTATGCCTTTTTATGTGCAATTTGATGCCTTAGCATAGGATTGCCTAAACATTGTTACTTGTCTCCCTAAACTTTGCTTTGACTCTTGACTCTCCCCAAACATGAAACTTCTTAATCTTATTCTCGACGACACGTGGAATCTTATGCCTAATCTATATGACTTGGATCTTTAGACGTTATGTCTAATCTGTATAAATCTCATCAAGGTTTTGATTTCATGAACCTATGAAATATTGTGTGACACATAAATCCTACGGGACTAGTCATGCTTACTTGGAGATTTCTAGGATGAGTGATAAACTATGGTCAATATACACAAGTTTCTAAGGCAATTGGGTCAAGTCACCTTGACGTGTCAACGTTTCCAAATGGTAATGCGTTACCAAATGGAATCACTCCGTGTGCCTTACAAACCTTAGCTTGTCGTTGTCTAAACTATTATCCTTTGTTATCCTCATTCCCGTAACTAACTCATTTTGTATATCCAGCATGTCTCGTCACCATGGAAAGCGTGGAAGTTCCGACTGTAAACTAGCTGCAATGATCGCCCGGCAAATGGTTGCCGTCATCCCAACCATGGTTGCTGAACTTAATAGCACCCTAATGGCTAATAGGAACAACACAATGGGAACAATAGTGGTGCTCATGGAGAGAATAGCAACAACCAAACCCGAAACAACCGTACTTGCACGTTCAAACACTTCAACTCGTGCAAGCCCACTAGCTTTAGTGGAAAAGAAGGAGCCACTGGACTTCTCGAGTTGTTTGAAAGTATGGAGAACATATTCATTGTTAGCGAGTGCCCTGACGAGTTCAAGGTTCGCTATGCCACAAGTGCTCTTCAACGACGAGCACTAACTTGGTGGAATAGTGAAAAGAGAAACCATGGAACTGAGGTTGCAATGGTGTTGCCCTGGGAAGAATTTAAAGATATCATGATCCAAAAGTTCTGCCCGAGGAGCGAATTGCAAAAGCTGGAGGAGGAGTTCTGGAACCTCAAGCAAGATGGTGGGAATCACTTGGCTTATTCCACCCGACATCATGAGTTGAGTATGCTTCTACCACACATGGTGGACACTGTGCCCCGTAACATCGAGAAGTTTATCAAGGGGTGCCACCTCAAATTCAAGATGCTGTGGTGGGTAGTAGGCCCACAACTTTGGAGGAAGCGATTACTATCACTGCACAGCTCACCGAGAATCATATAAGAGCTGGCACTATGTCGGCAAAGGGTTCCAAGTCTACTACGAAGGTGACACCCGAGGCAACAAAGGATGTAAAGGCTGAGTCATCTTCTCAAAATAAAAGCGTAAATTCACCCCAAACGCAACTACGCTGTGACCGCACCAAATGCTTCTCAAAAAGAAATGGTGGTTGCAAATCAAGCTCCTGTGGCTAGAGCTTATGCTGGTCCATATCCCATGTGTAACACGTGCAAGTACCATCATGCGAGCAACATTCCATGCCGAGTTTGCTTGTTGTGTGGGAAGTATGGTCATTTGGTGGCTACTTGTCTTCGTGCACCAAACAACACTGCCATGCTAAACAACCGAACCTGCTATAAACTATGGTGAGCCTGGCCATATTCGTCCGCATTGTCCTCGCAATGCGAGAACTGTGCCACCGGCTCGTGGAAGGGCTTTCAACATCAACACCAATCAAGCCCAAGCCAACAATGATGTGGTGAACGGTACGCGTTGAAATTCTTTTAATCGTTTCTTGTCTTATAAAAATTCCTATCTGTGTTCATCATACCAATAATGGGTACTTCCGAACAGGTATGTATCTTTTAATAATCTTTATGCATCTGTATTGTTTGATTCGGGTGCAGATAGGAGTTTCGTGTCCTTGGAATTTGAGCCTTTACTTTCTAAACCGCGTGATAACATGGAAAGATCTTTCACGGTAGAAGTCGCCGATGGAAAATCTATTGTCGCTGATGTCGTAATACGCGATTGCACCTTAAACCTTAACGAACACGAGTTCTTCGTCGACCTTATTCCTATGCAATTGGGAAGCTTTGATGTTATCATTGGTATGGATTGGTTAGCCAACCATCGTGCGGAAATTCTATGTCTCGAGAAGTGTATCCGAATTCCTTTATCGACTGGTGACACTTTGAAGGTCTTTGGGGAGAAATCATCCCAAAGACTCAAACTCATGTCTTGCATCAAGACCTGCAAATGCTTAAGTAAAAACTACATGGCTTTCATGGCATATGTAGTTAATACGAAAGCCAAGGGTAAGGAGTTGAAGGACAAACCTGTTGTGCGGGACTTTACCGAGGTTTTTCCCGAGGATCTTAAAGGGTTACCTCCCGTGCGAGAAGTTGAGTTCAAGATTGACTTAATCCCTGGTGCGAACCTTGTGGCTAAATCACCTTATCGTCTTGCACCGTTTGAAATGCAAGAACTAGCTAGTCAACTGCAACAGTTGACCGATAAGGGTTTCATTCGCCCTAGTTCATCACCATGGGGTGCGCCTGTACTGTTTGTGAAGAAGAAGGATGGGTCGTTCCGTATGTGCATCGATTACCAAGAACTCAACAAGCTTACTATCAAAAACCGATACCCTCTTCCTCGAATCGATGACCTCTTCAATCAACTTCAAGGAGCAACTCAATTCTCAAAGATCGATCTACGTTCTGGGTATCATCAACTACGTGTACATGATGATGACATTCCTAATTTGCTTTTTGTACTCGATATGGACACTACGAGTTCATGGTCATGCCTTTTGGCTTGACCAATGCACCTTCCGTGTTCATGGATCTCATGAATCGAGTATGTAAACCGTATTTGGATAAGTTCGTGATCGTATTCATTGATGACATCCTTATTTATTCCAAGACAAACATCGATCACGAGACGCACTTGCAACAAATTCTTGGACTTTTGTGGAAGGAACAATTATATGCCAAGTTTTCCAAGTGTGAATTTTGGTTGGAGGAAGTTCAATTCTTAGGGCATGTGGTGAATAGCCAAGGAATTCACGTGGATGCTGCTAAAATTGAAGCCGTGAAGAATTGGTGTGTTCCCACAACCCCAACCAAGGTTCGTTCTTTTCTGGGCTTAGCGGGATATTACCGTAGGTTCATAGCAAATTTCTCGAAGATTGCTAAACCATTAATGGCGCTAACCCAAAAGAATCGACTCTTTGAATAGGGACCTGAGCAAGAAGAGGCTTTCGAGACATTAAAACGCAAGTTGTGTAACGCTCCTATTCTCACACTTCCAAATGGAAATGATGACTTTACCGTGTATTGTGATGCTTCTAATCAAGGTCTTGGTTGTGTTCTCATTCAAAGAGGCAAAGTTATAGCATACGCGTCGAGACAATTGAAGGTTCATGAAGTGAACTACACGACTCACGATCTTGAACTTGGTGCTGTGGTTTTTGCATTAAAGATTTGGCGACACTATCTATATGGGACGCAATGCATAGTCTACACCGATCATAAGAGTCTCCAACACGTGTTCAACCAAAAGGATCTCAACATCAGACAAAGACGTTGGATTGAGTTGATTAGCGACTACGACTGCGACATTCGCTATCACCCTGGAAAGGCGAATGTTGTAGCTGACGCGCTAAGCTACAAGGTCCACAAAAAGACTGTCTTGCTCCAAGTGGTTGATACGCTAGGAGAATTTGATACCGAAATTCATGTGGATGTCAACGAGGCTACTATCATGCTTCAAAACATAAAGATCGATAGTGACCTTGAGTTATGCATTCATGAGGCTTAACGAGTGGCACTAACCGACGAAGGGAAAGATGAAGATTTGATGCCTAACGTTCGGTCACAACTGGAGACAAAACCGAATGGCATGTGGTACTTCTTGAATCGACTCTGGATCCCGAATCGTGATAACCTTCAACAATTCATTATGAATGAAGCTCATCAAACCTAATATTCCATTCATCCTGGCTCCGATAAGATGTACATGGACCTGCGTGGTCAATATTGGTGCCCTGGGATGAAAAAGGATATCGTGTCTTATGTTTCCAAGTGTCTCACGTGTGCAAGGGTCAAAGCCGAGCATCAACGACCAAGTGGTTTACTTGAGCAACCTGAATCCCTATGTGGAAATGGGAACATATATCCATGGATTTCATAAGCAAGTTACCTCGTACACCTCGTGGTCATGATAGTATATGGGTCATTGTTGACCGTTTGACCAGATAGCACATTTCATACCCATACGAGATACATACAAGGTTTCAAGGCTTGCCCGAATCTACATTGACGAAATTGTGAGTCGTCATGGTGTGCCTTTACACATTATTTCCGATCGAGATGCTCGTTTCACTTCGCTCTTTTGGTCGTCTATGCAAGAACCCTTGGGTACTCAATTGGATTTAAGTACGGCTTACCATCCTCAAACTGATGGTCAAACCGAACGAAATTCAAACCCTCGAGGATCTACTACGTCTTTGTGTCCTTGACTTTGGTGGTGATTGGGATACGCATCTACCGCTCGCGGAATTTTCGTATAACAATAGTTATCACTCAATTATCAGGATGGCACCATTCGAGGCTTTGTATGATCGTAAATGCCGATCACTGATCTGTTGGACCAACGTTGGTGAAAATTTTATCACCGGTCCTGAACTTATACAAGAAACGATCGATAAAGTCTCCATAATCCTTGGAGTTCCAAGTTGGCGACCTGGTTCTTCTTAAGGTTTCACCGTGGAAAGGTGTTGTTCACTTTGGAAAGAGGGGTAAACTAGCTCCAATATTTGTAGGACCTTTCAAAATCCTGAAAAGGGTTGGGAAGGTGGCTTATAAACTGGAACTACCTTCTGACCTTGGTGGAGTTCATCCTATGTTCCATGTCTCAAATTTGAGAAAGTGTTTGGCCGACGAGAGTCTGCATGTTCCATTGGAAGACATCCAGATCGACGAGTCATTGCACTTTGTTGAGAAACCTGTTGAAATTATGGATCGTATTATGAAGAAGACGAGAACCACAACTACGCCAATCGTCAAGGTTCGTTGGGAGAACAAGTGTGGAGCTGAGTTCACTTGGGAGCGTGAGGATCATATGAAGGAGAGATACCCGCATTTGTTCACTTAGTTCATTTTTAATTTCAGGACGAAATTCTTTTAAGTTGGGAAGACTGTAACATCATGTATTTTAAGGTTATTTATAAGTTTGCATCGTTATTCTTGTAAGGACCAATTGCTATACATGAAATTTATGGGTTATCTATGTTTATTTTTCTTTGTTGGCATTAAATTTTAATTATGAAATTTAATAATTAAAGTATTAATTGTACAATAATAATAACAACACTAATACCAATAATAATAAATATCACAATATTAAATAATAATAAGAATAATAATAATAATATTAATAGTAATAATAATTTATAAAAATTTTTCAAACTTAAAATAAAGAATAATATTTAAAATTTGGAGTTTATTAACTCAAGGGGGTGTTTTGTTATTTTGGAAACTTAAAATAGGAAGTTTTGACGTAAAATAACAAAATGTAAACAACAGGGACTATATGTGTAATTAACCAAAACCCAATTTCCTTTTTCCCTTTCCACGCAAATCCGGCCACTTTTTCCGGACGAACTTCGGCAAGCTCCGGCGAGCCCGAAATCGCAACAAATGCCCTCGAAACTGACTCGAATTAAAGCCAAATGACTCGCGAAGGCGTTTCTAACTCGAACCCGTGACTAATTGTGGTACTTTATTCGACATTTAAGGGAAATGAATCGAAATCAACAATCAAAATCGGTTCATAACCGTTCAACGTATACAAGGGTCGATTAATCAAATTAAACGGTTGGAAACGTTCGTATAATCAATTCCAACCTTAATCTAGTGTTTAACTGGAGTTAAACTATCGATTAAATACGTGTTAGTAATCGAATTGGTTGAACGGAACTTAAAGCTTGTTTGGCACCCTAACGTCCAAATTGAACCTATTTAATAGAGATAATCATTCCATTCGTTCCCTTTAACCTCTCTAAACACTCAATTGCATAACAAACTCATCGCAAGGTCGGATTTTAACTCTCTGTTCTGCGTGTGTGAACCGAGATAAACTAGAGCTTAATCACATCTTTTAGATCGTAATCAGGTAATTTTAATACATCATTGTGCTCGATTAAGCTTAGGGATCAAAAGCCCTAAGGTTAATCGAGTTGAAACACTCCAATTGGTGTTCAATTTGCATCAAAATGAAACTAGGGTTCATGCGATTTGGGGGTGATGCAGCATTTAGGGGTTTTAAGTAATTTAAACAAAGCTTTACCCTGGCTAAGGCCTTAGGTCGCTGGTAAAGTGGACGCTCCATACACCTGAGGTCCCCAGTTCGAATCCGGGGAACCCAGCGTTTTTTGTTTTTATGCTTTTTGGCCTTTAAATAAACTCAGAAAATTTCTAAAAATTATAAAAATTATTTTATGAATTTTAATTAACTTGTAAGACAATTAAATAAATTCTAAAATTTATTTGCACTTTTCTTTATACTCTAAATTAACATTACAATTAGCTTGTTTCTATGAAAAAGTTGGATTTCAAATAATGGGTTAAATTACTAAGTTAGTATTAGAACAATCACATCAAATGTATGTTATTGTTAAAATGATGATTTATTTACAAACTATCAAGATTTATTCAAGATTAAGATTTTATTAAAAATCCTAAAGCTAATGTTATAGTTAACTTACTTTTATTTAAAACTTAGATTTTAAATAATAGTTTGTTAGTATTGCAAACGTCGCCTTTAAATTATTTAAATCGTGCTAACTTTATTTAGTTATAAACATCTCATTTAAACTTAATAAATCTTATAAATTATTATAAATGTTTTCTCTTCTCATTTTTATATAAAACATATATATATTTCTTAGCATTTATTCCAAGATAATATAATTGATTTTCATTCGATAAATATAATTGTTTATCAAAACCCCAAATACCAAATTGAAACCCTAGTCTCGTTTAACCATTAAATATATTATTAAACTTTAACCTTGTAAATATACATTTGTGTTAGGTGCATTGTGAAGGACTACGTTGAAACGTTGCTTATTATTATTCATATTAATCATTAATTATATTTTGATCATGTGAGTACTTTCATACCTCTTTTTAGTTTATTTCACACTTTGGGGTGAAACATGTTAGTTATAACTTTTGCACTTGTAAACTCGTTTGATACTTGTAAACTAATGGCAATTACTTACATGTTGTGATTAGATGACCTTTGTAACTACCATGTAATGTCGATTATATGTACAATCATTAACTATTGCTAGCCTGGCGACGTCATAGATCTATGGGCCTGACAAGCCTGCTTGGTTGATCCAAGTACACTTAGCTAATCGTATATACTTGTAAATGTTTGAGACTTGTAAAACTTTGTCAAGGTTTGATTTTGCGTTCTGTCTTACATCCCTAGTTACTTTGTTCTCTAACTTACAACATGAATTGCCATCTTTTATATACTTATGTATTGCAAACTATGGAAATCTCACCAACATTATTGTTGACCCTTTATTTTTAACATGTTTCAGGAAATACTCAAGCTTGATTTCTACTCTTTAAAGCTCACACATCTAGAAATGGACCTAGTTAAATAAAGAAAATAAAATGACTTGTTACATCTTATGTTATGCTTTTAATTTCTTTGAGACTTATGATTATAATAGTACAATTAGAACTTATGTTTAATATATATTTGGGTTATTAAGGTTGTGAACGATCTTAACCCTCACACCTTGACGTTTCCGCCATCAAGGATGGGGTGTGATATTCATGGAATGGTGACAGGCCTTAGATTCAACTACTCAAGATTTGTGCTTAAAAATCTTATGGAAAATCTCCAGCTGGATGCATTCTTTATGTAACCCAGATTTCTCCAGTACATTAGCAACTATGAGATGGACTATAGTCAGCTTGTCTGTGCAGCTGCTCTGAGTGTCCCTCAAATGAGGCCAACCATCATCAAGACTTTGAAGAAGGTATCCACCAACATCACTGGAAGGTACACTTCTCTGCTTCCAGGTATGACTAGGCAAATAGCTCCTGGTGACGTCCCTGTTCACCCCACAGGTGATGAACCCACACCAGCAACTGCCCCCATAATGCCAACTCTGCCTTCTCACCCTATCACCATCACATACCAAAGACGCCCCAAACGAACCTTTGTTCAATCTACTTTGATTGAACAAGCTCGTCCTGTTTAATCCAAAATGACTAGAGTGGAACAATGGGCTCCCACTCAGTCTGAGGTCTCACCATCCTTCATATTTGACCTTAATATGGGTCTTGAGTCTCCTCAGTCTCAAACCCATGAGCCCAAAACCCAAGCTGAAGCCCTCAGGGTGAGTCTCTATACTCCTCTGAGTAACCACAAAGGGACAGCCACACTAGAGGCTCAATGCTTGCAGACATTGATCAAGGTCCCGGGTCAGTAGGTTTAACCTCTCTATCTTTACTGGCCTTCTTTTCAAAACTGATGAAGAAATTACGTCCCTCCATGGCAATGAAGTTGATCTACAACACTCTCTTAAATATCAACCGAGCCTAGAGAGACCTCTTATCTCCAGCCCCATCAGCAAACCTTTATTGAGGTAATCCCACTAATATGGAGGGGACTCATGCAAATTCAGTTGCCACTACATAAGGTGCCTCAATGGAACGTATGGACAGTGGTAACATTTCTGAGAATGAATTTGTGGCAACCATGCCTTTCGATGACTCTGAAAGAGACATCATTAAGCAAGGGAAACCAGGGTGTCAAGAAACCACATCTGGTGGTGAGGCTGAAAATACTAGGTATGTTACCTCATCTCCCTATGATTCTTGAAAAGAAGATGAGGGAAGAATGTAATTCATCAAGCCCTAATGCAGCTATGATGTACTTTGGAGCTGAAAAGCTTTAGAGGATTAGTGCACTTTTACCACTTTGGAAGAAGTTGGTCAACCTAAGGTCCAAATGGAACTTGAGATTCAATTCGACGGGGAAATGAGGACTGATAGCCTTGCAACTGAAATAGTTGGGACATAAACTGCACTCCCTCATACTGCTGAAGTTGAAGTCAAAGCATCAGAAGAACAAGCTGAGTCTTTCAAAGCTGAAATGGAAGCTGTGGAAGGACTGTTCTCCTTGTTCGAGGATCTAATCATCACAGATGCAATTCTACAGCTGGCATCTGAGGTGAATAGTGAGGACTTTCTTGATCAACCACTAGCTTAGACACCTTCACTACCTATCTCACAATCTGAATCCTCTCTCCAAGAACCACCAAAGTCAAGCACTTCAAAAGATGATAAAGGAAAGAAGAAAATGACTGCGGAAGAGTTTCAGGAAGAGGAGAGGATTGAAAAGCTTAAAAGAAAAGGCAAACTTCCAACTGGGAAGCTGTTAGCTGCTAGTTCCAAAGCAGTTGCAGCCAACCAGGAGGCACTTAACAACTCTTACTACCAAGAAGAGGGTAGAAATCATTGATCAACTTATCAAGCTTGGAGCTACCAATGAAGACATATTCCTGCTACCATTAGAGGAGTTGGTGGAAGTAGAAAATGCAACCAGGCTATGGAATGAACAATAGAAGGAAGCAACAAGGTTGGCCTTAGAGGAAGAAAAGGAAAGAGAACAGAGGGAAGTTGTCATGTAGCTCATGAAGGAAAGGACATCTTTCCTAACCTCCAGAGGTTTCTCTCTTCAAGTGCTATCTCCAAACAATGATGATACGATCCTCTGGCTCTTTAACAAAGGGCAGGTTCAATTGGAGAAAGAGAGAATGAAAGCTAAAAGAGAGAAGTTAAGGGAGAAGAAGAAGAAAGAAGAAGAAGCAAGGGTCACTGTGACCAAGAAAATAGGTGAGAAAGCCTAGATAAAAGACTATCTCAGGGCTCATGACTTCTCTGGCAGGCAGGTTGGACCCATGTCTAAAAAGACACTCCAACGAATTGTCATTGAAATCAAGGCTGACATTCGTTTGGGCAAAAAGAAAGAAATGTACAGAAGGGTACAGGGGATGACCTTCAAACCAACCACTCAACTCCAACCTGAACCAACACACTCTGCATTCACTATCAAAACTGAACCCTACACATATGTTGTGAAGAAGACTCTATCAAACTATCATATGTTAATGGATCATCATGTTCCTTCACAAGAGATCAGTTTCTTGATCTACCCAGAGGAACACTGGACCATGCTGCTAAGCTTCTTGGTCTTAACTTTGACTTCATAAATGATGAGAGAAGAAGAAGAGAAGAAAATTGGTAACTCTATTGGACACAAAGAAAGGAGACAAGATTACTAGTCAGCCTGTTGTTTGTAGAACAAAAATCATCCAGTGGAGATTTGATGATGCCTCTCACAACTTTGTTATGGAACGAGAGAATGGTGAAAGCAACAGGTTGAATGCCTTATCTCTATTACACTCTAGCATCTTTGACATTGCTGAGTTAGCAGAGAAACCATTCAACAATCCCTCCAACTCCAAAACCGTTGCTCAATTAGAAGTCATCTCAGTAGTCTTCATCTTGCTGAGTTAACCACAAAAGCACAAATCGAAGAGGAGTTGAAACTAAGAGAGAAGGAAGACAAGGAAAGATCAACCTCTAAAGGCATAGCCTTTCTATAGATGGTGGAGGATTCTGAATTGGAACCTATAATTAGATGGGTGTATGACTACAACTCTCATCAACTAACTCTGTTCAGAGAGACCCAACAAAGGTGCATATCATTCATGGTGAGAGATTGGAGCTCCTGTCAACTAATGATCTGTACAAACTTCTCAGCACCACTTAAAGGAAGAACAAAGAAACAGATAAATATCTTTTTCCCTGGTGTTGAAAGTTTTGAGAAGCAGGAATAAGTGAAGTTTTGGTAGCATCAGCGTAGGGGGAGTTTCATGGATCAAGAAGAAGGCTGGTGCAATCAAAACCAAATCACTTAGACAAAGTTTGGTGTAATTTACATAGGCTTATGAAGCTAAGTGTGAAACTTCCGAAGGAAGTAGAGTTCTTCTGAAGACAAAGTGAAATATCAACTTCCGAAGACAAACTCTACTTTGGAAGTCAAAGTATTCATTTCCGAAGATCAAGTCTAAGAAGAAAAGATCAGAAGAAAACTTCCGAAGTATGAAGAAAAGAAGAAGTCCTCAAGCCTTGGAAGAAGTAGCCTCTTCTGAAGTATAAGTGGCTTCAGAAGAACTTGTTCTTTTGAAGCCAACTACCCTTTGGAAGACATTGCTTTGAACCAGTGGACATAAGTATGGTGTCTCTGACACTCCGCTACGGACCTCTGATATACTGCATGGCGTTTTCTTAAAAGGCTATGTAGTTGACCATACTTTATTTCACTATTTACCTTTAGTAGATAGCATTGTTGCCAACTTTAGTTGGCATCAAAAGGTAAGTCATGGACATGTCATGACTACCTTATCGTAGATAAGACAACATCTAAGATACCTTAAACTATAGCTTTGTAGTATTTGCTTTATTTAGAGGATTCCAGCTGGTATCAAAGTATATCCAGCTGTAGGTAGTATTATATATAGTTTCTCATTGTAACTCTTGTAATATGCTTGTAAGAGTCTTTTAACACATTGAGTTGAGAAGCAACATGTAGAGATTAATGAAGAGGCTCATGCAACCTAAACATCTTTAGTCTTTCCTGCATGTTGCACAAGTACATTGAAGTGTAATGCTTCGGAAGTTTCACATGTGCAACAGAAATACTCTAAGTGTGAAATCATCCGAAGCCAAAGCCAACATCTTCCGAAGCCAAAGATGAAGTCTTCCGAAGCCTCAGAGACAAAGTCTTCCGAAGCTTCAAGTTCATGAAGACAGATTTCTTTCAAAGACTTTTAGTAACATGCTTTATCTGATGTACTATTCCATAAAGCTGGACACCTTTCCGCTGCAACTCTGCAAGTCACCAACTAACATGGTTTGGTGAAAAGGTCCATGCTTTTGGTAACTGTACATTGAGGTCTTGAGTCTGTAACTTTCTACTTTATGTACTTTATCCTTTTTGTAATAGATAAGGATGTGAGCTATGGCATGTCATAGTCACTAGTCAAAAGGCAATCTGCCTTTTGACTCTACAATTATTTTGTGTGTGTCTAGTCAATTGTATCCAGCTGGCTTTTAAAGTGTAGCCAGCTGTAGGATGTTGTATAAGTATCTCATGTTCTTGTATCTTTCGAATATGCTTTGTAACACTTGTAATAGAACATAGAGAAGGTAATATACTGCATTCTTGAAAACCAAACACTTGTGTTCTTTGTGTTCTGTCTCATATACTACTTGTGTTCTTAGTGTCACCACTTGGTTAATGCAGTTTACTGTTTGATCTAAGTTTAGTTTATCTCCTCTTTGTGTTGTTGTGTTGTAACTCTACACCTTTCAATGATCCTGCACAATATATGCAAGTACCTTGAAAATGATCTTTGTGTGTTCATGGTTACTTATTATATAATTATCAACTCTTAGAGACTCTACTTCATTCGAGTGTAGTTTAACTGAGTTTGAGAAAAAAACCAAGTGTTTAGTGACATAAACCGATCCTGCAGTTATAATATTGTCATTAATCAATCTTCCTACTCTAATAAAATGATAAATGACAATGCCATGTCTCATCATCATATTTATTTTTTTCAAACTTTTCCCGCTTCTCTCTCCTATTAAATAACACTATTCTCTTCTATTAAATAATGCTTCTCTCTCATATTAAATAATCACGTTAATTACTAATAATATTATTTATTTATTGTTATATTATAATTAGTTTTTAATAAATAAGAAAGAAAACTTTGTACTAATGTTATTCTATTGAGATAGTTTTTGTAAAAAGAATTTTTTTCAAAAATAAATTATTTTTATATAATATTTTAATTGGTTTTTTAAGTGAGTTTTGTTTGAAACAAAAGATAATTAAAATAGGGAGTTATAGAGTAAGGAAAATTTTAAAAATAAAAAGTTTTTAAAATGTTATTTTAAAATAAAATATTTAATTTATATTTGGAAAAAAAATAAAAGTTCATATTATTGTTTTATTATGTATGCATAATTTCAACATATCATGTTTTAGTCTATCGTTTATAATTAATAAATTTTAATTTATTTAATATTTTATTTATTGAAAAGTGTAATACACGAGTTACTAAAGCTAGTTTTAACCATATAATATATAGGGATCTGTAAGGTGATCTAAAGGTTGATGCACCCAAAACAACCCAAGTGTTTAATGCATGCATGCACTCAGATCAAGTAGAAATTGCTTCAGAAGTTTCATATTCTATTATAGAAAATATTCTAAGTATGAAATCTTCCAATGCCAATACCAATATCTTTCGAAGCCAAAAGTGAAGTCTTTCAAAGATTCAAAGACAAAGTTTTCCGAATCTTATGAGGTGGACACATATTTCTTTCGAAGACTTTGAAGAACATGCTTACTTTGATATACTTTACATAAATCTAACCAACTACCAGCTGAAACTCTGAAGACTCACCAACTTAAACAAGTTGGTGAATGGTCCATGGTTTTTATAAATGTACATTGAGGTCTTGAGTTTGTAACTTTCTACTTTATGTACTTTAATCGTTTTTGTAATATATTAGGAGGTGAGCTATGACATGTCATAGTCACTAGTCAAAATGTAGATCTGCCTTTTGAATCTACATTGACTTTGTCGTCAAGATCAATGTTTCTAGTTGGCCTTCAAAGTATGACCGGCTGTAGGATGTTGTATTAAGTATATAAAGTCCTTGTAACTTATTTCTTATGCTTTGTAACACTGGCAATAACACTAGAGAAGCAATATATTGCATTCTTGAAAGTGAAATATCCTTATTGTTCTTAAGTTTTTGTCTCTTACCTACTTGTGTTCTTAGTATCTTAGTCAAAGTCCCAATCCCAATTTGGTCTATTAAGTGTTATAAACAATCTTCTCATTGTGAGACTAAGTGTAAGTGACCATCCCTTCAACGGTGCTACAATTGGTATCAGAGCACTCGAGGCTATTGATTGTAAGATTTCACCATCTTAGTTCCCTTAGTCTCACAAAACACTTAACAAATCAAATGACAACTCTCACAAAAGCTGATATGGAAACCAAACCATGAAAAAGTCCCTACTGATCACTCATGGAGACTTTTAAGATACTTGGTGTCAATGAATGTGAGTCTTTATCAAGTCACAAGACTCCAAGATATGGGAACTTGTTGTCTCTGGACCTCACATACCAAGCACCTCTTTAGATCATAATGGAGGTGGTATAATTCCAAAGGAGGTTGCTGACATTTCTAAAGAATATAGAAAAAATAGACATTGATAAGAAAGCCATGACTGCCCTCCAAATTGCTCTTCGAAACTCCATATACAAGGACTTTAAGAAGTGAAAAACTGCTAAACAGTTATGGGATGCACTGAAGCTCATGTATGAGTGGTCCACTAAAGCAAAAGAGAACAAAAACGACCTTTTGAAGTACCTGTTTGAGAACTTCACCTTCAAAGTAGGTGTATCATGACTCAATAATACTTTATGTAGAGTAACTCTTGAAAATATAGATATTCTAATGAAGTTCATGGCTGCTCTTCCTAGACAATGGACACATTATTGTGCTGTTATCAAGAGAACTGAGAAGCTTAATACTCTCACTCTTATAAAGTTGTCTGGTATTATTAGTGAATACTAGATGGAGATGAACATGAAAACTCCATCTTGTAACTCCAGCAATCAACAGACTTTAGCCGTTCATGTGGTAGAAAGGTGTTGATACATATGTCCCTAGTTTATGTGCTTAATGTAAATGTCTTTCATGTCTTACACATATCTAATGAATGGGTAAAATGAAATATAATATGTGGTTGATGTTTATAATGTTTAATATTTCATAGTATTATTTTGTGTTAAAGTATAATGAACTTACTATATAGGTTTGAGGTTGTTGTGCATAGTTCTTAGTCAATAATGATTGAGAAATGTGTTCAAACTTAGTCGTATGAGTCTTTATGCGAATGGACCATGCTTATGAACCATACGCCTGAATACATCATGCTTATGGAGCAGTCGCACTACTGAACCAGGAGACTGGATCAGTTGCACGGTTGAGACATAAGATTGACTCAGTCGCACGACTAAACCTTCAATCGTGCGTATGGATCAATCGCATGATTCAGTCGCATGACTGAACCATGCTAATGGTTCAGGCGTATGATTAGAAACCCATAACCTATAAATACGACTTAATTTGTGAAAAAACAGAGCACGATTCTGAAACACTTGATACTCTTATAAACCCTAGCCATCTAGAACGTCCAAGGAAGCCTGTCCAACTTCATAAGTCATTAATGATCGATCTCTACTCGTTCATAACGTTTAGTTTCAATCTTATATCGATCGGGTAATTGTTCTCATTGATTGGATCATCAATCAAATAGGATTCTGCACTATTTGATTTGGTATAAACACATAATCTGTTAGTATTCAGTACGTACATGGTCCTCACAAGTGGTATGAGAGCTTTGGCTCTTGATTTTACGTTTGATTTAATTAGAATTGTGTCAAACCTCACATTTTAACTGAAAAGAGTCATCTTTTTTGGGTCCACAGGTGTTTTTCGACGTTTACAGGCATTAAAGTTGAAGTTTTTCGTCATACGGCAGATTAGGGTTTATGGGTAAATTGTAATTCGTGTCAAAGTGTAAAAATTCAAAAATTTTCAAACACTGCAACCTTCACTCGCATGAAGAGCTCATTCGTACAATTAAGTCATCCGCATTAGCTCATTCACATGACTAAGTCATCCGCATTGGTCATCCGCATTGTCCATTTGCACGACTGAGTCATCTGCATTGACTCATCCGCATTTGTCCAATCGCATGATTGACTCATCCGCATTTGTCCAATCGCATGATTGACTCATCCACATTTGTCCAATCGCACGATTGACTCATCCGCATTTGTCCATTCACACGATTGACTCATCCGCATTTGTCCATTCGCATGATTGACTCATCCGCATTTGTCCATTCGCTCGAGTTAACCAGTCTTGTTCTAAAGTTCAAAGTTTATAGAAATGGAAGATCAATTCATTGCCTTTACTGCCGGAAGGGACTCTCGCATCCAGAACATTCTGCTTCTTGAAAATGAAATTGGGAATCATAATAAACCACCAAAGCATAAAACATTTGAAGTTTATCCCCAATGGAAGCAGAGGTTTGAGATCTATCTAAATGGAGTTGATCCCAATCTTTGGGTATCCATTGAGACAGGTTACACGATGCTAGTCGGAGGTGATGGAGTTAAGCTGACTCTGGGAGGAATGAATGACAACAAGAAGGTTAAGCGCAATGTAGAAAAGAAAGTGTATGCCATGTTGCCTCAGTCGATACTGAAAGACGTCTTTTATCAGTTCTCTGAGAACAGGCAGGCAAAAAAGTTATGGGAAGCATTGGAAAAAAGATATGATGGGAATGCAACGTTAAAGGCTATGAAGGCTAAGGCTCTCAAGAAAGAGTTTGATAACTTTTCTTTGATAGGGAAGGAGAGATTGGATGACATCATTGACAAGTTCTGTCATCTAATGAGTAACCTGGACACTCATGGTGTAACAACACCTATAGAAGAAAAAGTGTCAAGTTTTGTATACGGTTTGCCGGATAAATGGGATTTGTTTGTGTCTAATCTTAGACAGAATTATATTCTTGCAAAGTTAGACATAAATGAATTCATCCTAAAATTAAAAGAAGAGGACTGAGAATGAAGTACAAGTCACAGAAAGGATCCCATGATCACATCCTTCACATTATAACTCATTTCCTACTCCAACCAGTTCAGGAGTACCACTGCAAACAACATTTGTGTCCAGTTCTATGGCTCCCTAACAATCCACTACTTTAGGACCAGAAGCATCTGGGTCATCATCGACTCAATACATAGTGCACAAGGCCAGTACTACAAAGTTGAAGACTAAGAATCTCGATAATATAACAGTGTCGGTTGCAAAGGATCATATGGATCTTCTAGCAGCAGTGGTACAATTGTATGGTTGTTTAGTTGCTGGGAAGATCGGGAATTGTCATCTTGCAGATGAAGACTACGAGCAAGTTGACGAGAACTAGTTGGAAATGATGGATATTATGTGGGCTCTTGGAAGTGCAGTTCGACGAGCCAAAAAGTTTGTTAAGAAGACGGGACAGAATTTAGTAGCCACTAAAAACATGACCTTTGGTTTGGACAAAGCCAAAGTCACCTGCTTTAATTATGGTGAAAAGGGACATTTAAACGTGAATTTGTAAAGCCCAATAAAACAGGAAATGGAAATCCATTTTCTACCTTCAACCATCAAGACAAACCCATGAGTGGAGCTACCACTTCAAGCAAAGAGACAAAGGACTTGACCACTCAAGGAGATGAAGGGCAAGACTGGACCTTCTGCTTTGTGTCTCCGGGTGAATCAAAGATTGCCTATGTTGAGGGACTAGATGATGGTTTTACGAGTGAAGGTGAGATCTCAGCTGAGCAACTAATGTCAGATACCGAAGAAGCAATGAACGTGGTACATCACTTGGTTGAGGAAGAGCTCAGAGCAACAAGTTCAAAATCTTTAGCATCCGAAGAGTCTAACTCTGCATTGAGGGCTGATTCAACCAATTCCTCACAGGTAAGTACTAAAGACCAACTATTTGAAAAACATGCTTGTGATGAATGTGACAAATTTACACAAACCATTGATTTGAAATTTCCTAGGTTATTAGACCACAATGATAACTTAGTAAATAATTTACAACTATGCACTAAAGCTAACCGTCTTTTAAAACAAAATGAGTGCAGTTACGAAGAAAAAATAGAACTTTTGGATAAAAACTAAGGGAAATAGAGGTTGTTGCTTTCAATCAAGCAAATGATATAAAGTTTTATATAATTCTTTGGAAGAAACAAAGAAAGAAAAAGTAGTTTTAGAAGTCAAAGTTAATTCTTTAAAACAAAAACTACACAGTTAGACTAGTTCTTCTCACATATTTCAACACTTAGTGAAGAACAAAATAATGGGGAAGGGTTGGGTAATAAAGTAGTTCCACCACCACATGAGATCCTTTTAAATACAAAGTGCACACCTATAATAAAAACCCAATAAAGGATCATGTGGTGTCCACTCCATTGATTAGTGATCCTGATTCCACGGGTAAACCAGTGAAACCTATCACTAAACAGAAGGAGGCTACTTTGAAATCAAAAGGCAAGATGCCCATAGAGAACTTAGATAATGGAATTAAAAGGGTTAATGTAAGGTCAGGTTCACCAAAGTCCGTTTCAGAACCCAAACTGACTAAACCAGTTGCCCACACACGTGTTAGTCATCAAAGTCCAACCAAAGGGCATGTTAAAGATGTTCAAACCATCAAAACAATTAAGTTTGTTAATAAAGGTGATACATCTAAAAGAGTAGTGAAAAACCAAACCAGACACACCTCACACCTTCACTAAACTCAACTTCACACAAAAGTTTTCCTCAGTCTGCTGAAGCAAGATCTTGCTACACTTGTGGAAAACGAGGACATATTTCTACTAATTGTCCTTATTATCAGACTCCCAAAAAGGAAATTGAACTTTATGATATAAAACAAAGTTCTTCTAAAGGGAGTTCTATTACTCCTCCTAAGAGAACTAATGAACCTAAAGTTCAAACTCTCTGCCAGTCATCTATTTATCACAAACAGGGTTTCCACAAAACTGGCTTATGGAAAGAAAAGTCAAGTAAGTTGTCTGATAATAAGAATAATAAGAAGAATGATACGCCCTCATCCTCAAGTGGAAAGTGGGTTGAATTTAGTATGTGTGATTCCTCCGGGACACCCAAGCCAGTTAAGGCTTGGGTCTCAAACCTAAACTAATCATTTCCTTTGAATGTGCAGGGTGTCTGCTACAGTGCTATCACAAATACTTGGATTGTTGATAGCAGGGTGTCTAGGCACATGACCGGGAACTTGTCTCTCCTCTTCAATATCAAACAAATTAAAGGAGGACATGTATCATTTGCTGGGAATAAAGGAGGATATATCACTGCTCAGGGCGAAGTGGGAAACCAGAATATCAAGTTTGATAAAGTCAACTACGTTTAACAACTACAAAACAACTTGCTCTCTATTCCTAGATCTGTGATAAAGGATTCAAAGTTGTTTTTGACAACAAGAAGTGTTACATGTTGAAGAATGACTATGTGATTGGGGAGGATAAGGTTCTCATGTTAGCTTCAAGATATAATGACTTATATGTCTTGGATCTTTCAAAAACATCCACAACTGATTACATAGTTCAATGCTTCTTGTCAAAGGCAACAGAGAGAGACTCTATCTCTTGGCATAGGAGAATAGGACACATCAATCCTAGAAAGAATGATCACTTCATTCAGAATGATCTAGTGAATGGTGTGAATGTTAAGAATTTCTAGCTTCCAGACTTTTGCATAGTTTGCAAGAAAGGGAAATAGACCAAGAAGGATCATAAGGCAAAGAATGTTAACTCTATAGATATACCTCTTGAACTTCTGCACATGGATCTGTTTGGTCCCGTTAGCACTAAAAGTATTGCTGGTGATTTGTATTGCTATGTAGTAACAGATTATTACTCAAGATTCTCCTGGGTTATGTTTCTGAAAGCCAAATCAAAAAATTTTGAATCATTCAAACATCTGGTAACTACATTGGAATCACTCTACAAGCTGAAAGTTAGATAGATTCGATTAGACCACGACACAGACTTCAAGAACCAGTGGATGGAGGTGTTCTATAAAGAAAAGGGGATTGTACATCAATTTACTTCTTCCTACACACCACAGATGAATGGAGTTGCTAAGCGAAAGAATCAGAGCTTGATAGAGATAGCAAGAACGATGCTAGCTGACTCGAAATTGCCTATCCAATTTTGGAAAGAGGCAGTGGCATGCATGCTACACCCTCAATCGGGTCTTGGTAGTAAAATGTCATGGTAAAATATGTTATGAGTTGCTCTAGCGATGTAAACCTAACCTGGAGTATCTCGAACCATTTGGTGCACCATGTATGCTATTGTAGAAAACTCAGTCTGGGAAGTTCAGTGAGAAGGCTCAAGAAGGGATCTTTCTCAGATACAATATACCGGAGAAGAGAGTTTACAATAACTCCACGGGTCAGGTAGAAGTGTGGTGCAACGTTACGTTCAAAGATACACCACCCCCAACTTGGAAGGGACCTTCATTCTTCTTCGACTATGATGGATTCATTAAGTCCTTCAACATACCTCCCTCCCTTCCAGATGATGATTTAACAACCAGAATGATGTACGATGTCCTAGACACACAACCGCTAGACTCGACGACATCAACTCCACAAGTTGAATCTTCTAATCCTGTAGGGGGAGCACTTGATGTATCTGATTCCTTCTCTGATGATGAAGAAGTTGAGACTGAACAAGTGGACTAGGGGGAACATGTTCCTACTACTGAGAGTACACAAGCATCAGATCCTGATGCCTCTGACACTTCAGAACCCCATACTCCAACATCTACACATCCTGAACCCGAGCTTAACAATCTGGATAATGATATGACTGTTCCAACAACTCTTGGATCTCGGCTAAATGTTTATCATCCCGTGGACAATGTCATTAGGGATGTTTGACTGGGAGTACAAACCAGAAATCAGCTGTACTCAATTGATTATTCCTCGGTAATGGAAAAGGGATACCTTCACGATGGAGCATATCGATGTTTTGTGTCTCAATTTGAGCGAAAATATGTAAGTGAAACCTTAAACGACGAGGCATGGGTTAGTGCCATGTAAGAAGAACTCCTACTATTCAAGAAGTTAGGAGTGTGGACCGTTGTGGACAAACCAAAAGGTGCTAAGGTGATTGGCACTAAATAGGTACTGAAATGCAAGAAAGATGACCAAGGGGTAATAATCAAGAATAAGGCCTGACTTATAGTTCAAGGATTTCGACAAGTCGAAAACATAGATTACAATGAAGTGTTTGAACCAGTGGTGAGGATGGAAGTTATATGTATATTTCTAGCTTATGCATCCTACATGAAGATCAAAGTCTATCAACTCGATGTTAAGAGTGTATTCCTTCATGGTGAAATCCGTGAGACAGTCTATGTCAGTCAAACTGAAGGATTTGAGGATCCTTATCATCCGGACAGAGTTTAAAAGCTAGATAAGGCTCTCTACAGGCTCCATCAAGCCCCTAGAGCATGGTATGAGAAACTCTCAACTCATCTGTTGAGACACAGCTTTCGCAGGGGAGTTATTGACTGCACACTATTCATCAAGGATAAAGATGGTGACTTACTACTTGTACAGATTTATGTTGATGACATAATCTTTGGTTCCAAAAACGAAGAGCTATGTAAGGAATTTGAACTGTAATGAAAGCAAAATTTGAGATGAGTGCCATGGGGGTGATGTAGTTCTTTCTCAGGTTACAGGTGGATCAGTCACCAAAGGGAATATTCCTACATCAGACCAAGTATGTAGGCGATATCCTTAACCGGTTCGATATGGAGAATGCTTTTGCAGTTGGAACTCCACTTGCCAGGAAGCATGATGTGGCACCCGACGAAAATGGTGATTTGGTTGATGCCACCATGTATAGAGGAATGATCAGATCTCTTATGTACCTCACAGCCTCACGACCTGATATCATGTACGTGACATGTCTTTGTTCCAGATATCAGGCGAAACCAAAAGTAAACCATCTCATAAGAGTAAAAAGGAATTTTCGTTATCTGAAGTGTACTCCAACACTCGGGTTGTGGTATCCTCATGACGATGATTTTGAGCTTACATCGTATACTGACTCGGATTATGGCGGCCGCAAAATGAATTACAAGTCAACATCAGCCGGATGTTAGTTCTGTGGTAGACGGTTAGTCACCTGGCAGTGTAAGAAGTAGACCTCCGTTGCTCTGTCAACATGTGAAGCTGAATACGTTGCTGCTGCAAATTGCTGTTCACAGATCATCAGGATTCAACATCAAATACGCGACTATGGTTTTCAATTTTCTAACACTCATATCTTTGTTGATAATTATGCTTCTATTTCCGTAACAAAAAATCCGGTCCAACATCCTAAAACTTAATCGATGTGGTTAAAATAAATACGGATTTTCAACTCGCCGATCTCTACCCTAAAGCATTTGATAAACCGAGGTTTTTATATGTGTTAGAGGTCAATGGCGTGTAAAAGAAAAGTAATGTGGCCAAGCAAGACCGCCCTTGTCCCTTTCCTCCTTTGAAGTCGCGCATGTTGCTGCCTCTTTTACAGCCTCTGTTAGCTGACAAGCCCGCTCTCCCCGACTTAACAATCCAGAAAAAAACAAAAACAACTGCTCTATATACTAGGGGAGGAGAGCAGAGTGAGTGCAGGCCCTAGTGTAGTTAATTTTTATTTTATTTTATTTTATTTTATTTTATTTTATTTATTTATAGTCTATTAAAAGCCAAAAACACAAAAAGATTTTCGATTTTATATTTTTAGGATGAGAATAGGTTAATTTAGTATAATATTCGTGCACAGGGAAATGATAGTACACATGGAACAAATCGTTTGGGACTTCAAAAGAGTTTAAATGATTAAGATGCAAAATTCAAAGTATAAGTATGAGAAGTATAAGCAAAATAAAATGAAAAATGATAGTAAAACTAGTATGCTACTGAGATAACATAAAGAAAGTAAACCTAGAGATTGGTAGTTCATTATATTATGTGTTGGTAGATTCAAACAATTGATTATTATACCTCATTCGTGGTTTAAAATGTCAAACTAAGTTGTTCAACTTGCTGTGGGTTTCCATCTTATCCCTGGTTAACATAATCAAGGCAGTTCCAACAAGGGGTGAAGAGCAAAATAAACCCCACAAATATGTGCGGATGACCATAAAAATGAGCAAAGCACATGGAAAAAATGCTACATGCAATCAAGCTATTAACTTGTGTTGTTGGTGCATTATGTGCAAAAAGAAAATAAATGCTCTAACAAGAAGATAGGTTGTGTGCCTCTCTACTGTGCGGTGGCACTGACTTGAGGACAAGCATAACCTAAATATTCTAGAGTTCATTGTTGTTTGCGCCTCTTTGTTGTGCGATGGCACTGACCTATGGCTTGGCATATCTTTGAAAGCTCTTAGAATAGTTTCTTCTTGAAATATGCCCGTAGACCGCTCAAAAATCTCCTGAGGAATGTTATTACCATATAAGCGTGGGATCCACAAATGCTCGTTGAAATAATTTAACCTTAACTCATCACCAATGTGTGTCAAAAATCTGTGTATGGATTTAAGAGGACAAGTATACTGACAATCATCGTGAGCTGTAGTTCGTGAAAGTCAAAATCATTGTGTGCTCCTATAGCTCTAGTATGATTTCCTAAAACTGTTATTGACTCTCGGTTAAAAAAGAATCTAGCATCAAAATGGTTTATTAAAATGTCCGAAATGATTCTGATATACTTGTATGATTCCGTAATGAATCAATCCAGAAATGATAAAATTAACTTGAAGTTGTGCTGTCCAAGAAGTAAAATCAGTTAGATGTACTCTAATAGGTTTAATTCCATCTCGAAACAACAATACTAAAACATGTCCTGTTTCGTTTTATATTTCAAAGTGTTTTCAATCTTTGTTTTCTAGTAATTTGTTATGTAGATGTCGGACTCTACAACTAGTCGTAATCTATGAATTAGTCACTCAAAAGAGGTCACGTCTAAGGTGACCAAAATGTTTACAATTCAAAGAATCACGTCTGAGGTGATCAAATGGTGTTAAAAGGTCATAATGTTTATTAAATGTTAACATTTTTAAGTGTTTGAAAGTGTAAAGGGCTCAAGATCATAAGTATGGGCCAATCGCACGATTGAACCATAAGTATGAGATAGTCACATGACGGGACCATGAGTATGGAACAACCATGCGATTGGGCTACAAGACTGAACCAATCGCACGAATGGATCAAGGAGTATGAGCCAGTCGCACGACTGAACCCTAGTCGCACGACTAAACCCTAGTCGCATGACTGAAGCATGAGTATGGGCTCAGTCGCACGACTGGAGTAGGCGTATGGGTCCAGTCGTACAATTGAACATTAAGACAATATAAAAGGAGGGGTGAGTCGGTCGCATTTTTACCACCCCTGAATCGTTTAAAAAACCTGCTCATATGTAGACCCCTGCCAAAATTTCTTCTTCCCTTGATTTCTTGCCAATTGTGTACCTAACTTATGTGTTGTTCATCTATAGGTACTTAGTGACTGAAATCGATCAAAATGCTCGGTGAAAGCAAACCCTAACTGATCTAATTGGTTAAAATCAAGAAATCAGTAAAACCACTCAAATAGACCATTTAAATGAACAAAATAGTTGATTTAAAGTACATTGGGTGCTATTTAGAGTGTGGGCGAGTCAAATGAGTCTAAATACGACATCTAACATCGAGTTGATTTAAAGTACATTCGGTAACACAATCGCATGATTGACTTAACCGCATGGCTTAACACACCACTTAGTTTAGTTGTAAGCTGAATCGCACGACTGAACTCAGTCGCAAGCTCAATCGCACGACTGAACTTAGTCGCATGGTTCAATCACATGATTGATCCAGACTGCTCTAAAAAACAGTTAAATTTCCAACAATCACCTCTGTTATGCACAAATCTAGTGTTTATGTGTCTTATGTTATAGCAACATGGCTAATAGGTGGACTATCAACACCATGCATAACATCTGTGCTCACTTGGATGCGACCACTCGAAACGCCGCTGAGCTCGTTGGGATTATAGCCTTTCTACATAGGTCGAGGATATACAAGCCTATCTATGCTTCTTGCACACCTTACAAATATATACAACAGGCCTTCTGGGAAAGTGCCAGAGTTGGCCGGTCCATTGAGCCATACTATATACGGAGCTCCCTTTTTGGTCAAGTGATCGAAGTTACTGAAACAGATCTAAGACGGGTACTGGACCTGGGTGATGATGATCCCCACCCGACCAAGTTACATCCTCTGACAGTAAGGGGAAGTGATAGGATCTCAGCATCTAGTTTGATCGATTCGAATGATTTCAGCAGCGGAATAGAGTACCAACTAGCACAATTCGAGCAAGAATACCAAAGATATAGCAATGAACAGAATTAGTTATAGAGAGAGAAAGTTTCTGCAAAAGGAATATTTCATTCAATCACATGCTTTGGCATGGCTTTCGCAAAATTACAATTTACGTCATTCTTCCTTATATAAGGAAAGATGAAGTAGGCTGATGTCACTTGATAGTGACATCTAACCGTTATTTAACAAACTACTGAAACACTAAAACTACTGAAGATGTCAAGCCGCTGACAACTTCTTACAAGAAACTAAGTGTTTACTTATTACAAAACTACTGATAAGAAACTACTGAAACTACAACGACTGAAGAACAAGCTCTTCAGTCATTTTACAAAACTACTGAAAGTAAAAACATAAAACTACTGATAAACACAACTACTGAAGAAGTACTCTTCAGCTGTTGTGACAAACTACTGAAACTTCAGCACTTGGTCTTCAGACTTGAACTTCAGACGTTTCATCAGCTGATGACTTCAGTAGATGTCATCAGCTGATGTCTTCAGTCTTTGTCTTCAGACTTTGTACATCAGTTGTTGATCTTCAGCACTTCTGGACTCTTCAGCTGTTGAACTTCAATACTTTGGTCTTCAGCTTCAGCACTTGGACTCTTCCCACTTATTGTTGGCAGAATGGTTGGTCTTTTTCCTTCTTGATCAGTTGAGAAGATGACCCATATAAGCACTGGCCTGGGAATGAGTCTCTGATGATTTGGTTGGCAATGTATGGATGGGAGCTCTGTATTGGGGAATTGGACACTGAGCTGTTCCCCCATCCATGAGACTCACTTCCCAACTATGAGCTTGTAGGATTCCCTGGTGTAGGCCTCCAAAAATACAATTTGTTCCTCCATGGTGAGCTCCTCTGCCACACCATCGAAAAATCCTTCTGGCCCATAGTACTCGGACATGAATTTGACCTGTTTTCCATTCTTGAGTACCACTGTTGTAATCTGTCTGTAAGCAAATTCATCAGGATGATGACCTTCTAACAGCAGTGGTAACTCATCCTTTCTGATCTCATTCAGCCTTTTATACACCAGCCCCTTTTTGATCATTCTGTTCTCTAGCATCTTTTGTGGGTGCATGTTTGAGGTGTAGGCCTTTTTGAAATCTTCCAGGATTTCCCAGGGTGAGACTACAATGGCTAAGGAGATCACTTCATCTACAATCTTTTTCACTTGCCCATTGTATCTCTGAGGGATATTTTTCTTTTGTATTCTATGAGCCACCCTAGGATCAGGCCAAATTCTTACTCTTTCTTTCACATACTGAAAAGTATGTCTAAGAGTATAAATCCTCTGAGCTTGTTTTTTCATATTAATGATGGAGGAAGTGGCTGCATATGCTTTATCTACTCTCCTCAATAACTCTTTATCGTGCAATCTGTGTTGTTCTTCTTCTTCCAATTCACTTTGATTGCATCTCTTTGTTGCTCAGGAGTTATTGCAAGAGAGAGATCTTTGGCCTTAGGCAACTGCAGAACAGCTGAGATCGACAGCCTGTCTTCATCATCATCTTCTTCTACTTCCAGCCTCAACACCTTTCTCTTCTTCTGCTTAGGTGCATCATTGGCTGTTGGTTTTGAGGGTAAGGGAGTTGGTTTTGTGGGTGTGGTTGTGGTTGTTTTGGAGAGGGAATGTTGACAGGCTGAGTTAGCATTTTGGAGGTGAGTGTGGCTTTTGAGTGTTTGGCTAGCTTAGTCCTGCTCCCTGCTCCTGCTTCATTCAAAGCTTTTATTACTAATCCCTTAGTATATGCCTCAGACGAACAGATCTTGGAGGTTATGGCCAAGATGCTGTCCCTGGTCCATGATTTTATTTCGATCAATGATCTCCCAAGGTATTTGCTGATAAATCTGATCATGATCTCAAGTCTTTCTCTATCCATTGTGCTGTAGCTGGCCCATCTTTGTTGAATCTCTTCGATCTCTAATCTTCTTATTTCAGAGTCCAGCTTTTCAGTATTGAAACCTTGCCTAAACAGCTGATCAA
Source organism: Flaveria trinervia (assembly GCA_025506515.1). Lineage (NCBI taxonomy): Eukaryota > Viridiplantae > Streptophyta > Magnoliopsida > Asterales > Asteraceae > Flaveria > Flaveria trinervia. The sequence continues at coordinate 62,721,757 of CM046451.1, forward strand.
TGATATTGTCCATTGATCTGCTGTGTTCAGCATCAGCCTCTTTAACCATTTCATTCAAGTTTTTCTCTTTTTCAGCACATTTCTTTTTCTTATATGTGATATGAAAGTCCTTTTGACTTCATGTACTTTCTCCTTTTCAGCTCCCTTCTCATTCTCATTCTCCTTCTCTTTCTCGGTCTCATACACACAGTCCTTCTCTATTTCCACTTCTCCTTCTCCATCCTCTTTCTTTTAGCATATTTCTCTTTCTCCTTCTCCATCCTCTTTCTTTTAGCTTTCACTACTGGAATCTCCCCCTTTTTGGGTGCATTGGTTTTAAGGGTTTGATCAGCAGAAAGCTTTTGGCTCAGTACATCCTCCACCATAGGTTGTAAGACAGAAGAAAGTCTCTCATCAACAGTTTTAATGACAAGTTCAGTTATCTGCGGTGTGATGAGAGATAGGGGATTTTGAGGGATAGCATCCATTTGCTCAGGGGGGTTTTGGTCCTGAGAAATGGTGCCAGAAACAGAGGCAGGTGGCTGAGATTCTTTGAGTGGCTGTGTGTTAAGTGACCTTCAGAGGAAGGTGCCATCTGTTGGGTTGATGTGGTGGCAGATGGTCTTTCTACTTGAGAGAGTTGGCCAAGTAGTTTCTGCAGCCTACTGACTTCTTCCTCTAGGATTATGTTCTGGGCAAGAACATCATAAAAGAAGCCCAGGTCATCATCAGCAGATGCTGAATCACCTGACATCCTGCTTGTAGCAGGATGTACATGCACTGGGTGTAGACCAGATGTAGCATGTGCCCCTTTGTCTTGGAACTGGGGACTTCCAGCCTCAGGACTTTGTCCTTCATCAGCTATTGCCTCTGGTGAGGTCTTAGTTATGTTACCAACCTCAGTCTGATCATATGTTGATTCAGAAGAGGTGGCAGCCTCACCAGATGTTCTGATCTCCATATCAACACCAGGAGATAGAACATTTAAACCCCGGTGCTGTGGGTTGTCAGAAGCATGTGTATCCTCTTCCTCAATTGTTGTTGTTCTCCCCTTTGTTGGTGGTTGTAGGGGAGGAGGAGAGGCATGCAGCTGAGTCAGCACATTAGCAATTATAATGGTTGGACTTTGGGGGGCATTTGCATGAGGAGAAGGGATAGAAGCTGATTGCATCCGGGGAGAGGGATGCTCTTCAATGATAACCTCCTCAGTGAGAGAGGTCTCAGTAATGTGGTTTCCCATGAAGTGGTTGCAACAGGATCCTTTTGAGAGGATACCTGTGCGGCTGTTGCTGGTTGAGTCTTTGACACTACTGGAGGGTTTGAACCAGTAGGTTTATCCTGTTTGGGTGGTACAGGAGCATCATCAGGGGACTCATCTCCCTGATTAGCTTATTTGGGTTTGGATTATGGCTTGGTTGGGACTTTGGATCTGGCAGTTGAAGCTATGGGTTCCCTTTGCTTATGTTTGAGCAAACGGGCAGCTTCTTTGAGAGATTGGTCGGAGTTATGCCTGGATTATACCTCAGCTAGAACAGCTGGTGCAGGGACTCCAAGGCCAACAAGGCCATCAGTTTGTAATTCATTTAAAATTATGGCCATCAGAAACCTGAGATATAATAGCCATCTGTTTCCCACAGGTTTCTGTGCCAGATCTTTGATTTCTAGAAACACAATTTCTAAAAAAATTTAAGGTTGGTGTTCTAGAATTGAATATAATACCTGTTGCCACCAGGAAGACATTTGATCCCATGAGGATGTCTTTGAGGCTAAGCAAACATTCACCATATGAAATATCAGTCTTTCAGCATCAGGGAAGTTTCTTCAGTATGGTAACAGCTCGAAGATTTCCGTCGTACCCACTGTTGATGAAGGACATATCAGTTGTTGCCCTTCGGGTACTCAGTCACAGTAGTAGCATCTTGTAAATTTAGCACTCGACGAATGCTATCAGGTGTAACCTCTACTTGTTTTTGGTTGACCAATGACCGAACAGAAATCTGGCGGAAGGCACATCAGTGTGAACGTAGGCATTGGACCAAAACTGACTTAGTGACTCTGGGTAGATGGTCGAGTTTAAGAGCAGAGCAGTACTATACTAAGAATCAACCATTAGGTCTATGGCGTGATCAAACTTTGTCCAGAAGGCCGATTTCGTGAGGTAGGCGACGCAATTATGTCTGGGTTTTAGACTCATGGTTGCCATTTTTGAGAGTATGAAGGTCAGAAGAACGGTAATGGAACGTTTGAGAAGAAGACAGGTCTATAGGGTTGGGATAGGAAAAGGCTGAAAGAAAACTACTGAAGGTTTTGGTGTGGTCATCAGCTGTTTGAAACTACTGATGACGTGGTATTAACCTTCAGAGGTTTAAAACGACTGACAGTGGTGGTGTTGTCATCAGGTGTTATAAGACAACTGAAGACATGGTTTTGACCATCAGACGTTGAAACAGCTGAAGTCTTGGTGTTAACCATCAGTATTTATGAAACTACTGAAGGTCGTGGTTTTGACTTCATATGATGTAAACAACTGAGGACTTGGTGTTTGTCATCAGTAGTTGTGAAACTACTGAAGACAGTGGTTTTGCCATCGTTGTTGTAAACAACTAAAGACTTGGTATTAGTTATCACTAGTTGTGAAACTACTGAAGACTGTGGTCTTGCTTCAGTTGTTTAGAAACAGCAGTTGTAGAAACAACTGAAGAGAAATTACTCATCAGCTGTTTCATCAATTCTTACCTTTTCAGCTGTTTCATACTGTCCTCAACACTTACTCATCAGACTTTTCATCTGCTTTTCAGGTGTTTCATAGGACGTCAGTACTTAGCTGTTTTTACTGATTTCAGTAGTTGTAACTACATCAGTAGTTGTAACTACATCAGTAGTTTAGAACAGATAAAGTACTTTAGTACTTGTGAGGCATTTAGCCTTCAGTAGTTACAAAAACTACTGAGGGTAAAAGAACTCATCAGTACTTATATGTGACATGGTTACCAATGATCATGAGTACTTATTACTGAGATCATCAGTAGTTGTCACTTATTCTAGCTGCAGCATACCAAGCCTTAACACCAGGTTGTGGAAAGTTGAACTATCCAAAGGCTTAGTAAAAATGTCTGCAAGCTCATCAGCACTAGGCACAAACATAGGATTAATTAGACCCTTTTCAAAACAATCTCTTATAAAATGATGTATAATTTATATGTTTGGTCCTAGAGTGCTGGACTGGATTTTTGACAATGCAAAGAGCTGAAGCACTATCCATTAATAACGGAGTCTTAGTCTCTGTAATGCCATAATCCAAAAGTTGATTCTGAAGCCAGAGTACTTGGGATGTACAACTTGCAGCAGCAATGTACTCGGCTTCAGCAGTGGATGTAGCAACAGATGTTTGTTTCTTACTCTGCCAAGAAATCAACAGTTGCCTAGAATTGACATCCACCAGAAGTTGATTTCCTGGTTAACTTACACCCTGCATAGTCACTATCAGAGAAAGAAACTAATTTGCAAAAGTGCCCAGTGGAATACCATAAACCTAGAGATTGTGTACCTTGCAAATATCTAAAGATCCTCTTGACTGCAATCAGATGAGACTCTTTAGGTGCAGCCTGAAATCTAGCACAAACACATGTAGCAAACTTAATATCTGGTCTAGAAGCTGTTAAATACATCAAGGACCCAATCATACATCTGTAAAGCGTTTCATCACAGCTTTACCTTTCTGATCAATATACAATTGTGTGGTGTTGCACATGGGAGTAGAACAGGGCTTACATTTTGTAAATCAAACTTATTTAAAAGATCTTTTGTATATTTAGACTGATGAATGAAAATTCCATCAGCTGTTTGTTTGATTTGCAAGCCTAGAAAGAACTGTAATTCTCCCATTGCACATCATTCAAACTTCCTTTGCATTAATTTTGTAAAATCATCACACAACTGGGGATCAGAGGATGCAAATATAATATCATCAACATAAATTTGAACAAGTAGCTTATGCTGATCCACCCTGTAATAAATAAGGTTTTATCTATGGAGCCTCTAGTGAAATTATTTTGCAGAAGAAAGTTAGATAATGTCTCATACCAGGCTCTAGGAGCTTGTTTCAACCCATAAAGAGCCTTATCAAGCTTGTATACCCATTCTGGGTGTTTATTATCCTCAAAACCTGGTGGTTGACACACATAAACTTCTTCTTTTATTTTACCATATAAAAATGCACTTTTAACATCCATTTGAAAAACTTTAAGATTGTGGAGTGCAGCATAGGCTAAGAACAATCTAATTGCCTCCAGTCTGGCTACAGGGGCAAAGGTTTCATCATAATCAATACCTTCTTTTGTGCAAACCCCTGAACAACCAGTCTGGGCTTGTTCTTAACAATAAGCCCATTTTCATCTGTTTTATTCCTAACACCCATTTAGTGCCTATTGCACACTTACCTGGGGGAAGAGGAACAAGCTCCCACACTTGCTGCTTTTTGAACTGAAGAAGCTCAAGCTGCATTGCTTCAACCCAGCCATTGTCTCTAAGTGCAACATGATAATTCTTTGGCTCTAGCTGACTGATGAAGAGAGCATAGAAGCAGAAATTGGACATTGACTTCTGGTTGAAACTCCAGCATTGATATCACCAATGATTTGAGACATTGGGTGATTCTTCAGCTCTGGATAAACAATGAGATCAGTGCAAGTGTTTGTAGAACCTTCAGCAGCAACAGATGTTGATGTAGACTCTTGAAACCATGTAGATGGTGGCAACTCAAATGAAGTTGAAAATGCAGAAATCTCATCAGCACTTGTTGTGGATGAAGCTACTGAAGCTACAGGAGCATCAGTTTAGAGGACACAGGCAGTTGGTCACTAAACCTGAAGAGGTGAGTACTGCTATCATCATCATCATCAGCACCAGCAGTACCATCAGGTGGTGAACTGTTGACAGGAGCAACAGAAGGGGTTTGATAAGGAACATATTGCAGTATGTCCAAATCAAATAGCTCCACAGGGCTTTGTGGAATCTTGTCCTTTGGAGATTCATTAAACTTAACATGTAGAGTCTCTCAACCATCTTTGTTTTGCAGTTGAAGACTCTTTATGCTTTGCAAGTTGATGAATAACCAACAAAGTACCCTGCATCCACCTTAGGATCAAATTTTTGGAGTTGATCCCGTGTGTTGAGAATGAAACAAGGACACCCAAAAGCTCTGAAGAATGAAACTAGAGGGGCCAAATGATGAAGAACTTCATATGGAGTCTTCATCAACCTCTGATTTACTAGAACTCTATTCTGTACATAGCAAGCTGTATTGACAGCTTCAGCCCAAAAGTCATTGGCAGTCCAAATCAGCCAACATGGACCTTGCAGCTTCAATAGGGTCGTGTTTTTCTTTCCACTACTCTATTTTGTTCAGGAGTTCTTGGAATGCTAAACTGCCTTGATTCTCTTTGAGAGGTAGAACTCATCAAGTGTATTGTTTCTGAATTCTGTTCCATTATCATTTCTAATACACTTGACTGAGAGGGAGTACTGCTTCTCAACATACAAACAAAGTTGATAATCTTCTGAGCTGCCTCATCCTTTGAATGCAAGAAGAAAGTCCATACAAATCTGGAGTAATCATCCACAATTACCAAACAGTATTTCTTCTTAGCCATACTCATCACTCTCACAGGACCAAAGAGATCCATGTGAAGAAGCTGTAAGCAGGCAGTGGACTTAGGTTCTTCTATGGAGGGAAATGAAGCTTTGTGCTGTTTTCCTTTTAAACAAGCACTGCAGTTATCTTCACATTGGACTCCTTCATAGGCAGTCCCCTTACTAAACCATGGTTTATCAGCTGATTTATGTTTTTGAGATTAACATGACCCGGCCTTCTATGCCAAAGAGTAGATTCTTGAGGGGAAGCCTTGGAAAATAGGCAAGGATGGCCTTTGAGATCTATTTTATTGGAAAGATCTAAGGCATACACTCTTCCTATCCTGTTGGCCTTCAGGAGAGTGTATTCATCCAACACCTTATCAATCAAACTTAGAACTTTGGATGACAGAATCGACAGTTCTGACTGGTGAAAAGAGCAACATGGCCTTTGTCACACATTTGACTGACACTCAAGAGGTTGTACTTGAGATTTTCCACATGGTTAACATCATCAAACTTTATTTCCCCATTGGAAACAAAGCCTTTGCCGATGATGTAACCCTTTGCATCATTGCCAAATGACACAAACCCCTTCCTTCCTTGAGAGTAGTCATTAAGAAGTGATCTGTTTCCTGTCATATACATGGATCCTCCACTGTCTACATACCAGATGCCTCTGTGGCATGTGAAGAACCCTGCAAAACACAACAAATTAGTTAGATTTTAAGACCCAAACCTTTTTGGTTTTGGGCCTGTTCTCATCAACAGATGGTAAAGTAACCGGTTTGTTGGAAACAACAGCCTGAGAGGAAGAAGATGGTGAAGAAGAGGAATCCTTTGGCTTGGACCTCCTTTTCTGTGGTTTCAACATAGGAACATCTAATTGGTTAACTCTTCCCAATAGATGTTGAACCATCATAGCAGCTGTGTCTGATTTTGTGATAAAGCTTTCAGCTCTCCAGACACATTGGCATTGGAGTTTGATAAGTTCCTATGTTGCACCTTCTTCTTTTGAGCAATCTCAGCTGTTACCTATTTAACCCCTTCCTTTTTGGATTTCTTTTTGGACTTAAGGGTTACAGGATTTGATGTTACTGGTACAAATGTGGCTTCAAGCTCAGTTTTCATTTTAACCATTTTCTCTTTAATTTCCTTTTTATGTTTGAGTTTGGATCCTCTTTTGTACCAACAATCATCTGTAAGATGATTGAACAAACCACATATTTCATATGGTTTCTTCTTCATCTTATGTTGATCATCAAGTAAAGAGAATGAAACTACTGAAGACTTGTTCTTCAGCACTTTGGAAGCACTATTTGCTTTCTTGACTTCCTCTTTAGTAGTCTTCAAACCCTTTCTACTGACAGGTTTCTTCTCTTCAGTGCTGACAGTAGTTGGAGTTTGAACTTCAGGTGTTAAATCTTGCTCTCCAGTCCTTTCAGGACTTCCAGAAATAACTCCTGAGTTGATCAACTCTTTGATCATGTGAGTGTCAGTATTTGAACCATCAAGATCAGCTGATAGGTTCAACGAGGGAATAATACTAACTTCAACTTCTGATGGTGCTCTATCAGAAAGTGAATCACATGATGAGGTGGATTGGTTATTGCTTTCCCCATCAGATTTCACTTTTGCTCTTGAAGCAAAATCTGTAGGAGGAGCAGTGTGATTATAACCAATGCCAAACTTCACATTGGAAGCTGATTGCTTACTAAGAAGCATTTCAAAACCTTTGCATGATTGTACCCATCGATCACACTCTACTTGGGTGACTGCAAGGGTTTCTTTAAGGTCTTTGTACTTTTCTAAAAGTACCTCTTCCCTAGCCTTATCATCAGTGATTTAGCATTTAAGTTTATAAATCTCATCATTTTTCTCTTTAAGCATAGACTCAAACTTAGCTTTTCTTTTGGAAATGATCTTTTCTAGCTCTATGTTCTTATTAATTAAAGCTACATTTGCTTCTATAATAGAGGCAAATGCTGCTATGCATGTTTCAGACATAATTTGGCCTTAGCCTCAGAGGATACCTGTGATACCTGTGAAGAGGCATTTGAGGATGATCCATCTGCAGACTCCAGAGCCATAAGTGCCAGATTCCCAAAAGGACTGTCACCACTATGTTGACCAGCACCTGTGAACAGTTTTCATGACCAGACATGTCATCTGGTAAACTGCTCCAGTCAACAACTCCAGGGTGAAGAAGCTGCATTGTTGAGGTTGAGGAGGTTGATGAGATTGAGATGGTTGAGGCTTAGTAAGAGCATGTGGTTGTTGAGTAATGGGTGCTTGAACCTGACTGGTTTGTGGCATGTAATAACAAGGGTAAGGATATGGCATTGGACCCTGAGGAACAAATATGCAGGAGATTGTGGTTGAGAATGATGACCAGAATTGACAGGATGTTGCCCTCTGTGTTGTTGACTATTGCCAGGGAAAGTCACAACGGTGCAGAAGAATTAGATCCAGATGATCGACATTCTATAACAAATTGTCCAAGCCTGTGGCATTTGTGACACCTCAACTTACTCTTGTCAAAACTAACTTTGGTTTTTGCCAGAGTGTCCTGGGAACTTTCTTCCAGTTCTTTTGTAGAACTTCTGAGATCTGATATTTATCAAGGCCATTTGGCTCAAAATATCCATCTCTTCTAAGTCATCATCAGCAATCCCCTTGAGATCATCCATGATGAAGCATAGATTGTCATTATTACACCCAGTAAACTGACTATCAACACTCACAAATGCAGAATCAGAAGTGTTTGAAGAAAAATCAATATGCTCATCATACTGGCATTCAGATGAAGCATATTCTGACTCATGACCAACCAAGGCAGTGTTGCCTGGTTAAGTCTTCAGTGAGCTTACCAGATGAAGCCAGTTTCCTTTTCTGCTGCTCTATCTCTCTTTTGAATGTAAGCAGTTTCCCATGAAGTTGGGTGAGAGATAGACTATCCAGATTTGCACTGGAGCGTAGGACAATTGTATATGTGTCCCATCTCTTAGGCAGTGATCTGAGGAATCTGTGGTTCATTTGGCTTTTGGTATATTCCTGTTTAACCATTTTCAACTCAGAGATTAAACATGAAAACCGCTCAAACTGCTGAGTCAGAGTCTCACCCTTTCTATGAGCAAAATTCTCATACTGTTGGGCGAGGATTTCCCTGTTGTTTGCTAAGACCTCATTAGTGCCACCAAATTGTTCTTTCAGTGCATTCCAAAGGTCATGAGCAGTTTCATGATGCATAAGGCCGGAATAGATTTCATTAGGCAGTGCCATGGCTAGAATTCCATGGGCTTTAGCATCAATCTCAAACAACTTCGTTTCCTCATCAGAGTATTGTTCCTTCTTCTTTGGAATCAACTGATTTGTTTCCGGATGATTCACCATTGGCTTATGTGGTCCATGTACCATGGATGTCCAACAACCTGAACTATTGACAGACATGTGATGGAGCATTCTTCGTTGCCAAATGTTATACTCATTCCTAACCAGCATCGGAGGCTTGGTTGAGGAACCAGTATTGTGTGGATCATTAGAAGGTGTAGTCATTTTCAAAAATTCAGACAAATTCAAGATAAGCAAAACACATTTAGCTCAAAACCACTAAGACCTCATAAAAATAGACAAAGCGACATAACTTCAATCTCTATAACAGATTCGTGCGAATTTGCTAGTTCGATCAAACTTAGAGCAAATGAGCAGTTTCAATGATCATTGTTAGATAGATCAATGATTAACCAACTCTGATACCATTTGATAGGATCTCAGCATCTAGTTTGATCGATTCGAATGATTTCAGCAGCAGAATAGAGTACCAACTAGCACAATTCGAGCAAGAATACCAAAGATATAGCAATGAACAGAATTAGTTATAGTTAGAGAAAGTTTCTGCAAAAGGAATATTTCATTCAATCACATGCTTTGGCATGGCTTTCGCAAAATTACAATTTAGGTCATTCTTCCTTATATAAGGAAAGATGACGTAGGCTGATGTCACTTGATAGTGACATCTAACCGTTATTTAACAAACTACTGAAGATGTCAAGCCGCTGACATCTTCATACAAGAAGCTAAGTGTTTACTTATTACAAAACTACTGATAAGAACTACCGAAACTACCACGACTGAAGAACAAGCTCTTCAGTCATTTTACAAACTACTGAAAGTAAAAACATAAAACTACTGATAAACACAACTACTGAAGAAGTACTCTTCGCTGTTGTGACAAACTACTGAAACTTCAGCACTTGGTCTTCAGACTTGAACTTCAGACGTTTCATCACTGATGACTTCAGTAGATGTCATCAGCTGATGTCTTCAGTCTTTGTCTTCAGACTTTGTACATCATTGTTGATCTTCAGCACTTGTGGACTCTTCAGCTGTTGAACTTCAGTACTTTGGTCTTTAGCTTCAACACTTGTATTCTTCAGCTGTTGACCTTCATACTTTGGTCTTCAGCTTCAGCACTTGTGTTCTTCAGCTGTAGACTTCAGCACTTTTGTCTTCAGCTTCAGCACTTGTGTTCTTCAGCTGTTGAGCTTCAGCACTTAGTCTTCACTGTTGAAGTCTTCATACTTGATCTTCAGCTGTTGAAGTCTTCAGCACTTGTCGAACTGCTGATGAAGCCTTCAGCAGTTGTGTGATATCACGTGGGACTTAGAGGTTTTCTGATCTTGCTCATTGGTTCTTTTGGTCCAACAGGAAGTTTTCTACGGATGAGGTACACTGGGGACATCAACGCAGGTGTGCTCAACAAAAGCAACATGTGTCCCCAGTTCAAGTACCTGGCCCATGTCATTCTGAAGTGTATAGCATCAAGGAGGGGAGATTTGATGACTTATCTAACCAAATCTAGAATGCATACGTTGCACTGGTGCTGAACCATCCTTTTAGCTTTTGCAACATGATATTCTCTTACTTGATAGAACCTTGAGGCTAAAGGTAAGGAGGGCTTTTGCATGTACCCTCGATTCTTACCGCTTTTTATTGATGAAAAGCTTCTATCTCTGCCAAAGAGAAAGAAGATGCAGTTGTACTCGAGGTGATGGATGATACCACCTTGGGTAGGATGAAAATATACAAGGGGAAGCAGTGAAGCCCCCTGTCAGAGATTGTTCGGGCACTTTGAAAGTGTTGATTATGTGGCGCCTTCTCACAAGAAGTGGTGTCACGATAAGAGTGACTCAGATGTCGAGTCGATTGAGCTACCCACTGATGATACACATGACGATAACGATGACCAGGGTGATGGTCAAGGTGGTGAGGCTCCTAGTAGATCTGAGTAGGCTCAATCCACCTCGTTTTTCGGATAGATGAAGATGATGAGTCAGATGAGGAGCCTCTCGTGAGGACAGTAGGTAGCAGTGGTAGTGGCACCAAGAGAGGTAAGAGGCAGTTGGTGGACGCTAGGCTGGGTCAAATGGTGGTGCTACAGATTACACTGATCCTACTTACACCCCAGACCAACCACTCGGCTCAGGGGGAGCCTTTGTCTCCAAGGGCTCAAGGACGAAAACGATGGCCCAACCCTACGAGAGGAAGAGCAAGAGACAGAGGATCACCCTAATCACTACTCCCACCACCACTACCAGAGCTACCACCACAACCACACCTCCTATCACCACTAGCACACCTCCTACCACTACTACCACCACCACTCCACCCACTACTACTATATCTCATCCCACCACCACTACCACAGCCATGCCACCATAGCCAACACACATGCCACCTCCCATATTCACCACATCCACTACTACCACCACCTCTCATCAAGCAGGTCCATCCACATATTCTCCATTCACAGCTGGACCCACTCTACCCCACATTGGGTTAGAGGAACAGCTGGCCAACCACAACCGAATTGTGCTAAGGCTACTTGCCACAGATGAGCAATGAGGAGCACAACTCAACCATCTGATTGAGGTGAATGCAACTCAAGCTCAGAAGACCAGGGAGCTCAGTGAGAAGAGTGACCTATATGAGAGAGCTCTAAGCCGAGCACACCATGCATTTACTAGCCAAATTCATCTGGTGTTGGCTTCGGTGAAGAGGATTGAGGAGCTTGAGACGAAGAATAAGAAGATACTGCTAAAGCTGAAATGGTCAAAAAGTGAGCCTCTAAAGATCAAGGATGGTGATGATGATGATAATGATGATGATGATGATGAGAATGAAGACGATTGTGAAGAAAATGTTGAGGAGGGAGGGCCGAGCAGAAAAAATAAAGAGGATGTGACGATCAGGAAGGTGGTGTTGCTGCATCAGCCTCTCCTCAAGCTCAAGAGAGGCGTACCAAACATAGCCAAGATCTAGGAGCCTCTTCCTCAGCTCCTCCAGCAGAAGAATCAAAGGAGCAAGACAAAAGTAATTATTAGACGTTTATGTTTTAAAAACTTTTGTACTTGAATTATGTGTACACAAATGTAATAATGTTCAATTATGTTTATTTATACTTAAAATGTTTTATCTAATGAATTTTGTGTGATATCCTTAATGTTAAATCAAGCAGATAAAACTCCACAGCACGATGAATACGATGTTGCCCCCCTTTAACAAATCAAGTCTCAATTCACCATGATTCTTGATTTACAAGGGATCATCAGAAGGTTAGTGAGACACTGCCGAAGAAGGAGAAGTTATACATGATCTGACCGGCGACTAGCTAGCTGAGATGTTCCGACTCAATCCGGATGAATTGTAAAAGATGCTCTAGAATTTGATGTTTTAAGTGATGAGGAGTTGAGGATGTTGATGAGAGTGGGATTGAGGATGTTACAGCAGAATATTATGCTAGGTACACTAACCGCGAGGGAAATGTGATACCTAACTGGGGTGATACTTTCGGCAGTGCTACATTTGAGAAGCTAGATAAAATGGAGAAGGAAAAGGAAAAGGATGAAAACCAAGCCCAAGCCTCGGATGCAAATGTTGATATCAAGAAGGTTGAATGGGCAACTTGTTTTACTAAAATAAGAGCCTAGCGCATGACTCCAAAGCAAAATGCCTACACCAAACTCTACAAAGCCAAGAAACATCAGAAGGTGTCGGGAAAAATCATTGTGTGGCCTATTTTGAGGACTTAAATGTTTATGCTGTAAAAAGACAGAAGGGGAACGAGTACTTCAGATATCCTTATGATTTGAAGAATCTTCATGGCTTTGAGCTCAACTGACTGCATGCTTAGATCTGCTGTATGCAAATCCAAGGAAGATGTGAAGTTGGTTTGAAGTTGTGTTGAAGAAAGAATACCACACAAGGTGGGTAAACTTTAGATCTCTACAACCAAAGAGGTACATCCGTAGATTTGAAGTTGACCGTATATCTAGGAAGTCGAAAGTAGTGCTAAAGTAGAGTCCTCCGCGGACAATGTCAAAGATTCCCTTACGGAAAATGCCTCAGGACTTCACTCCACATTTCAAATAGTGGTATTATGACTGGAGGATGGGTGAAGCGGTCATAGTTCTGAATAGAGAGGGCAGAATGGAAACTATCAGGGTATTTGACCCAATGTGGCATACCAACTTTTCAGCTGAAGATGTTTACACTCTATACAATGGCCACTATTCTATGATGTTGATAAATATGTATCTAGTTTAGGATCTCAATGTAAATGTCTTTCATGTCTTACATATATGTAATGAAGGGTAGGAATGAAATACAATGCGTGGTTCATGCTTATAATGTTTAATATTTCATTATGTATGTGTGTATTGAACTAACTATATCAGTTTGTGGTTGTTTACATAGTTCTGGTCAATAATGGTTGAGAAACATGTTTAAACTTAATCATGTGAAGTTCTTATGCGAATGGACCATGCTAATGGACCATATGCATGAATACTTCATTTTAATGGACCAGTCGCACGACTGAACCAGGAGACTGGATCAGTCGCAATATAGTGACATGAGATTGACTCAATCGCACGACTGGATCTTTAGTCGTGAGGATAGATCAACCGCATGCTTCAGTCGCACGACAAAACCATGCTAGTGGTTCAGTCATACGAATGGAATACCCTATCCTATAAAGACCACTTAATTCGTGGAAAACATAACAATTCGAATACCTATGCACATAATCATACCCTAGAAGTCCAGAGACTGAAGAATACTTGTTTCAAGTTCATAGATCACAGTTAATCCTCTTGAAAACGTTCGTAACGTTTTGATTCATTATTAGATTGATTATACTTGCGTTCTCACTGATGGATCGCCAATCAATAGGATTCCACACTATTTGTTTGGTATACAGGTAAATCAGTTAGTACTCCGTACCTAAACGGTCCTAACATACGACACGCAGGATATTGTACAAGCCCTCCAATTCCAAAATGTGATATGGCTATGCTTTACGTTTAAAATACACGCAGGAGTCACAAGAGAGGAGAAGTAGGAGAAGTTTGAAGAGCATATGAAGATGTCAGACAATAGAGTAAACTAGGTCCAAACGGGAGTTTGTTGAAACATATGTCCCTAGTTTATGTGCTTAATCTAAATGTATTTCTGTCTTACACATATGTAATGAATGGGTTAAATAAAATATAATATGTGGTTGATGTTTATAATGTTTAATATTCATAGTATTATTGTGTGTTGAAGTATAGTGAACGTACTATATAGGTTTGAGGTTGTTGTGCATTGTTCTTAGTCAATAATGATTGAGAAATGTGTACAAACTTAGTCATACGAGTCTTCATGCGAATGGACCAAATTATGGACCATACGCATGAATACATCATGCTTATGGACCAGTCGCATGACTGAACTAGGAGACTACATAATTCGCATGATTGAAACATAAGATTGATTCAGTCGCACGACTGAACCTTCAGTCATGCGTATGGATAAATTGCATGATTCGATCGCACGACTGAACAATGCTAATGGTTCAATCGTATGATTGGAAACCCATAACCTATAAATGCCACTTAATTCATGAAAAAACAGAGAATGATTTCGAAACACTTGATACTCTTATAAACCCTAGCCGTCTAGAACGTCCAAGGAAGCCTATCCAACTTCATAGATCATTCTTGATCGATCTCTACTCGTTCATATCGTTTAGTTTCAATATTATATCGATCGGGTAATTGTTCTCACTGAATGGATCGCCAATCCAATAGGGTTCCGCACTATTTGATTCAGTATGAACGCAAAATCTGTTAGTATTCTGTACGTACACAGTCATGACAAAAGGGATTGGCAGAAAACCACTGTAGAGATTATATGAAGAGGCTGATGCATCCCAAACACCCAAAGTGTCTCCTGCATGCCACACAAGTACACTGAAGAAGAATGGTTTGGAAGTTTCATACTTACAGCAGAAATATTGCGTGAAATCTTCTGAAGTCAAGACCAATATCTTCCGAAGCAAAAGATGAAGTCTTCCGAAGCTTTAGAGACAAAGTCTTCCAAACCCAACACCTTAAGACAGATTTCTTTCGAAGACTTTTAACAACATGCTTTCTCTGAAGTACTTTTCCATAAAGCTAGGCCCCTTTCTGTTGCAACTCTGTAAAGTCACCAACTTACATGAGTTGGTGAAAAGGTCCATGCTTTTGGTAACTGTACATTGAGGTCTTGAGTCTGTAACTTTCTACTTCATGTACTTTATCCATTTTGTAATAGATAAGGATGTGAGCTATGGCATGTCATCGTCACTAGTCAAAAGGCAATCTGCCTTTTGACTCTACAATTGATTTTGTTTTATGTCTTGTCAATTGTATCCAGCTGGCCTTCGAAGTATGGCCGTCTGTAGGATGTAGTATAAGTATCTCAGGTTCTTGTAACTTTCTTTTATGCTCTGTAACAGTTGTAATACACTTGAGAAAGCAATATAATGCATTCTTGAAAACCATATACTTGTGTATCTTGTTCTCTTGTTATGTCTCCGACTTACTTACTTGTGTTCTTAGTATCATCTATTGTGGTTAATCCAGTTCACTGTTTGATTAAGTTTAGTTTGTTATCCTCTTTGTGTTGTTGTTTTTTAAGAGACCACCCTTCAACGGTCCTGCATTTGGTATCAGAGATTTCCAGGCTCGTAATATAAGAGCTCACCATCTTTAGATCCCTCACACACACAAATACTAAACTTTTCAAATAGCAGCCATTTCCCAAACTGATATGGAAACTGGAACCATGAACAAGTCCCCATTAGTCAGTCTTGAAAACTTTCATACCTGGTGCCTAAGAATGGAAGGTTTCATCAGGTCTTTAGACTCAAGAATGTGGGAGTCTGTTTAGAACGGACCATACATACCATACACCCTTTCTACTACTGGTGGTGGTATGATCCCCAAGGCTATGGCACACTGCTACATGAAGACAGAAAAAGAGTAGAGATTGACCGGAAGGCCATGACAACCCTTCAGATTGCTCTTCCTAACTCTGTATACAGAGGTTTCAAGAAATGCAAAACAACTAACTAGTTGTGGGATGTGCATTGAAACTAATGTATGAGGGTTCCTCTAAAGAAAACAAGAACAAGAAGGATCTCCGAAGTAGCAGTTTGAAACTTCACCTTCAAAGCAGGTGAAACCATGACACAACAATACTTTAGGTATGTTGAGATTGTGGATATTCTAGTGGATGGAGGAGTTGCTCTTTAGAAGAGAGACATTGTAAGGAAGTTCATGTCCTTACTTTCTAGGCAATGGACACACTATTGTGTGATTTTCAAGATGACTGAGAACTTGAAATCTCTCACCCTAACAGAGTTATATGGGGTTCTCAGTGGCTACCAGATGGAGATGAACATGCAAGGTTCATCTAGCAACTCCAACAATCAAATTGGTTCAACCCTTTATTTGGTTGAAAGGGATAGCATAGAACCCCAACATCATCTCATATACTACCCTGACAACTCACGAAAGGGTCCTTTCATCACATTCCCTGAGACACCAAGGGAGATTACACTCAGAAAGCCCATTCCAAGAGACAAGTTCTTCTCAAGCCTTTGTGTCTTCTGATGAAAGTTATGGCAGCTTTCTTTTCACCCTTAAAGACCTGGACTGTATCCATCCAGATGATCTGGAGTACATTGAGATAGTCCAGCAGATGGCTCCTCTCACTCGCAGAGCCAATAATTTCTACCAGCGGACTGGAAGGAAGTTTCAAGTAGTGCGACCAGTGGAAAGTTTAGGCTGGACAAAAGATAAGTCAAGTGTTACAACTGTAACTTGATGGGACATTTTGCCAAGGAGTGTAAGGCACCAAGAACAAATGGTGGCCCAACACAACCCAGACCAAACTACACTGATAAAGCTTCCCAGAATGAGAAGCCAATGCAGCATACTGCTTTTGCTGTTGAAAAAGGAGGCTTTGATTGGAGCTTTCGGGTGGAAGATGCTTCTCCAAACCAAGCACTGATGGCAGATCATGATGAAGTGAAGGTATTGGAACATCTCGGTACCCCTGAATGCATTGCTAAAGTTAACAGATACAGGTCCTACAACTTAGAAATGTGATCTGATCTTGATTCCTTAAACATCTTCAAAGCTGATTTTAGAAAGTCTGAAAATGAAATGGCAGATAGAGGACTTAGAGAAAACCATTTCCGTTCTAAAACATGAGCATACCAACTGAAGCTCTTATATGCTGACCCAAGAAAAATGTCAGGCTGGTTTGTGGCTGCTTTGAAGTAAGAGTACCACACCAGTTAGTCAACTTTAAACCTCAACAACTGACGAGGTATATCAGACGGTCTGAAGTTGATTCCATTACTGGCAAGCCAAAGATGGTGCTGAAGTGGAGTCCTATGCGTACGATGTCAAGAATCCCTCTAAGGGAAATGCCACAGGTGAGGCGGTCATAGTTCTGAACAGAGATGGAAATATGGAAACTATCAGGGTATTTGACCCAATATGGCTAACTAACTTGTCTTCTGATGATGTCTACACTTTATACAGGGGCCACTGTTCCATGACGTGCAAGACATTGTACAAGCCCTTCAGTTCCAAAACGTGACAAGACTCTGCTTTGCATTCGAAATACATGCAGGAGTTACAAGGGAGGAGAAGTACAACAAATTTGAAAACCTGATGAAGAATGTTACAAGTTGATCAGACACCAAAGGAGATCCACTTGGTGAACTCTTCTGAAGCTAGGACTCCACTTGCAACAAACCATGAAAAGCACCCAACAAAGTGGTGATCTGGTTGATGCTACCATGTACCAAGGATTGATTAGATCTACCATGTATCTCACAGCCTCACGACCGATATCATGTACGCGACATGTCTATGCTCCAGATATTAGGCGAAACCGAAGGTCAACCATGTAATCGATGTTAAAAGGATATTTCATTATCTGAAGGGTACACCAACACTCGGTTGTGGTATCCTCATGATGATGATTTCGAGCTTAAAGGGTATAGTGACTCAGATTACAGCGGTTGCAAAATGAACAATAAGTCAACATCAGCGGGATGTCAATTTTTGGGAGAAGATTAGTCACCTGGCAGTGTAAGAAGCAGACCTCGGTTGCTCTGTCAACCTGTGAAGCTGAGTATGTTGCTGCTGTAACTTGCTGTTCACAGATCATTTGGATTCAACAGCAAATGCGGGATTACGGGTTGCAATTCACTAACACTCCTATTTATGTTGATATTCTGCTGCTATGGTCATAACAAAATCTGGTCCAACATCCTAAAACCAAACACATTGGAATTAAATATCATTTTACACGTGTTAAAAGAAAAATGAAGTGATTTTCAACGCCCTGACCTCTACACAAAAGCTTTTGATAAACATGTTTTCTATATCTGTTAGAGGTCAACGACATTAAAAAGAAAAATGAAGTTATTCCAGACGATGAAAGTGCATAGTCCGACGAGTCGAGTTAATTTTAGTTTTATTTTCTTGTATTTTATTTTAGTTCAGTTCTTCGCCTATTAAAATTCTAAACGCAAAACCATTTTTGGTTTTAGAATTTTAGGGGGAGAATAGGTTAGACTAGGATTAAGTAATTAAAAAAACGAGGGAAATGGACAATCTAGCTAAGAGAAATGAGATTGTATCTATGATACCGATTCAATGACTATGGAATATGATAGTACACAGGAACAAATAGTTTGGGACTTTAAAAGAATGAATAGTTCAAAATGCAGAATTCGAAGTATAAGTCTGAGATGTCTAAGCAACATAAAAGGAAAAATGATAGTTAAGCTAGCTGCTACTAAGGTAACATGGAGAAAGTAGACCTAGAGGTTGCTAGACTATCTGATGATATGTCGGTAGATTCAACACAATAGATTAATAGACCTCGTTCGTGATGTCAAGTTCAAACTAAGTTGTTTAACAAGCTATGGGTTATCATCTTATCTCTGGTTGACACAATCAACGAAGTTCTAATAAGGGGTGAGGAGCAAAATAAACGCCACAAATGTGTGCGGATGACCATAAAAATGAGCAAAGCACATGAAAATTGCAAAATGCAAACAAGCTAATAACCCATGTTGTTGGTGTGATCTGTGCTAAAACAAAATAATTCCTCAAACATGAAAATAGATTGTGTGGCTCTCTGTTGTGTGATGGCACTGACCTGAGGATAAGCATAACCTAAATATTCTAGAATTCATTGTTGTTTGCACCTCTTTGTTGTGCGGTGGCACCGACCTGAGGCTTAGCATCCCTTTGAAAGCTCTAGAATAGTTTCTTCTTGAATACTACCCGTAGACCGCTCAAAAATATCCTGAGGAACGTTGATTACCATATAAGCGTGGGATCCACAAATTCTTACTGAAATAATTAAACCTTAAATCATCACCATTCTGTGTCAAAAGTCTAGGTAACTTAAGAGGACAAGTATACTAACAATCATCGTGGCTGCAACTCTTGAAAGTCAAAATCACTGTGTGCATCTTGTGGCACTAGTATGATTTCCTAAACTTGAAAATGGCTCTCGATGAAAACAAGAATCTAGAATAAAAAGGTTTTGGTAAAATGTTCGAAATGATTTGATATACCTGTATCATTCCATAATTGAATCGTTCTAGGTATGATCAAAGTTACTTGACGCTATACTGTCTAGGAAGAAAATCTGGTAGATATATATCTTAAGATTTCAACCTCACACAAAAATAAAAAATTATGTTTTTGCTTGGTTTTATTTTCAGTTGAAAATTTTAGTTAAATTTCAGTTATTTTATTACTTAAATGTCGGACTATGCATCGGAAGTCAATCTGGGAAATACCCAATTAAAGGTCACGTCTGAGGTGACAAATTGTAAATATAAAAGATCACGTATGAAGTGATCAACTGTGTTCTAAGTTAAAAAAATGGTCATGTCTGTGATGATCAAATGCATGAAATGCTTTACCGATAGTTAAAAGGGTTAAGTGTCAAATGGTCTTAAAGTCAAAATCATAAGTATGAACCATTCGCACGACTGTACCATGAGTATGGACCAACCATACGATTGAACTATATGTATGAACCCAATTTCACGAATAACCCACACGTATGGGCCAGACATGCGATTGGACCACAAGCATGAGTAAACTCTCACGATTTGATCACAAGAATGAACCAATCGCATGAATGGAGGTAACGAAATAAGACAGTCGCACGACAGACACCTAGTCGCATGACTGAAAGTGACCGACTGTGTCTATCTCACGACTGACCCTCAGTCGCACGACTGAATGAAACCCTAGTATAAATAGCGGGGGAGTTGGTCGCAGACACTCACCACTCCCAAATCGCACGACTATACCGATACTCTGCCGGATTTTCGTTTGGCTGCTTTAAACTTCTGATTAGTGCGATCTAACGATTTATAGTGATTATACACGTAATGTGCGATGTAATCCACTCAAATGTCTAACAAATCATGCCCTAAATCGACTAAATTGAGCCCTAAACTTAACCGAGACTTATTTTTCTAAAAAACTAATTAAGCTAAGTATATTGTTCAATTAAAGGACATTAGGTGTTATGTCGGTCATTTGCGAGACTAATGAGCCAAACCATGACGTCTAACATTAAATTTGCTCAAATTTGAATTTGAATTGAAAAGTCTATCTGTCATGCAAATGGACACCCTGATGAACTTCAGTCGCATGACTGAGATGGGCGAATGGCTAAACCGCACGACTGAACCATGCGTATGAGTTCACTCGCATGACTGGTGTAAATGCATGAGATAGCATGTGACTAAGCCAAGTCGCATGCTCAGTCGTACATATGAGCTCATTCGCATGACTAGATCTCAGTCGCACAGCTCATACGCTCAACTAGATCTCAGTGGCTCAGTTCATCCGCATGACAGAACAGAAGACTTCAAGTGAATCAAATAGTTACTCATTGACACACACTAATGTTTATTTTCATTGTGTAACAAATGGCTAGTCTTTGGACTATGAGCACGAAGCACACATCTGTGCTTATCTGGATCTGACCTCCTGGAACGCAGCTGACTTCTCGGGCATTATTTCTTTCCTACGAAGATCGAGGATCTTCCATTCCATATCGACTCCATGCACACCATACCGCTCAGTTCAGCAGGCCTTCTGGGAAGCCCCAGTTGTTGACAGGACCTCAGAGCCCCACCGGATCAGGAGTTCTATCTTTGGTCAGGCTATAGAGATCATTGAGGACGATCTTAGGATAGTATTAGAGTTTGGGGACGATGCTGACTGCCCTACCCGACTACACCCACTGACAGTACGAGGTTGTTTCCTATAGGCCAAGTACTTGGGGGATATCAACTCAGGTGTGCTCAACAAGAGCAACCTGTGACCCCAGCTTAAGTACTTGGCCCATGTACTACTCAAGTGCATTGCCTCACGGAAGGGAGGACTCGACGAGTTGTCCGACCAGATATTAACGCCTATGTGTGTTGGTGCTGAACCATCCATTCAGCTTCTCCAGGATGATCTTCATCTACCTGGTGGAGAACATCGAGGCGAAGGGCAAGGAGGGCTTTTGCATGTACCCTCGATTTATGTAGATGATTATTGACTAAAAGCTCCCTTCGCTGCCAAAGAAGAAGGAGGATGCCCTGGTGCTCGAGCTGATGGACAATAGCACCTTGGGCCAGATGAAGGTGTATAGGGGTAAGCAGGTGAAACCCCCTGTGAGGCGGCTGTTTGGGCATCTGGCCCGTGAAGGAGGTCGTGCCACAATGCAGCAACTCCGGCACTGAGCCAATTGTTCTCCCCACTGATGACTCGGATGATGATGATAGTGGTGATGGTGGAGACACTGCCCCCCTCCGTCTAGGGCCACCGCTACATATGTTACACCTCCACCATCCACTCATGCAGAAGCTGCTATAGTTGGTTTCCGTCAGGATTTCAGACCTGATGAGGATGAGAGAGTGATGATGAGCCATTGACTCGAACGGTGGACAGCAAGGTGGTTGCCACCGAGCGAGGGATTCAGGCGGTTGGTGAACGCTCGGGCAGGTCTGGGGAGACTATGACAGATCCTACCTATACCCCAGATCAGCCAACATCCTAGGGGGAGCATCCGCCTCAAAGGGTTCAAAGAAGAAAAGAATGGTTCAACCCCACCGGATGAAGCCCAAGAGATGAAGGTTCACATTGACTACTACCTCTTCCACCACTACCACCACATCTACCATCACCACTCACTCACCCACCACCATAGCTTCCACCACCACTCACTCACCCACCACCACAACTACCACCACCACTACTACAACTTCACCCACAATCACTACTACAGCTACTCCACCACCTATCTACACTACTTCCACGACCACTACAGCCTACCCATCACCACCCACTCATATACCACCACCCATATTCACCACTACCACCACCACCACCACTAGCCACCAACCCAGACCATCATCCCACCCGATATTCACTACTGGATCATCCTTACCTTCTGTTGGGGTAGAGGATCAGTTGTTAGCACTAAACGAATGGTGCTGAAGCTATGGGCTACTGATGAAGAGAGAGCTGGCCAAATACATCAGCTTGTGGAGCAAAACACTACTTAAGCACAACAGATCTCATAGCAGGCACAGCTGATTGAGTACCAAGCTCAACAGATGGCTGCACAAGGTGCGGAGATTTCCAACTCCAGGAGCATAAAGTCCTATCAGCAAGAAGATAGAGGAGTGTGAGGCTACGAAAAAGACTATCATGCTCAAGCTCAAAGGAACAAGGATGAGTCTCAGAAGATAAGAGAAAGGGATGTGATGACAATTGTGATGACATGATGATGAGGCTGATGATGAGGAGGATGATGATGAGGAAGAGATAGAGGAAGGAGTTGATGACAGTGCAGGAGATGGAGAGATGATGAGGAAGGAGATGATGTAGTAGCATCAGGGGCCACACAAGCTAGAGAGAGGCGCACCAAGAAGACTCAGGATCAGGTGCCTCAACCTCAGCCCCGCGTGTAGAAGAGCACATGATTCAGGATAAAACTAATGCTTATGTTATGTAATTTTAAATCTTGTAATTGAATCATGTATTATATTTATGTAATGATGTTTATTATTTTTATCAAATGTTTGTTTGTCTTGATTAATTACTAACAAATTGATATGTTAAATGTTTAAATCAAGCAGATCAATCATATCTGCAAGATGAGTATGATGTGCTCCCCTTCAGCAAATCATGTCTCAACTCACAATGATTCTTGATTTGCAAGGGATCGTCTGGAGGTCAGTAAGCTATACTCCTAAAGAAGGAGAAATCATTCATGACCTTACGGATGAGCAACTTGCTGAGATGTTCCGGCTCAATCTGGATAGATTGTGAAGGACGCTCTGACTTTTGAAGTTGCTAGTAACGATGAGCTGAAGCATAGACGAGATGGAGATCGAAGACGTCACTGCGGAGCACTATCCAGAGTATGCTGACAAAGAGGGAAATGTGGTTCCCAATTTGGGTGATACTCTTGTTAGTGATACGTTTGAGATACTGGATCAGATGGAGCAAGAGTCCAAGAAGAATAAGGATCAAGCCCAATTCTCAAACGTTGATGTCAACATCAAAAAGGTTTAATGGGTGGCTTGTTTTATAGAGATCTGAGCCCAACACACTGCTACAAAGCCGAGTGTCTACACCAAGCTCTACAAAGTGAAGAAGCATCACAAGGTGTCAGGCAAGATAATCATGTGGGCCTACTTGAGGGTCTTAATGTGTATGTTGTGAAGAGGGAGAAGGGTATAGAGTACTTTAGATTCCTACATGATCTAAAGACTCTACCTGGTTTTGAGCTCAACTAGCTGGCCAAACTGAAGCTGTTATATGTTGACCCAAGAAAAATGTCAGACTGGTTTGAGGCTGCTTTGAAGAAAGAGTACCACACCAGGTGGGTCAACTTTAAACCTTAACAACCGATGAGGTATATCAGACGGTCTAAAGTTGATTCCATTACTGGCAAGCCAAAGATAGTGTTGAAGTGGAGTCCTCCGCGTACGATGGCAAGAATCCCTCTAAGGAAAATTCACAGGACTTCACTCCACACTTCATGTGGTGGTACTATGATTGGAGAACAGGTAAGGCAGTCGTAGTTCTGAACAGAGATGGAAATATGAAAACTATAAGAGTATTGACCCAATGTGGCTAACTAACATGTCTTCTGACGATGTCTACACTTTATGCAAGTGGCCACTATTCTATGACGCGCAAGACATTGTACAAGCCCTTCGGTTCCAAAACATGATAAGACTCTGCTTTGCATTCGAAATACATGCATGAGTTACAAGGGAGGAGAAGTACAAGAAATTTGAAGAGTTGATGAAGAATGTTAGACAATATGTACCGAGTTTAGGAGCTCAATGTAAAATGTCTTTCATGTCTTACATATATGTAATTGAATGGGTATGAATGAAATACAATGTGTGGTTGGTGCTTATAATGTTTAATATTCATTGTTTATTGTGTATTGTACTAACTATATAGGTTTGTGGTTGTTTACATAGTTCTTAGTCAATAAGGGTTGAGAAACATGTTTAAACTTATCGTGTGAAGTTCTCATGCAAATGGACCATGCTAATGGACTATACGCATGAATGCTTCATGTTAATGGATCAGTCGCACGACTGAACCAGGAGACTGGATCAGTCGCACGATTATGACATGAGATTGACTTAGTCGCACCACTGGATCTTCAGTTGTGCGGATGGATGAACCGCATGCTTCAGTGCACGACTAAACCATGCTAATGGTTCAGTCGTACGAATGGAAAACCCTATCCTATAAATACCACTTAATTCATGGAAAAACATAACAATTCGAATTCCTATGCACATAATCGTACCATAGCCGTCGAGAGACTAAAGAATACTTGTTCCAAGTTCATAGATCACAGTTAATCATTTTGCAATCGTTATTAACATTTTGATTCATTATTAGGTCGATTATACTTGCGTTCTCACTGATTGGATCGCCAATCATATAGGATTCCGCACTATTTGGTTTGGTATACACGTAAATCAGTTAGTACTCCGTGCCTAAACGGTCCTAACATATGACACAGAGGATATTGTACAAGCCCTCCAATTCCCAAATGTGATATGGCTCTGTTTTGCGTTTGAAATACACGCAGCTATCACAAGAGAGGAGAAGTACAAGAAATTTGAAGAGCATATGAATGACGTCAGACAATAGAGTAAACTAGGTCTAAGGGGGAGTTTGTTGATACATATGTCCCTAGTTTATGTGCTTAATGTAAATGTTCTGTCTTACACATATGTAATGAATGGGTTAAATGAAATATAATATGTGGTTGATGTTTATAATGTTTAATATTTCATAGTATTATTATGTGTTGAAGTACAATGAACTTACTATATAGGTTTGAGGTTGTTGTGCATAATTCTTAGGCAATAATGATTGAGAAATGTGTTCAAACTTAGTCGTATGAGTCTTCATGTGAATGGACCATGCTTATGGACATATGCATGAATAGATCATGCTTATGGCGCAATCGCACGACTGAACTAGGAGGCTAGATAAGTCGCATGATTGAGACATAAGATTAACTCAGTCGCACGACTGAACCTTCAGTCGTGCGTATGGATCAGTCGCATGATTTAGTCGCATGACTGAACCATAATCGTACGATTGGAAACCCATAACCTACAAATACCACTTAATTCGTGGAAAAACGGAGAACGGTTTTGAAACACTTGATACTCTTACGAACCCTAGCCATCTAGAACGTCCAAGGAGGCCTAACTTCATAGATTATTCCTGATCGATCTCTACTCGTTCATATCGTTTAGTTTCAGTCTTATATCGATCGAGTAATTGTTCTCACTGACTGGATCGCCAATCAAATAGGATTCCGCATTATTTGATTCGTAATAAATGCAAAATCTGTTAGTATTCTGTACGTACACGGTCCTGACAAAAGGGATTGGCAGAAAACCACTGTAGTGATTATATGAAGAGGTTGATGCAACCACCCAAAGACCTAATGTCGATCCTGTATGCTGCACAAGTACACTAAAGAAGAATGCTTCAGAAGTTTCATACATACAACAGAAATATTCTAAGCGTGAAATCTTCCTAAGCCAAGACCAATATCTTTCGAAGCAAAAGATGAAGTCTTCCGAAGCTTAAGAGACAAAGTCTTCTGAAGCCAACACTTGAAGACAAGTTTCTTCCAAACACTTTTAACAACATGCTTTATCTGATGTAGTTTTCCATAGAGCTGAACCCTTTTCCGCTGCAACTCTGTAAAGTCACCAACTTACATGAGTTGGTGAAAAGGTCCATGCTTTTGGTAACTGTACATTGAGGTCTTGAGTTTGTAACTTTCTATTTCATGTACTTTATCCTTTTTGTAATAGATAAGGATGTGAGCTATGGCATGTCATAGTCACTAGTCAAAAGGCAATCTGCCTTTTGACTCTACAATTGATTTTGTTTTCTGTCTAGTCAATTGTATCCAGCTGCCTTCAAAGTATGGCCGTTGTAGGATGTAGTATAAGTATTTCAGGTTCTTGGAACTTTCTTTTATGCTTTGTACACTTGTAATAGAACTTAAAAAGAAATATAATAAAATCTTGAATACCATATACTTGTGTATCTTGTTCTCTTGTTCTGTCTTACTTACTTACTTGTGTTCTTAGTATCATCTATTGGGGTTAATCCAGTTCACTATTTGATTAAGTTTAGTTTTTATCCTCTTTGTGTTGTTGTGTTTTAAGTGACCACCCTTCAACGGTCTTGCATTTGGTATCAGAGATTTCCAGGCTCGTAATATAAGATCCACCATCTTTAGATCCCTCACACACACAAATACTAAACTTTTCAAATGGCAGCCATTTCCAAAACTGATATGGAAACTAGAACCATGAACAAGTCTCCACTGATCACTCTTGAAGACTTTTGTACCCGGTGCCTAAGAATGGAAGGTTTTATCAGGTCTCTAGACTAAAGAATGTGGGAGTCTGTTTAGAATGGACCATACATTCCATGCACCCTTTCTACTACTAGTGGTGGTATGATCCCTAAGGCTGTGGCACACTACTAAGATGAAGACAGAAAGAGAGTAGAGATTGACCGGAAGTCCATGATAACCCTTCAGATTGCTCTTCCTAACTCTATATATAGAGGTTTCAAGAAATGCAAAACAACTAACCAGTTGTGGGATGCATTGAAACTAATGTATGAGGGTTCCTCTAAAGCAAACGAGAGCAAGAAGGATCTCCTGAAGTAGCAGTTTGAAAACTTCACCTTCAAAGCAGGTGAAACCATCACACAACAATACTTTAAGTATGTTGAGATTGTGGATACCCTAGTGGATGGAAGAGTTGCTCTTGAGAAGAGAGACATTGTAAGGAAGTTCATGTCCTCACTTTCTAGGCAATAGACACACTACTGTGTGGTTATCAAGATGACTGAGAACTTGAAATCTCTCACCCTAACAGAGTTATATGGGGTTCTCAGTGGCTACCAGATGGAGATGAACATGCAAGGTTCATCTAGCAACTCCAACAATCAAATTGGTTGAGCCCTTCATGTGGTTGAAAGGGATAGCATAGAACCCCAACAACATCTCATATGCTACCCTCACAACTCACCAAAGGGTCCTTTCATCACATTCCCTGAGATACCAAGGGAGAACTACACTCAGGAAGCCCATTCCAAGAGACAAGTTCTTCTCAAGCCTTAGTGTCTTCTGATGAATGTTGTGGCAGCTTTCTTTTCACCCTAAAGACCTGGACTGTATCCATCCAGATGATCTGGAGTACATGGAGATAGTCCAGCAGATGGCTCCTCTCACTCACAGAGCCAATAATTTCTACAAGTGGACTGGAAGAAAGTTTCAAGTAGTGCGACCAGTGGAAAGTTTAGGCTGGACAAAAGATAAGTCAAGTGTTACAACTATAACTTGATGGGCCATTTTGCCAAGGAGTGTAAGGCACCAAGAACAAATGGTGGCCCAACACAATCTAGACCAAACTACACCATAAGCTTCCCTAAATGAGAAGCCAAAGCAGCATACTGCTTTTGCTGTGAAAAAGGAGGCTTTGATTGGAGCTTTCGGGTGGAGATGCTTCTCCAAACCAAGCGCTCATAACTAAGCTGACTGAATGCCAAGCTGAGCTTGTGATTAGCAAAGTCAGGGTAGAAAAGTGTGTTCTTGAAGAAGAGACCTTCAAGAACATGATATCCTCATCCCTGCACAACAAGTGTGCTATCAAAACAAGCGGACTAGGATAAAATGAGATAGCTCCTTCACACACAATCTTGTCTGTAAGATCACCTAGGTGTGGAACATATGAAAATGAGCTCCTCTCATAGATCCTTGAGTGAAGAGGATGAAGAAGTGATAGCAAGATTCTATCTAAAAAGAGTGAAAAGGAGGATTCTAAGAAGGGATACTATCCTTCTGAGGAGAAGGATAACTGTGATGACCAAGTCAATGAGAAAGAACTTGATCAGAAAGAGCAAAAGAAAAGCTAGGAAGGCTCAAGAGATCAAGGCTACTTTTGACTCTAAGCAGAAACTAGGTTTTATCTTTGTAGGGTTTGAAGTAGTAAAGACTGAAGACATTAACCTAAACTCTTCTGCTAAGAGTTCTAGTTCATGTTCAAATCATCTCAGTACCAAGAAGAAGGCTGATCTGTTATGTACCACTACTACACCGCCCGGACCATCCAACTCCAAGAATAGTCCTAAGCCCTGGACCATCCAACTCCAAGAATAGTCCTAAGCCCAAAAGGACTGTCCCAACATCTGCAAAGAGGAGGGTGGAGAAGCGTTGTGACCAATGTCAGTCTTGTTCCTAGCAGAAGGCTCTTGGGAAGAAGAAAATGGAGTGTGTCATGTGTGAAAGTACTTCTCATCTTCAGAAGGAAAACATGTGTCCTTTGGAAGCTCCAAAACTAAGAAGAAGGCAAATGAAAAATTGCCTTTGGAAGAAAGTTGGTCTCGAAGGAAGGAATACTTCCGAAGCACTAAAGTCTGCTGCAGTGACGGCGGAATCTTCCGAAGGTCCAGTCATCAACACTTTTGAAGTCTCAAAAGCTTTTGAAGTATTGAAGGTCAAGTCCAAGCTTCCAAAGGTGGTGTGGAAATCTAAGAAAGAACAAGTGACTGAAAATTCTCCATCAACAACAGCTTAAGATCATCCAAGCACAACCATAGGATCTATTACTGTTGCATTACCTTCAATTTCACTTAGTGAGCCCAAGACAAATAAGGCTTGGGTTTCCAAATGTAACTAATCATTTTCCTTGTGGAGGGATAGCTTAAGACAAACAAGAATGTCTAGATCATTGACAGTGGTTGTTCCAAGCACATGACATGCAATAGGTCACTACTCTAGAACATTAAAAGGATTGATGGAGGAGTAGTTTCTTTTGGAGAAGATGAAGGTGGTTACATTTCTTGAAGGGGCAAAGTCACAAATGGTAAGCTCAGCATTGAAAAGGTAAAATTTGTCAAGGAGCTTGGGTACAATCTTCTGAGTGTATCCTAATTTTGTGATCAGAGTCAAAACATGCTTTTTACTGAGCATGAGTGCATTGTTCTCAAGCCTAGGGTGGTCATTTCTCATGAGCATATTCTACTCGGAGCGCCCAGGAAAGGAAACATGTACAAGATGGACATGAAAGAAACATCTTCCTCTAGAGAAGTCTCATGCTTTCTGTCTAAAGCCAATAGTGATAAGTCTTTCTTCTGGCATAAAAGAATGTGCCATGTAAACTTTAAGAACATGAATAAACTAATTAAGAACGATTTGGTAACTGGAATGCCAAAGAAGAAGTTTACAAGTGATGATCATTGTGTTTCATGCCTAAAAGGGAAGCAACATAAGGTATCTCAGAAGCCTAAGGAAAGAAACTCCGTCACTACACCCCTAGACTTGTTACATATGGATCTCTTTGGCCCTGCCAGTGTAATGAGTCTAGGAAGGACCTCTTATTGTTTAGTGATCACAGATGACTTTACAAGATTCACTTGGGTCTTCTTCCTTAGAACTAAGGATGAGACTCCTAAGATTCTAAAGAATTTCATCCTAAAGATTAAGAATCAATCTGATCACAAGGTCAAAATCATAAGATGTGATCATGGAACTGAATTCAAGAACCAAATCCTTGATACATTTAGTGATGAAAAAGGTATTACAAGACAATATAGTGCTCCCAGGACTCCTCAGCAAAATGGTGTTGCTAAGAGGAGAAACAGGACACTGATTGAAGGTGCAAGAACCATGTTGTCTGACTCTAAACTGTCCATCGCCTTCTGGGCAGAGGCAGTCAACACTGCCTGCTATGTGCAGAACAGAGTTTTCGTTGTTAAGACTCATGGTAAGACTCTTTATGAACTTTGGCACAAGAGGAAACCTTTTATTGGTTTTCTCAGGTCATTTGGATGTCTTTGCACCATCTTGAATATCAAAAATCAAATTGCCAAATTTGTTAAGAAACCAGATGATGGTCACTTTATTGGATACTCTTCCTAAGCTAAAGCTTATAGAGTATACAATATTAGAACTAGAATTGTTAAGGAGTCAGCCAATGTGACTTTCAATGAACACACACCATGTGTAGCTAGTTCTGGTCCTGATTGACTGTTTGATCTTGATTTAGTTACCAACTGTTTTAACAAATCTTATGAGACTGTTTCAAAATCTGCAGAAAACTTAAATATAGGTGATCCTGATCCAAGGTTTGAGCTAAGAAGACCTTCATGTAATACATCCTTAGCTCCAATTGGAACTACTTTAGCAAATGACGTTTCTATCAGCACCACAATGACAAACTCAGCTGATACATCTGGGATGCCATCAAATTCCAGCTCAGAGGCTCTACAACTAGATAAAGACACTTCAAATGTAGAAGAAAACAATGGAGGTGGTGATAGTGATTAGGAATTTCTTAATGTTGATAACCACTCTATAGATGATAACATTAATGATGTCACACACTTATTGGATCAAGCTTCTCTTGATAAGTGGGCTGATGTAGTGGGAGAAACATCTACGCCAGATCTAAATATCTCTAATTTAGATATCTTAACAACTTGCTATGATCCCTCAGCTAAGGCTCCACAAGTCTCACCCCACCACAAACATCATTGGAGATGTTGTCGCAGGGGTAAGAACAAGAGGACACACCCATGAAGCAAATGTTTGTCTTCACTCTTGTTTCTTATCCCAGATTGAGCCAAAGAAAATTGACGAGGCTCTAAAGGATGGAAGTTGGCTTGAAGCTATGTCCTCTTACTCATGGGAAGACTACCATTAGAACCAAATGGGTGTTCAGGAATAAGAAGGATGATAGAGGCATTATCATCAAGAACAAAGCTAGACTAGTTGTTCAAGGGTACATACAAGAAGAAGGGATTGACTAAAATGATGTCTATGCTCTTGTAGCAAGACTGGAAGCTATTAGAATATTCTGGCATTTGCTGCATCCAAGAACTTCAAGGTCTATCAACTTGATGTAAAGTGTGCTTTTCTTTATGGAGTGATTGATGTAAAGGTATATGTCAAACAACAACCTGGTTAGACAAATCCAGATCACCCTGATTATGTGTGCAAGCTTAACAAAGCTTTTTATGGGCTGCATCAGGCACCCAGGAAGTGGTATGAGACTCTATCTCAATATCTCTACAAACATGGATATAGGAGGGGTACTATAGATAGAACTCTCTTCATCAAAGGACAGGGAAATGAATTAATGCTAGTTCAAGTATATGTAGATGACATCATCTTTGGTTCAACTAATCCAAGGCTCTACAAAGGCTTTGAGAAGCTGATGAAGGATAGATCTGAAATAAGTTCCATGGGGGAACTCAATTTCTTTCTGGGAATTCAAGTGAAGCAAGTTGAAGATGGCATCTTCATTAGTTACTCAAAGTATGTTCAAGACATACTCAAGAGGTTCAACATGACTGATTGTAAGATTGCTAAGACACCCATAGCAAGAAACCATTCCCTTGGACCTGATCTTGAGGGGGAGTGTGTGGATGAACATCTTTACAGGGCTATGATTGGGTCTCTTATGTATCGTATAGCTAGCAGGCCTGATATTATCTTTGCCACCTGCATTTGTGCAAGATATCAAGCCAATCCTAGGATCTCTCGCCTTATCATAGTCAAAAGGATTCTAAGATACCTCAAAGGTGCTTCAACATTTAGTCTATGGTATCCTAAGAATTTTAACTTCAATCTGTATGCATATACAAATCATAATTATGGTGTTTGCAACATGACTGCAAAGTTCACATCTGGGGGATATCAGTTTCTTGGTGAAAGGGTTATCTCATGGCAATGCAAGAAACAATCATGTTACTCTGCATCAACTGCTGAAGGTGAATACATTGCTGCTGCAAGCTGCTGTGCTCAAGTGTGTTGGATTTAGAATCAGAAAGCTGGACTATGAATTAAACTACAAGGAGACTCCCATTCACATAGACAACAACAGTTCTATTTCTATCACTGAAAATCCTATGCAGCACTCAAGGACTAAACATATCAACAACATGTATCATTAATTAGGGATAATTATGAAAAAGGATTAATTACACTAGTCAAAGTTCACACAAATGAAAAATATGCTGATCTATTTACAAAAGTTTTTGATGAAGAGAGATTTAAATATCTAATATCAGCTATTGGGATGATAAACTTTGAGTAAGTTTATCTTACAACTAATTCTTATTATTTCTTAAAATCTATGTGTCCTAAGTTGTCTAGTTCATCACTTTTATAAGCTCATGTTTTCTTTGGATGAAAAACATTTTAAAGATATTCCTTAGATTTTTGAAAATTTTTTATCCTTCGGAAGATATGTTTTTATGTTCGGAAGAAAATCATGTCTTCAAAACAAATGACTATCTAAGAAATTTACTTTCGGAAGTAAGTTATGAAAAATCTTCCGAAGCTTAAATACTTGTCTCAGACACTTATATGTTTTCAAGGACCATTCTCTTTCAAAGAAAATTAACTCTCGAAAGGTTTGTTCTTCTGGAACAAAGCTTTCAAGTCTAAATTTTTCTTCGGAAGCAAAATTTTAACAACTCTCAGGAAAATCTTCCGATGTCATTTTAGCTTCGAAAGCTTTTTCATAAAACTTCCGAAGATAATTTACCTTCGGAAGCTTTTTGACTTCCCAGAAAACTACCTTTTGAGCAAAAGTAAACTACTTTTTCCGAGGGGGGACCGACATCTGGATTTCAAAATTTATCCTTTTTGATTAAACTTTATCTGAAATTCTTTTTCATATATAAACCAATGGTTTCCCCCTCTTTCTATCATCTCATTCTTCCTCCTGACCTAAAACCCCAATTTCTTTCTTCTTTCTTTCTTCACTCTTAAGCTATCGCAAAATGGCCAACCCTCATCACAGAAATGATCTGAACTTTACCATGCAGTACATAGACAACATAATCATGTTGCTCTGTTAAGCTTTAAGAAAGATCCACATTTCTCAGAGGTTTGCCATTTCTTAACACTATCAAACTATTTCACCTCCCTGACAATTGATCCTCCACTTTATGAGGATCATTTGCTAGAATTTTGCAAGACCTGGCAAGAGGTCATCATGGATGGGGAGAAGGCACTATGTGCCACAGTGCAGCGGAGAACAGTCTTCATCACTCCGGCCATCATCAACATGCATCTTCAGCTAGATGATGAAGAAGGTGAGGTGTTCTTTCCTAAAGAAGCTGTTAACCAGTCCATTGTGCAGATGGGATATGAGGGAGATTATTCTGTCAAGACCTTTTGGAAAGGGATGGTCTCATCCCAATGGAAATTCCTGCTCCATGTGGTTATCCACAGCTTATCAAACAAGCATGGTGGATGGGACCAGACTCCTCAGGATCTCTCCTTTATTTTCCATGGGATGGTTCAGGGGATCAAGTTCAGGTATTCTTAGTTTGTTTATACTAATTTGCTTGCAAACTTGGACTCCTTAGAGTATTACATGTTCCCTAGATATGTTTAATACATTCTTAACTGTGAACTGGGCTCATAGTTAAGGGAAACAAGTAATATTCTTAAATTGGGATAGATGAAGCCTGACATCTTTAAAATAATGAGAAAGCCTACTATTGGCTTTTCTGGGGTAGAAACAGCCCTGGTCCCAAAAATGTTAGAGCTCATTGCTCAACGTGACAACGTAGCTGCACCAGCTAGTGTTGAACCCACACCTTCTACTTCCCTACCACCTCAACAGCCACAAATCACCCTCACCTACCAATGAAAACACACACGAACCCTACTCAGACTATTCAGTCGGTGGAGGCCCCCATATACTTACCCACACAAGAAAAAGTGGACACTAGAGCTCCCTCTTCTCCTGAGGAGCAAATCACTCCCATTCCTTCTATGATCAGTGCTAAGGTTCCTCATGCTTAGCTTGATGAGCTCATAAGCCAAACTGTCTTAAGCCATCACTCTGAGTCTCAACACTTAAGTGATCAACCTTCATGGGACAGTTACCATCCCCAGCCTTTATATCTTAACCAACCAATCCCCAACCTTGACTTCTATACTGATGAAGATCTAGGTTTGACTGAGTATCATGATTCTCTCTTCTTTTCCCCTACTCAAAGAGAGATGAATGCTCCAGAGTCTCCTATTTCTATTCAACACAGTCACCTACTACTGAGGTGAACACTTCTGAACCTGTTCAGGATGTCCATATGGAAGAGGCTCTCACTTTGAAAGTGATTACATCATTAAGAACTCAACCATGGCAACTTAGCCCGCTGACTTCTCAACTGAGGCTGTTAGTGAGCAGAGGAAAACTAGCAGCCAAGCTCCTGAAGCTGATGATGAGAGAGAGGACTCTGCTCCAATACCTCATCCCCTAATGATTCTTCTGATGAAGATGAGGGGAATCTAAGACTAAAGGTGCAACAACTATCTAAAACATACACCTATTTAGTCTCCAAGGTTAGTCACCTTGAATGTCAAGTGACTACCTTGCAAAACAGGGTCAATGATCAGCAACTTGAGATTTCATATCTTAAGGAAAAACTAGCTCGGAGACTTTTAAGAGGAGCTCAACCAGGAATACAAGAACCAGTGGATGTGACTGACCTAACTCCTAGCTCACCTATGCAAGTGGGTGGTGCTACCAAAAAGGGGGAGAAAGTCATTACTATCATAGAACCTGGGAGTTCTTCAAAGAGTATGGACATTAAGGAGTCACCATACTCACTTGTAATTATGCCTACTTAGCAACTTCCTCAAGTTCATACTGATATGGACTCCATAGACTCCTTAATACAGAGTATGTTTGAGGAAGGGATAACAAGGACTATGTCATCTCCATCATCTTCAAATCATATCATTGGGTGGACGTATGACAACAACAGAAAAGCCCTCATCATTCTTAGAGTTCAAGGGGAACAAGAGATCTCCAATTTTCACACCTTGAACTTCTATGAAAGTTTGGATCTTGTCATAATGCCATTTGTCAATCCAAGCCAATCAAGACAAGCTGACAGAATGGCTCAAAGAATCCAGGATAGGATCATTGCAGAGTTTAGTTTCAAAAGAAGACTAAGGCAATCAGGCAATGCCATTGGTCAAGTGGATGTTGAGGTAGACCCTAAGATTAGTTTCATAGGGGAAACCTTGACTGAAGGCCAAGTGGCAGATCCTGAGAGCCCTATCCCATCAACATCAACTGCTGTAGAGATCCATACCCTTTTTGAGACACCTGCTGGTGAAGGTTCTTCTCAACCTCTCTCTGGCCAGAGCTCAGAAGCTACATCAAGCAATGAAGGCCAAGCTCTCTCCAACTTAAGTCACAAAGGTCTGTGAGCGACAAAGTGAAAAGAAAGATGACATCTGAGGAGATTGAGAAGGAGGAGAGAAAGGAAAAGGAAACAGAGGGGAGAAAGTTCCTATTCTGGGTCTGCAAGACTCATGGAGACTGCAAACAGGGCGTCCCCCAGACGAAACACTCAGGATGATAAGTTGAGGGCAGTCAGGCTCAATTACTTGTAGACCGGGAACTATGACATTGACAATGTCATTTCTCTCCCCTTGGGTGAACTAAATGAATAGGTTGACATGGAAAGGTCAAAGGAGAAGAAAGAATCAGAAGATGTAGAGTTACTAGTTCAGATGAAAGACGACAGAAGAAGGAAAGACTATATAAGCATGTGCCTACTCTCTCCCTAGTTCAAGAAATTTCTGCACATGAGGATGTGGTTCAACAAGAACCTCAAGTAGATAAAGGAGAAGATAGGATCAAGATGATCAACTACCTTAATGCCACATGCCTCTATCAGGCAGAAGCACTTCTTCCCTTATCCTACGACTCAAGTGAGTTTGGGAGCACTTCTTTCCTTATCCTATGACTATATTGAGTTTGAGTGTCTCAAGGTAAGAAAGACAACCAAAAGAAAGCTAAGGGAAGAAGCTACTAAGTCAAGGGCCATCATCCAAAAGAACATGAAGAAGTCTGCAGACAAGCAGATGATGATGAGCGTCTTGAAGCTGTATGGATTCTCCAGAAGATTGGAGAGCTGATCGACTTACACTTCCTTTTAAGTCAAGCTCCACTTGAAGTGGAGGTTAAGGTTGAACAACCAGAGACAACCACAACCCGGACCTCCTGCTGAATCTCAGCAAGCTTCATCTTCTGATCCATAGTAGGGTCAACCTCCCTCTCCTTCTGAACCTGTTAGAGAGGAAGACCCAATTGAGAAGACAATGAAGATCAATCAGGTGCTGCAAGCCAGTCTTCTCAGTTAAAAGGAACAAAAAGAAAGAAAATGATTGCTTCAAAGCTAAAGTCAAAGAAGAAGAAGGCTGCATCCTTTTTTGAACCTTAAGATGAATCATAACATCCTAAGGATGTGTAGCCAGAGGATGCTACATCAACTCCCATTGAAACAACTCCTCTAGCATCAGGAAGACCTAGCTTGTCCTGGACATACACCACAAATCCGGAAATATGGCATGCCATCAGAGATCAAGGCATTGAAGACATCTACATTTGGCAAGACATGTTTCAGTTGCCTTTGCATAATCTTTTTTGATATGAGAAGACATTTTCACAGTCTGAGGGATCTTGATCATCTCATGAAGAAAGGGATGGTCATTATTTCGATGAGGACAGTAAATACCCGAAGTCTACTAGTGTTTTGGTAGAATTAGCCTAGGGGGAGTTTGTAGAGATTATATAAAGAGGCTAATGCAACCTAAACACCCAGAGTCTCTCCTGCATGCTGCACAAGTACATTGAAGAATGCTTTGGAAGTTTCATACATACAACAAAAATATTCCAAGTGTGAAATCTTTCGAAGCAAGAACCAATATCTTTCGAAGCCAAATATAAGTCTTCCGAAGCTTTAGAGACAAAGTCTTCCAAAGCCAACACTTGAAGACAGATTTTTCTGAGACTTTTAACAACATGCTTTATCTGATGTACTTTTCCATAAAGCTGGACCCCTTTCCACTGCAACTCTGTAAAGTCACCAACTTACATGAGTTGGTGAAAATGTCCATTGTTTTGGTAACTGTACATAAGGTCTTGAGACTGTAACTTTCTATTTCATGTACTTTATCCTTTTTGTAA
This sequence comes from Flaveria trinervia, assembly GCA_025506515.1. Classification (NCBI taxonomy): domain Eukaryota; kingdom Viridiplantae; phylum Streptophyta; class Magnoliopsida; order Asterales; family Asteraceae; genus Flaveria; species Flaveria trinervia. Next base: position 62,759,372 of record CM046451.1, read on the forward strand.
TAGATAAGGATGTGAGCTATGGCATGTCATAGTCACTAGTCAAAAGGCAATCTGCCTTTTGACTCTATAATTGATTTTGTTTTCTGTCTAGTCAATTGAATCCAGCTGGCCTTTAAAGTATGGCTAGTTGTAGGATGTAGTATAAGTATTTTAGGTTCTTGTAACTTTCTTTTATGCTTTGTAACACTTGTAATAGAACTTTAAAAAGAAATATACTACAATCTTGAAAACCATATACTTGTGTATCTTGTTCTCTTGTTCTGTCTCTTACTTACTTACTTGTGTTCTTAGTATCATCAATTGGGGTTAATCCATTTCACTTTTTGATTAAGTTTAGTTTGTTCTCCTATTTTTGTTGTTATGTTTTAAGTGACCACCCTTGAACCGTCCTGCAACCACAACATCATCTTGTTTGTTACCCTGACAACTCATAAAAGGTCCTTGCCTCACCTTCAATGAGACACAAAGGAAAGTTACACTCACGGAGGTTCATTCCATGATACAAGGTCTTCACAAGCTTTTATGTTTGCTAATGAAATTTTGGCAACGTTCTCTTCACCCTTGAAGACCTTGACTGTATCCATCCAGATGAACTGGAGTATATGGAGATCGATCAAAAAATGGCTATTGTCACTCATAGAGCCAAGAAGTTCTACAAGAAGACAGGGATAAAGTTTTCAAGTAATGGAGCCAAGGGAAAGTTTTGGCTACACCAAAGAAAGTTTTCAACAAATGATGACCCAGCACAAACCATAACAAACTACACTGACAGAGTCAACCAGAAAGAAAAGCCAAAGTAGCATGATGAAATTGCTATTGAAGAAGGAGGCTTTGATTAGAGCTTTCAGGTGTAAGACGCATTTCCAAACCAAGCACTAATAGCTAACCATGATGAAGCTAAGGTATTGGAACATCTCTATACACCTGAATGTATTGCTAAAGTAAACATATATAGGTCCTATAACTTAGAGATGAGATTTGATCTTGAGTCTTTAAACATCTTAAAATCTGATTTCAAAAGAGCTGAAAATGATTATAAACTTAGAATAGAAGATCTAGAGAAAACCATTTCAACTCTTAAGCATGAGTATACCAATAATAGGACCCAAATCAAAGATCTCATCACTAAGTTAACTGAATGCCAGCCTAAGCTTATGATCATCAAAGCTAGGGCAGAAAATATGTTCTTGAAGAAGAGATGTTCAAGAACATAATATCCTCATCACTACATGCAAATGTTTGTTATCAAAATAAGCAATCTTGCCTATAAGATCTCCTAAGTATGGAACTTGTGAAGATTAGTTTCCCCTCATAGACCCCATGAGCGAAGAGGATGAAGAAGAGATAGTGAAGGATGTCTTTGAGAAGAGTGAAGAAAAGCATGCTAAGAAGAGTCACTATACTCTTAAGGAGAGAAAGAAACATGAGATGACCAAGTCCAGAATAAAGAACTTAATCAAGAAGGCCAAAAGAGAGTCCAAGAAGGCTCAAGAGATCAAGGCCACTTTCAACTTTTGCAGAAACAAGTTTTTATCTCTACAGGTTTTGAAGTGGTTAAGGCTGAAGACTCCAACTTGAACTCCAGTACCAGGAGTTCTAGTTCATGATTAAATCATCCTAGCATCATGAAGAAGGCTGATCACTTGTGTACCACTGCTGCACAACCTAAATTATCCAACTCCAAAGGTAGTTCGCACCGTAAACGAATTGCCACATCATCTACAAAGATGAAGATAGAGATGGAAAGTAATCAAGTTCAGCCTTGTTCTCAAAGAAAGATTCTCACAAGGAAGAAAATGGAGTATGTCATGTGTGGTAATACTTGTTGTTGGATCAAGTAAGACTGGTTCAACCAAAACTAATACTTAACTATTTATGGTGCAACTAATGAAGAACCTCTAAAGGCAAATGAAGAACTTCCAAAGGCAAATGTTGAGCTTCCAAAGCTTAAGTCTAAAGAAGCTTCTGAAGGGAAACTCCAACTTTCTAAGGAAAAGTATTCCTTCTTCTGAAGTTCAACACTTGAAGAATGTATCAAGCCTCGAAAGAAGTAGCCTCTTCTAAAGTAGATGTGGTTTCGGAAGAACTTACTTCCGAAGGTAGTTAACCTTTGGAAGGACCTAATATGAACCAGTGGACATAAGTATAGTCCTTCTGACACTCCACTGCAAATCTCAGATATATTCGATGGTGCTTTCCCACGCCCACGTAATTGACCATACTTTATTCCACTATTCATTCCTTATCAATTAGTATAGTTACCAACTTTAGTTGGTGAAAAAGGCAAGTAATGGACATGTCATTACTACCATATCTTAGATAATACTTTATCTAAGATACCTTATCTTTAGCAATGTAGTATTTTCTTAAGTTATAGGTTTCCAACTGTATCATTGTATATTCGACTATAGGTAGTAGTATATAAAGTTTCTCAATGTAACTCATGTAATATGTTGGTAAGAGTCTTGTAATACTTTGAGTTTAGAAGTAAAATATACAAGTACCTTGAAAATTATCTTCCTGTGTTCTAAGTTACTTTGTATATTATTATCAACTCTTAGAAAAGACTCTGCATCATCAAACCGAGTGTGATTCAGTGAGTTTGAGAGATAATACTTGTGTTGAGTGACAAGAACCGATTCTACAATTGATATTAAAGCTTCTTAGGCTCTTGTTTGTGAGATCTTACCATCCAAATCAACCTTTTCATTACTCATTCCTTCACCACACTCAAAATAAACCTCAACCAAAAATCTGAAGTTGACATTGGGATGATGGCGAAAGCACCTATCATCACCCCTAAAAACTTCAGATCATGGAGCAGACGTATTGAAGCCTTCATAAAATATCATGATGAAAAAATGTGGCAATCTATCACCAATGGTCCTTAAAAATCAAAGGTTGTAGCACTATGTGGAAATAGTGCTTTGATGGAGAAGGCGGTAGAAGATTACTCTAATGAAGACAACACAAAGTTGGACATTGATAGCAACGCTATGACTGTTCTGATGACTGCTATATCCATCTCCATTATGGTGGGATTTGAGCATTGCAAGTCAGCCAAAGAATTGTTTGATGTCTTGTCCCAGAGTATTATAGCTCAAATGACTCCAAGAAAGATTCACTGAAGCAACAATTTGAAAACTTCACTTATATTGCTCGAGAGACCCTTAGCCAACAATACTTTAGGTATATGGATCTTATTTACTCACTTCAGTCTATAGGAATTGCCCTTGAGTTTAGAGATCTCTGAAGAAAATTCATGAGTGCACTCCCAAATAAGTGAACGTTATACTATGTCTCTATCAAGAGGACTAAAACTTAAACTCCCTCACCATGACTGAACTATATGGCACCCTTGATGGATACCGTGTAGAGATGCAGAACAAGAGAGGCCACCAGATAAGCAGACCCTTAAGCCTTCCTATTAGCAACTCCTTAATGGTTGTTGAAGGCTCAGGGCCCCCAACCTTAGAAGTGCCTGACTTATTCCGAGCAACCATCCTGTTCTTTTGGACCATACATCATATTCCTTGAGACTTCAAGGTATTAACAGGCTTATCCAAGTTCTTTCCAGGATAGTTGTGCCTTTTCTTAGGAAATGGACATTCTAGTGATTTTATGTTTTGGTTTGCCGGTCTAGAATGTTTCAGATGATGTCAAGTATATAAACATTGTCCAACAAATGGCTCTATTAACTTGCAGAACAAAGAATTTCTTCAAGAGAACTTGAAGGTAGTTTCACCAAAAACCCAACTAACAGCAAGTTTGGGTTTGACAAGACAAAGGCCAAATGTTACAACTGTAACAAACTTGGTCACTTTACGAGGGAATGTAAGTCTTCCAAATCAAATCTTGGAATGTATAATGTCTCTACACATCTCACTACACCTAAAGACACCAGGAACTCAACTGAACAACATATAGCTATTGTAGCTCAAGAACTGATGACAACAAGGTATTTGAACACCTCAATACTCTAGCTTGCATTGCTAAAGTTAAATTATATCAGGACTACAATATGGAAATTAAATCCGATCTTATGTCTTTATATATCCTAAATCTTATTTTAAACGGGTTGAATCTTACTATCAAAATAAAAATGAAGAGTTAGAGAAAAACGTGTCCTTGTTAAAACATGAACATACCAACTACAAGACTCAAATCAAAGATTCAATCTCCAAATTGACTAAGGCTCAAGCCAGCTTGTCACAACTAATGCCCAAGCCAAGAAGCATGTATCTCTAAGCAAAACTTCCAAGCCATTCTTGCCTCATCTTCTAACCCAAAACTTTGGTATCAAAACAACGTTTTTTTGGGAACCAATGAATTTTCTTCACCATATTCTTATGAGATTATTAGAGAACCAAGGTGTGGGACTAAAGAGCAAGAGTTTGCATCTACTGACCCACCTCTCTCTCTAGTGATGATTAACCCCTAACCACCAAAGCCAGAAGAAACATAGCTAAGGAAACCATACAAAGAAAGTGGTTAGGTCCATGTTGAAGATAGACTCAAAACAAAAGGGTGTATTTATTTTAGTTGGATTTCAAGTGGTTTGAAACTCTAATCCTAGAAAGGTGTCACACCCCGAAAAGCACACCGGATGGGCACGTGTGCGACGGAGATAACATAAGTTGGATTATTCCAGAAGTTATCAAGCTAACATATCATGAATACCATCGTTAAATATTAATATTAAAATGTCATTACATCAAACGAGTAGAAATCTTATATTTAAAACTTAAGTTGTAATAACATAACATTGATTTTAATCAGCAACAAAATTGTCCCAAATGTGGTATCCAAAATTGATAGGTTTGTCGTTAAAACCCTTTTCATTCCCACGCTTGCCTAATCTCCAAAAAAACATGTCCAAAAGTTTTATAAGCAAAAAGCTGGTGAGTTCATAGATTTATACAAAAGGTTATCATGATTATTCCAGAATCAACCCATGGATCATCAAGGACTAGCTAGGTCCACAGACTATGATCACAACCAACCCCATAATCAAACTAAGACATAAAATCCCTCAAATCCTTTCAAGATATATTCCTTCTGTACCGGACCGGTGGTAACCGATCCTAAGGGCGACTGTCAAACCCAATACATATACCAATATATCTTTTGGCACTCCAAGGGTTAATGATTATGTAAGATGGTAGTCGTGCACAAATAATAAAACAACTCAAGGCCATCATAAGATCACATAGTTATTCGATAATCATGTTATAAAAAAAATTTATTATAGCATGTTTTCCCCTAAACTAGTTAAATAAAACGTTATTTAAAAAATAGGGGCTCAGAAAACTTACCTTCAAATGTGACCAGGGAATGATTTAGCAAAATTTAAGCCCAGAAAATAAACGACCAATTAACACCATAAACACAAAGGATCTATTAATTTTGGAGAAATAAGTCTAATAAGTAAGTTGTTTACCCAACTCACTAGTCTTTCTTGAATCCTTTTTTTACATACCCGTTGGTGACTTTTGTTTTTAGATTAATAATTAATATTACATGACAAATATTCATTTATTAAGTCAACATTTAACCCTTAAACAACAATCACAATACACACACAAAATAAATGAATATATGATTAAACAAATAAACAAATAAATAAGTGAAGAGCAAGAATATGTTGGACTCACCTTAGATTGGTGTTCATAGTTTTGTTTGTGTTTCAAAATAATAAGTCAAATGTTAGATTACTTTTGTAAGTATGTTAGTAGGTTGAGTTTTGCTGCCCAGTGAAACTTGAGGGAAACTATAGTTTTGCTCATATTCAGCTGTCTTGTTTCACGTAGCAAAACTGTGTTTCATAGACCAGACGAAACTAAGCTTGGGCATGATAGTTTCGCTCATAGCGAAACTGTCAGCAAAACTGTCAACTCTGTATATAGAATTTTTTCTTTCATTGTAATTGATCTTGCAAAACCCTAATTTGAATTACCTTTGCTGTAAGTCTATTTTGTAAGCTAGAATTATATTGAAATATCATTAAGCTCTTGTTTATTGATTGTATTCGATTTGATTTGATTATTATTGAATACTTTTGGTCTATTGTTCATCCTCAAATGTTCTATTGTGACTTTATAATTGATATTGTGAGTAGAGTAAGCCTACCTAATCCCCTTCCCCACTAGCCTTTGTGGTTTGAAAACTAACTTTATGATAACAACACAGGGGAGACGGTGACTAGAATAAAGGAAAGGAGGTAGCAAGTAGCACTTTTTGATAATTTGAGGAGGGGGAACATGGATTTTTCAAAATAACACATCAAAGGAGAGATATCATGTTCTCAATCCATTTTGGAGAAGGACTTCAAACTTTGTAAAGGCCAAGAATGTCTAGGGCTAATCTGAGTCAATAAGTTTCTTATCCTATTAGTTTTGTCACAAGATCACTACTGACTTCACGTTCTAGCTAACTGTATGGTGCATGTCCCAACTCAATACTGTTGATCTTCTTCCCATCTTTTAGCCAACGAACAATTTTATTTCGAAGCATTCTACAATAAAGACAAGAAAAAATTTATTATTATTTTTAAATAATAATAAAAATATTAAACGCTTTCTTGTCTTTATTGAAGAAATCTCTAAAATAAAATTGTATGCTACGTAAAAGATATGAAGGAGATCAATAGTATTGAGTTGGGATATGCATGATAGACTCAACAAAAATTCAAAGTAGACAATGATATTATGGCTAAACTATTAGGATAAGAAAATTGTGACTTGGATTATCCCTCGACATTCTTTGCCTTGACAAAGTTTCAAGTCCTTGTCCAAAATGGATTGAGAACATGATATCTCTCCTTTGATGTATATTCATTAGGAGAAGTATGTCAAAGAGATTCTAATGAAATTCAAGATGGATGATACTTCTTCTAAATTAACTCCATTCACAGTTCAAAAATGTCTCACTCCTGACGAGAACAGGAAATCTGTTGATTCTCATATTTATAGATCCATGATCGTTACCCTAATGCATGTTATAGCAAGTCGTCCAGACATCACTTTCGTTGTAGGATATTGTGCTCGATACCAATCTGACCCTAAGGAGTCTCATGAGAAGGCAGTCAAACGGATCTTTCATTATATTAAAGGTTCCTCACATTTAGGTCTTTGGTATCCTTTTGGTTGAAAATTTGATTTGCATGCTTATTCTGATAGTGATTCTAACAGTTGCAGATTAAACAAGAAAATACGTCGCTGTAGGCTGTCAATATATGGGAAATTGTCAATATGATGGCACAACAAGAAATTGACTATTGTGTCTCTTTCCATAGGAGAGGCTGACTATGTTGTTGCTTCAAGTTGTTGCTCACAAGTGTTTTGGATACAACATTAGATGATTGACTATGGAATCAAGTTTCCCCGTACTTGATTATTTTGTGACAATGAAGCAACCATTGGAATCACAAAGAATCCAATTCACCATTCCCGCACCAAGAACATCAAGACAAGGATTTATGCAATCTGTGATGCTCGGGAAAAGAGTTTTATTGATATTATTTCTATTGACACTAAAAATAAAAAAAGATGATCTTTTCACTAAAACATTCGATTAACCTTGTTTTTATGAACTGATCTCAATGGTAGGATTGATATCTTTTTAAAACCGTTTTCTTAATTGTCTTATGTAAATATTGCACGTAATCTTTTTGTTTTTGTTCTTTTAATCTTTTATTTATAAACTCCATAGTCCTTTGTTACTCTACTTATATATATATATATATATATTATATATATATATATATATATATATATATATATATATGCACACACATTTATATATATAATTTACTAGTAGAAAATTCCTTAATCTTGTAGATTCGTAGAAATTTCGGGGGAGAATAATAAATATTTTCTTGCCTTTATTGCAGAATTCTTCGAAAGAAAATTGTTTGCTGCCTAAAAGATGTGAAAGTGGTCAACATTAATGAGTTGCGATATGCAAGATAGTCTAAGCCCGAACGCGAACTAGACAGTGATCTTATTGCTAAACTAATATGATATCTCTCCTTTGATTTGTTATTTTGAAAAATTCATGTTCCCCCTCCTCATATTATCAAAAAGTGATACTTGCTAGATCTTTTCCTTTTGTATCAAAGAAGCTCCTTGTTGCATATTATTATATGCTTATATCCTATGTTGTGTGTGAACATTGAGCTGGAGTGATGATCTCCTCTATTATACGTAAGTATAAACCTGAAGCTCTCATGAGCATGTTGTGATGATCTTCTTTGTTATACGTGAGTATGGACCTCAAGCTCTCATCTATCAACCTCAATTGATCATCTCCTTTGTTGTACGTGAGTATAGACCTGGAGCTCTTATCATTTGAGATTTAGAAGGTCTATGCTTCTTATGAAAAATCCTTGTTGTGTTCTTCATGGAATAATAAAGAAAAGTTTGTCACTTTGTTAAAAATATCATGAGTATAGGATGACTTTCTTTGCCAAATGTCTATGGGGACTGAGTCATTTTAATCGAACTAAAAACATGATAACAGAAGTTGCAGTTCACTTGTTGAAAAAGAAGAGGGCATGTGTTTAAAAGGACGAGTATATCAACAATCCCGCCAAACATTAATTATCCGGTAGATTTTTCAGTTTATCGTATCTCTATATCCTTTTATTTTTCTTTACTTTCTGTTTACTTCTTCTAATTGTCTAAATTCTTATTAGTCTTGTGGGCATTTTTTATTATTTTATTTCTTTTGTGTCATCTTAATTTCTACTTTTAGTAAGTACATATTAAAAAGAAATATATATTTTTAGTTTTTGGGTCTATTGAAACTAAAGATTCACTGGTAGTTTCACTATATGAAACTATAGATTAGCTGGTATTTTCACTCATTTAAGAACCATTTTATTCACAGATTTCCTAGGCGAAACCATACTTTCGCTTTTAGCAAACGTAAGTGTTATGTATTGTGTTATGCGAAACTGCTGACTCATTTTCGCACAATCCTTTGTTTATTGACCCGGAGCCCTAAAAGTCGACCACCCGTACGATTTTGATTTCTAGTGTGGTTTTATGTGACTGATGATCATATAAACTTCAGGTGTGTGTTTTGAACATTTGTTCATTTTTTAATCTAGGATTCATCAATGTTTAATGGTTGTATTAGATTTCGACTCTTCGATACCTTCATAGTTGATAGTGCGAAAGTACAGATGCTTTTTGCAAAACTCAACGGAAGTTTAATGGTTTTCAGCGTAACTGTGAGGTAATGTTGTCTAAGCGAACCTCACTGTTTCGCTATCAAGAATTCAGTTTTGCCTTGCCAAAACTATAGTTTCATCGCACCAAATCTACTCCTTCAGCTAGGCAAAACTATAAGTGAACCTCTGCCGAAATTGCACTTTAATTTGGGCCAAACTATAAGCGAAACTATACTTTTGGCCAACAAAATTAATTTGGTTTTTTTTATTTTGTTCTTTTTAATTGTTATTCTTTATTATTTATTATTATTAGGTCTAGGATCAGTAGATTTAGTCCATTTTTTATAGGCTTAGTACTTGAATTAATATCTGTAATAAATTGTTGTAATTCATTAATGTGTATGCACTAAATGTATAGGTTAACCCATATATATGTGTTTGATTTATGTATGTGTGTAGGTTCAAACATTATACTTAGATAATTTCTGAAATTGACTAAGTGTAAGAAACATCTACGGATGAACATTTGGTTCTTCCGTTGATATGTTTCTTACAATTGAAGATTCCAAGTGAAGATTCCTGTGGATGAACTACTTTGCTTCGGAAGAACAATATTGCAGGATCGATATAAGTTACTAAACACTTTGTTTTTTCTCAAACTCCCCTAGAACGACACTCGGATTAAAATAGAATCAGTAAGAGTTGATCACAATATAGAAAGTAGTAAAGAACACAGGAAGTAATTTTCAAGATACTTTTACATATTGTTTCTCAACTTAATAATACAAGACCCTTACAAGTAGTGTATGGAATGAGTTACAAAGAGAACCTATATATAATACTACCTACAGCCGAATATAGTTTGATACCAGTTGGCATCCTATAACTAAAGCCTATACTACAAGACTATGGTTTAAGGTATCTTGGATAAAGTCTTATCTGAGATTTGGTAGTCAGGACATGTCCCTGACTTACCTTTTGTCACCAACTAACGTTGGTAACTTGTACTATCATAAAAAAGGTGAATAGTGGAATAAAGTATGGTAAACTGCATGGCTCTTTGAGAGAATGCGATATAGTATGAGAGGTCTGCAGCGGAGTGTCAGAGACCATACTTGTGTCCATTGGTTCATAGCAGTGTCTTCCGAAGGTAAAATGGCTTCGGAAGAGTAAGTACTTCCGAAGCCACTTATAATTCTGAAGAGGCTGCTTCTTCCAAGGCTTGGAGACTTCTCTTTATCATCATACTTCGGAAGTAGTCTTCAAACTTTTCTGCTAAGACTTGATCTTCAAAAGCATGCTCTTTGCTTCGGAAGTAGAGTTCTGTCTTCGGAAGTTTATCTTTCACTTTGTCTTCAGAAGAACTCTACAACCTTCGGAAGTTCCATGCTAAAATTTGGAAGCCCTTGCATGTAGTACCAAAATTGTCTAAGTGAATTGGTTTTGGTTGCACCAGACTTCTTCTAGATCCAACAAGCTCCCCTTAGGCTGATGCTACCAAAACCTCACTTGTTTCTACTTCTTAAAACTTTCAACACCAAAGAGGGTAGATATTTGTCTGTTTCCTTGTTCTTCCCTGATGTGGTGCTCAGAAGTTTGGACAGATCCTTAGTAGATAGGAAATCCAGTCTGTCACCTTGGATGACATGTACCCTATGTTGTTGCCCTCTGAAAAGAGTTAGTTGATGGGAATTATAATCGTATTCCCATCTAACTATAGGTTCCAATTCTGGACCCTCCACCATCTGTAGAAAGGCAGTGCCTTTGGTAGGAGGTCTTTCCTTGTCTTCCTGTCTTTTTAATCTTAACTCTTATTCAATCTTGGATTTTGCAGTTAGCTTAGCTAGATGAAGGTTGCTGAGATGATTTCTAGTGAGTGCAGCAGCTTCAGAATTAGAGGGATTGGAGAATGGCTTCTCTGCTAACTCAGCAATATCAAACTTGCTGGAGTGTAGAGAGAGGTTGCATTAATTCTATTGACTTCACCATTCTCCCTCTCAACAAAACAGTTGTGAGAAGTTTCATCGAACCTCCACTGGATTATTTTCTTTCTAGGCACAAGAGACTAACTGGGAATCTTGTCCTCTTTCTTGGTATCCAGCAGAGTCACTAGTTTCCTTCTAAGTTTCTTCTTTTCATCATTTAATGAATCTGAGTTAAGGCCTAGATGTCTAGCTGCTTGGTCTAGTGTTCCTCTAGGTAAATCAAGAAATTGATCTCTTGTGAGGGAACAAGGGTATCCATCAATATAGGTACTGTTGACAGAACCTTCATCACATAAGACTTCACTCAGAGTTGTGCAGTTGATGAGCTTGGTCTTGATTACCTTGAACTCCTCAAGAGAGAGATATTGAGAACGCTGAGGGGATGGTTTGGATGGTTATTGGGTAGGTTGAGGTTCAGAGGTTCTGGGAAGTGTTTTTGGTTGGAGGATGGGAAGTTTAGGAGGTTGGGGTGATGAAATGGATGTGGGAAAGGATGTGGGTTCAAGGGTGAAGGTTCGGTTTTGATGGTGAAAGGTAGGGGTGAGGGTTCAGGTTGTGGTTGAGTGCTTGCAGTGAAGGTCTTCCCCTTTACCCTTCTGTACATCTCTTTCCTCTTTCCCAACCGGACGTCAGCCTTGATTTCACTGACAATCCGTTGGAGTTTTCAGACATGGGACCCACTTGCCTTCCAGAGAAGCCATGGGCCTGAAGATAGTCTTTGATCCAGGCATTTTCACTGAGCTTCATCGTTGCAGTGTCCCTAGCCTTTTCCTCCTTCTTCGTTTTCTCCTTTGTCTTTTCTCTTGCAGCCTTTCTTCTTTCTTTCTCCATTTGATCCTGCTCTTTGTTGTAGAGCCAGAGGATTGTCTCATCGTTGTGTGGAGAGAGTTCGTGTATATCAAAGCCTCTGGAGATTAGGAAATTTATCCTGTCTCTCCTCAGCTACAATTTAGCTTCCTTCTGTTTTTCTTCTTCTTTCTCGAAGGCCAACCTGGCTTCTTCTTTAAGATTCAGCCGGTTTGCCTTCTCCAGATTCATCAACTCATCTAGTGGTAGCAAGAGTGTTTCTTCATTGGCAGCTCCCATTTGGATAAGCTGGTCAATGATCTCTTCCCTTCTCTTATTGTTGACAGCCTCCTGATTGGCTGCAGCTGCTTTTGTGTTGGCAGCTAGCAACTTCTTAGTTGTAAGTCTTCCTTTCTTCTTGAGTTTCTCAATCTTTTCCGCTTCCTGAAGCTCTTCCGCAGTCATCTTTCGTTTCCTTTATCTTTTGAAGAGCCTGACTATGGTGGTTCTTGGAGTATGGATTTTGATTGTGAAAGAGGCAGAGATGGTGTCTAGGATGGAGGAAGATTCAGAAAGTCCTCACTATTCACCTCAGATGCCATTTCAAGGATTGCATCTGTGATGATCAGTTCCTCGTACATTTTAAACAGTCCTTCCGCAGCTTTCATTTCAGCTTCGGAAGATTCAACTTTTTCTTTCGAGGCTTTAACTTCACCTTCGAAAGTTGGAGGAGATGCAGATTATGTCCCAACTGTTTCAGTTGCTGAGCCATCAGTCCCCATTTCCCCTTTGAAATGAATCTTAGGTTGCATGTGGACCTTAGGTTGACCAACTTCTTCCACAATGGTAGAAGGTGCAGTCAGCCTCTGAGGCTCTTCAACTCAAAGTAGAGTATTGCAGCATCTGGGCTTGGCTGATCAATGGAGGATTTCAATAGAAACTTGGTGCAAGAGTCTGTAGAGATCACTGAGCATCTTTGAGTCAATCTGAAGAATAACTTGAGATGGCTCAGACACAGTTATGATAGGAGTAGAAGATGTTGAAGTTGAGGTGTGGCTCTGTGGGTCCTCAAGTGTTTGTCTCTAAACATTCTCCTCCTTTTTGGTAGCATCATCTTGAGAGCTAGATGAGCTAGAGGAAAAAGTCAATGAGACCTAAACAGGTACATGCCTAACATGCCTCTCTATCTGTTTCTCAGCTAGTTTGGGCTTGAGATTGTCAATCTCAAGTTTCTGAGTGGCGGACCTTGCTTCTAAAGTCCTAACCAAAGATTCAAGTTTGAGACTTTAGATAGAAGGTCTTGAATGAGGAGTTGCATGCTTCCCTCATCTTCTTTTGAAGAATCACGGGGAGATGAGGTAACATACCTGGTATGTTCAGTCTCACCACCAGATGTGGTTTCTTGGCACCCTGGTTTCCCGTGCTTAATGATGTCTCTTTCAGAGTAATTAAAGGGCTCGATTTCTGCAGATTTAGTCTGAGATATGTTACCACTTTCCACAAGGTCCATTGGGCACATTCTGTAGTGGCAGCTGAATCTGCATGAGTCCCCTCCACATCAGTTGGACTCACCTCAGTTATAGGTTGCTGAGGGGGCTAGAGATAAGGGATTTCTCCCGGCTCTGTTGATCTTGAAGAGGATGTTGTAGATCAACTTCATTGCCATGGAGAAATGTTATCTCTTCATAAGTTTTAAAGAGAAGGTCAGTAAAAGATAGGGAGGTTAAGCCTACTAACCCGTGACCTTGGTCAATGTCTACAGGCATTGAGCCTATGGTGGGGTTCTAGTTGGCTACTCAAAAGAGTGTAGATACTCATCCTGAGGGCTTCTAGTTTGGGTGTCGGGCTCTTGGGTTTGAGACTAAGGAGACTCAAAACCCAAATTGAGGTCAAAAGAGAAGGATGGAGAGACCACACTGAGTGGGAGCCCATGTTTCCACTCTAGCCTTTTTAGTTTGAACAGAAGGAGCTTGTTCAATCAGAGTAGATTGAACAAGGTTTATTTGGGGCGTCTTTGATATGTGATGGTGATGGGTGGAGAAGGCAGTGTTGGCATTATGGTGGAGGTTTCTGGTGTGGGTTCATCACCTGTGGGGTGAACAGGGATGTCACCAGGAGCTATGAGCTCAATCATACCTGGAAGCAGAGTAGTGTACCTTCCAGTGAAGTTAAGGGACACCTTATTCAAGTCTTGAAGATGGTGGGCCTTATCTGAGGGATAGTGATAGCAGCTTCACAGACAAGCATACTCTGGTCCAACTCACAGTTGATTACGTGTTGTATGAATCTGGTACATAAAGAATGTTTCCCTTTGTAGATTCCCAATCAGATTGGTGAACACAAATCTTGAGTAATTGAATCACAAGCCTCTAACCAATCCATGATCAAAGCATCCTAGTTCATAGGGATCTGATCCCATCCCCAGACTTGTTTGACAGACAGTGGAGAACAACGTGCAGGAGGAACTTCCAGTTGTAGGAGAAATTGAACTTGTACACTGTCGACCTGCTATGTGTCCACCATATCCCATTAGGATATAAGTGTTGTCCAAATCTGCATTAGGGAATTCAGTAGGACTCCTTCATCATGAAGTTCTAGATGCTCCCTATTGAGTTGTTAAGTGATGATCAACTCCTATCCACAAATGCTGGACCTAAGTACACGAATCCCATTTAGGGTTTCGGCTTGACCATTTCCCCAAAATTCGGCCATGTGGTTGGAGTAAACAGTGGGGTTAACGGTAAGAGTAGTGTAGTAAGGTGATTGGGTGAGAAAGGAGATGATTTCAGAGAAGTCAGCATCTCTTGAATAATCAAGAAGTGGACTTGGTTGTGCTGAGGGTTAAGTGCCACTGGAGAAAGGTGAATGTGGATGATTTTATGCTTGGGTAAAGTTAAAGAGGAGAGAAATTTCTAGGGCAGTAAAAAATTGCAAGTAAGAAGATGAAATGAATAGTCGAGATTATTTAAAAGAGGGTGGGAAGGCGGTAATGGGGTAAGGATAAGGTGATGTGATGGTTTAGTGGATGAATTGATAATGGCGGTAAGGTTAAAATCAATTAAATAATCCGACATCATTAAAAAAATCTTTGGTTTTTATAGTGTGGGGCCCAAGAGATTTACACTACACAGTAGAATCTTTCTTCTGAATGTAAAACATTTCCGAAGGTATTTTGTCTTCCGAAGGAAATTCTTACTTCCGAAGCAAAAACTTTGCTTCCGAAGGTTAGGATTGCTTTCCGAATGGAGAGTGTGTAAACCTCGGAAGTAGATCTAATATGTAATCAATCGCTTGTTCCGAGACCAAAAGCTCTTCCAAGAAGAAAAATTATCCTTTGAGAAATTATGCTTCGGAAGATATAAAAATAACTTCCGAGGGTTAGTTCTCTTCGGAAGAAATTTACACTTAGAAATTTCAGAAAGATCTTTTGTAGCAGGGCTTAAATTGTATTGACAAAAGACATTACATATTAAAAGGTTTTCAAAAGAGGTGATCTAATAAATCTTTATCATCAAATAGCTGTTATGAGATACTTAAATCTTTGCTGATCAAAAGCTTTGGTGAACAAATCAGCATATTGTTTATTTGAGTAAACTTTGATTAGTTCAATCAGATTTTTCTCATGAATATCTTTAATGAAATGGACCTAATGTCATATAAGCTGAAGATCAAGTGCTGAAGACTTCAACAGCTGAAGAACTAAAGTGCTGAAGTAAAACAGCTGAAGAACACAAGTACTGAAGCTGAACAGCTGAAGAACACAAGTACTGAAGCTGAACAGCTGAAGAACACAAGTGCTGAAGCTGAAAGACCAAAGTACTGAAGTACAACAGCTGAAGAGTTTACAAGTGCTGAAGATCAACAACTGATGTACAAAGTCTGAAGACAAAGACTGAAGACATCAGCTGATGATATCTACTGAAGTCATCAGCTGATGAAACATCTGAAGGTCAAAGTCTGAAGATCAAGTACTGAAGCGTCAGTAGTTTGTCACAACTGCTGAAGAGTACTTCTTCAGTAGTTGTGATATCAGTAGTTTTATATTTTTAGTTTCAGTAGTTTTGTAAAACGACTGAAGAGCTTGTTCTTCAGTCGTTGTAGTTTCAGTAGTTTTATATCTTTCAGTAGTTATAACAACTCATAACACTTAGAACTTTTTGTAAGAAGATGTCAGCTGCTTTGACATCTTCAGTAGTTGTGTTTCAGTTGTAATAAATCTGTTAGATGTCACTATCAAGTGACATCAGCAGACGTCACATCTCTTATATAAGAGGTGTCGACCTAATCATAATCGTGACATTCTGTACCACGAAAGCGAATATTGAATGAAATATATTTGCAGATATTCTCTCTCTATATACCGTCTTTGTTCTTCATTGAATATCGTTTTGTTCTTGTGAATCGACTAATTCATTGTTTGAATTCCGCTGCAATAACTCTTCATCAATCAAACATAGATCACTGATCCTAACAAGTGGTATCAGAGCAAGTTAATCATTGATCGATCTAACATTGATCATTGAAACTGCTAATTGATATCTGTGTTTGATTGAATTAGCGTTTGCAAGAAAGTGGTTATAGATTATTGAATTTCTGCCGCTTTCGTTCATTTTTTTGAGATCTCTGGTTCAATTGGTTGTTGCGTTTTTGTTCTAAATCTATTTTAGCTTAACTGAATTTGATTGAATCTGAGATGACGACTCCTTCTAATGATCCTCACAATACCGGTTCCTCAACCAAGCCTCTGATGCTGGTTAGGACCCGAGTATAACATATGGCAACAAAGAATGCTTCATCACCTGTCTGTTAACAGTTCAGGTTGTTGGACATCTGTGGTACATGGACCACATAAGCCTATGGTGAACAATCCAGAAACCAATCAAATGGTTCCGAAGAAGAAGGAACAATACTCTGATGAAGATCGGAAACTATTTGAGATTGATGCTAAAGCCCATGGAATTCTGGCCATGGCACTGCCTAATGAAATCTATTCGGGGCTTATGCATCATGAAACTGCTCATGATCTCTGGAATGCCCTGAAGGAACAATTCGGTGGCACTGATGAGGTCTTAGCAAACAATAGAGAGATCCTTGCCCAACAATATGAGACATTCTCTCATAGAAAGGGTGACACTGACTCAACAGTTTGAGCGCTTTTTCCTGCTTGATATCTGAGCTGAAAATGGTGAAACAGGAATACACCATAGCCAGAGAACAACAGATTCCTCAGATCACTGCCTGAGAGATGGGACACATACACTATTGTCCTACGCTCCAGTGCAATCTCTAAGGCCTATCTTCACCCAACTTCATGGGAAACTGCTTACATTTGAAAGAGAGATAGAGCAGAAGAGGAAACTGTCCTCATCAGGAAAGCTCACTGATGACTTTGTACCAGGCAATACTGCCTTGGTTGGTCATGAGTCAGAATATGCTGCATCTGAAAGCAATTATGAAGCATATAGATTTCTCTTCAAATAGTTCTGATCATGCATTTGTTGGTATTGAGAGTCATTCTGGCAGTAATAGTGACAATTTATGCTTCATCATGGATGATCTGAAAGGAATAGCTGATGATGATCTAGAAGAGATGGATATTCTGGAGCCAGATAGCACTGATTAATATCAGATCTCAGAAGTTCTACAGAGAACTGGCAGGAAATTTCCTGGACTCTCTGGCAAAACCAAAGTTGGTTTTGACAAGAGTAAGTTGAGGTGTCCCAAATGCCAAAGGCTAGGACACTTTGCAAGAGAGTGTAGATCAACTGGATCTAACTCTTCTGCACCCTTTGTGACTTTTCCTAGTACTAGTCCACAAAACAGAGGCAACATCCTGTTGGTTCTGGTCATTATTCACACCCTAGATCTCCTGCATACTTTGTTCCCCAGGGTCAAATGTCATATCCTTATCCCTGCTATTATTTGCCTCAACCAAATTCGGTTCAAGCTCCAATTGCACAACAACCACAAGCATTGCCTGAACCACAGCCTTCCCAATCTCATCAACAAACTCAACCTCAACAACATACTCTTCACACCCAAGAGTTGTTGACTGTAGCAGTTTACCAGATGACATGTCTGGTCATGAACAACTGTTCTCAGGTGCTGGTCAACATGGTGGTGACAGTCCATTTGGAAATCTAGCTCTTATGGCTTTGGATTCTGCTGATACTTCATCCTCTAATGCCTCTACACCAAAGGTATCACAGGTATCCTCTGAGGCAAAAGCCAAATTATGTTCTGACACATCCCTAGCAGCATTTGCATCTATGAGAAGCAAATGTAGCTTTAATCAACAAGAACATTGAGCTAGAAAAATTATTTCCAAAAACAAAGCTGAATTTGAGTCTGTGCTTAATGATAAAAATGATGAGATTTACAAACTGAAATGCCAAATAACTGATGATAAGGCTAGGGAAGAGATACTTCTAGAGAAGTATAAAGATCTCAAAGAAACCCTTGCAGTTACCCAGGTAGAGTGTGATAGATGGGTACAATCTTGCAAAGGTTTGAAATGCTTCTTAGTAAGCAATCTGCTTCAAATGTGAAGTTTGGCATTGGTTACAATCACACTGCTCCACCTACAGATTTTACTCCAAGAGCAGAGGTAGAATCTGATGGTGAGAGTGATAACCAATCCATCTCATCATGTGATCTACTTTCTGATACAGCACACACAAGTAGAAGTCAGCATCAAGCCCTCTCTGAACCTATCAGCTGATGTTGATGGTTCAAATGCTGACACTCACATAATCAATGAGTTGATCAACTCAGGAGTTAATTCTGAAAGTCCTGAAAGGACTAGAGAGCAGGATTAACACCTGAAGTTCAAACTCCACTGCTGTCAGTAATGAAGAGAAGAAAACTGTCAGTAGAAAGAGTTTGAAGACTACTAAAGAGGCAGTCAAGAAAGCAAACAATGCTTCCAAGCATTGAAGAGCAAGTCTCC